>OU343222.1:175092969-175295712 GCA_910596185.1 Chrysanthemum makinoi
CCGGAACTTCCTGAATTCCGTGAACTTTTTTGAAAGTAACACTTTGAAAGCTCGGCAAGACAAAGACTCAACCATTTACAATCAAGAAACATATTTCGTCTTGAATGTGAAAAGTAATTTAGTCATGAATACACAAGACATTGATGCTACTATAACAAGAAATAATGAACTGTCAATTTATGTGGCTAAATTACTAAAGGAAAATGAGTCTTTGAGAAAGCATCAAATAGAACTAAGTGACTCTGTCAAAGAAGCTAGAACTAAGTCAATGGAACAAACAAACCCTTTGATAGCAAAGATTGATGAACTCAAAGCTCAACTTCAGGAAAAGATTTTCGCTATTGTTGCCCTAAAAAATGAGCTTAGGAAAACTATAGGGAAAAGTGTGAACACTAAGTTTACAAAACCATCAACCTTGGAGAAACCAGTTTCTCATTCCATTAGAAACCGGTCCATTGTTAGGAGACCTACTAGCGTTTATATCCGAAAATACCAAAATTTTCAAAAACACGGTTTGCCTCCCAAGTTTATGAGAAACAAGTTTTGTCAAAACAGTCCTTCACTTGAGTTAACTAAGAATAAGGCTTCTAGCTCCGTTAACCCTCAACACGTAGCCACTTCTACTCCCAGCACCTCCAGGATTAGTTCGAAAAATTTCAAAACCAAGCATTAAAACCGGAATTCATATGATATGAATGACTTGTGGAAGAACTATTATCTAGAAAAAAGCTAGGAAAAGAGCCGCGATTCGAAAAGAGCGGAATTTTAGGTGCAAGACCTAGGGTGAGAATTCTACGAGATTTCAAGCACGCTAGTAGTGTAAACCACAACCTAGGAACACTCAAAAGACTAGGGATTGGCGTTCATCTAAGAATAGTTATGTGCATATGAATGCTAAGCATGTAGAAAACAAAACTAGAAATTACGAGTTTTCACAAAAGAAACATTTTCCTAATTCACATGCTAAGTACAATCCACTAAGACTACTAATTGACTAAGGTTCAACATGTTGTAAAAAGCAAAACAAACCAAAACTTAGCCTAGATGGATACCAAGCTGCTAAATCTTTGGAAACTAGGAATAAGGATAAGTCTTCACATTTCAGCCTAACAATCCTAGATCTTGCCATAAGTGGATACCGTGCGGTAAGAATGTTTAAGGATGCTGGACTTAGGTGGATTCCTACCGGGAAAGCTGTTTTGATGACAAAATCAAGGTTGACCGTGAAACCCCAAAGGATTTGGATACTAATGTCACTAACCAATATATATGAAGTTTGTAATGTTAGTGCGGTAGACCTTACTCGATTCGCAGATACTTGATCCTTCAATACATGGACTGGTTTAAAGCATGGATAACACAAGGATTGATATCTCATAACTCATGGGTTCAAGTAACTCAATCTTGATATTCTTTAAAACTGTGTTCACATCATTCGAGCCTCGTACTTCATCATAATGGCGTCTGCAGATAACACCGAGGCCCCGTTCTTCAAAAGAAAAGATTAATGTAACGCTGTTGCGCTTTATCTTCATAAGAAGAGAAATCTTCATGTTTATGACCATTCTCATTGACATTCTTCATCAACATGCTTCATGCTTTTTCCATGCGCTTGGTCATCAAGTGATCGGACTACGATAATTACTCTTATTCCACACTCAATATAATCAAGAATGGCATCTCCATATGCAATTCTTGAGGGATAGAAGTGTGAATTTTTGCATGCTTGATTGATATTTGAGAATATATGGTCAAGCGGCTCCTAACTCATGTAGAAGCGAGATTCTTCTTATCGGATAATCTTCACATGTAGTTTCTTCTAAGAGCCGTTGGTTGACATCTTCACATGGGCGGATATGATTAAATGACAAAGTGCTTCTAGTTGCTGGGCTGATTTCTTTGATGAACATCTTTCATCTTTCTGTTCTTTTTTGATTGGGAGGGATTTTAATTAAAGGGATTTGCTATTTTCAAGTTACGGGAATGCCTTTGGTGTGAAGAAGATGTGCTGTCTACCCCATTCGGACATTCTTGAAGAAGGTCGATCTACAGTCTAATCTACATTTTACGCTACATGATTAGAAGACTAAAATTGCATTTGATGATCTAAAGACTTCTTCTTAATCCGGTTTGAAGAACACGAAAATCTTTGTCAGTTTAGGGGAGAGCACTAATTGGGAGATTTAAAAGCAAAATTTAATCCCCAATTAGACGTGCTCATATTCTTTAGCAATGATTCATTGCTTGATTTTTGATGACACTCCTCAGCCTAAAGCTTCAATTTTCGGGATAACTGGGATTCAATGTTTGGGATTCATTGTTTTTCAAAGATATGTTTGATGAGTACTTTAACCTCTAGCAATGTTGATCATCCAGACTTGGCTCATGTCCTGTTTCTAAGGCTCAACTAGTTCACCATCTAAGAAGTACTTCCGAGAACTCTCGAAAACCTTATCTCCATTTACTTCCAAGGCATTGATAATGACTATCATGATATTGGTTGCACTCTGAATAATGATCCGCTCTTTGGTATTCCTTTGCCAAATCTTCACGGATTATTGTTCTTCTCATTGTGCATGCTATAAATCAACCACATGAACATTAAGGAAAAATGACTTCCTCATCCGCTAAAAGACATTTTTAGTAATCTTCAGTCAGCTTCTACATGTATACCTTGAGGAAGAATGCACGATGTTGAGGAATCATTTGCTCGGTTCATTCATTCATCAATGTTCATCGATTGTATGTTTATTCAAGTGTTGGACATTTGACACAAGTTGATTACTCCGAAGTTACTCTTTTATCACTTATTTGAGGTTGAAGTTGACATTCACAAAGGCGTGTTCTTATTTGATAACTTGCTCGGGCTTAAGAATTTGAGTTGAAGTCTTGGGTTATGTAGTTACCGCAGTCGAGGTGGATGGTTGAAGACCGTTAACTATCACTATTAGGAGTTACTTGTTTTACTGATTGTCACACGCATAATGGTGTGGATAATCGCAAAGAGGTGTTAATGTCTCATACTTTGCTTGAGTAGTGAGTACTTAGAAATTTGCTTGAAGCATAAATTTTCGACACCGTTCTTCCATTATTAAGTGCAAGCTTAAGATACAAATGTGGGAATTTGACTTCGGTTTCAAGTTTGGTATATCGGGTATTCTTCATCAGTGGTCACTTCAAATTGTCTACATATGGGTTGATAAAGATAGTCAGAGAGAGTTTTCGTTGCAGTTGATTCTCACAGGATTCATTTGGGCTATTTGAGTTCTTCTCACAAGATTTCAAGTTTTTGGGAATATTATGTTTTGCTGAATCTGAGGTATCAAAACCAGCAAGGGGAAGGAGACATATATCTAAAAGCACAACGAGTACATGGAACTTAACACTTCTACGATTAAGTTATCCGGAAAGACAATGGTCATAGTAGAAACTCGGTGTTTAACTCGTAGCCTTTGGTGTATTATTCCAACTAATTGGAGAAATGGTCTAGGAGACTTTTGGTATGTGTGTACTTCACGTTGATTAGAAGAAATGTTAAAAGAATATTTGGTTCATGAGATGATATTGCATATCGACATCTTCTATATGATTTATGATAAAGTGTTTCCAGTTAGTGCTTCATGTACACAATGTAATGATGATTCTGATGAGATCGCAATGATCAAGGGAGAGAGATTGTGTACATTGGGGATGCTCAGCTGTTTCACTTGAGTGCTTAATCGGTGATTCAGAGATATAATCACTTATTCCGGAGTTGACATCCGCAGAGATTGTCATCCTTGAGATAATCATGACTTGGCCTGCTTCAATGTTATCGGTTATTCCTTCCTTTTGTATTGGTATACTTTGGATACTTGAGCTTCATACACGATCATCAGGGAAGAAAAATGTGAACATGTGGAGGTGTTTTCATTCCCCTCATGATGTGTATTGGAAAGTTCTTGGGTATTGGTGTACTTGGGTTCTTGAGCTTCATACGCGATCATGGGAAAAAAAATGTGAACATGGGAAGGTGCTTTCATTCCTGTCATAATGTGTATTTGGGAGAGTTCTTGAGCATTATACAAAGGCCGGTGCATCAATTCAACTACTTGGGGGTATTTCTCTTGACACATTTGGAATGGATTGCCAGACTTTAGTGGAAAGGAATTTGAGAAGATTATTAAAGTGTGGGATGAGACGTTGTTGTTCTTCTATTGGATGATATAACCCCGAATGGAGATCCTCGATTATCGTTCTTAAATGGAGCAGCGGGATTTATGATGATGGTGTGCTTCTCTGTACTTTTGGCTAAGGAAAGCTTGAAATAGAGCTTTGAATCTGCTCAACATAAGGATTTTTGGTTTGGGGGAAGCTGCCAAAGTCTCTCTTTCTCAAAGGCTCATGTTCAATCTTCTATTCTGGAGCCTCGGAAGCTTTGGTGGTGGAAGTTTAAGAGATTACGAATTCTATCTTCTACGACGTGCTGTTCGATATCCTTATCTCGGTACTCGTATCTTCATCTTCTGAAATTATATCATCTATTCTATCTTTGTATATATTTTTTAGAAAAACCAAATACAAAAATATAAAACCAAGAAAAAGAAAATAGAAAAATATAAATTCTTCAAAAACCCAAAAAAAATCAGAAAATTGAAAAATACCAAAAATATGTTTTCTCAAGACATGTCTTCTGGTATCGATAACATCTACGGTCTTAGAAATGTCATTCAATAATGGCACGGGACTTTAGATGAAGTTCGAGCAGGATGTGTAAATATTCTTTTCAAACATGTCTCAATATATGGCTACAGTTATTTGGTGACAGCGCTTCAAATAATGGCAGTTATTTTCGGTGTAACCTGCTAAACCATGGCTTGCTATTATTTCGATAGCAACCCGCTCTTCAAGGAAGGAAAGTGCTTTAGCTAAACAAATTTTCAAAATATTTAGTGCACTTATCCTAAAACAAAATGAAAAAAGTATGTGAAGAATTTCTTTGTTCCTACAAATGTTTTCCATCTAAAATTCTTGAGAAAAATATTTGTTGTTTTAACAAAAGGTGGTAAATGAGTTGCTTTAAAAACAATGAGTCGAGTTCTATTAAATTTGAAAACTCAATCAATGACTTGGCAGCTTTTAATCCTTTCAGAAAATGAGTCATTGATTGAGGGGAGAATGTTTTCAAATTTATATCATCTAACGGACTTTCTTAATTATCCTAATGCTTAATGAAAATGATGTTAACCTATGTTGAAGGACTAGGTGCCTAGGATATGATTGTTAGGATTAGATGATTAGAGTTTGATGAACACATTATTCCCATGCCTTTACATGATATGATTGATATGTTGAATTGACTTTTATTAGTCGATTGTTGTTTGGGTGATGTCGACCACCATATATTTGTATGTGTGTTCACTAACGTATTTAGGTATATTGGTATATAAGAATGTTCTCGATCCGGATCCCACAATTGAAGATGATTGGATGCGAAGGAAAAGGTAACTATATCTTGGGTTGACAAATGAAGAAACGGCGCTTAATTGGACTTCAATGGAGAGTTGGCATAAATGCAACGTAAGAGGTCTCACGGCATCAGTAGATGGTTTTCTTCTAAGTGATTGAAGAAACGGAGCTTAATTTGACCTAAATTGGCATTAAAATGCAACGTAAGAAAAAGTCTCACTGCATCTGCAGACGGTTTTTCTTCCAAACCCTACAGCAACAACAGAAGCTTCTCAACCACCTAACATATCTTTGTGCGGATAATTTGTGATGATACCATTTTTCTAAAACTTTGAAAAATATTGTTTTTGAAAATGGAAAAATATTGTTTTGAAAATATGTTGGACTAAATTTTGAAAATCACCGGACTTCTTTTTATCGAAACTTAAGTCACTCAATTATTGACTTCGGTCATCGATTGAGGGGGAGAGTGATTTAAAATAAAATATTTTCAAACGATATTTCTTCATAAAAGTTCGTTTTGTCAAAATAAGTGGTGATCTAAAGATTTAATGTTATGTCATGGTATGATTTTTCTTTTGAATCAAGGTCTTTCAAAATGAAATTTTTTATGTTCTTGTTTGATTGTGAAATTGTTTTATTTTACTTAAAGATCTCTTTAAAACAATCATACTGACTAACAATCTTTAATGTCTTAAAATGGTCCTTATCTGTCATTTTCAAAATCAAATCTTGCCACGTCTTTCCCCAAAATCTTTTAAATGATTTAAATCTACTGGGATCACAAATCTCAAAAGGTTTGAAATTTTTGATTGGGGTAGAGATCGTGATTTAAATCTCAAATTTGTTTAAATGGAATTGGTTTTAGTCCTTTAAAGGCACTCCTGCCTCCATGTGCCAAACGATTTCTAATACATAATGCACATGTTGAGGGGGAGCATTTATCCAAGAACAAGATGAGTATTTAAACCTGGCCATATTTTCTCCTATGTTTTCTAAACCTTATTAAATCACTTGGGATCTAAAATCTCAAAGGGTTTGATATTTTTGATCGGGGGAGAATTTGTGATTTAATAATGAAATTTGATAAAAGGTGATCGTTTTGATTCAATTGTGCAGGATGCTCTCTCATATGTGCTAAACGCTTTCGAATCTTGAAGCACATATTGAGGGGAAGCATTTTAAAGAAAATAAACCATCGAGTACAAGCTTTTATGTTTTAACATAAAGTACCTTGATTGAGTTTTCAAACGGTTTTCTTAATGGTTTTGTGATTGTGGATGTGTTTCAAAAGAACTCTTTCCTCTATGTGATAAAATGATTTCAAATATCCTACGCACATATTGAGGGGAGAAGTTACAAAAAGAAATCAAAGGCTTTTCTAAGGAAATTGTGATCAAGAAATTATTTCAAAGAAATTATTTCAAAGAACTCTTGCCTCCATGTGCCAAACAATTTCAAATCATATGCACATGTTGAGGGGGAGGTTTTCTAAATGATCAAAACTATTAAGGTACAAAATGCTTTGATCTTGTATCACAAGTACCTTGATTGTTTTTCCAAATGATTTTTCAATTGGTTTCATGAAAGAATGAACTGTACCAAAAGACCGACCATTTTACTTTATGCATGGAGTTATAAGGATGGTTAGGTTAGGTATTCGTTCCCACGATCCGCCATAACCGGAGGGATCTACCCAGGGACAATCCACTAGATAGTGTAGAAGTCCTTAAGTATGATGAAAAAAGGAGAAAAATGAGAATTTGGGAAGAGTGTCGACTGAGATAGAGCTAGAACTAGAATAAACCCAACAAGGTTCTAGTTATGAAGTCTCGGTAAGCACTGAAGGGGTTGAAGAATGAAAAATAAATGAATGAGAAAAGGGTGAAAAGAAATAGCCCTCCAATAATTCAACCTTAGGGCAGACACCGAGTTCAATACATATGCTACTGGTGTTTACTAAGGTAACACTGGTATTGAAGACAAGACGTCATGGACCCAGTGACGCACTGCACTAAACTTCCCAAGCTACTCAAGTTCCTCTTAAAAGGGCTTGTTTCATTCTCACGGGGAACCTACATAATCTATCGACTTTCTCTTAGAGATTATTGATATTGAAGAAGGAGACCCTCTCCCTAGTCTCCGGCATAGGAACCAAATGTGCACAATCGAGTCTAGAGCCAAGAGATCATCCACAATATCTCATTAGGACACTAAATTAACGAAGAATTGCTGTTTCACACAATGTGGAAAGTAAATATATATTAAGAGTACTACGCATTATCCTTGTGGTATTGCCAGAACATCTGAGTGATATGTAAATATTCACGATGAAGATGGAAAGCATTCTGGAGCCAACATCAAACAAGCTCCTGGTGGGCGGCATGTGAGATCTATCCAATAGATCAACCATGTGACAACTGGATAGAAACAATGGGGCGATTCAATCTTGAATCAACCTTGGTCCAGGATTGGAATTGACGAATGCTTTTGGAAAAACCATTCGATGTGCAAACCTTCTTTTCTCTAGCACTTCAAATGTGTACTTATGTTTTCAAACACAAAAAGTATCTCTGATTGAAAAAATGCTTTTGGAAAAACCGTTCGATGTGCAAACTTTCTTTTCTCTAGCACGTCGAATGTGTACTCTTTTCAGATACAAAAAGTATTTTTGATTGAAAATTGATCTTTCTCATAAAACCTTCGTCGTATTGCAAAACCCTTTCTTCTAAGCAATACGCGATTGTTTTCAAATCAATTTTCATCAATCAGTGAATCTCAATTCACTGGTTCACTCACTCCGGGTTGTCTTCTTTGAGACGTTCCAGTTTGAGAACGGCTAGAACAGCTGCGAAACCCTGTCAAGGAGATTCTTAGGAATCCTACCTGATCACAGGCAATACTTGTACTGATCAACGGGGAACCATGGGCCGTGTACCTCAATTCAACGAAAGTGATCAAAGACACTTTCATGCGTTTTATTGCTAACTGTCGTATGCAGGTACACCCCGATGATTGCAGCTTATCAGAATTGAGGAGTCAATCCAAAGCTGCATGCTCACAGCATCCACACTTAATTTGAAGAAATCATGACTGGTGGATATCTACATAACCTGGATCTGATATTTCATACTATGCTTCTGCTTCGCTGCTGCAAATATCATGAACCAGTAAGGCTTCCGCTACTCTGATGGAAAGATGTCATGATTCAAAAGTGTGAGCATGTCGGTCCAAAAGTCAAAACTTCACATGATGGCAACACAATAAAGGGTGATCCAGAGATTTGCTGTGGCTGATGATCTCAAAGAAAGCTCGAAGATCATCAAAGATGTAGATCAGTTAAAGGCCTCCACTAAAAGTACAAATTATGCGAACTTTATAGAATCGCTACTAATGCACAAAGATTGCGGAAATGAAGAATTCAAGTCTACGAGCTCAAGAACAAAGTCAAGAATAGAATGCTAGGATTTGAAATGTAAAACATGAGGTGACCTCCCTTAGGGGGAGACTGTTAGGAATTAGAAAATTCCATAGTAAAGTGTCGGTCACCCCAAATGTAATCTAGCATAAGTTAGCTCGTAGACATTACGTTATTTACTAGTTATTTAGTTAGTTATTAGTTTAGTGCAACACCGTGGAGGACGGACGGGTCTTTACCCACTGTATGCCTGATCCACAGTCCGTAGGAGGACGTTTAGTTTGTAACTATAAATACCCTCTACCTCCCAAGGTAGAGGGTTGGACCTTTCATTATTCTCAATCTAACCTTCTATGTTTTCTTTTACTTTCTCTCTCTAGAAAGGCTCGCACTTTCTCTCTCTAAACTCTATACAATTCGACCCATATTATTGATGTGTTATGTGTTTATGAAATCCAATATCTAACATATATATATATATATATATATATATATATATATATATATATATATTTATATATATATATATTGCCTTTTGAAAGTTATTTACAACGATAGAGAAATAGTTTAAGAAGATGATGATACGAGTACCGAGATAAGGAGATCGTTCAACACTTTGTAAAAGATAGAAGTCATCATCTCTTAAACATTCACCACCAAAGCATTCGAGGCTCTTGAATCGTCGCAAGAACTTAAGCCTTCAAAAAGTGAATCTTTGGTAGCTTCCCCCCAAACCGACAATCCACGTAAAAAGACCAGTTCCCCCAAGAAGAAGAAGTGAAGCAAACAGTCTAATTGTATGAAGCTCAAGAACCTGAAGAAGAAGATAACACAGAAGTAACAGGTTTACACGGATCATTTCTGTGGTTATCAAACACGAAATAAATGATTAAGCCCGATCACATGAACTTGTTGTGCGTCCCTGATGTACACATTACTCTTCGAGTTTGAGCAGTTGTCAATTCAGGAGAACAATATATCAACACCTTCATTTCACCAAATGCACTCCAGTTATCTAACACATAACCAATCAGCCCATAACATACACGTGTACCCAACAAGAGAAGAGACAATGACGTCACAATAACTGGTTGAATCACTGATCTTCTTTGCGGATGTCAACTCCGGAATAACTGATTAAGCTCGATCATGTGAATATGTTGTGCGACCCAGATGTACACATATCTCTCCCTTGATGGTTGTGATCTCATCGGAATCATCATTACATTGTGTACATGAAGCACTAACCGGAAGCACTTTATCATAAGTCATATAGAAGATGTCGATAAGCAATATCATCTCACGCTCCACATATTCTTCTCATATTTCTTCCTACTGAAAGCTGAGATAACACATAACAAAAGTATCCAGAGACCACTTCCCCCAAATGGTTGGAATAATACATCCTTCCCCCAAATAGTTGGAATAATATATCCTTCCCCCAAATAGTTGGAATAATACACCAGAAGCTATGAGTAAACACTGAGTTTCTCTACGGTTATGACATTTGTCTTTCCCGAGATTACTTCAATAGAGAAGAAGTATTAGGTTCATCACGTGTACTCGTTGTGTGTTTAGATGTATATCTCCTTCCCCCTTGCTGGTTTTGATTCCTCAGAATCAGCAACACATTATACATGCCAAATATTCTTGAAATAGAGAAGACCAAACAATTAGCTCAAATGAATCCTGTGAGAATCAACTGCTACAGAAACTCTCCTTGACTACCTTAACCAACCCAGATGTAGACAATTTGAAGTAACCACAGATGAAGCAAACCCGATATACCACACTTGAAGCTGAAGTAGAATTCCCCGCATTTGTATCTTAATCTTGCACTAATGTTGGAAGAACGGTGTCGAGAATTTATGCTCCAAGAAAAATATCTAAGTACTCAATACTCAACAAAAGTATGAGACATTAACAACTCTTGCGATTATCCACAACAACATTTGCGTGTGTCACTGAGTACAACTACGTAACTCCTTAAAGTGATAGTTAACCAGGTCTTCAACCATCCATACCGACTGCTGGTAACTAGATAAACCAAGTCTTCTACATAAATCTTAAGAACGAGCAAGTTATCATTGAGATTCATGCATCCAACCAACCCCAACTTCAAGATAAAATAAGAACACTCATTTGTGAAAGTCAACTTCAATATCAAATAAGTGATAAATGATTAAGTCCGAAGTAATCACTTTGTGTCAAATTCCCAACACATTAATAAACATACAATAAGATGTACATTGATCCACTGAATGAACCGGAGCAAATGATTCCTTCTTCCTAAAGGTATTCATGTAGAGACTAATCTAGAAGGTTCATCAATAATGTATTAAAGCGGATGAGGAAATCATTTTCCATAATGTTCATTTGGTTGATTTACAGAGTTCACATTGGGAGGAACAATAATCCGTGAAGATTTAGCAAAGGAATACCAAAGAGCAGATCATTATTCATGAACAATAATCCGTGAAGATTTGGCAAAGGTATACCAAAGAGCGGATCATTATTCATGAGTGCATCTGTAATATTATGATAGTCATTATCAACCCCTTTAGGAATAACAGGAGATTGGGATTCTTAAGTAGTCTAAGTTGTACTTCTTAGATAGTGCATCTTGATCAATGTAGATTGAAGAAGGTGAACTAGTTGAGTCAGCACGAACCGGAGCATGAGCATCAGGAACTGGATGATCAACATTCGGTATAGTTTGGAAGTACTCATCAAACATATCTTGAAACAATGAATCCCAGGTATCCTTAGTAAGTGAAGCATTAGGCGTTTAAGGAAATTCGTATAACCATAATTCAAGCATCCATACATGTATTATATGCACTCTTTCCCCCTCAAAACTTGCATCCAAAGTTGCCATTTTTAATTTAAACAAGTGAATAAGAATATACACCAATGAACGTAGATCCACTTGATGGTTGAAAGAGCGTGGGAAAAACATGAAGCTTGTTGATGAAGAATGTCGATGAGAATGGTAATAAACATGAAGATTTCTCTTCTTTTGAAGATAAAGCGCACTGAAGCATACACCTTTCTTTTCTTTGAGGAACGGGGCCTGAAGTGTTATCTGTAGATGCCGTAGTGATGAAGAACGAGGCCTGAACTGATGTGAACAGACGTCATTGCCGGTTTGAATATCAAGGTTGAGTTACTTGGACCCGTAAGTTATGAGATATCAATCCATTTGTTATCCATACTTTAAGCCAGTCCATGAAGTGAAGGATCGAAGTATCTCCAACTGAGTAAGGACTACCTGCACTAACATTACTAGCTTGATTGCATATATATTGGTTAGTGACATTAGTATCCAAACCCTTTGGGGTTTCACGGTCAACCTTGATTTTTTCATCGGTAAACAGCTTTCCGGTAGGTATCCACCTAAGTCCAACATCCTTAAACATTCTACCAGTCGGTATCCACTTGTGTCAAGGTCTAGGATTTTTGATATTCTTATGCACAGTGGAAGACTTATCGTTATTTCTAGACTCCAAGGATTTAGCAGTTGGTATCCATCTAGGTGAAGTTTTAGGTTTGTTTTGCTTCATGACATATCGAACCTTAGCCATTTTAGAAGTCTTAGTGGATTGTACCTTAGCATGTGAGTTAGGAAAATGTTTCTTATTCGGAAAAGACTCAGAATTTCTAATTTCATTTTCTACATGCTTAGCATTCTTCTTCATATAACTACTCTTAGATGCAAGCCAACCCCTAGTCTTTTGAGTGTTCCTAGGTAATGGTTTACAACTACTAGCAGTGCCTTGAAATCTTGTGGAATGCATCACCCTAGGTCTTGCACCTAAAATTCCATCTTTTCGAATCTGTGCCTTTTTCCTAGCTTGTTCTAGATAATAGTTCTTCCACAAGTCATTCATATCATATGAATTCTGGGTTTTAATGCTTGATTTTCACACTGTTTTCGAATTATTCCTAGAGGTGCTGGGAGCAGAAGTGGCTACTTGTTGAGGTTTAACTGAACTAGAAGCCTTATTCTTATGTAACTCAGGTGAAGTGACTGTTTTTGACAAAACTTTTATCGCATCAACTTGGGAGGCAAGCCTTGTCTTTAAAGATTTTGTTCTTTCAGATATGAATGCAGTAGGCTGCCTAACAACGGACCGGTCTCTAGTGGGATGAGTAACTGGATTCCCCAAGGTTGATGGTTTTGTAAGCTTAGTGTTCACACTTTTCCCTACGGTTTTTCTGAGCTCATTCTATAAGGCAACAATAGCGAAACTCTTTTGCTGAAGTTGAGCTTTGAGATCATCAATTTTGGCTATCAAAGAGTTTGTTTGTTCCAAAGACTTAGTTCTAGCATCTTTGACAGAGTCACTTAGTTCTATGTGATGTTTTCTCAAAGACTCATTTTCCTTAAGTAATTTAGCCACATAAATTGACAGTTCATTATTTCTTGTTATAATAGCAACAGTGTCTTGTGTAATCTTGACCAAATTACTTTTCTCATGAAAACCAGAAATATGTTTCTTCAAATTGTTGATAGTAGAGTTTTTGGCTTGAAGCTGAGCTTTTAAATCGTTTATTTCAAAAAATTCACGAAATTCAGGAAATTCTGGATTTTTACATGGTTTCTTAGTTTGAAAACTTTCCTCCTTTCTTTGTATTGCAATTTCAAGTGAAATGCAATGTTTTTCAAGTTTTGAGAATTTGTTTGAAAGTTCATCAAATGCCTTTTTATCAACCATATCATTTGTTTTGAAATTATTACACTCAGCCTCAACCAAGGAACATTTATCAGACTCATGTTCAGCATTAAGATCAGTTTTTTTAGGTATATTAGCAGATGTACCATGTTGAACAGTTAAGGGTACCTCATCACATGACACCTGTTCTATTATCAGTCTGATATCTGCATCCACATCATGTGTAACAAGAGTCACTGAACTACTGGTTGTGTCAAGCTTATCTGTCACTGAGCCTCTATATTCCGTGTCAACTGATCCATCATCCGATGCTTTGCTGGTCTCAACACTACAATCTCTTGATTGTACCCGACATTCATTCACCTTTCTGATTGCCGCATCTACCTTTTGTGTGACAGGAGTTACGAGGCAGCTGGTTACATCATTCTTGTCTTTGTCTCTGACATTCTGCATTTAGCAACACGATCTTTCAACGATGCATTACTCGATTCATCACAACTATCTCTTAATTGCACCCAACAGTCATCCACATGTTCATCATTCTGTGTAACTTCCTTAATATAATTCTCCACATTATCCATGAGTTGGATTAATGTCTCTCTGAACACATTAGCTTCCATCCCAGTGTGATTCTTAAAGCACATTTCAGTCACCAGATAATCATAATCTGAAGTGTATTCCCTTTTGATGAATGACTGAAGTTGTTTGTTGATCACATGAAGTGCAGCTTTAGAACTGGATTCTTGAACCTTTTTCCTATTAAGTTTTTGTTCTAATTGTTCCAAGTTCAAGAACAATGTGCCAGTAATCGATGATAATTCTTGACGGAAGAGTGTAATACATGATCGTACAATTCCCATTGTGTATTTGTCATCAATTCTAAGTAACATGAGGTGTGAATGAAGTTGTCGATAAGGTTCAATGCAAATTTCCTTACCCATTGCAAGAGCATTCTGTAACCTTGACTGGTGCATTTCTCTCTCTTTAGAGTCTGAACCCGGAGATATCACATCCTCATTGATAGATTCAATCATCTTTAACCGTTCAGGGTAGCATACATTATCATTGTTGTCTACAGCATCATACAATTTATGTACTTCTGAAATCACTGGGTCAGTAGTGTAAGACATGATGGTGTAGTATACACGGGATTTTATAAATCTATGATTTAAACCGAGAAATAGATTCTTTCGCGGGATTTTACAAAATCAAGAAGAAACCGTTAAGCAATGACAAATAGAACGTAATAAGATGACTGATGGATCGTCACAGTGATAGAAAATTGTATGTTAGGACTTATGATTGTTTGTAGGATTAGCACAGATGTTGTTTGGTTGTGATTTTGGGTTGGTTGTTGCACGATTTTACGGAGAAATTTAGGTCTAAAAACTTAAAAACCTCAATAACTTCTGTTCGGAGCGGATTTAGGCCTCGAGGGTTGATCCGAATAAACTTTAGTTTATTCGGCGTGCCATTCTCCTCGTTCTTATGGTCGTTTTGATGGGTAGAACGCTGAAAACGGAGTTACGGTTCAAAACTTATAGCCGTTTGAAGTTTTGTCGGGAAAAGTCAACAAAACGCAATGATGGAATGGTCAAACCGCTTCTAACTATGAATACAAGTCGCTTAGCACCAAGTCGCTAGATATAAAATTTGCTCAATGGAAAAGTTGCTAGAAACACAAGTCGCTAGTTACAAGTCGCTAGATGCACAAGTCGCTAGAGACAACTCGCTATGAAGACAAATCGCTGGTTGACAAGTCGCTAAAGAACAACTCGCTATCCACAACAAAGTCAAGTCGCTAAAGTTACCAAGTCGCTAGCCGTAATGGTACAGCCACTACCTTGTACTATTTGTCACCTTGTCTCAATAGACAAGTCGCTAGTGCTCAAGTCGCTACCACCACAACTACAAGTCGCTAATAATTATTGAAGCAAGTCGCTACCAAGAAAACTAATCCGAGACTCAAGTCCGTACTAAGAAAAGTTCAAACACAACACTATTCAATCCAAAACTAACCCAACCACAGTGATTCAAGCTTTCCAAATCAAAACCCAAGCACTTACAATGATTCTAAACACAAAAGTACAATCAAAATTCAAACTTTAACACAAGAAATGATCCAAATGATGCAAAAACCACTAAACTTTTTCAAACCCAAAACCATATAAAACCACTAGAAATCCAAGAACATGTAAGAGAGATGACCAAACCATGGCTCTTAATATCATTTGTAACATATTAGATTTCACAAACACATAAACAATCACAAATATGGGGCGTACACTATGAGTTTAGAGAGAGAAAGTGGAAGATGGGATCCTTTCTAGAGAGAGAAAGTAAACAAAAGAGAAAAGGTTAGATTAGAATGAAAGGTCCAACCCTCTACCTTGAGAGGTAAAGGGTATTTATAGTTTTACATAATACGCCCTCCTGACGGGCTGTGGATCAGGCATACAGTGGGTAAAGACCCGTCCTTCCTCCACGGTGTTACACTAAACTAATCTACGCTACAAAATAACTAATAAACTACTAAATAACGTAACAAACGACACGTCTACGAGCTAACATATGCTAGACCATAATTGGGGTGACCGGTACTTTAACATGGAATTTCCAATTCCTAACAACAAGAATTAGAAATTTGTGCATTATAGCAACCACACGCCTCCAATCGTCTTAGCCTAACCGTACAACTCCAAATGATTACACAATGGTGAGAATTTATCTCACCACTCTCCTGGACGGTTTACAGCAGATGTAGGACTTTTGGGATGAATAATAAGGGTTGGTAATAGCTTTGGTGTAAGCTATTACTCTTTTGGATGTGTCACACCTAAACTACTAAGTCTAGGTGCATTATATAGATAGGAACCCTTTACTATCAAGCCAAAAACGTCCTCAATAAGTTATTCACTGGAAATGATCGACCTCACATGATTAATAGAAGTTAAGGGATCAATAAATGACCAAAAGTGTAATTGCAGGGGCTTCAGCCGGATCAGTTGTGACGCAGCTGATCCGGTTTCGTTTTGACCATTCCCCAGCCGATCCGGTTGCAGGCTCGGACCGATCGGCTGGGAGCCTTCCGTACACCCAATCTTGACTTTTGTTGACTTTTCTCGATTCGTGCCTTTTTCTTTGCTTTCGATGCTGATTTTCAAGACGAAACTTGATATTTAATTGATGTAAACACTTAGAAATCCTTGTGCTTCCTAATCATTGAGTCCATGAGCTTCCTCACTTGACTTTCTTCCTCGGGAATTATCCAAATGTGCATGAAATCTTCATTTCTTCGTCTTTTACGATACCTGGCTACATTCACATACAAATACGCTTCTTTTGCACTTTTGCAGCAATTATGAGTAAATATAGCCGATTATCATACACAAAACCAACAATAACGCTACTAAAAACATGTTCATTTTGAGGGTTATCAAATTCACCCATACTTAAGTTCTACTCGCCCTCGAGTAGGTCTATAATTTATGAAAATCGATTTCAATGGTCTCGACACCGTGGTTCCAAAAATCTAACAATCACCTCAAGAGAAATCATTGTTAATTTTCTTTTAATATGTGAAAATTTTAAAAATGAACCAAATGACTTTAGATAACATAACTAAACACCTCACGAATGATTTTAAGAATTCACTCAACACTCATATATTGGTGGGTATATGTAAATCACTCAATGCCTAGTCATGATTAATGCTTTTTACCATAAGCTTGTACAAGTATCATGACAAATAAAATAAATTCATCAAAAAGGACTTTTATTCGGGTTATTATGTTAAGGCTTTGGGTTTATAAAATGGTATGGATAAGGCATGGGATAGTTTATGAAATTGGTTTTAAAAGAAAATAAAGTCAAGTCTAAACCTCCATGTTGCTAGCCATCACACAAACCACACTCCCGAAATTGATTATAATTTCCTCTTCTTCACATATCGATCTCCAAACATATATAACTCCATTTAGCTCATTGGCTAATCAATATACTCCATATAGCACATTGGCTATAACCATAATTCACTTTTTTTTACTCCTCCACACTTAGTATGAGCACACACCACAAAAAAAATACAAATGAGAAAGACGTCTCCTTCATCTTTGTTGGAGAATGGTACACACAAATGACAAAGTATAGCTTCTTCATAATCATCAAAAACAATCCAACACTCCAAACAACTAGCAACAAACCAATAGAGATTGATATGGGTTGGCTAAGGTTTAAGGTGTAAAATATTTTTGTATTTTTCTGGATTTAACAAAAACGAAAAGATTGGCTCGAAGGGTGTAACTAAGGGTATCTAGTGCTAAAAATGAGCACTAACAAATGGGTCCATATAAAGTGGTTAACTAACCGATGTGGTTAGCAAAAAACATTAGATGTAAAATGGAAGGCCATTTGGTTTAAATCCTACGATTGCCTCTTACCATTTGAACATATTTTTATCACTCGAGAGTGATTTTATCCGTAATGCATAACAAGTACAAGTTCTAGAATCGACATAATCACCGGCACACTCATAGCAAAATATAAAACAAAATTATATATTTTATACAAAAAGAATCCTCACAATTTAGTGGAAAAAGGCTATAATGCGCGCTAGTAAATGTTATCGAATCCAAAATGAATTACTTTCGTAATTTGGTCCAAATAAAAATTTTTCAAAAACCTCTATTTACCATTGAAATACCCAAGTTGTTTTTAAATATATCTTAATAATGTGTGAAAACAACTAGACAATCAAGGGCGATTTTCTACTAACTACCTGAATCCAAAAGTCTACCTAAAAATCAAAAATAAGACTAAAAAACTAAAAAATTAAAAATAGTATCATTTTTCCTATTTTCTTCCCTCCCACATTCTTAAGTTTTGCATTGTCCTCAATATAATAAAATGAACTTCAAATTAAAGAAAATGGGAAAAAGAAATAGTCAAAAAGATACCATGGGATAGAATATGCAATACGCATATTGGGTCATAGGCACGCATGTGAGTTATCCAACTCCAAATATTGACCAACAATAAACTTCCGCCATATCCATCCTGCAAACAAAACTGCAAAATATACACAACACACACAAACAAACAAAAAAAAACTACAAACAATCCAAACGCTACTTAAAAATAAAAATAAACAAAGTATGATAATAATCCTAAAGAAATAGTAAGACAGAGAGAGAAAATATTGTTCGACACACATAAGCATTGTTTTTAATATCACAATCCAAAGAATGATCCACGATCATTCGTCATCCTTGCTTATCTCATCACCTTCTTCATCATCATCTTCGTCATCACTTTCGGACTCATAGTGCTCGTCCACAAACTCCGAATGAACTCTCCTCTTCTTATTCTTTCCTCCAGCTCCCGATGAAGATCCTCCAACATCATAGCTAGATCCTCCAACCTCAGGTAATCTACCAGACTCAGGAACTAAGTCGGGAAATGGTGCATAGCCAGGATATGGGTACGGATATGGTCCAGGATACGAGGTGTAAGGGAAAGGATATGGTGGAACATTAGGTGGATTGTAGGGAGGCAACTCATAATTGGCTTCTTGAGCCATGTGTTGAAAGAACGGGATCAAATAATCATTAATGTAGTTGTTCCTCAACATCATCAAATCTCTCCAAACATCCCTACACTCAATTTCATTTAAGTGCCGATTCCAATCTCCCCAACCTGAGTCAAAACTACTAGTCGTACCCATTTCCACATTACCCATTGGCACATTGCCAGGCTGCTGTGGTGGTGGTGGTTCAATCCATGCTCCCAATGTCTTTGTTGTTCTATTCAAAGCTTTTCCAAAACTCTTTGCATCCCATTTCTCACTATCCTTTAGATCTTCACACTTAGCCAACTCATTGTTAATGTAGTACCCTAGATTCTTTGCCAACCTCGTCACATAATGACCTCCACATATGTTGCTATTACCCTTGATGCCCGGGGTTTTCCTAGACAAATACTCGGCTATGATCCAAGCCGCATTCCCATCGTTTGACTCTTTCAACAACATCATTATCCACAAGTCCGGCTTTTGGCATTTGTCCCGGCTTCCAATCCTGTGGAACGGCCCCCATACTAGCAACTTATATAGGATTCTCAACAATGGATTCTTATGGGTTGCAGAATTCCTACGAGTACAAGAAGGATCTCCCACGCGATTCCAGTACGCGGGAACACTAGGGTAATCTTTCTCAAACCTCTTAAGCCTTGAGAAATGAGCTTCAAACAATCGATGATTAACCTCATCTGGTTCATACAATCCAAGAGCAACAGCAAACCCCGACAAAGTATATGCGTGATCCTTCCCCCAAAGCCTAAACCAAACACAAATTTCATTCATGATGTCTTGAACGTTTACCTTCCTTTCAAAGTTTATTGTTGAAAAGAACTCCATGCACCATTCACGGTAAACTTCTTCATTTATGGTAAAAGCTCTCTCCCATGAAAAATATTCAAACGAATCTCCATCAATCGGATAGACATAAGACATCCGCATCATACCCCTCAACTCATTCTCACACTCATATTCGTTAAACAAATCCCAATCTACCAATCTCGGAACCGAAACAGTTCTAGTTTGCAACTTTGACAAACGTTTCCTAAAAGCGTGTTTTCTCCTCATTGGTAAGATCTTTAAACTTTAGGTTTGCATTCCCTTCAGCTCTTAAGCTATAGGTAACCTTCTTCCGTGCATTCCTTTGGCAATACTTGGTTACGATCGGGTTCGTTGGAATTCGCGTCAAACTCGAACAGCCTACAACATTTCTCTGTAGAAATCACAAATATAAGTTAATATAAGAGTGTTAGAACCAACGATAAAGTTTATAGAAGCCTCTAGGGTCTAGTTCAAAATTCGCATTTTTTCCAAAACAGAACTTGGAACCGGTTCGGTCAAGGGGCAGCCGATCCGGCTCCTCCCCTGACCTTGGTCCAACCGATCGGTTGCGTTGTGTAGTCGATTCGGTTTGCTGATCTGCATAAGGCTATGGCCTTCCAATTCATTTCCCACTAGATTTTTCCAATTCCAATTCACTCCTAAACTTCATTTGACCATTACTAATGATTTCTACAACCTCAATTTGCTCTTAATTCGCATCCAAAATCATCCAATCATTACTTGTTCATCATGCTTAGAACTTACAAGCTTAACTTCAATTCATCAATTAATTGTTCTAACAACAATGTGGCATCTAAAATTCACTAAAAATGCATCATCTAACAACTAGGAATCATCAATTGCAACTTAATTTGATTCAAGGGTACAACCTAATTGAATCCGAAAATTCAATCATCTAATACTCATTCAATGTTGAATCAATCACTACAATTCTTTTTGCAATGCATTCCTATATCAATTACCCACTTAATTCTAAAAGATTACATCTTAATTCGAATCCCATCAAAAACCCCCAATTGGTGACCTAATTTGCAATTCGAATCAAATACTCAAATTAAACCCTAATTAAGTTAATTGATTGCAGATGCTTACTTGTTTAGGTGCCATGATGATCATCTAAAACTCTTACAACCTTCAAACAACTTCTTAGTGGTCGAATTTGTGAAACCCACATGGAGGATTAGTGTGTGTGTGTTTTTCTGGAAAAATTGAAATTTTGGTACTTATACTTGCTTCCGACCGATTCAGTCATGGACACAACCGTTTCGGTTTGCATTTTTGCAGAATTTTACCCTTTTTAACTTTACTTGGCCATTTTACCTTCCAAGCAAAAATTGTTTACTCAAAAATTCGATTAAAGATTCACACAACATTCATCCAACCATTTGCAAATTTCAACAACATCTAACTCAAAGACTAAATCATCAAACTTATCATCATAAAACTTAAACTAAAACTCAAAAGGAATTAATTAAAATAAGTTCAAAACATAAAAATAAGAAATAAAAACCAAATGAAATCAAAATCCCTAAGTGCATAAAATAAAATTTTCATCAAAAGATGAAGATCAAGCAAAAAAATGTTTGTTATTATTGTTGCGATGTTCTACTCCTTATCACCCCTCAAATATTAATGCCTCAAAATATCCTCGCTTTGGAATTTTCCCGTCAACTCACGATATGTTTCATGAGTCTTGAACTTTCTAACAAATCTCCTTCTACTAGGGCATAGTATATCGAATTTTACATGCCATTCCCCATCTCCTTCTTCTCTTTTGTATACACCCGCTCCTTCGGGTCCCCATTCCAAAATTTTCAATTGTACGGGTAGAGATCGTAAGAGGTCCGTGAGCTTTTTGTACACAAGGATGTTCTTAAATGGGTTGTAGAAGGCTTCCATAGCAAGTGCACGTTCCATTTCATCTTCGAGGTCAAAGTATTGTGCGGAAAGTGGCCCATACATAGAATTTCCTTGGGCATCACGCCCAACTTCGAAGCCAAATCATCATCTTTTTCAAAGAATTCCAAATCCTCCATGAATTCTAAAACTTTACCCCTAGGATTGGGATAATAAGTTTGCTTTGAGATCCCATCATCAATTGTCATAGTCCCCCTCCCCATATCTATTATTGTTCCACAAGTGCGAAGGAAAGGTCTTCCAAGTAAGAGAGGTAGACTTTTTTCAACCGGTATATCCAAGACTAGGAAATCGGCTAAATAAGGTTGGTAGCCAATTTGTACCCTCACATTTTTCACTTCCCCCATAGCCTTAGCTTGAGAGTTGTCCGCCATGGTTAGCTTAGAATGATTTGGTTGAGGATTGCTTAGTCCCAAATTCTTGAATAGTGGATAAGGCATCACGTTGACACTTGATCCCGTGTTCGCCAAATCATAAACCGGAGTGGTCCCGTTAACTTTTATTTGTAAAACGAAGTTACCCGGGTCACTCTCTTTCCGCAGCATACCCCGAAATAAGATTCTATCCCTATCCTCATCCGAAAGGTCCTTATCTTCCAACCGTGCTCTGGCCAACATAACCGCATCTAGCTTTTTGCAGTAAACAACATAATCTTGTAACACTTCGATCACGGGTATCGTTTCGTTAAGTTCAAGGAATTTTTGTTCTAGGTTTGCTAGGATGGCTTCCTTTTGCTCTTGAGTTAAGGGCTTAAAGGTGTTTGGTGAATTTGGTGGTGATGGCGTGTAATCATGGGTCTTGGTAGTGGTAGAGGTGGTGGGAGTTAGTTTATTTGATGAGGTATTCTTCCTACTTGCCTTTCCCATTTTCACAATCTCCACATTCTCCTTCTTCTCCATGTTTTCACACAATTTCGCGAGCATGTCATTCACTTCCTTCTCTTCCTCCAAATCAGTAATGTTAATTCTCATCTCACCTAGAGCAAAATCCAATTGACATTTAGTTGTCACAAGGAAATCACGTCCAAAGTATACATCTGGTTCATCCGCATCCCCTTCTTCCAAAACTACAAAATCGGCCACAAAGATATGACCATGGATATTGATCCAAAGATTCTTGACAATTTTCTTCCCATAAGCTTCATAGTCTAAACGAACGTGGCCAATCTTGTCAAGCACCTTGTCTACAATATAGTTTCCCCATAAGCCATGTTCAACTGAGCATCCCACGCGCTTACCCCTTCAACACTACACGGTGTCCCAAACCTCATAAATGGTGAGTCGTACCCCGTGAGAGGTGCTTGCGTGAAAATCACTACCCTATTCTTTTTAGGAACTTGAACCTTGTTTTCCCCAACTTCTTTCAAATATTCTGAATCAATGGCTAACTCTTTCTTACTTTCCTACAAGATATTTCCAATCTTTTCCAATGAGTTACCGGTATCCTTAAACATTTCATCCAAGTTGCGAAGATACTCGGAAATTCCACTCAAACTATCCATAACAAACTTATCTAAACAAAACAAAACAAAACAAGAACAAATCATCCAAATTATTAGCGTCAGAGTTAGTTAAAATCAAAACAAACTACAGAAATATATTCTAAACAAGTAAAGACACTTATTAAGACTAAAAACAAAAGCAAAAACTTGAAATTACGAAAATAAAAAAATTGTTATCGAGAGCTCCAACCGGATCGGTTGGCCCTCCAACCGATTCGGTTGGTGGTATGCCTCAAACCAAATTCGCCCAGCCAATCCGGTTACGGGCTCCGACCTATCGGCTGGAGTGAATTTCCATATATATATTTTTTTATATTTAATATTATTCTATTAACTATTAATTAAAAATTAATTAAATCAATTAATTATAACTTAAATTCTAATAAGTGTGTCTAATCATTAAGCCATTAATTAAAATCATTAACTACTCTAATTAAGCATAAACAATCATTAACTAGACTTAATTAACTAATCATTAAAACTAACTAAAACATCTAAAACTAAAAATTAACTAGAAAATTAATTTAATCAAGACATAATTAACTAGAAATTAAATAAAACTAAAAATGAAATATAACCAAAAATCTAAAAAAATGATAAAAACAAGCATAAGCAAGTTTTTAAACTAGCCTAAAAAATCAGAATTGACAGGAAATAAGCTACAAACTAAAACACAAAACACTAGATTAACTAGAAACTAGAAAAAGAAAAACATAATAATTTACCGATAGGACCAACGGATCGGTTACTCGCAAGAGCCGATCGGTTGATCGAAAAACCAATTTTTTTTTTTACTTTTTAACTCTTTATTCTTGAAACCAAACTCAAATATTGCGAATTTTACAGAAACAAACAAATCAAAAACACTCAAATCCCCAGCATCAGTGTCAAAAACTTGATGTGCTCTATGTCGGAATTATCAAGCAAGCAAACAAACAATCTATCAAACAAGAAAACAATCAAACGAACAAACAAGTGCAAAACAAATCCCCGGCAACGGCACCAAAAACTTGATGTGCTCTACCGTGTGCAAGTTTTAAAATTTATAAACACGATTTATCCGGTAATTACTTTAACACATACGAGCAAGTATACTCGTTCGCGATAGCAAAGGTGGGTAAGTCGAGGTTGTCCCAAGGGATTTGCGTTTTAATTTGTTTAAAGTTTTTGAGACAAGAAAGCTTGTCAAGGCTTCCTTCAAGGTGTTGGTTTAGTAAAAATTCAAATTAAGAAACATATACTTGTGTGAAGTCTATAGGAATCATAGAGAGTGTTCATGAAGGCTTGGTGTAAACTTTGATGCAATGCACAAATCGTAAGCAAATGATTTCCAACCCATGGTTTATGTTTTGTAAAAATAATTTTAAGAATAAAAACATATAGGAAATCCTTTCGGTCCTTACCCTAATGATTATTCTTTAGAAAATCCATTTGTTTGTAAAAGGTTCTTATCAAACTTGTTCCTACGAATCTTTCGACCCTTTCGTGATGAAAACATTTCTAGTCTTGTTTTAATAAGTAAACATGGTGAGTGTCAATCACCATATCCCCAAACTAGTTTGTCACTTAACTTTTTGGAATAAAACACAAGAGAAATCCTTTCGATCCTTTTTCTTAAAAATGTTTTACCAACAAATCAAACAAGACTAGTAGTTTTTCCAACAAACTCATTTAAACAAGATCTTTTACATGCATCACATATAAGAACACTCCTACAATTTCCTACATCCTTATACATAATTATATTCAAGAATTACTCCATGACAATCATAACATAACACAAGTAGTAACAAGATAATTCAAATAATTCAACAGAATAGAGATTCATGACAAGTTCAATAGAATACCTAAGCTTTGGATTACAAGAATTAGAAATTTGTGGATTATAGCAACCACACGCCTCCAATCATCTTAGCCAAACTGTACAACTCCAAATGATTACACAATGGTTGAGAATTTGTCTCACCACTCTCCTGGACGTTTTACAGCAGATGTAGGACTTTTGGGATGAATAATAAGGGTTGGTAATACTTTTGGTGTAAACTATTACTCTTTTGGATGTGTCATACCTAAAATACTAAGTCTAGGTGCATTATATAGATAAGAACCCTTTATTATCAAGCCAAAAACGACCTCAATAAGTTATTCACTGGAAATGATCGGCCTCACATGATTAATAGAAGTTAAGGCATCAATAAATGACCAAAAGTGTAACTGCAGAGGCTCCAGCCGGATCGTTTTGACCATTCCCCAGGCAATCCGGTTTCGGGCTCCGACCGATCGGCTGGGAGCCTTCCGTACACCCAATCTTGACTTTTGTTGACTTTTCTCTATTCGTGCCTTTTTCTTTGCTTTTGATGTTGATTTCCAAGACGAAACTTGATATTTAATTGATGTAAACACTTAGAAATCCTTGTGCTTCCTAATCATTTAATCCATGAGCTTCCTCACTTGACTTTCTTCCTCAGGAATTATCCAAATGTGCATGAAATCTTCATTTCTTTGTCTTTTATGATACCTGGCTACATTCACATACAAATACGCTTCTTTTGCACTTTTGCAACAATTATGAGTAAATATAGCCAATTATCATACACAAAACCAACAATAACGCTACTAAAAAATGCTCATTTTGAGCGTTATCAGTAATCTTTAGTGTTAAGTAGAAAACATTTACTACCAAAGACTCTAAAATGTTCTAACGTAGGCTTTTTGCCTCGAAGTAACTCGTATGGAGTTTTTCCTAAAAATGGTCTAATTAAGACTCGGTTAAGTATGTATGTTGATGTATCAACGGCATTGCACCAAAAATTTTGAGGAATAGATTGCTCATTTGACATGGTGCGACTCATTTCTTGTAGGGTTCCATTTTTCTTTTCAACTACCCCATTTTATTGTGGAGTGCGAGGAGCCGAGAAATTGTGAGTAATACCATTAGCGTCACAAAAAGCTCCAAATTGCACTTCATTATCGAATTCCCTACCATGATCCATTCTAATAGACACTATTCGACTTCCTAATTGTTGATACAAAAGTTGGGCGTTCCTTGTTTGGGGCTCCGGTTCTCGTACAAATTGAGTCTTGATTCTTGAGACCTGCGCACTAAGTAACAGAAAACACCGTTAGGATTATCGTGGGATTGTCTCCTCACGATTATCTCTGGCGGAGAGTAAGTAATCGGTTTAGGGTTAAAGGAGAGTTAGGGTTCGTAAATCGTACCTTTAACGAGGGATAGGATTCCCTTTATATACACACGGAATCCTTTTTGGTTCCGTGTTCCCCAACCTTCGGCGTATCCCGCCTAAGTCGGTTGAGGAATGATTATCTCCTTATTTAGGAGATATCCGATATCGTATTCCATAAATAACATTGGGCTCGGGCCTTCGTGGGCCCAAACACTTATCGGCTTAGCTCAGTTCGTGCTGGACTCATTAGTATCGGGCTTTAGTCGGGTTCGTGACCGGAATATAGACTATACGTCATCAAGTCCCCCCAGTCTAGTATGCGCAGTGACGAACTGCGGATGCTAGACTAATAACAGCAGTCAATTAAAAACTGCGAAGCGTAGCCCAGAAGCTAAAGAGGTGTCCCATCTCTGAAACCGGCACGTTGTATCTAGACAGAATATTAAAAAATGGACGCCTCGTAAATCGGGGGAAAGTAACTGTAACAGCGTCCCATCAAGTGATCCTATCCACACATTGGAGATAGTGGAATACACGTGGCATGCATCGCGTGGATAAGAAAACTTATATAACCCTCGGCCTCCATTTCACTGTGATTATCACAGTAAAAAAAAAAACGCAATCCGCCATTGTTAACCAACCTCTCATTTGCAACCCAGAAAGGTGCTATTCAAAAGGTAACCGCGACTGCGCGTAAAAACAATACCATGGTCAAACAGTTATCTGATTTCACCTCTGATATAACTGAGGACGAACTTTTAGAGTTCGCTTCGGATTATTATATTCCAGTCGCAGTGCATCCGGAAGTTCCGGGCGCGCGAGCATCAATTGCAGACTTTCCTGAAGGGAAAATAGGGGTATATACGCGTTTTTTCGAATTCGCAAATCAACGCGTATCCATATCTTTATTTATGAGCGACGTGTTAAACTACTATCGTCTGCATATATCCCAGCTGCACTGCATAGGTGCGGCTAAGATTACCAACCGAGGTTAATTCGCGGCAATTAACCCGACTATCCACCTATTCCGTGCGTTCTACCACACAACGTGGTCGCACGGGTGGGTATCCTTCGCTAAATGCGCTGGGCGCCTGCAGTGTTATACAAAAAAACTGGACGCGCTCAGGAATTAGAGAGAAACTTTTTTCTGGGTAGACGACGTGTGCTTCCCATCACGCTTCGATTTTTACACTCAGGGAACACTGCCAAGGGATGAGCGCCCCCTCCCTGGATCATATAATGTGGAAGATGCGGATACCATAAATGCCAACCATATTCCCATCAGTGCCTATCCAGAAGAATTTTTGGTACACATGGGCATAAGCCGTAATTATTTTGGTAGACCTGATGAGGTGCCAATCTTCATAGGCGCGGATGACCAGGGTGTGTGCTCATCCTTTACACAACCCTTGTGCTTTATTAGTGCAAGCCTTTCCTATCATCGTCATTATTTTGTAAACTGTTGTGTTGTGTGTTTTTCTTTTCGCAGAGATGGATTTGTTCAGGGTTGTCCAGCTAGCGAAGCCATGTCACAGTAGGGGCGCGCCCCCTGAGAGAAGGGGAAGAGCCCATAATGACAGCAACTGTGGGGCGTGTCACGGAGCTGAACCTTGAGGAGGCTGGGAGCAGTGGTCCCAATGCGTTGGAAGATACCCCTCTACAGAGTGTGACAAACCCTAGGGTACCTACCCCGTTGGTGGAGCCGCCACCCATAGATATTGAGGAGGAGGAGGAGGAAGTGAGTCAAAGATTAGAGCGTAAAAGAACGCGTGATGACGACGACGCGAGTTCTTCCAGGAAGAAACGTCCCGTTGTTCTTACCGTGGAGTCGTCAAGTGATGTCGCATCACCTCCCCCTTCCATTGATACCGCTACTCATCAGTAAGTATTATTTGCCAAATTCTTTTGCCGCATTCCATCTAATATTATGAAATAATTGCTAATCCACTTGTATGTGTGCAGGTCTGAGCACGCTGTTGAGTCGCCACCCAAAGATAGTCATGTACTCTCTCTCTCGAGCGCAGCATAGCCAAAGATCTGAGCCATTGGCGGTGGAGATGCGCCAATGGAGCGCCTTATGGAAGAGTTGGTGCAGGTGGTTGCGCATCAAGCTTCCCTAGTAGAGAAGTTAAAGGCGAGGGTGTCTGGGGAAGGCAGCCAAGGCGCACAAAAAATCAAAAAATTGCGTCACTGGAGGCGCAGTTAGCTAGTACCAAGGCCCAAGCTGAGGGCTTAAGTTCGTACGCCCGAAAGCTTGCTGAAGATAAAATGGTGCTGATGGGCCAAATAGGCCAAGAGCGTGCTGAGGCAGCAGGGTATAAGTCTTCGTGTCTCTGGGCGCTGAAGTACTTGGAGAAGAGCAAGGAAAACTTGGTCTCGCAGTTGGAAGACTTTGGTGCTACTGTGAGCAATGCTTTGGAGGCGCAAGAAATGAAACTGTGCAAGCTTAGTTTGGAGTATGACGAGGAGTTATATCCCCAAATCTTGTCTACTATAGCTGAGTGCAGATGGCTCATAGGCCATGGTCTTCGTCATGCTGCACTTAGTACTTTGGAGTCACAAGAGGTGGTGGATTCTTTTGGTTGGGTGGTTCAGTGCGCCTTAGAGCGCGGTAAAGCTGAAGCTGTGGAGAAGCTTCATGAGGCGGATTTGTTGAAGGTGCCTGCTGAAAAGGTACCTGGGTATAACGCGCAGTCTTATGATGAGTTGGTAGCTGCGATGGAGAAGATGAAGTCTTTGGAGCTGCCTATGATTTCGGAGTTAGAGCTCGTCCAGGATTATCCAATAGGGGTTATTATGGAGGGGCTAACTCTAGTTCGACATCGTGGTGAAAGTGCGGAAGCGCAGCTAGACCATTTTTTGAAACCCGATGAATCCCAACTCCAAGTGCCTGTTTTTGTTCGTCCCAAGGACATCTTGGATCTCTTCGCTCTGGAGAAGGAAGTACCTTTGAAGCAAGTCTTGGAAGCGCATGCTACAAGACTTGCCAAAAAAGAGGGGATTAAAGGGAAAGCAGTTTTGTGCGGCGTTGGCGCGGCACATCTCCCCAGATCTGACGGGATACCGGTGAGTGTTGCCACGGTCTCTCGTCAAGACTCCGATTTGCTGAAGAAGTTAAGTGAGATCAAAGATGCAACAAACCGCGTGGGTAGTTCTTCTCTTGAGCGTTGTAATACTTGGTAGGTTGTAATTTGTAAAGTAAAAATCCTTTTGTAAGCACGTATGGTACTTAATGGAACATTATTTTTGTTAAGCGTTGTTGCTACTTATAATATTTGCACATAATGACTTGTTGAATTATAGCAAACTGTTGTATAAGCGCGGGTAATATGTGAAATTCATAATCATGTATGAGATTCATAGTATACTTAAGACATAATTTCTAAGTATTTTTTATCATAATCGTGTATGTGATGATATGCAGCGTACTGTAAATATCATATCAAGGAATCAAGTGTCTTGGTTCCTAAGTTGTTAAACGTGCACCATATGCATTGTTGCGCACCCATCGTGGGATGCGTACAGAACTTATTCCAACGTCTTGAGAACAAGGTGTTTAACAAGGATACGTGATCCAATGTTGATGGGTTTGCAACCCTCTTACTCAACGAGTTGTTTAGTAGGTTAACTCATCCTTTTACCATCGCGGGTTATTAAGTGCATGCACGCCATGTAGGCGAAAGATCAGAAATGCTACGACATAAAGTATATGGAAATAACAAATTGAAATGTGTTGCGGAGTTAGCTAGAAACCACGACATTTTATTGATACTTGCAAGTTTGTATGAAAGAAAATAAATAAGACATATGCCTAAGTAAAACAAAAAATAAATACACGGATTATTATTTGGCACTTCACCAAAGTGCAGGAGTGTCCGTGCGCTGGGCCGTAGCCATTCCTAGAGATAACATCGCTTAAGATTGCAGATGTTCCATGTACGTGGTAGTTCACGACCATCCAAGCCTCGTAGCTTGTACGCACCTGTTCCTAATGCTTCAGTAACCTCATAGGGTCCTTCCCACTTTGGTCCGAGCTTACCTGTGTCTTCTGCGTGACTCGCATCATTGGCGTGGTAAACGAAGTCACCTGGTCTGAATGAGACACTTCGCACTTTAGCATCATAGTATCCCTTCATCTTTGACTTTGATTTTGCTTCACGTATAGCTGCGCGTTCGCTTCTTTCTTCCAACAGGTCTAAGTCGATACGCCGCTCGTCGTCATTGGTAGCCATATTGATTTCAGCAGTGCGGATGGTTGGCATCCCAATTTCAGCTGGTATGACGGCTTCGGTCCGATAGACTAGAGAAAAGGGGTGTCCCCTCAGGCCGGATTTGATTGAAGTGCGGGCCACGCGAACGTGCGATAGTTCTTCTACCCACCTTCCTTTGTGCTTGTCGAGGATTGCCTTAATGCCTTCACCCAGGCTTCGATTTTCACGTTCTACTAAGCCGTTGGTTTGTGGGTGTTTAACCACGCCGAAGCAGTCTGTGTGATTTTAACTTCTCGCACCGTCTTTGAAGGGGTTGTCGCAGAAATTGTTTCCCGTTGTCCGAGATGATTTCCCAGGTAGCGGCGGCATATAATATTTTCCCGACAAAGCGTTTTACCCGGTTGCCGCATTGATTGTTACTACTGCCTTTGCTTCGATCCACTTGGTGAAGTAGTCTATGGCGACTATGAGAAACTTTAATCCTCCTGCTGCAACAGGGAAAGGACATGCGATGTCGATACCCCACTTGTAGAATGGCCATGATGCCGTAATTGGTGTTAGTTCCTATTGTGGTTGGCGTGGAATAGGACTGTGTACTTGACAGTCGCTGCACTTTCGTATTAAGTCCCGCGCATCGCGGTGCATGGTGGGCCAATAGTATCCTGACCTTAAGGCGCGCGCCACCATGGACCGTGGTCGTGAATGCATGCTGCATGAACCTTCATGGATCTCCCGCAGTACATAATTTGCTTGTAGGGGACCCACACAACGGAGCCATGGTTGTAAGAAAGAGCGTCGGTATAGTATGTTATCCTGAAGTTCAAACCTCTGTGCTGTGCGCCGTATCCTTCGGGCTTCCTTCTGTTCTTGGGGTAAGACTCCATTGCTTATGAATTCTGCTATCGGTGTCATCCACGTAGGGCCATCTTCCTCTATTACTGTGGATATTTCCATCTCTGAGGTGGACTTACTTTTCAACGTTTCCACCAGCACCTGTTTTGACAGGTGTGCAAAACTTGTCGATGCAATCTTGGTTAGTGCATCCGCCTTTCGATTTTCCCCTCTAGGAACTTGCTTGATAGTGAACCTGTCAAAGCCTTGGATTAGTGCCTTGGTCTTGTCGAGATACTGAATAATGTTTTCCTCTTTGGCCACGTACTCGCCCAACACGTGGTTGGTTACTAGCCTGGAATCTACATTTGCTTCCAGGTTACGTACACCCATTCGAGCTGCAATGCATAGTCCAGCGATTAAGGCTTCGTACTCTGCCTCATTGTTTGTGGCTGTGAATTCAAAGCGCAGTGCGTAAGTGAATTCCATTCCTTCCGGATTTGTGAGGATGAGGCCTGCTCCTGATCCATCCACGCATGAATATCCATCCGTAAACAAGATCCATGGATCTTGTAGTTCCTTCTTGTGTGGTGCGGGTACATCATCAGTGTCTGGCTTTTTGATGATGAAATCTGCTAGTATCTGCCTTTTACTTGCAATTCCATGGTGCGTCAGGAGATGTTGTGCTCACCGAGCAACACACTCCACTTTTGTAGTCTTCCTGATGCGTCAGGCTTGGAGATGATTTGCTTGATGGGTTGGTCTGTGATTACTGCTATTGGGTGCGCTTGGAAGTACCTGCGTAGCCGTTTAGCAGCGAACACTAATGCCAGAACTACAAAATAGACACCAAAATAGACAGGTGTTTGTACTGAATTCCTATCCGTTAGTAACACCGCACTGACGGCTCCATTAGTTGCGGATAAGTACATAATCAACTCTTCCCCTGGTCGGGGTACTACAAGTGTGGGAAGCGTCGCCAGGTGTTGTTTAAGCTGTGTAAAGGCCTCTTCGGCTTCCATAGTCCACTGAAAATCTCCCTTTTTTATACACTTCTTGAGTGTTTTGAAAAGGGGTAGTGATTTATCTGCTGACTTGGATAGGAATCTATTTAGACCGGCCAGCTTTCCATTGAGAGATTGGACTTCCTTCAACGTGCGTGGTGAAGGAAGTTCGATGACAGCCTTAGTCTTTTCTGGACACGGCTTTATACCATCAGGTTCTATCAGGTATCCAAGGAACATGCCTTCTGTAGCGCTAAAGGTGCATTTTTTAGGATTTAGCTTCATGTTGATCGCTTTGAGTGTCCTGAATGTTTCCTCAATGTCACGCACCAATTCCTCTTAAGTATGGCTTTTTATGACCAGGTCATCGACGTAAACCTCTAGGTTGCGGCCAACCTATTTTTCGAATGCATTATCTACTAACCGTTGATAGGTAGCGCCTGCATTCTTCAAGCCAAAGGGCATTTTGGTGTAGCAATAGACGCCTTGGCTTGTGTGAAAGGCCGTTTTTTCCTCGTCCTCCTTAGCCATCTGGATTTGATGGTATCCTTTGTATGCATCGAGAAAGCACTTAAGTGATTATCCACACAAAGATTCTACCTTCCAGTCTATCTCCGGTAGTGGGTAGCAGTCTTGTGGACATGCTTTGTTAAGATCAGTGAAGTCCACGCACATCAGCCAGCTACCATCGCTCTTCTTTACCATAACTAGGTTGGAAAGCCAGTCATGGTAGTAGACTTCCCGCATGATTCTTGCCTCCACTAGCTTGTGTACCTTTGCCAGGATTGCTTGCGCGCAGCCCGGCGCTTCTTCTGGCGTATTGGGAGTATCCTTGTGCGATTCTCAGCTTATGTTCTATGATTGAACGTGGTACCCCAGTCATGTGTTTTGGCTCCCATGCAAAGATGTCCAGGTTCTTTTGCAAGAGTGCGACACTGTTGCTTTGCCGTTGTCCGACAGTGACCCTCCTATCGATATTTCCTGTTCGAGGTAATCGGGATGAATTGCTACCTTCAGATTTGGAGTTTTGGTGGGCGTACCGTTCTGTAATGGGTGCCGTTTCGCATGTGACCAGCGTTGCATTCTTTAGGTGGTACGCGGCATTGTAGAGGTAACGACACCTCCTTCCACTGGAAATTTAAGCATCCCGTGTCTGTAGGCGGTACTGCTGCGTGTATGGTGATATCCCTGGTCGTCCGATAATGCCATTGTATGGCGAGGGGGATTTGATCACCATAAAATCCATCCATGCTGTTGTGGAGTGGTCGTTATTACCTACTCTAACTAGTAGTCGTAATTGCCCCATAGGCCATATCTTTTCTCCTGTGAAGCCAGTTAGCTCTGTCGTGACCGGGCTCAACTGACTGCGTATCTCCGGGCGCAGTTGTTTGAAGCAGTGTTCGTACATTATGTCTGCAGATGCTCCACCATCAACATACATGCGGTGGATGTCGTGACCCCCCGCATTAATTTCGACGATGAGCGACTCTACCACTGCGTTGTTCGTAGTTAAGGTAGGGAAAGTGATTGCACTTCCACGGGAAAACTTCTGGCTGACCTTTTGCCTAGTTAATCGCTTCCATGATTGTATCATGTAAATGGTGTCAGCCTTATCTTTGGGCCCCTCCTTCTTATTTCCAGTCTTTTGTCTATCTTTCCCTTCTTTGATGTTCTTGACCAAATGGTGCAGTCTACCCTCCTTGACTAGTTTTTCAATGAGCTGGCGTAGCTGGACACATTCATTAGTAGTGTGGCCCTTCTATCCGTGATAGTCGCAGTACCCACTTCCTACGCGCCAATCCTCTGGGGTGCGCATTGGTGGAGGTCTTGGGAAATTTGCGCCTTCTGTTGCGAGTATCTCTTTTGGAGTCTTTGTCAGCGGGATATACTTATCATTGTCATGCCCACTCCCCTGGTTGCGATAATTCCTGTTACGGTTACTACTCCGGTCGGTGGATTGTCTCCCAAGTTGTTCCTGTGACCGGTAGCTCGACACACGGGTTGTGGCCAATTTTCGATTGTAGCGGCTGATTCAAAAATTTTTAGGTGATCGTCCAGATCACCTGTTCCATCATAAGTTTTCACGTTGGCGGGCATGCGCCTTCTTTTGCTTTCTGAGAAATCACTGATGCGCCGAGTGAACGCATCCACTTTTTGGCGGTGCCATGGGAGGGACATGTCCTCCTCCTCTTGATCGCGATAGTTCTTCCTGGACTTCCAGTGTCCGGTTTCGCTGTCCCCATTATCCGAGGAATTACCAGAGGATGAGTTTTCCCTCTTTCGACAATTGCGCCGGCTATCCTCCGAGTTTTCACTTGAAGGGATTTCACTTGGAGAGTACCTTCGCCCAAGTCTGTCCTGAACTCTGCGGCTACAAAGCCTGGCATGGACATTGGTACGCTGTTCATCCTCCTCGCTTCCTTCCGAATGCTGCGAGTTAGATGTCTCATCATTCTCAACTCTCCTCCCAATTCTGTTAAATATTGGGGGTCGGCGACTATCCCTCCCGCGCTTCTCCTTCTGACGCCGTGATGGGGATGTTTCGTATTCTGAGTTGAAGTTTAGTCAGGCATGCAGGCTCCGACTTGACCTCTTTTTTGCTTCACCTTGCATGAGAGCGGCCAAGGTTTCGTAATTTTGCAATACAAAATCTCCCGGTGTTAGTTCCGGTGCGACTCCTTCTAGAGCAAGGGTGCCTGTTTCTAGCACTGGGCCCTTGTTTCTATCAGGTGCATCTGGTGCCTTTGAGAGGTCAGTCTCTAGCACCGAGTGGAGAGGAGTAGCAAAAAGGGTGCGCAGCGGGTCTGCTGCGCTGGTGGTGGTTGTAGTGGCTTGGGTTGTCCCCGAGCGTTGCTCCACCGCAGGGAGGACTAGGTGGGCCCTATCCCGATTTTTAGCGACTGGTTGTCCCAGAGTCTGCTTAGAAGGCGATCCGCTGCAGCTTCTTTCCTGTAAGGTCTGCTTGCGATCGCTGATTTCCGTGCTTCGTCATTCTAGTTCTTAGTCCTTAGTGATGGTCCCACGGATGGCGCCACTTGTTGACACAAAAGTTGGGCGTTCCTTGTTTGGGGCTCCAGTTCTTATACCAATTGAGTCTTGATTCTTGAGACCTGCGCACTAAGTAACAGAAAACTCCATTAGGCTTATCGTGGGATTGTCTCCCACGATTATCCTCCGGTGTGAGAGTAAGTAATCGGTTTAGGGTTAAAGGAGAGTTAGGTTTTGTAAATCGTACCTTTAACGAGGGATAAGATTCCCTTTATATACACACAGAATCCTTGTTGGCTCCGTGTTCCCCAACCTTCGGCGTATCCCGCCTAAGTCGGTTGGGGAATGATTATCTCCTTATTTAGGAGATATCCGATATCGTATTCCATAAATAACATTGGGCTCGGGCCTTCGTGGGCCTAAACACTTATCGGCTTAGCCCAGTTCGTGCTGGGCTCATTAGTATCGGGCTTTGGTCGGGTTCGTGACCCGAATATAGACTATACGTCATCACTAATTGTCTTTGGATTTTCTTACTTAATATTTCAAAGTAATCGAATGTTTCAGTTTTATTCTTTAAAAATTTAGTCCATATGTACCTAGAGTAATCATCCACTATGACCAAAGTATAGTAGTTACCTCCATAACTTTGAATAGCGGATGGACCAAATAAATCCATGTGAAGTAGTTCTAGACACTTAGTGGTAAAGACCATATTTTTAGTTTTGTGACTAGTATGGACTTGTTTTTCTATGTTACAAGCATCACAAAAATGATGTTCGTATTTTAATTTAGGTAGATCTCTTACTAGTTCTTTAGATGATAGCGATTGAAGAAGTCGCATATTGGCGTGACCCAATCTTCGATGCCATAAGGTCGAAGTATCATCCATAGAAGTAAGACAAAGCTTGTCTTTAGGTTCATTACCGATTTTAATGACATAGACTCCATGTTTTCTAATGCCTCTTCCTATACTAATACCATTTTTCAATAGTTTACTACTAGTTTCACTAAAAAGTACGTTACACTTTTTATCACATATTTGTCCTATACTTAGAAGGTTGAAGTTTAGGTTTCTACGTGACACACATCATTAATGGTTAAAGATATGTGAGAAATTGTACCTTTACCGATGATTTTGCTCTTGCTATTACCAAATACCACATTCCCTCCATTGAAGGATTCATATGTGGAAAACAAGTCTTTATTACCGGTCATGTGCCTCGTGCACCCGCTATCCTTGATCCATTCATCCGGATTTAGGTCGACCTTTAAGCACACCTAATAAAACAATTAACTCAATTTTGGTCCCCATTTGTTCATGGGCCCATTAGTGTTATACATTTCATTCATATTAGGCATATATGAAAAAGGTGAAAATGTATTCCATGGTGTAAAGTTTTGAAATGGAAAACCGTTTTGTACATTAGGATTCCATCCCATTTGATGGTGGTTACTTCTCGGATAAACGTTATTAGGTCTCCTTATAAATGTGTTTGGTTTTGAAAATGATGGACCTTTGTTTCTCATAAAACTTTGATTTTGTTTTAGTGGTGGTGGTTGTCTAACAGTAATGTGGGTTTGCTTCTTCTTATTAACGATAACAAAGTTGGTTCTAGATGAAGTAGCTACACTATTTCTACTGTTTGCATCAGCAGACCCACAGATCCCTGGTTTTACACTAGACGGTTCCCTTTTCAAGGGATCCGTGACTATAGTAGCTTGTTTTTCAGTTTCTTTGACGAATTGTGTTTCTTTATTTTCGCTAGTTGATGCATTATGTTCTTGAAAACCTAGACCCTTTTGATTGTTTCCTGTTTTAACACTATCTAGTATTGTATTTAGAGTATTCGTATTCATTCTAGCAATCTTGGAATCAAGATTATCAACTAGTGTATGAAGTTGAACACAAAGATCACATTCCCCACTTGCTATCTTCCCTTTTTCTAAACGTTTTAATTTGCTTTTTAATTCAATGACTTCCTTTTCTAAATGTTCATTTGTTTTTTCAAAATCTTGTTTTTGTTAATTACTTTTACGCTGATTTTGCAAAGTTTATCATATTCACAATGCAATGAATCATCATCTAATGATGAGCTACTATAATAGAGAGATTCGGGACATACCTCGTTTGAGTCATTTTCCATGAGAAAACTTTCTTCGTCCTCCTCCTCGCTCATTCCCCACGAACCACTCACGAACGCTTTTTGTTCGTCACGTTTGGGACACTCACTAATGAAGTGATTAGGGTCCCCACATTCAAAACATGCTCGTTCATCCCTTGCTTTCTTGTCGTCTTTGCCTTTCCGGAACACCTTCTTGTCGTCATATGGTTGCTTGACATATCTTCCTTTTCTTCTAAAGAACTTCTTGAAACCCCTTACCGCCATAGCATATTCGTCGTCATCACTATCCGAAGAAGAGCTTTCTTCATCGCTTGGGACCTTCTTGGCCTTTAAGGCAAGATATGTGTGCTTCTCTTTCTTCTCTTTTGAAGCTTCTGAATCTTTAGCAAGGACAAGCTCATAGACCTTTAGATTGCCTATGAGTTCGTCGAGGGTAAGGATTGACATGTCTTTTGATTCTTCGATGGCCGTCACCTTTGATCTCCACTTGGATGGAAGTGCCCTTAGATATCTCTTAACATGATTACGACTAGAGAAAGACTCATCAAGTGCTTGTAATGATGTAGTTATAGTATTAAAGTTAGCAAAAGAATTATCTATAGTATCCTCATCCGATATTGAAAATTGTTCATATTGTTGAACAAACAAATCTATTTTATTGTTTTTAACTTGTTGATTTCCTTGATGAGTTACAACTAAAGAATTACAAATTTCTTTAGAGGTTTTAAGCATAGAAATTCTTTCGAATTCCTTTTTGAGTAAAGCATTATATAAAACCATTTTAGCTTCACTATTTTTGAAAGATTTTTCTTTTGATCATCGGTGAGTTGATCATGAGGTGTGTTTACTAAATTTCTAGTTTTATCATCTTTTGTAGTGGCTTCAAAGTCACCTTGAACAATGATGCACCAAAGATCAATATCTTTTGACTTCACATACGTTTCGAATCTATTTTTCCAATAAATAAAACCATTAGTTCCCCAAGTAGTGGAGGTCGTTGCATAGACTGCCCTTCTTTATAATCTTCAGAACCCATTGTGATCAAAAAGTTTTTAACATACTATTTACTTTAAAACTTTTGTAAACTTAGCTCTTGATGCCAATTGTGGAAAACTAGAAGGGGGGGTTGAATAGTTTTGCCGATTTTAACTTAGTTTCAAAAAGTTTAGATTCGATGTTATGTGAAATCGTATGGATGGATAGAAAGTATAAATCTATAAGTAATGAAAGTAAAGAAACCAAGTAAAGTAAAGGATAGAAATGACACAACCGATTTATAGTGGTTCGGCTACAAGGACACCTTCCTTGCCCTACTCCACTCCCCGAGTCACCTACTCGAGAGTTCAAGCACTATGTCAACAAACTCCTTCAACTTGGCGGAAAAGCCTTCTGATGCACGTATAAAGTGTTCGGGGTCAAAGGAACTTCCTTTTCATCGAGAAAGTTTTTCAACACCCTAGGCAGTGAGCCTAATCGTTGTAGTGTAGTATTGGGTAAGCCTCGGGTATTGATATCGTTCTCTAGGGGAATAGGAATGCTAGTGAGAAGTGTACTACGCTAAGGTTGAGGTTGAGGAAGATTATTTTTTTTTATCTTTTTATATTTTTTTTATAAAGCTAAGGGGTAAAGTCTCGAGGTTTGGATTTGGGGGTTTGGTACTTCTACCGATTACTTCTACTATCTAATTATCTAAACTATGGATAGTCTTATGTCTATTGATGTGTGCTCGTATGATGATTAAAAATGTGTCTACCTAGACACTATTACTCCCTAGTTATCTTTTATTGGTGGTTGAATTGGCACATCCTTATTCTTAACGCGTTGTGTTTTCTAAGGTCGTAGGGTATGCGTTTTTCCCTAACTCTTTGAGACTACCTTAAGGTTATTGCCTACGAAATCTCTAGGTTTCATAAACTAACTCTAAGGTTATCTTTGGATGTTTAACCTACAATTCCGCTACGTGATTCATAAGCTAAGGTTCACAAAGATTACTCAAGCATTCACTTACAACGATGGCCTAATGCACTCCTAAGCCAATTACAATACAGATAAGTGACAACCAATCAATAATTAATAACTAGGTTTCAGAGATCTAAGCAAACACACAAGAAATTTAGCCGGACATGTTAAACACGCAAGCATACACACATACAATCGAAGACATAATGAAATCAATGAAGTAAAACACTTATCTTGATGTAAAATAGGGTAAGAGAACCCTAAGATACTGTCCAAACTGGACTACAATCGTTTTAGGTTTTTACTCCACAAGTCTACCTCTCAAAATTCTGAAAATTCGATTTCTATATATAGTTTTACAAGTGCGACGGCATCGCCTTATAGGTGGGACGCCGTCAGATCGCCGTCATTAGGGTTTCTTCTTGGCCAAGTAATAGTTGGGACGACATGAAGTTGTAGTTGTGACGCCGTCGGGCTTCAGTAGTGATGTCGTCTGAATCTGGATCTAGGCCGTCTAGGATGAAAAGTCTTCGTGACGCCCTTCCTCTTCAAAGCCTGATGCCGTCAAGTGTAATTTAGAAAAAAGTCTACTGAGACGTCACAAATTTAATTACGTAGAAAGGGACGGCGTCGCCCTTTGTTTGTGATGCCGTCAGCTTCAATTCCAGCAGCTTGAGTGTCCTCGATCTTGACTTAGCCATTTTCTTCATATATTCACTCCTTTTCTTCCAAATATGCATCATTCCATCATTTTGCTTCCAAGAGACCTAAAAAGTGAAAATAAACTAAATTAAGCAGTAACGGATATAAAAGTGGGCAATTAAGAGCTTAAATGACCCCTTAAAAGTGTACGTTTTAAATCCTTATCAAATATCCCTACACTTGATATTTGCTTGTCCTCAAGGAAATGTGCTTTTGGCCAATCAATTTATAAGTTAGGGGGCATGAAGAATTGGTTTAACATAATTCACAACAAGTAAAAGCACCGCAATAGTCATAACAAGCACGGAAGTTATATACTAGCACCTCACAAGGGGTGTTTGGATTCTCTCATCTCTCAGGTGTATATGAAATATAGTAAATGGAAATGGAAGATAAACACTCATTAACCGGTCATAGTATATAGATTACCATAGGCTTGAGACTAGATCAAACCTCCACCGCTTTGGCGTAAGCACCTAGGAACAACTATCTAAGAGGTCTTTTAAAGGGTTGTAACGTTAGGCTTACGGTTAGGGAAAAAAGGGTTTGACTCGACTCACTAAACTCTAGATAACTTTGAAACACACAAACATAAATATAAAGATAGATGTAGGCTATTAGCCCGTATGTCTTTTTTTTTTTTTTTTTTTTTGCATACACTTTTACTCTACCATCCTCTACGATAACATCAAAATATAAGGGATTTATAGGAGCATCCCTACACTTGAGTTTTTATTATTCTAACACTAATTTGACCCGAATTGAAAAGATCAAAACAATTGGAGTACTTTATTAGGTAAATAAAGGGAATTTGAATTTAACGTTATTTCCCGTCACTCCATAAAATATTACTTTTGCCGATGAGTCCCAATTGTCCCAAAACTATGTACAAAAGATATGACTCGAATTAGCAACCATGCAAGTAACTAGATAATTGAACTAAGGGTTTAGTATGATAACAATAATGCACTAAAGGTGAGTGCGTACAAGGTAGGCTAAGGCGATTTGGATGTACATTTGGGGGTGGATTGTAAACAATGCTCTTCATTGATATTCTAGAAAACAGAAACATCACGAGAACTGTGAAAAGGATAGGCTCTGAGGGGTTAACTAGGGGTATCGTGTACTAAAGATGAGTACAATGCAAGGGTGTGGGGGAATTACTCAACCGATGTGGAAGAAGTAATTATAATACGGGTATCAAACAAGGGTTATCCTAATCCCTCTTATCATTTAGTTATTCCTAACTACACAAGTGTAGTCTCACTAGCGATCTTGGAATGCATCACAAAACAAGTTCTAAAATATATTATACTACCGGTACACTCTCGAAGCATTAATGGTTAATGCTTTAATTCCTATATTTCTAGGGGCGAACCTCACATTTTTGGGGTGAAATTTGAGTAGTAAAAGGTTTTTTTTTTTTTTTTGTTAGTCATATAACTCCTATCCATGAGACGCTTTATTAAGGTTAAAGTCCCACCCGTACATGTCATGAAAATTGTTAAATTTGGCGCTAAAATTGCCCTAACACATATTTCTCATGGTTTATTACATAAATGAAATAGGACAAGACAAATGATCAAGGATAAGCATAGTTTCAAAGTTCCGTTTTATTCTCCCTCCCTACACTTAAACTGAACATTGTCTTCAATGTTCCCCGAAAGTATCAAAGCTATGATAACGGAAGGTAATTAAAAGAGAAAGAAACTAGTACTCTCCTGATTAGCTCGGTAGGGTCCGTGTAAAGTAGTGGTTAAATTATTTTCCAAGAAGAATGTATGCATGATAAGCTTCATCCAATATTATGTTTCTTCTTCTTGATAAATAAAAAATGCACACTTTAAGAAAATAGACAAAACCTTCACGTAAAATAAGTGGTAAAACTATATATGACTCTACTACACTAGGATATAATGCTTGTGGAATGGATGTTTGCAGATTTTCTGGAAAATTAAGACTTGAGGATTTCCAAAAATTTATAATTAGCACGAAGAAATAGAGAAATTTCATAAGTTGTTTTACTCTGCTCCTCACGGCGTCGTCAGGTTATAATCTGGCGGCAATTGAGGTTATGGCTGTGTTTTTCTGGAAATATTCTGGAAAAATTCATGCAAAACATCCATTATGACTCGATACAAGCATTTGACTCTAACAAACACACATATATATCATTTTCACTAATCGTAGTTCCCATGTTCACGTTCTTTTAAAAACGTGTGTAATCTTCCCTACATTTATCCTTCTTGTAAAATACCTTTATATGTAATTAAGACGAGGTTAAAGACAAAATAAAGCATTTTCACAAATTCAAACATGAAAACATACAATAATGAAAAGAAATATGACACACCAACAAGCAAACAATTAAGCATGGGTTGCCTACCACGAAGCATTTTTCTTTATTTATGAGTCCTGTAGCTAGACTCGAAGTCGTGCTCCTACGTACCTATGTAAGTAAGTTTATCCTAAAGAATGTCATAGGGATCAAACTTATCTTTTAAGTTCCTAGTGGTACGCTTAGTCCGGTATGCCTTTTCAAACTTTTCTCCATCGGGGTTTTGGAAAACTAGAAGGGGGGGGGTTGAATAGTTTTGCCGATTTTAAGTTAATTTCAAAAACTTTAGATTCGATTATTATGTGAAATCGTATGGATGTTGAGAACGTATAGATCTAATGATAATGCAAGTAAATAAATAAAGTTAAGGGATAGAAAAGACACAACCGATTTATAGTGGTTCGGCTACAAGGTCACCTTCCTTGCCCTACTCCACTCCCCGAGTCACCTACTCAAGAGTTCAAGCACTACGTCAACAAACTCCTTCACTTGGCGGAGAAGCCTTCACAACGTTGCTTACACTTTTTCGGTACAAAGCTAGATACCGAGTCCGTAGCACGGTGGACCAAACCAACACAACTATTACACAACAAATATGTGAAATATCTGATACAAGATCTTCGCTCTGAGAAATCTTGCGGAGTGACAAATCAATCAAGGACCCCTTGCTTGGATGACTTGTAGAATGCTCGTGATCTCGCCTTAGAGAAGGACCTATATGAGAATCACAAATAGAAAGAAAGAAGAACAACTCTCTAGATCAAGTGATCTATATGTTAGAAAGAATGAGAGTGTATGAGAGATTTAGTAAGAAGAGGGGTGAGTTAGAATGAAGAAATGGCTCTCTATTTATAGGCAAATTTCTCCTCTGTTCCACGGATCTCACGGATCCCTCCCACTGGGATCCGTCTAGTGTAATCCTAGGGATCCGTGGTACGCTCCTCTTTGCCCATGGGTTTTTGGTTATGGGTCATGGGTTATGGGTTGGTCCATGGGTTTTCTTTAGATTCAATGTATCTAAGTATACATTGTATCTAGTCAACTTGGGTATGGGTTATGATCCATGGGTTATGGTCCATGGGTTATGGTTTTACCCATCCTAATAAACTATTACAACAAATGCTTAATTATTACATTTTGTATTTAAATGGCTATATGTAAATGCTTTACAAAAATAACATGTATCCTTATAATTATACTTAAGATAACATTACATTTGTTATCAACAAAACACAAAGAGATGGCAAAATATTAATAAACGTTTTTACGGTTTATTTGTATTAACAATCTCTCCCCTTTTGTTGATGACAAAACATAATGTTATGATGAGTAAAACTTAAGAATAGATGTAAGTTTTGAAAGCCCTAAGTTTTACTTCTTCTCCCCCTTTTTGTCGAAACAAAAGTTAACCCTTGGAAGAAATAAACAAACTCCTAACTCCCCTTGACGGTAGCTCCCCCTTGTTTGGGGCGTCAAGTGAAGAAAAATAAAAATCCTACAAAAGAAAGGTTAGTAACATGCTTATATAATCTTGTGGTTGCCGAGAATCAAGATTGGGAGCCAAGGTATGTAAACAAGGCCTTGTAATAAAACAACAAATTGTAGTGGTATGTATGCCACTTACAAGCATGTAAAAATAAGAACAAGACTTGTTCTTGAAAATGACTTCAAAAGAAAAATAATACTAAAAATAGAAAATAGTAGTAGTGATTCCTTCCATGCTTGCATAAGGTTATGGATGGAGGTTTTGATGAGTAATGGTATTGATGCGATCAAGGATGAGGTTGAGTATGAAGCGCATTTCTTCCCTAACTTCTATTGCAATTTTCCTAGTGGATTGGCAATGTTCACAATGTAAATGATGTGGGTAATGAGTGCGGAAGTTTTCGGGTTGTTTTGATTTGAGTTATTCGGAAGTTGTGGTGGAAAAATAGGAAAATATGGATCAATATCCGGAATGTTTGTAAATGGTGGTGGAAAGGAACCTAGATTTTCTTGTAATGTGATAGGAGCTAATGGTGGTGATGTTTCAAGATCTTGAAAGATAGAATTTGGAGATGTGGGTGGTGTTGAAAAAACTATTTCTTTTTGTTTAGGTTGTTTAGATCTTGTTGGAGTCTTAAGGAGTTCCAAAAGAGTGGTTTTGGGTGGTGATGGAGTTCAAAGGTTTGGATATCATGATGAAGTGTGTTTGTGAGACGGAGATGGAGTATGCAAGCATTTTGGGAGTTCTATATATAGAAAAACAAAGCATTGTAATGAATGCTTGACTCAAAATGTGGATTAAAATCTAATGATTAGATATGAATTCAAGGCATGTGATCATGAGAACACAAGCATTAAAGAGCATACTCCCAAAAATGAAGAAAATGTGGATTTTTCATCCAAAGTGAAAAAAAATAGAAGTTGAAAACAGCTTCTATTTCACGGATCCCACGGATCCTTCCCTTGAGGGATCCGTCCAGCATGAAATTTGGGATCCGTGGAATGTCTGCAGTGATTCGAGCAGCACAAAATTTTCCTTTTGGAAACATTTTTGCCTAGTGTGTGCCTATATGCAAACTATTTGGAGTTTCGGTTATCTCGACCCTAAAAGAAATAGAAAATAAACTAGAAGTATAAAACCATCCTATTGAGATAAACCGAAAACACATATTTAGTACATGAGTACGTAATTTTGTGTTATCAATGCTCTTAATTCATTGTTGCTTAAATGAATGTACCGAAAAACATATTAGTTATGTGTCCCCTTTAGCATTCAAAAGACATGAGATGCAATGAAAACGGGTTTTTACTTTGTATTAATAATGAAAAGCGATTTGTCCTAGACGTGAGAAATTGCTTTTGTGAAATTGATATGGGAAGGTATCATCCTTTTAGAATACATTGTGAAAGTAGGTTTTCTTTGAAAATGTGTATATGAAAAAAAAGAAAGCTATAAGTGGAAAACTCATCTTGGGTTTTGAAAATTCCCGTATTGTTTGTGAGTTGTGCGTGAAATAGAAATCCTAGACTCAGAAAGAAGAAGGCTAGTGTTTACATACCTTGTAGAGTCAAATAAGTTACGGCGTTTGTTCCATTAGACCAAGACCAAGACGAAGTAGGTTGAATTGTTCCCGCTTCAACGGTTTGGTGAGGGCGTCGGCTATGTTGTCTTCGGATGCTACCTTCTCAATAGAGATGTTCCCCTTTTGAACATTGTCTCTTAGGAAGTGATGACGAATCTCTATATGCTTTGTGCGAGAATGCAATACCGGATTCTTGCTTAAGTCGATGGCACCTTTGTTGTCACATAGGATGGCTATGTCGCTTAGATGGATGTCGTAGTCTACTAACGCTTGTTTCATCCATAGTGCTTTTTGGCATGCTTTGCCGCTGGGAGGCGTACTCGGCTTTGGTTGTTGATATTGCAAGTGCCGTTTGTTTCTTAGAAAACCAAGATGTTAAACAACATCCCATAAAAGTACATACCCACTTGTACTTTTTCTATCAACGTAATCACTGCATGGTCGAATCTGCATATACAATTGTTTCTACTCCGTGCCCTTAGGATACCATAATCCTAATTGTGTTGTACCCTTAATATATCTAAATATCCTTTTTACGGCTTCTAGGTGTGATGTTTTAGGGTCTTCTTGAAACCTAGCACATAAGCAAACACTAAACATGATATCCGGCCTACTTGCCGTGAGGTAGAGAAGGCTACCTATCATGCCCCGATATTTAGTATTATCTACGGATTCTCCGTCTTCATCTTTTGTGAGTTTGGTGTCGGATGACATTGGAGTCCTAATTGGTTTTGACTCTTCTAGACCGAATTTCTTTAACATCTCCTTGATGTATTTAGATTGATTGAAGAAGATACCATCTTCTACTTGTTTTATTTGTAGACCAAGAAAGAAACTAAGTTCTCCCATCATACTCATCTCGAACTCGTCATGCATGATTTTAGAGAAATCATCACACATGTCTTGACAAGTGGATCCGAATATAATATCATCTACATATATTTGTACTATGATTATATGTGACTCTCTTTTCTTAGTAAAAGTGTGTTGTCAACTAACCCCATGGTGTAGTTGTGTTTAACTAGAAATGACTTGAGTCTATCATACCAAGCTTTTGGAGCTTGTTTAAGACCGTAAAGGGCTTTCTTTAATTTATACACATGTTTGGGTTTTTCAAAATCAATGAAGCCGGAGGTTGAGCTACATATACTTCTTCATTTATGAAACCATTTAGAAAAGCGCTTTTGACATCCATTTGATAAAGCTTTAGATCATTAGCACAAGCATACATAAGAAGTATTCTTATAGACTCTAATCTAGCGACGGGGGTAGGTCTCATCAAAGTCTATTCCCTCTTGTTGGTTATACCCTTGAGCAACGAGTCTAGCCTTGTTCCTAGACACTACTCCGTTTGCATCTAATTTGTTTTATAAACCCATTTGGTTCCTATTATGGTTTGATTACTAGGTGGAGGGACAAGTGTCCAAACATCATTAGAAACAAATTGATTTAGTTCTTCTTGCATAGCCATTACCCAACTTTCATCTTTTATGGCTTCTTGTGTATTCTTAGGTTCTAAGGTTGAAACGAAACAAAACAAGCTACTTTGGTTTTGAACTTGAGACCTTAATGTTCGTTCGTTTAGTTTTCCTATGACTTTATCTACGGGGTGATCTTTGGACTCTTTAATGTTTATTATTTCATCACTTAGAGGTTCTTCTTCTTCACTTATCTTTTTCTTTATTACTATAGCTTCACTTTCTATAATCTCGTCATCGACAAGAGGTGGAGAGGGTTTGGGTGGACTTTCATCAAATTTTATATTTAATGACTCTTCTACCTTCATTGTTTCTTTGTTTAATATGGCGTAAGCTTTGCTATTTGGCGAGTAACCTAAAAAGATACCTTCGGTTGATTTAGGATCAAATTTTGTAAGGTAATCTTTAGTGTTAAGAATAAAACATTTACTACCAAAGACTCTAAAGTGATTTAACGTAGGCTTTTTGCCTCGAAGTAACTCATATGGAGTTTTTCCTAAGATTGGTCTAATCAAGACTCGATTGAGTATATACGTTGAAGTATCAACGACATTACACCAAAACTTTTGAGGTATGGATTGTTCATTAAGCATGGTTCGACTCATTTCTTGTAGAGTTCTATTCTTTCTTTCTACTACCAAATTCGATTGTGGAGTCGCGTGGAGCGAAAGTTGTGAGTAATACCATTAGCGTCACAAAAGCTCCGAATTGCACTTCATTATCGAATTCCCTACCATGATCCGTCCTAATAGACACTATGGGACTTCCTAGTTGTCTTTGGATCTTTTTGCTTAATATTTCAAAATAGTTAAAGGTTTCGTTTTGTTCTTTAAAAATTTTGTCCATGTATACCTAGAGTAGTCATCCACTATTACCAAAGTGTAGTAGTTGCCTCCATAACTTTGGATAGCGGATGGACCAAATAAATCCATATGTAGTAATTCTAGACACCTAGTTGTGGACACCATGTTTTTAGCTTTATGACTCGAATGAGCTTGTTTTCCTACATTACAAGCATCACAAAAATGATGTTCATATTTTAACTTAGGTAGATCTCTTACTAGATCTTTGGATGATAGCGATTGAAGAAGTCGCATGTTGGCGTGACCCAATCTTCGATGCCATAAGGTCCAAGTATCATCCATAGAGGTAAGACATAGTTTGTCTTTAGGTTCATTACCGATTTTAATGACATAGACTCCATGTTTCCTAATTCCTCTTCCTATGGTTATGCCATTTTTAAGTATCTTACTACCGGTTTTGGTAAAAGTACATTGCACTTTTTATCACATATTTGTCCTATACTTAAGAGATTAAAGTTTAGGTTTTCTACGTGACACACATCGTTAATGGTTAGAGATTTGTTAGAAATCGTACCTTTACCGATGATTCTACTTTGCTATTTCCAAACACCACATTACCTCCATTTATGGATTCATATGTGGAGAATAGATCTCTATTGCGGTCATGTGCCTCGTGCACCCGCTATCCTTGACCCATTCATCGGGGTCTAGGTCGACCTTTAAGCACACCTAAAACAATAATAAACTCAAAAGTTTGGTCCCCATTTGTTCATGGGTCCATTAGTGTTAAACATTCCATTCATGTTAGACATGTATGGATAAGATGAGTATGCATTCCATGGAGCAAAGTTTTGAAAAGGAAAACCGTTTTGCATGTTTTGATTCCATCCCATTTGATGGTTACTTTTTGGGTAAACGTTATTAGGTCTCCTAAATGAGTTAGGTTTTGAAAAAGATGGAGCTTTGTTTCTTGCAAAAGTAGGATTATATTTTGGAGGTGGTTGTCTAGTGGTGACATGATTTGGTTTCTTCCTATTAACTATAACAAACTCAGTTCTAGATGAAGAAGCTATGTTATTGCTACTGTTTGCTACAGCAAATCCACGGATCCCTTTACTGTACACTAGCGGTTCCCTTTTAGGGGATCCGTGGGATCCGCCACAACATTGGCTTGTTTTTCTAGTGTTTTAACAAATTTTGTTTCTTTATTTTCACTAGTTGATGGATCAAGTTGTTGGAACCTAAACCTTTTGGTTGTCCCCTACCGGTTTTAACACTATCTAGCATTGTATTTAAAGTGTTAGTGCTCATTCTAGCAATTTTAGAATCTAGTTGATCAACTAGTGTTTGAAGTTGAGCGCAAAGTTCACATTCACCACTTGCTATTTTACCCTTTTCTAAGCGTTTTAGTTTTGCTTTTAATTCTATGACTTCTTTATCTAAGCGTTGATTTTGACTCTTTAAAAGCTTGTTTTTGTTAATTAGTTTTAAGCTAATATTGCATAGTTTGTCATATTCATTATGCAATGAGTCGTCATCAAGTGATGAACTACTATAGTATTAGTGACATACCTCGTCATTTGCCATAAGACAAATTTCTTCGTCCTCCTCGTCGCTCATTCCCCACGTGCCGCTCACGAGCGCCTTTTGATCATCCCGTTTGGGACACTTACTAATAAAGTGGTTTGGGTCCCCACATTTAAAGCAAGTACGATCATCCTTGGCTTCTCGTCCTCTTTGCTTTTCCGAAAGCCTTTCTTATCGTCATACGGTTGTTTGGCGTATCTTCCCTTCCTTCTAAAGAACTTTTTAAAGTCCCTTACCGCCATAGCGTACTCCTCGTCGTCACTATTCGAAGAGGAGTTCTCTTCATCGCTTGAAGCCTTTTGGCTTTAAGGGCAAGAGATTTGTGTTTCTCTTTCACCTTTGAGGCTTCTGAGTCTTTAGCAAGGACAAGCTCGTAGACTTTTAGGTTGCCTATGAGTTCATCAAGGGTGAGGATTGTCAAATCTTTTGACTCTTCGATCGCCGTCACCTTGGATCTCCACTTCGATGGAAGTGCCCTTAGAGATCTCCTAACATGGTTCTGCTAGAAAAAGATTCATCAAGTGCTTGTAAAGATGTAATAATAGTATTAAAGTTAGCAAATGAATGATCTATAGTTTCCTCATCCGATATTGAAAATTGTTCATATTGTTGAACAAATAAATCAATTTTATTATTTTTAACTTGTTGGTTGCCTTGATGAGTTACAACTAAAGAATTCCAAATTTCTTTAGAGGTTTTAAGCATAGAAATTCTTTCGAATTCCTTTTTGGTAAAGCATTATATAAAACCATTTTGCTTCACTATTTTTAGAAAGCTTTTTCTTCATTTCATCGTTTAGTTTATCATGAGGTATGTGAACTAAATTTCCTTTATCATCATTTGAGGTAGCCTCAAAATCACCTTCAACAATAATGTACCAAAGATCAATATCTTTAGACTTCACATATGTTTCGAATCTATTTTTCCAATATATAAAACCATTAGTTTCAAGTAGTGGTGGTCGTTGCATAGATTGCCCTTCCTTATAATTTTCAGAACCCATAGTGATCGAAAAGTTTTTAAAATACAATTTTATTTTAAAACTTTTATAAACTTAGCTCTTGATGCCAATTGAGGAAAACTAGAAGGGGGGGTTGAATAGTTTTGCCAATTTTAAGTTAATTTCAAAAACTTTAGATTCGATTATTATGTGAAATCGTATGGATGTTGAGAACGTATAGATCTAATGATAATGCAAGCAAATAAATAAAGTTAAGGGATAGAAAAGACACAACCCATTTATAGTGGTTCGGCCACAAGGTCACCTTCCTTGCCTTACTCCACTCCCCGAGTCACCTACTCGAGAGTTCAAGCACTATGTCAACAAACTCCTTCACTTGGCGGAGAAGCCTTCACAACGTTGCTTACACTTTTTCCGGTACAAAGCTAGATACCGAGTCCGTAGCATGGTGGGCCAAACCAACACAACTATTACACAACAAATATGTGAAATATCAAATACAAGATCTTCACTATAGAAATCTTGCGGAATGACAAATCAATCAAGGACCCCTTGCTTGGATGACTTGTAGAATGCTCGTGATCTCGCCTTAGAGAAGGACCTATATGAGAATCACAAATAGAAAGAAGTATAACTCTCTAGATCAAGTGATCTATATGTTAGAAGAGAATGAGAGTGTATGAGAGATTTAGTAAGAAGAGGGGTGAGTTAGAATGAAGAAATGGCTCTCTATTTATAGGAAAATTTCTCCTCTGTTCCACGGATCCCACGGATCCCTCCCACTTGGGATCCGTCTAGTGTAATCCTAGGGATCCGTGGTACGCTCCTCTTTGCCCATGGATTTTTTGGTTATGGGTCATGGGTTATGGGTTGGTCCATGGGTTTTCTTTAGATTCAATGTATCTAAGTATACATTGTATCTAGCCAACTTGGGTATGTGTTATGATCCATGGGTTATGATCCATGGGTTATGGTTTTTACCCATCCTAATAAACTATTACAACAAATGCTTAATTAATACATTTTTGTATTTAAATGGCTATATGTAAATGCTTTACAAAAATAACATGTATCCTTATAATTATACTTAAGATAACATTACATTTGTTATCAACAAAACACAAAGAGATCGAAAAATATTAATAAACGTTTTTACGGTTTATTTGTATTAACAGGGGTCATAGATTGTCATCCTAATGTGCCATTCTCCATTTCCATCATTAGGTGGTCTATCCCAATTCCAATTATGCTTAGGCTTCTCACTCTCAACTTTCCACTTACTCATGTTAAGATTAATGGGCAAGGTTCCTAGAAACTCAGTCATCTTCCTAAATACTAAGGCATCCTCGAACGGGTTCACTTCCACGTCCCTAGCCAATTCTTGCTCATGGAAAGTTGAATTACTAACAAAGGCATCTTCTAGATGGAAAGGTCGTTGAGGACCTACAAAATCTTTTTTAGACCAAGGTCTATATCTAGATGGTGTTCTATCTAACATGATCTCGTAGGGAATTTCTTCCTCTTTGTAGTAGACATGCTTTTTGACATCATAAATTGACCTAGCACTCCCTTCTCCTACCACTATTTTAGACATCTTACAATCAATTATGGCACTAGCGGTAGCTAAGAATCCTCTTCCTACTAGCAATGGGCATTTCGGGTCTTTATTCATGTCTAGCACGTGGAAATCCGCCAAAAGAGTCAATTGATCTACGTGTACCACTATATCTTTTATTATCCATTCCGGATATGCCATACTACCGTCCGCTAGACCTAAGATGGTTTCCGTTGATTCTATCTTACCTAGGTTAAGGTTTCTATGGAGGGACAACAGAAGAAGATTGATGCTTGATCCTAAGTCGGCTAAAGTGTCGAAAGGTTTGGAATTTCCAAGCCTACACGGAAGAATGAATAGCTCGGGATCATCTATTTTCTTAGGTAACTTATTTTGCACAAATGCAGACCCACGTTCTCCTAACTTAAGTTCTTGCTCAAATTTTTTTTTAATGGATTATAATAAGGCGCATGAGCCAAGACTTCAAGAACTGGTTTTTCTTGGTGGAGTTCCTTGTACTCCTCTTCTAGATTAGGTTTGGGTTCTTGGTTGACGGGTTTCTCAAGAGTTGGTTGGACCAATGGTTCGGGTCCTTGGTACTTCATGAGGGATCGCTTGGAACCCGTGTTAATGGCGTTGACTGGATGAACTTTCGGGTATGAAGGGCTCTCCCAAGGTGAGCAAGAACATGAAGTCGATGAAATCAAATTCACTTTTGGGTTCTTTATAGTGTCACTTGGGAGTGCTCCAATTTCCCAGTCGTTGAAGGCTTTTAAGAGGGCGTCAAGCTTGGTTGTCATCTCGCCTTGTTGTTGCTTGAAATCGGCTTCAATCTTAGTCAATCGAGTTTCTTGAGATGACATGAATCTCGACACAATTGCCTCAAGACTAGTGGAATTCCTGGTATTTGGAGGGTTGGACCTATTGGGTGGACTAGATGAGTTTTGGGGCGGGTTTGAGCTTTGGATCCACCTAAGGTTAGGGTGATTTCTCCATGAGGGGTTGTAGGAATTTCCTAAGTTGTTTTGTTCGGGCTTGAAAGTGTACAACTTCTCTCCCGCTCCATCGGTACGCGTGGAGGCGTAGTCTGTAAAAGCTTGTCCAGGGAGCCTTGTGCAATCATGAGTGTCGTGGGGACCACTACATAACTCACAAGGTAGAGTGATTTTGCTCACTTGGTGCGAAGACTTATGATTCTCGTAGGAGCTCATTAGGAATTTGACTTGATCTTCAAGTTCAAGCATCTTACGTTGGAAGTTTGTGAGTCAATGGGAGGCAAGGAGATTGCCTTAACGGTTTGGGCAACACACGGGGGTCATTCTAACTTTCGTTGTCATAGAGGGCAAGGTCCTCTATTGTACCCTACGATTCTTCCGCGGTGAGATCACTAAGCTAGCCACCGGCCACTTGGTCGATGGATTGCTTAGTTGAGAAGTTGACATGATCATAAAAGATTTGGACTTGAAGCCAAAGATCGATGCCATGATGAGGGACTTTATGGAGCAAGTCCTTGAATCGAGTCCATGCCTCGTAGAGAGATTCACCTTGACATTGTTGAAACATCAAGATTTCATTCATAAGTTTAGTAGTTCTCCCCAGTGGGAAAAATTAGGCAAGGAAACGAGTGGTGAGATCATCCCAACTTGAGATGGATCCAGCGAGAAGTCGCTCAAGCCAATTACTAGCTTGGTCTCGTAGAGAGAATTGGAAGACATGCAAGTGCATGGTCTCCCGTGTTGTAGCATAAAGGTCGATGGAATCAACGATTTTAAGGAAGTCCTTGAGATGCAGATTAGGATCTTCGGAACGAAGTCCATGGAATGCACATCCGTTTTGCACCAACCGGATGGTGTCGGATCGCAGGGCCATAGTTTGAGCTTGATCGGGGAGCTCAATAGTGTTCCTATAGCCTTGGTGGCATGGTCTAGAGTATTCACCAAGAGTACGGCCTCTTGGCGGGTCAATGAGTGGTGGCGGGTTATCACCTTTCATTATGAAAAGTGATGGGGTTACTAACAAACTCACGAAGAAGGGGGATAGACTACAAGGAAGCTAAAAACAAGAAAAAATCTTACTTGATAGGAATCAAGCAAGGGAACCTGTTACGAATTGGAAATTCCATAAGGAAGTGTCGGTCACCCCAATTATAGTCTAGCATATGTTAGCTCATAGACATATCGTTATTTACATTATTTAGTAGTTTATTAGCTTAGTTAGTTAGTTTAGAGTAACACTGTGGAGGAAGGACGGGTCTTTACCCACTGTATACATGATTCACAGTCCGACATGAGGACGTTTAGGTTGTAACTATAAATACCCCTTCCATCCTTAGAAGGGGTGGAACTTCTTAATCTAACCTTGCATTTTCTTGTTTTAACTCTCTCTCTAGAATTCCCTCTCTAATCTATTCATCTCTCTAAACATGGCACTCTTGTATCATCATAATCCTAGACCACCCGAATCATCAAACAACATAAAAAGTGTGATTCTAGCAATTGGTATCAGAGCCTAGGTTTCGTTGTTTTTGATGATTCGTATGGTTTTTGAAGTGGTTATGTATGCGGTTTGCTTGGTTCTTGTATGCGGTTTGTGTAGTTTTGTATGAGGTTTGATGTTGTCTTGATGTTGCGCGTTGTTTGGTTGAATCGTGTTGCTGTTTGATGTGTTGTTAAATGCGTTTTTTTGTTGCTGCTGGTTTTATGTTGATTATTAAAACTGTTGGCTTTAAATGGACATTAGAAGCAGTTCTTACATTGATTAATCTGGTTCTTTATACTGTTTTGAAACTGTTTTTAGCTAGTTCTTCATTGAGGTTTATGTTAAAGATGCTAATTCGTCAATGCGGTTGTCATAAACTGTGTCCAGATTCAACGTACATGTCAAAGCATTTTGTCAGATTTGAAATGCGGTTTGACTTTTGAATCAACTGCGGTTTGTCCAGATTCAACGTACCTGATGAGGTTTGTGTCAAATGCGGTTTGTCCAGATTCATAGTTATTGGATGCAGTTTGTCATTTTTATGCGGTTTGACTTTTGAGTCAACTGCGGTTTGTCGATTAATAGTCAAAGTCAACTGCGTTTTGGTTCAAAAAGGGTCAACTGTGATTTGGTGACAAATGCATTTTGACTCAAAATGGGACTGCGGTTTGTTGAAACTTCGATTTGTTGAATGTGCGGTTTGTTAACTAAAATGATATGTGATTTATTCAATTTAAGGGTGCGTTTTGAAGGTAAGTTGCAGGATGAGGTTTGTCATCAACTGAGTATGCGGTTTGATTAAATGGTTGATGCGGTTTGATATGGGTAATTGAGATTTGGATGAAATGAAAAGACCAAGTCACGGTTTGTTAACCATATGTCACGACCAAAACTAAACCAAATACTTAATGACATTAAAATTGAATGGTTAACTTCATTGACAGGGATAGAAGCAGCCTCTGTTGATGGAATTGACATATCATTAGCACTTGGCTCATAGTGTTCATCAAACATTGGATCAAATAATTTCTTCAAATCATCTGAAGGAGGTACAAAAGGAGTTTTTGGTGAGGGATTCGAAACAATAGTAGAACTGATAGGACTACTTGATGATGGTTGAGATGCGGGTCCAGAACTAGATTGTCCTGGAGCCATTTGACCGGTCAGCTCATCGAACGTAACGTGAATTGTTTCCATGATATTTCGGGTTCTCTTGTTGTTGATTCGGTATCCTTTTCTGTTTCGTGCATATCCTACAAATACTCCAATGTCCTATTTAGCTTTTAGTTTACCTAAATTTTTACCGTCATTAGTTGGGTAACATAAAGCACCAAACACACGAAGGTATGATATATCAGGTTTTCGATTGTGGACAAATTCATACCGAGTCATTCCATGAGTTGTGTGAATTAGGGATCGATTTTGAGTGTAGCATGCAGTGGCAATAGCTTCATCCCATAGAAACATTGGAACCTTTGAGTAGATCAGCATTGTTCTTGCGGCTTCCACAAGAGTTCGATTTCGTCTTTCAACTACACCGTTCTGTTGAGGAGTTCGTGGAACACTTCTTTAAGGACTGATTCCAACACTTTCATAAAATTCATTGAGTTCTTTATTAACAAACTCAGTTCCATTGTCCGTTCGGACGATTCTAACCGTTTTGTTAAGTCGGACCTGCAGTTGTTTAATAATTTTAATGATAACATCTGGAGTTTCATCCTTTGTTCTCAAAAACTTAACCCAAGTGAATCGGGAGTAGTCATTAACCACAACTAACACATATATCTTCCCATTAATAGTTTGCACTCTCATGGGTCCACATAAATCCATGTGAATAGTATGTAGAACTTCCATAATTGAATTTGTAGGTTTGGGTTTATAGGCATACTTCTTGCTTTTTCCCAATTGACATGCTGAACAAAGATGATCCTTTTTATTCTTAAGTCTAGGTAGTCCTCTTACTAAGTCCTTTCTGGAAAGATTTTTTATGGTACCAAAGTTCAAGTGATTGAGATGACGGTGCCATAGCCATGACTTAGTTTTAGAAGCCTTTGACAGCAAGCAGATGGGTGAAGATTTCATCATATCTTCGATAGAGATGGTGTATAGGTTTGAACCACGAGTTCCTATGAGAAGTTCCACACCATCAAGTTCTCTAACAAAGCAAGTATGTTTTCTGAAGGCCACTTCTAAATCTGAGTCACCAAATTGTCCGACAGAAAATAGATTATGTCCAAGACCTTCAACATAATATACCCTGGAAATCACACTATCTCCAATCACATAATCTCCATAACCCATAATAGCACCAAAATGATCGTTTCTGAATCTCACAATTTTGATGAATTTACTCACGAAGTTCATGAGCCGCGACCGGTCTCCAGTCATATGCTTAGAATAGCCTGAGTCCAGTACCAAGCGATTTGAACGATCTGCAGTTGAACAGACAAGAATGGATAACTGGATAATTGGGATCCCCATGCAAGAATGGGTTCCACTTGGTTAGTAACAGGGATTGGAACACCCACATCAAAAGTAGAAACAATGGAATCATCAGAAATAGATGTCGTGCTAGTGTCCGTATTTGACCTATTCAAAGTATGTTCACTTTTTAAGGGAATAGTTCTACCAGTAGGCATCCATTTTCTAGTGGGCATTGTCTTAGCAAATTGAGGGCAAAACTCATTAACCTTACGGCCAGTAGGTATCCATTGATAACCTATATTACTAAATTTTCTTCCTGTGGGTTTCCACTGTTTTCTAACTTTCTTTCGCCTTTTCCTTTTTGCCTTCTTAGCTTGATTTTTAACATTAACAATTTTAGCGGGCATTTAACTTGACTTTAGACAAATCATTCACCCACATTCAAGATTAGTAACGAAACCACGCAATCATCATTACATGTTTTGCCAAAGACGCGAATTCGCATTAATTACAGTACGCTTAGAGCTAACACTAGAATCAACACGATTCGTTTTATTCAAATTTTCCCAAAGGTGATCTTCTACTCTCTTCCACTGAAGATTCCTAGCACGCAAGGTCCTATCGTTCTTTGTGTTGCCTTGAGGCTTTGACCTGCTTTTTGCATTCCTGAACTAGAAGTGCAGGGATCTGAACTACTTGAAGGCACATTGAAATTCACTTTCTTAATGCTGGGCATCGAATGGTTTGTATACTTAGCACTAGGCATGGAACAAGGCATCACAGCTTTATCTTTCTCACCTAAGGATTTAGGACATGTTGCTATTAAACATTCTAACATCTCTTGAGATCGTTTGGCCTGAATGCAGACAAACCTAATTTCACTATCAAGTGGCTTATTTATGAAGTCCTCTTCAACAATCTCACGAAGACATTCAAGACTATCCTTAAGGCGAGCAAGATAATTATGAAATACAAGTTCGTTATTCCTAAGATGAGGAGGAATATATTTAACACTCACGTGTATTTGCGTCTGAGATGACATTGACGCAACATTCTCATTAAAGACAAGTGGCATTTTCCCTTTTTCCTGACTCTTCAGATTCTCAATTTCCTTTTGTAAAGAAGTTACTTTTTCGATGTTCTTATCACGAGTGACTTTAATTGAATCATATAACTCTTTAAAGTGTTGTTTAACCTTTTCATTTTCTTCTAGAAAACTTTCATTTTCCTTTTGTAAAACATTAACCAAGTTTTGAAGATGAAAAATCTGAGAACTCTGAGAATCTAAATAAGGAGGCATTTGGGAGCCTGTCACATTGTTCTTTTCACCCTTTAATTGTGAAATTTGGGTTCTCAATTTTATGATCGTGTTATAATGAGCTCGAATCTGTTCATCACGTTTGCTAATTTCAAAAACTGCATCAAATTCAGGAGCATCCAAGGATGTCTTGATATTTGAGGTTTTAACATTTTCTTTTAGATGTTGATATTTTAATTGCAAAGCAAGATGCTCAACTTCCAATTTAGAAAACTGTTTCACCAGGTTATCATGATCAACCTGTTCAACTTTATCATGCAGTTTAGAGTTAGTTTTCTTAAGCTCAATGACACGATCATGGGAGACTTTCAAAGCAACATATAATTCATGAAATTGAGATGCATTAATTGAACAATTCGTGGCAGTGTAAAACACATCTTGAGTGATACATTCAGAAATCAGATTCTCATTTAAGGTATGCAAGTTCTTCCTCTCAATCTCATTATATGTTAATTCTCGCTCATAGTCATTGACCTCAACAATCATTGCATCAAATTCCTTTTCCATTTCTTTAATATCTGAATCTATCCCCTTTTTAAGACTCTCAAATTGACCTTTTAATTGTTTAAAGAAAGGCATGACTTTAGTTAAATAACATTCTTTAGTTTGCTCAAAACCCCTTTCCCCCTCAGTTATCCCTGTAGGTGTGATTCTCTTCTTACATGTCTTTTCAAAATCAATGAACAGTTGATAAACAACATACAGGCTGATTAAGTTTTTGCTATTAGTGGCAATCGATCAAGGAACTAGATCCATTGGTGTATTTGGAGGATACACAGTAGCTGCAGGCATTTTCCTAAGGGGAGTGTTCTTTGCAACAAGATTTTCAGCTTTTTGCATATCCATATCCTTTTTCCAGAACAATTGTTCAGGAGTTAATAGAGTCTGAGGCTTAAACTTGTTTAAGGAGATCCAATTTTCCTTAGTGCAATCATGGGGTTTTATCGTTATGTTTTCCTTTTTACACACAGGATCGTTAAGCTTCTTATCCATTTTCTCCCTAGAGGCATCATCTAATTTTCTATCCTCTTCCGTGCTTCCAACACATGATGGTGTTTGCCTAGGCTTAAGAATCTCATTACCATCATATATTACCTTCTGAGCTTCTCTTGCTTTCTTACCATACTCAGGGTTGGGTTCCTTAATAATGGGAATACTATGCTTATCGCTTAAAACTCTATGCTTAGTGACCATGTGAGCAGTCTGAATGGTGTTCCCTTGTACGTACAACTTATTTTCAAGCTTGTTTTTCAATATTTTTAGATTAGAAAAGTCATTCAAAAGTTTTGATTCCTTAGCATTAAATTCTTGTTTAAGCACTTTAACATTTTCTTGAAGCTCTTGCTTTTGCTTAGCAGTTTTAGAAAGCTCTTCTTGTAAGGAGTTTAACTCTTGTTTTAACACTTCTTCTCTAAAATTACTTTTTCTAATAATTGTATGCATTTGGTCATCCATTTCCTACTCACGGGTAGTTAACTCAAACTTAGCACGTTGTTCATAAATAGCAACTTGTTCTTTATAGGCATTCAGTTCAGAGATAACAGAATCATCAGGGGCACATGCAGTGTATTCATCAAAAACATAGTCATCATTGACTGCAGAGGATGCATCACTTGGTACAATCTCACTTTCACTTTGCTTCACATATTGATCATATGGACAATATTGCTATTACCCTCATTATCAATATCTGATTCAAAACTTTTAGGAGATTGTACTTCATTATGCATCTTTTGCTCATCAACTTTATCATATAGTTTTAATACCACTGAAATGATTGAGTCTTTGGATGGACCAGCCTGTTGTGGTGATGAGACCTTTGGAGAGACCATAGGTGAGATGCTAGCCATGAAGATTGTTTGAGCAGTAGGTTCATCATCGACATAAGAGTCAAATGCATCACGATCGGCTACTTGAAATGCATTTTGATGATTGTGACCTATTTCCTGAATTGGCTGTTCATCAATATCAGCATCATATGTCTTGGCATTTCCTTCAGTAAGAAACAGCAACTCCTCTTCATCCAAGACAGCACCATTATCCTGAGCTTGCACAAGTAACATCTTGTGTCTGAAGTACTCTGCATTTTGAGGACGTTTTGGAGATGTGCAGTTCCTTGCTGTAACATACTGGATTTCACAAACACATTAAACCATAATCAAACTAGGTGTACAAAGATGAGGTTTTAGAGAGAGAAAGAGTTAGACGTTTGGGAACTTAGTGAGAAAAAATGAAAGTATTATTATGAGCTCCAACTCTCTACCTTGGGAGGTAGAGAGTATTTATAGTCATTACACAAAACGCCACCTACGGGCTGTGGATCAGGCATACCGTAGGTAAAGACCCGTCCGTCCTCCACGGTGATACAAAACTAAATACTACTTAACTTTAAATAACTACGACTACGAGCTTTCTAACGATTACATATACTTGAGGTGACCGACACTTTAATAACTGGATTTACTAAATCCTAACAATCTCCCCCTAAGGGAGGTCACCTCATATGACAATGAATACAAACAGATATTACATTAGATTGTCCTTAGATTCTTGATTAACTTCTTTGCTCAGTAGCTCGTAGTCTTTGATTCTTCATGTTCCGCATGTTTGGATAAATCATGTGGAGGTCTTTTACTGATCCACGTGATAATGAGTTTTGAGCCAGCTTTGAGATCATCAGCTATCATAAATCTCTGACTCATCCATTGTGGTGTTGGTATTATGTGATGTTGTGACATTTGGACCGACATGCTCACATTCTGGATCATGATTTCTTCTCATCAGAGTAGCGAAGCTTTTGTTGATTCATGATATTGGCGCAGCGTACTTGAAGCATGGAGTGAGAATATCAGAGTCATTGATGCACTAATCATGATTTCTTTTGAAATTAATGTGATGTGTGAGCATGCGGCTATGGATTGACCGCTTCATTACGATCGGTACGCAAATGTCGGCGTACACGCATACAACAGTTAGCAATAAAGCGTACGAAAGTGTCTTTGATCACTTTCGTTGAATTGAGGTACACGGCTCACGATTCCCCGTTGATCAGTACAAGTACTGCCTGTGATCAGGTATAATTCCGAAGAATTTCCTTGACAGGGTTTCGCAGCTACTCTAGCTATTCTCAAACCAGAACGTCTCACAGAAGACAACACGGAGTGAGTGAACCAGCGAATTGAGATTCACTGATTGATGAAAAGAGATTTGAAAAAACAATCGTTTACCGCTCAATAGAAATTGTTTTTGCAATACAACGAAGGTTTTAATGAAAATCAATTATCAATCATAAACACCTTTTATTTTGAAATATGACTACTCAGTCAATGTGCTAAAGAAAAAGATTTTTAATGCATAAAGACCGGTTTTTCAAAGGTATCCGTCAATCCATAACCTGAACCAGGATTGAATCATAATTATGACTCGCCCCATTGTTTCTGTTCAGTTATCACATGGTTGATCTATTGGATAGATCTCACATGCCACCCACTAGGAGCTTGTTTGATGTTGGCTCCAGAAGGCTTTCCATCTTCATTGTGAATATGTTTGCATATCACTCAGATGTTCTGGCAATACCACTAGGATAATGCGTAGGACTCAGAAGATATAATCTCTCTTTCCACATTGTGTGAAATAGAGAGTATTCAATGACAGTGTCCTAAAGAGATTTATTTGATGATCTCGTGGCTCTAGACTCAATAATGCATATTTGGTTCCTATGCCGGAGACTAGGGAGAGGGTCTCCTTCTTCAATATCAACAATCTCTAAGAGAAAGTTGATAGATTATGTAGGTTCCCCTGTGAGAATGAAACAAGCCCTTTTAAGAGGAACTTGAGTAGCTTGGGAAGTTTTAGTGCAGTGCGTCACTGGGTCCATGACGTCTTGTCTTCAATACCGATGTTACCTTGGTAACCACCAGTAGCATATGAATTGAACCCAGTTTCTGCCCTAAGGTTGAATTATTGGAGGGCTATTTCTTTTCACCCTTTTTCTCATTCAATTCTTTTTCATTCTTCAACCCCTTCAGTGCTTACCGAGACTTCATTACTAGAACCTTTTTGGGTTTATTCCAGTTCTAGCTCTATCTCAGTCCGCACTCTTCCCATTTCTCACTTTTCTCCTTTTTTCATCATACCTATGAACTTCTACACTATATAGTGGATTGTCCCTGGGTAGATCCCTCCGGTTTTGGCGGATCATGGGAACAAATACCTAACCTTATCATCCTTATATCACCATACATAAAGTAAAATTTGGTCGGTCTATTTGGTATTGTTCATCTGCCATTGGAACCAATAGAAAACCATTTGAAAATCAATTCAGATACTTTTGATAAATTATCAAACATTTTGTACCTGAATTGTGTTTGATATTTTTAGAAACAGAGCTCCCCCTCAACATGTGCATCATGTATTTGAAATCATTTTGGCACACGGAGGCAAGAGGAAGAATCAACTTCTTTGATTATCATTTTCTAAAAGATATCAACATCACTTCCCTGATTAAATCAAGTAGATAAAGCATATTGGGGAAGGATGAGGTTTTCAATAGTTTGCTCCCCCTCAATATGTGCCTCGAGGTTTGAACGAGTTTTGCACATACTAGAGGGAATCTGCACTTAGATACAAATCAATCACGTTTCCATTCTTTGTGGTTTAAAGTAGATGCTCCCCCTCAACATGTGCATGGAAAATTTGAAATCGTTCGGCACATGTGGGGAGGAATGCTTGCTAAACACTTATGAAACCATTTATCAAATTATCAGTTTAAATCCAATTTAAATCACAAATTCTCCCCCGGTCACAATTTTCAAATCATTTGATATTTGTGATCTCTGTAGATTTAAATTGATTTTGAAAGCTTTCGAGGAGAATTGTGACTTGATTATGAAAACATTCTAACTGATAAGGATCAAGTTTAAGACTTTAGACTCCAAAGATTAAACATGCTTGACTATCTTTTGAAAACATAATAATAACAAAGGTCTTGTACCAATTGTATACAATATTGTAAAACATTTTGGACCTTTCTTGATTACGTGCCAATTGTTTAGAAAAATACTCTTTTTTATTAAAATCATTCTCCCCCTCAATCAATGACATTTGTTGTTGATTGAAGGATAGAGATTTTGACAGATGAAAGGCCTGGATGATTTTCAAAAGTTGAGTTCGAAGTATTTTCAAACCAATTTTGTTTTCATTAGATAACAAATATTTTTCAGAAGAATCATTTGAAGGAAAAATATTTGAAAGGAAATATTTGTCTTTTTGACGACAAACACTTGTTTTTAGAATCAGAGCATGAGATTTGTAGATTTAAGATAAAGCATGGCTATGTTCTTTCTTTGAAAAGCGGGTTACTGCTTGAAATGACAATAAACCATAGTTTCACTTTCTCCCAAAAATATTTTTTTTATTTATTTATTATTTTTTTTATTTTTTTTAAGAACATTCGAACAACATCTAAAGTCCCGTGTCATTATTTGAATGACAGCACAAAGACCGTAGATATTATCGAATCGAGAAAAACATGACAAAAATACAATATTTTTGGAATTTTTCAAGATTTTCAAATTTTTATGGATTTTTGAAAGTTTTATATTTTTCTATTTGCTTTTTGAAGGTTTTGTAATTTTGTATTTTGCTTTTCGAATAAATATTTACAAGAGAAGGATGAAGAAAGACCTTTACTCCTCATCTTCCTCTTGAAGACGTTTGAGTGTTTCCGGTTGTAGACTCTTTAGACCAAGTCGTGGAAGGATAAACTCAAAAAGTTCTCTAGGAAGAGCTTTGGTGAAGATGTCTGCTAATTGATATTCTTTCCTCACAAAATAGAGTTCCACCACACCGTTCTCAACTTGTTCCCTGATGAAATGATGTCGAATATCAATGTGCTTTGCTCTTGAGTGTTGTACGTTGTTGCATGAGAGAGCAATAGCACTTTATTATCACAAGTCTGAGGGATTTTGTTGAATTCAAAGCCATAGTCGGATAATTGGGATCTCATCCATAGGATTTGAGCACAACAAGATGACATGGCTATGTATTCACCTCGTAGAGGAAATAGAAGTACTCATTTGCTTCTTTGAAGACCAACTCACAAGCTTATCACCCACAAACTGAGCACCTCGGGCGTACCTCGACGTGTATCTTGACATCCTGCATGATCGGCATCTGCATAGGCTATTAGTGACATCTGGGTGATCCCGATTGATGGTTCCTTGGAGATACCGAAAGACCCGTTTAACTGCTTCAAGGTGCATTTTGGTAGGCTTAGCACGATATCTAGCACACATGAAAAGCAGTGAACGAGAATGTCGGTCTCTGGTCGTGAGGTACATCGAGGATCCGATCATACTACGATATTTCGTTTGGTCTACCATGATCCCTTAGTGGTCCTCATCTAGTTTAGTACGCTCTATCATGGGAGTGTCAATGTGGTCACTAGAATCAAATCCAAATTTCTTTAAAATCTCATTTGCATATTTAGATTGATTTATAAAAATGCCTCAGGGACTTTGTGAAATTTGTAATCCCAAGAAAAATGACATTTGTCCCATCATTGACATTTGAAATTTGGAACCCATTTCATTTGAAAACGATCACATTCATTGGGGTCGGTTGAGGCAAAAATAATATCATCAACATATATTTGAACGTGAATTAAATGTTTGCCTGACTTTCGGGTGAACAATGTAGGATCAACTACTCCTTTTGTGAATCCGGTAGGGATAGAAGAAACTTTGATAGCGTATCATACCATGCCCTTGGAGCTTGATTCAAACCGTAAAGAGCCTTCTTCAAACGATAGACGTGAGTAGGATGCTCTGGATTCACAAAGCCTTCGGGTTGGTGGCGTATATGACTTCTTTAAGATCTCCGTTAAGAAAAGCCGTCTTTACATCCATCTGATAGACTACCATGTTCTTACTTGCAGCATTAGCCAAGAAGATTCTGATTGCCTAGATACGAGCAACAGGAGCAAAAGATTCTTCAAAGTCAATACCCTCCTCTTGATGGTATCCTTTTGCAACCAATCGAGCCTTGTTCTTTAAAACATCACCATGCTTATCAAGTTTCACTTTGAAGATCCACTTTAGAGCAATGATCATAGCACAGTCAGGAGCAGGAACTAATTCCCATACATCTAGTCGATCAAACTCATGAATTTCTTCTTGCATGGCACTGAACCAGCTGTCTTCATTCATAGCAGTTTTGACGTCTTTTGGTTCGATCTTAGAAAGTACATAGTTGAAGAAGCACCATAAGGCATCGGTTGCAAGTTATCGACGAGTGGATACTGAACGAGAAGGGTTTCCAATGATGTTGTCCAATGGGTGATCAAGTGACCACTTTCTAAGGTGTTCATGTGGTTGTTGTTGAGGAACAGAAGTAGCAGAGTCGATTTCTCCAGATGAAGATGGTTTTGATGATGATTCAGGAGCAAATATATTTTCAAAAGGTTCATCTTCTGGAGGAGCAATAGGATTTTCATCATCATGTAACGTGCAGCAACATTTCCATGTGTACACTTGATGATTGAGGCATTGATGATGATACGAGTGATCGTGAGGCGCTTCTTGACTTAGTGACATGGCGAAGGGTTAACTTCATTGACAGGGATAGGAGCAGCCTCTGATGATGGAATTGACAGATCATTAGCCCTTGGCTCATAGTGTCCATCAAACATAGGATCAAATAATTTCTTCAAATCATCTTCTGAAGGAGGTACATAATGAGTTGCTGGTGAGGGATTTGAAACGAGAGTAGAAATGATAGGACTACTTGATGAAAGTTGAGATACGGGTCCAAAACTGGATTGTCCTAGAGCCAATTAACCGGTCAACTCATCGAACGTAACGTAAATTATTTCCATGATATTTCGGGTTCTCTTGTTGTAGATTCGGTAACCCTTCTTGTTTGGTGCATAACCAACAAAAACTCCAATATCTGCCTTTGCTCTTAATTTGCCTAAAGCTAGACCGTCATTCGTTGGATAGCACAAAGCACCAAACACACGAAGGTATGAGAGATCAGGTTTTCTTTTATGAACAAGTTCATATGGAGTTTTTCCATGAGAGGTATGAATAAGGGAATGATTTTGAGTGTAGCAAGCAGTGACAATGGCTTCAGCCCATAGAAACATTGGAACCTTTGAATAAATTAGCATTGTTCTTGCGGCTTCCACAAGAGTTCGATTTTGTCTTTCAACCACACCGTTCTGTTGAGGAGTTCTTGGAACACTTCTTTGATGACTGATTTCAACACTTTCATAAAACTGAATTAAGTCTTTGTTAACACACTCTATGCCATTGTCTGTTCGAACAATTCTAACAGTATTGTTGCGTTGAACTTGTAGCTGTTTGATAAGTTTGATGATGACATCTGGAGTTTCATCCTTTGTCCTCAAAAACTTTACCAAGTAAATCGAGAGTAGTCATCAACAATGACTAAAATGTATTTCTTCCCATTTATCGTTTGCACTCTCATTGGTCCACACAAATCCATATGAAGGGTATGAAGAACTTCCATTACTGAGTTTGTGGGTTTTGGTTTGTGGGCATATTTCGTGCTTTTTCCCAATTGGCAAGCTGAACAAAGATGATCTTTTTCATACTTTAATCTGGGTAATCCTCTTACTAAGTCCTTTCTAGAAAGATTTGTTATGGTACCAAAGTTCAAGTGATTGAGACGGCGGTGCCATAGCCATGACTTAGTTTTGGAAGCCTTTGACAGCAAGTAGATGGGTGAAGATTTCATCATATCTTCGAAAGAGATGGTGTATAGGTTTGAACCACGAGTTCCTCCGAGCAGTTCCACACCATCAAGTTCTCTAACAAAGCAAGTATGTTTTCTGAAGGCCACTTCTAAATCTGAATCACAAAATTCTCGACAAAGAATAGATTATGTCCAAGACCTTCAACATAATATACCCTCGAAATCACACTATTTCCAACCACGTAATCTCCATAACCCATAATAGCACCAAAATGATCGTTTCCGAATCTCACATTTCTGATGAATTTACTCACGAAGTTCATGAGCCACAACCGGTCTCAGTCATATGCTTGGAACGAGTCCAAGTACCACGAACGATTTGAACGATCTGCTGTTGAACACAGACAAGAATGGATATCTGGATAATTGGGATCCCCATGCAAGAATGGGTTCCATTTGGTTAGTAACAGTGATTGGAACACCCACATTCGAGGTAGAAACAATGGACTCATTAGAAATAGATGCAGTGCTAGTGTCCGTATTTGACCTATTCAAAGTATGTTCACTTCTTAAGGGAATAGTTCTACCAGTAGGCATCCATTTTCTAGTGGGCATTGACTTAGCAAATTTAGGGCAATACTCATTAACCTTACGCCCAGTAGGTATCCATTGATAACCTATATTACTAAATTTTCTTCTGTGGGTTTCCAATGTTTTCTAACTTTCTTTCGCCTTTGCCTTTTAGCCTTCTTAGCTTGAATTTTAACATTAACAGTTTTATCTAGGCATTTAACAAGATTAGACAAATCATTCACACCACATTCAAGATTAGTAAAAGAAACCACGCAATCATCATTACATGTTTTGCCAAAAGTAGCGTAATTCATTAATTACAAGACGCTTAGAGCTAACACTAGAATCAACACGATTCGTTTTATTCAAATTCTCCCTAAGGTGATCTTCTACTCTCTTCCAATGAACATTCCTAGCTTGCAAGGTCCTATCATTCTTTGTGTTGCCTTGAGGCTTTGACCCGCTTGCTTTGGGGTCACTTCTTACCTCTGTAGGGAATTGGAACATTAGTTGGTTTTGCTACTTTTTGCATTCCTGAACTAGAAGTGCAGGGATCTGAACTACTTGAAGGCACATTGAAATTAACTTTCTTAATGCTGGGCATCGAATGGTTTGTATACTTAGCACTAGGCATGGAACAAGGCATCACAGCTTTATCTTTCGCACCTAAGGATTTTGGACATGTTGCTATTAAACATTCTAGCACCTCTTGAGATCGTTTGGCCTGAATGCAAGCAAACCTAATTTCTCTATCAAGAGGCTTATTTATGAAATCCTCTTCCACAGTCTCACAAAGACATTATATACTATCCTTAAGGTGAGCACAATAGTTATGAAACACAGGTTCATTATTCCTAAGATGAGGAGGAATGTATTTAACAGTCACAGTATATTTTCAGTCCGAGGATGACTTTGATGCAACATTCTCATTAAAAACAAGTGGCAGTTTCCCTTTTTCTTGACTCCTCAGATTCTCAATTTCTTTTTGTAAAGACGTTATTTTTTCGTTGTTTTGTCACGAGTGACTTTCATTGAATCATATAACTCTTTAAAGTGTCGTTTAACTTTTTCATTTTCTTCTAGAAAATTCTCGTTTTCCTTTTGTAAAGCATTAATTAAGTTTTGAAGATGAAAAGTTTGAGAATACTGAGAATCTAAAGGAGGAGGCATTTGGGAGCCAGTCACATTGTTCTTTTCACCCTTTAATTGAAAGATTTGGGCTTTCAACTTTCTGATCGTGTTGCAATGAGCTTGAATCTGTTCGTCACGTTTGTTTATCAAAAACTGCATCAAACTCTGGAACATCCGAGGATGTCTTGATATTTGAGGTTTTGACATTTTCTTTAAGATGTTGATATTTTAGTTGTAAATTAAAATGTTCAACTTCAAGTTTAGAAAGATGTTTTACCAAATTATCGTGATCATCCTGATCAATTTTCTCATTTAGTTCAGAGTTTTTGTTTTCAAGCTCAATGACACGATCATGGGAGACTTTCAATGCAATGGATAATTCATGAAATGAAAGCAGTAATAGAGTGCTTAGTAACAGTATAAAACACATCTTGAGCAACACAACTCAAAATCAAATTCTCATTTAAGATGTGCAAGTTCTTCCTTTCAACTTCATTATATTTGAGTTTCTGTTCATAATCATTGACCTCAACTATCATTGCATCAAATTCCTTTTCCATTTCTTTAATATCTGAATTTATCCCTTTTGAAGACTCTCAAATTGACCTTTTAATTGTTTAAAGAAAGGCATGACCTCGGTTAAATAACATTCTTTAGTTTGCTCAAAACCCCTTTCCCCTTCAGTTATCCCAGTAGGTGTGATTCTCTTCTTACAAGTTTTCTCAAAATCAACAAATAGCTGATAAACAACATACATGCTGATTAAGGTCTTGCTATTAGTGGCAATAGATCTAGGAACTAAATGCATTGGTGTGTTAGGAGGATACACGGCTGCTTGAGGCAATTTTGTACAAGGGAATTCTTTTCAACAAGGTTTTCACTTTTTGCATATCCATATCCTTTTTCCGAACACTTGTTCGGGGTTAATAGAGTCGAGGCTTAAACTTGTTTAAGGATATCCAATTTTCCTTAGTGTAATCATGGGGTTTTATCGTTATCTTATTCATTTTACACTCGGGATCTTCTAGCTTCTTATTCATTTTCTCCCTAGTGACTTCATCTGATTTCTTATCTTCTTGCATTCCAACTAGGTTTCTGCCTAGGCTTAAGAAATTCATTACCATCATAAAGTACCTTATTAGCAGCTCTAGCCCTTTTAATGACCTCTGGATTTGGTTCCTCCTCAATGGGAATGCTATGCTTATCGCTTAAGACTTTATGCTTAGTGATCAAGTGAGCGGATCGAATGGTTTTCCCTGTATGCATACAACTTATTTTCAAGCTTGTTTTTCAAAGTTTTAGATTAGAAAAATCATTCAAAAGTTTTGATTCCTTAGCATTGAATTCTTGCTTAAGCATTTTAACATTTTCTTGAAGTTCTTGTTTTTCCTTAGCAGTTTTAGAAAGCTTTTCTTGTAAGGAGTTTAACTCTTGTTTAATACTTCTTCTCTAAAAATACTTTTTTCTAATAATTGTACACATTTGGTCATCTATTTCCTGCTCACGGGTGGTTAACTCAAACTTAGCACGTTGTTCATAAATGGCAACTTGTTCTTTATAAGCATTAAGTTCAGAGATGGCAGAATCATTAGGAACACTAGTTGTGTATTCATCAAAGATATAGTCATCATTGACTGCATTAGATACATCACTTGGTTCAATCGTACTCTCACATTGGGTCACATATTGATCATATGGGACAATATTATCATTGCCTATATTAGCAATATCGAGTCATGGTTTCTGTGATTGAACCTTATCATGTATCTTTTGTTGATCAACATCATCATATAGTTTTAATACCTCTGAGATGATTGATTCTTTGGATGGACCAGTTTGTCGTGGTGAGGGGACCTTTGGAGAGACCATTGGAGAAATGCTAGCCATGAAAATTGTGGTGCAGTAGGTTCATCATCGACGCCGAGTCGTATGCATCATCGGCGACTTGAAAGGCATTTGATGATTATGACCTATCTCTGAATTGGCGCACATCCACATCTGCATCATATGTCTTGGCATTGCCCTCAGCAAGAAACAACAACTCCTCTTCATCCAACACCGCTCCATTGTCCTGAGCTTGCACAAGTAACATCTTATCTCTGAAGTACTCTGCATTTTGTGGGCGTTTTGGGGATGTGCAGTTTCTAGCTATATGTCCATCACCACCACAGTTGTAGCACTTGATTGGCTTTGCTTGTCCTTGATTTCCATTCCTTCCCCTATTCTGATTTGCCACATATCTTCCACCAGCTCTAGCATTCCCATAGCCTGCTCCAACCATCCCTTGTTCGTATCGTCTTCCTTGAAGTGGTTGCCCTATAACCTTTCCATCTCGACAACAAAGCATGATTGTGTAGATTGGATGCGATTCGATCTCATTGTTAGTGTGAAGACTGTTGGTATGTGGACTGAGGATCGTGTTTTGCTTAACCATAAGAGCTAGTTGATTAATGAAGTGTCCCATGACTGCATCAGATCGGCTTGCTTGAACCTCGGATCAGGAATGAGTTTGTGATTACCATTACCCGTGGGTATGACTTGAGATGCTTTGGTAGTAATACCAACATTGGTGTAGAAGACAGTTGAGTCATTTGACGGTTTCTCCCGCTTAGATTTGAACTCAAGAATCCTTTTTTCAAACATAGCATGTCTCTCATTCTGAAGAAGGAAGGCATATAGTTGCTCATAGTTGGTGTTCTTCAATCCTTTGGTTAGCTTCACAGATGTGACAAACTTGTGCCATTCGGGATTCATGTTGTTCACAAACTTTGAGTTCAGCTGAATATTTGGCATAGTCATTTTGATATTCCTCATATCATTCACAAGTTTGTGGAATCTCACATAATATTCATAGATACTCTCTTTCGGTTTCATCTTGAAGTGCTAAAATTCATTATAGAGTTGTGATTCTCTGTCTTCCATAGTTAATTCGAGAACCTCGGAGAAGCATCTTGACATTATCCCACACTGCCTTGGCTTCGGTGTTGTGATTGATAAGCTTGTAGATGTCTTTTGGAAGACCCTGTAGTATAATGTTTGAAGCCCGATATCGACATCAAATCTCTTTTTCTCCTTATCATTGAGCTCATCATACGTCTTTGGTCTATCCAATCCAAAGATCATGGTTCCATCTGCAGCTGTATCAATTATGTCTCTTGTAGTCTCAATCGATAAGGTCCTTCATCAATGGATTTGAAAATGTTGACCCCATTTTCCTTTCCAAGACAAGTACAATCTGATTCGTTGAGCCCAAGAGTCGTAGTCAGTTCTGTCAAGCATGGGTGGACGAGTATCTGAACCAGTTGCTTGAACATCCTCAGCAACAGTTGAGATGATTGTAGGTACGTTGGTAGACATGTTTACAGATTATACGGGATTTTATAACTCTATGATTAAACCGGGAAATAGATTCTTTCACGGGAATTTACTAAATCAAGAGAAAACCGTATTACAAACAAAAATCAACCAAGTCGCTAAGAATTCTTGAACCAAGTCCCTAAGCCCAAGTCGCTACACAGTCAAGTCGCTAAAGAGCAACTCGCTAAGGTCCAAGTCGCTAACACCAAGTCGCTAGACACAGTTAAGTTGCTAAAGAACAACTCGCTAAGATCCAAGTCGCTAGTATCAAGTCGCTAACAATTTACACTACAACTCGCTAACAATTTCTGAAGCAAGTCGCTAACCTCACCAAGTCGCAAGCCGTAGTGGAGAATCCACTAACTTGTACTATTTTTCGGCTTGTCTCAATAGACAAGTCGCTAGGCTCAAGTCGCTAACAACTAACACTGTAATCACTAACTTTTACTGAAGCAAGTCGCTATGATGAAAAACACAACGAGAGCCAAGTCGCTAGCAAGAAAAACTTCAAAAACACACTTTTCAATCCAAAACAAGCTCAACCATAGTGATTCAAGCTTTCCAAATCAAAACCCAAGCACTTACAATGATTCTTAACACAAAAGTACACCCAAAATTCAAACTTTAACACTAGAAATGATCCAAATTATTCAAAAACCACTACACTTTTTCAAACTCAAAAACCATCTAAAAACACTAGAAATCCAAGGATATATAAGAGAGATGATCAAACCATGGCTCTGATACCATTTGTAACATATTGGATTTCACAAACACATTAAACCATAATCAAACTAGGCGTAGAAAGATGAGGTTTTAGAGAGAGAAAGACTTAGAGGTTTGGGAACTTAGTGAGAGAAAATGAAAGTATTATTATGAGCCCCAACTCTCTACCTTGGGAGGTAGAGAGTATTTATAGTCATTACACAAAACGCCACCTACGAGCTGTGGAGCAGGCATACAGTGGGTAAAGACCCGTCCGTCCTCCACGGTGATACAAAACTAAATACTACTTAACTTTAAATAACTACGATTACGAGCTTTCTAACGATTACATATACTTGAGGTGACCGACACTTTAATAACTGGATTTACTAAATCCTAACACTTGCTATATGTCCATCACCACCACAGTTGTAGCACTTAATTGGCTTTGCTTGACCTTGATTTCCATTCCTTCCTCGATTCTGATTTACAACATAACCTCCACCTACTCCACCTCTTCCCTGTTTATATTGCCTTCCTTAAACTGGTTGCACCATAAATTTTCCATCTCTAACAATAGCATGATTGTGTTGATTGGGTGCAGTTCTGATCTCATTGTTAGTGTGAAGACTGTTGGTATGTGGATTGAGGGTCAAGTTTTGTTTAACCATAAGAGCCAGTTGATTAATGAAGTGTCCCATGACTGCATCAGCATCAGCTTGTTTAAACATTGGATCGGGAATGAGTTTGTGATTACCATTACCCGTGGGTATAACTTGTGAAGCTTTGGTGGTAATTCCATCATTTGTGTAAAAATATGTTGAATCATTTGAGGAACTTGTTTCTCCCTGGTTGGTTTTGAACTGTTCAAGAATCCTTTTGTAAAACATAGCATGTCTCTCATTCTGAAGAAGGAAGGCATACAGTTGCTCATAGTTCGTATTCTTCAATCCTTTTGTAAGCTTCACAGTGGTGACAAATTTGTGCCATTCGGGATTCATATTGTTCACAAACTTTGAGTTCAGCTGAATGTTTGGCATGGTCATTTTGATATTCCTTATATCATTCACAAGCTTGTGGAATCTCACGTAATACTCATAGACACTCTCATCTGGTTTCATCTTGAAATGCTCAAATTCATCATACAGCTGTGATTCTCTGTCTTCCTTAGTTAATTCAGAACCCGAGAGAAGTATCTTGACATTATCCCAAACAGCTTTGGCTTCAGTGTTGTGATTGATAAGCTTGTAGATATCTTTTGGAAGACCTTGAAGTATAATGTTTGAAGCCCTGATATCAGCATCGAATCTCTTTTTCTCCTTATCACTGAGCTCATCATACGTCTTTGGTCTGTCCAATCCAAAGATTATTGTTCCATCTGCAGTATCAATTATGTCTCTTGTAGTCTCAATCTGATAAGGTCCTTCATCGATTGACTTGAGAATGTTGACTCCATTTTCCTTTCCAAGATAATACAACCTAATTCGTTGAGCCCATGAGTCATAGTCAGTTCTGTCAAGCATGGGTGGACGAGTGTCTGACCTAGCTGCTTGAACGTCCCTCGCCTATAGAGATGATTGTAGGCACGTTGGTAGACATGTTTACAGATTTCACGGGATTTTATAACTCTATGATTAAACCGGGAAATAGATTCTTTCACGGGATTTTACTAAATCAAGAGAAAACCGTATTAGAAACAAGTATTAACCAAGTCGCTAAAACCCTTGAAGCAAGTCGCTAAGCACCAAGTCGCTAAGGCCCAAGTCGCTGAACACAAGTCGCTAACGAACCAAATTGCTAAGCATACAAGTCACTAAAGAGCAACTCGCTAAGTATCCAAGTCGCTAATGTCAAGTCGCTGAGAACAATAAGTACAAGTCGCTAGAGATAATGAAAGCAAGTCGCTAACCCCACCAAGTCGCTAGCCGTAGTGGAGAATCCACTAACTTGTACTGTTTGTCGGCTTGTCTCAATAGACAAGTCGCTAAGCTTAAGTCGCTACGACTAACACTACAACTCGCTAGAAATTACTGAAGCAAGTCGCTACGAAGAAATTCACACTGAGACTCAAGTCGCTACCTTGAAAAACTTCAAAAACATACTTTTCAATCCAAAACAAGCCCAACCACAGTGATTCAAGCTTTCCAAATCAAAACCCAAGAACTTATAATGATTCTAAACACAAAAGTACACTCAAAATTCAAACTTTAACACAAGAGATGATCCAAATGATGCAAAAACCACTAAACTTTTTCAAACTCAAAAACTATCTAAAACCACTAGAAATCCAAGGATATGTAAAAGAGATGATCAAACCATGGCTCTTGATACCATTTGTAACATATTGGATTTCACCAACACATCAATACATGATCACAAAGAGGCGTACTCTTATGGTTCTAGAGAGAGAAAGAGATAGAGGTTTGGGAACTTAGTGAGAGAAAATGAAAGTATTATTATGAGCTCCAACCCTCTACCTTGGGAGGTAGAGGGTATTTAAAGTCTTACACAACTCGCCACCTATGGGCTGTGGATCAGGCATACAGTGGGTAAAGACCCGTCCGTCCTCCACGGTGTTACAAAACTAAATACTACTTAACTTAAAATAACTACGACTACGAGCTTTCTAACGATTACATATACTTGAGGTGACCGACACTTTAATAACTGGATTTACTAAATCCTAACACATAGATCTAAGCAAACACACAAGAAATTTAGCCGGATATGTTAAACACGTAAGCATACACACATACAATCGAAGACATAATGAAATCAATGAACTAAAACACTTATCTTAATGTAAAATAGGGTATGAGAACCCTAAGATACTGCCCAAACAGGACTACGATCATTTTAGGTTTTTACTCCACAAGTCTACCTCTCAAAATTATGAAAATTCGATTTCTATATATAGTTTTACATCTGCGACGGCGTCGCCTTATAGGCGGGACGCCGTCAGATCGCCGTCATTAGGGTTTTGTCTTGGCCAATTAATAGTTGGGACGGCATCACGTTGTAGTTGTGACACCGTCGGGCTTTAGTAGTGACGTCGTCTGAATCTGGATCTAGGCCGTCTTGGATGAAAAGTATTCGTGATGCCCTTCCTCTTCAAAGCCTGACGCCGTCAGGTGTAATTTAACAAAAAGTCTACTGAGCCGTCACAAATTTAATTACATATAGAGGGATGGCGTCGCCCTTTGTTTGTGACGCCGTCAGCTTCAATTCCAGCAGCTTGAGTGTCTTCGATCTTGACTTAGCCATTTTCTTAATATATTCACTCCTTTTTGTCCAAATATGCATCATTCCAGCATTTTGCTTCCAACAGACCTAAAAAGTGAAAAGGAACAAAATTAAGCAGTAACGGATATAAAAGTGGGCAATTAAGGGCTTAAATAACCCCTTAAAAGTGTACGTTTTAAATCCTTATCACCTTCACAACGTCGCTTACACTTTTTCCGATACAAAGCTAAATACCGAGTCCTTAACACAGAGGACCAAACCAACACAACTATAACACAACAAATATGTGAAATATGAAATACAGGATCTTTGCTACATAAATCTTGTGGAGGAACAAATCAATCAAGGACCCCTTGCTTGGATGACTTCTAGAATCTCGTGATCTCGCCTTAGAGAAGGACCTATATGAGAATCACAATAAAATAAAGAAGAACTACTATATAGATCAAGAGATCTGAGATTAGAGGAATGAAATAATATATGAGAGAGTTTTTAAGAAGAGGGGTGAGTTATAATGAATAAATGGCTCACTATTTATAGGCAAAAAATCACTACTGTTGCACGGATTCCTTATATGAGGGATCCATCCAGTGTAAATTGAGGGATCCGTAGGACGCTCCCCCTAAATAGGTTGTGGGTCATGGATCATGGCTCATGGGTCATAGACTTTGGACCATGGGTATCCAAATGGATACAATGTATCTAGTAGATGCAATGCATCTATTCAATAGGTCATGGGTTAGCTCCATGGGTTATGGATATGCTCTATGGGTCATGGGTTATGGTTTTTACCCATCCTAATAAACTATTACAATAAATGAATCATTACAACAATTAATATTAAATGATTATACATGTAAATGCTTTACAAAAATAACATGTATCCTTATAATTTAACTTATGATATCTTTATATTTGTTATCAACAAAACACAAAGAGATCGATAAATATCAATAAACATTTTTATGATTTATTTGTATTAACAAAACCCATTCGAGGATACTTTAGTGTTTAGGAAGATGACCGAATTCCTAGGAACCTTGACCATTAATCTTAGCATGAATTGGTGGAAAGTTGAGAGTGAGAAGGCTAAGTGTAATTAGAGTTGGGATAGACCACCTAGTGATGGGAATGGAGAGTGGTACATTAGGATGACAATCTGTGATCCCAATGGTGAGAAGTTTGAAAAGACATACCGGACTAAGCGTACTAAGAGGAAATTAAAAGATAAGTTTGATCCCTATGACATTCTTGAGGATAAACTTACTTACATAGGTACGTAGAAGCACGACTTCGATTCTAGCTACAAGACTCATAAATAAAGAAAAGTGCTTCGTGGGAGGCAACTCATGCTTAATTATTTGCTTGTTTTATTTTTTTTTCAATTTGTGTGTTTATATATCTTTTTCATTGTTGATTCACCCTCATGTTAGACTTTTTGAAAATGCTTTATTTTTTTAACCTCGTCTTAATTACATATAAAGGTATTTTAAAAAAGATAAGTGTAGAGAAGATCACATAAGTTTTTAAGAACATGAACATGAGAGTTACAACTATTGAAATTGATATATATGTGTGTTTGTTAGAGTCAAATGCTTGTATCGAGTCATAATGGATGTTTTGCAGGAATTTTTCCAGGTTTTAATGATGTAATTTTCCCAGAATTTTTCCAGAAAAACACAGCAGACCGCTTTTTGTCAGGACAACCTGATGGCGTCATGATTAAAGCCTGACGACGTCTGGCTATGTAGAAATAGAATGATCAGTTTTCATTTTCTGTGTAACTTGTAAATTTTTGGAAATTCCCACGTCTTAATTTTCCAGCAAAACTGCAAACATCCATTCCACAAGCATTATATCTTACTTGCTTTCTAATGTAGTTGTGTGTCATATATAGTTTTACCCCCGATGTTACGCGAAGGTTTTGTTTGTTTTCTTATAAGTATGCAGGTTATATTGGACAAGAAGAAGAAACACACATTGGATGAAGTTTATTACTTATGCATTCTTCTTGGAAGAAGATTTAATCGCAAATTCACACATATCCTACCGAGCTAATCAGGGAAGTACTAGTTTCTTTTCCTTACTTACCTTCCTTTATCATAACTTTGATGCTTTGGGGGAACATTAGGGACAATGTTCAGTTTAAGTGTAGGGAGGGAGAATAAAACGGAAACTTAGAAACTATTCACTCACTTGATCATTTGTCTTGTCCTTGTTAATTTGTATAATAAACTATGAGAAATATTTGTTAGGGCAATTCTAACACCAAATTTAAAAAATTTTATGAAATTTACGAGCTAAACTTTAGTCTTAATAAAACGTCTCATGGATATGAATTATATGACTAGCACAAAAACCGTTTACCACTCAAATTCTACCCTAAAAAAGTGAGGTTCGCCCCTAGATCTTTAAGAATAAAAGCATTCACCTTTAATGCTTAGTGAGTGTACCGGTAGTATAATAGATTCTAGAACTTGTTTTGTGATGCATTCCGAGTTCGCTAGTGAGAATACACTTGTGTAGTTAGGAGTAAATAAATGATAAGAGGCATTACGATAACCCTTGTTTGAAACCTGTATTATAATTACATCTTCCACATCGGTTGAGTAATTACCCCACACCTTTGCGATGTACTCATCTTTAGTACACAATTCCCCTAGTTAACCTCTCAGAGCCTATCCTTTTCATGGTTCTCGTGATGTTTCGGTTTTCCGAAATATCAATGAAGAGCATTGTTTACAATCCACCCCCAAATGTACACCAAAATCACCTTAGCCTACCTTTTATGCACTCATATTTAGTGCATTATTGTTATCATTATTAAACCCTTATTTCAATTATCTAGTTACTTGCATGGTTGCTAAGTCGAGTCATATCTTTTGTACATAGTTTTGGGATGATTGGGACTCATGGGTAAAAGTAATATTTTATGGAGTAACGGGAAAGAAAGATAAATTCAAATTCCCTTTGTCTGCGTAATTAAATGCTCCAAGTATTTTGATCTTTTCAAATAGGGTCAATTAGTGTAGTTAAATAAAAACACAAGTTTAGGAATGCTCCTATAAATCCCTTATATTTTGATGTTATCGTAGAGGATGGAAGAGTAAAAAGGTATGAAAAAAATAATATACGGGCTACCATCCTACATCTATCTTTATGTTTCTGTCTTTAAGTTTGTGTTTGTTTTGTTTCAAGTTATCTAGTTTTAGTGAGTCGATTCTTGGCTTAGCAACGCTACACTTTACATGCTTGTAACATAAGATTTTTGACTTGCTACCACTAAATATCCCCTATCCAACAAAACCCTTTACTTCCCTACCCTAAGCCTAACATTACAACCCTTGTAAAGACCTCTTAGATAGTTATTCCTAGGTGCTTATGCCAAAGCGGTGGAGGTTTGATCTATTCTCAAGGTTATGGTAATCTGTGTACTATGCCAGGTAATGAGTGTTTATCTTCCATTTCCATTCATATTATATTTCATATAAACCCGAGAAATGAGAGAATCCAAACACCACTTGTGAGGTGCTAGTGTATAATTTCCATGCTTGTTATGACTATTGTGGCGCTTTTACTTGTTGTACACTATTTTAAACCAATGCTTCATGCCCCCTAACTTATAAATTGATTGGTCAAAAGCACATTTGCTTGAGGACAAGCAAATACCAAGTGTAGGGATATTTGATAAGGATTTAAAACGTACGCTTTTAAAGGGTCATTTAAGCCCCAATTCGACACATTTTATATCCGTTACTGCTTAAAATCGTTCCTTTTCACTTTTTAGGTCTTTTGGAAGCAAAATGCTAGAATGAATCATATTTGAACGAAAAGGAGCAAAAACATGAAGAAAATGGCAAAGTCAAGATCGAAGACACTCAAAGCCTGACCATTACACCTGACGGCGTCCCATCCAAAGGGCGACACCGTCCCTCTATGAAGACTTGATCAAAAAAGTGCACGCGATGGCTCAGCAGAATTTCTGGTCCTAAAGCCTGACGGCGTCACGCCTTATTCCTGGAAGGCGTCACTCATACTTTTCACACCAGATGCCCGAGATCCATAGTTCAGACGACGTCCTGCATGAAGACTGAGGGCGTCACACTTCTCAAGTAACGTCGTCGCAATGATGACTTGGCCCAGACGAAAACCTAATGACGGCGACCTGACGGCGTCGCTAGCAAAAGGCGACGCCGTCGCAATACCCTATTTTACACATCAAGATAAATTTGTTATTTCATATTATCATTATGTCTACCCCATGTTCAATTGATCGTGTGTATGTTTTCTTCTCTAACATGTCTAGCTAAATTACTTGTGTGTTTGCTTAGATCTGTGAAACCTAGTTATTGATTGTTGTTAGGTTGTCTCTTGTCTTAATTGATAAAAGCCTAGGAGTGCAACTAGGCTATCGTTGTATTTATTGTGTAAGTGTGCTTTACGACGATAGGGTGCTCGGGGGAGATAATATTATACTTGCCGATCCCACGAATTCTATAGGAGAGATACATTCATAGAACTAGGGAATAAGCACCCCTTCCGACTAATAGGAATACAACGCGTTAAGATAAAGGATATGACAATTCAACCGACCAATAAAAGATAACTAGGGAGTAATAGTATCTAAGTGAACACATCTTTAATCACCATACGAGCACACCTCAAGAAAGATAAACTATCCATAGTAATTATATAATTATATAATTAGTTAAGTAGAGAAATCGATAGAAGTACCACCCTCAATCATATACCCCGAGATTTTACCTTTGCTTTCTAAAAAATCATAAAAAGATTAAAAAAAAGAAAAAAAGAATCATTCTCAACCCCACCTTCTCGTCATAAATCTCTTTGTAGCATTCCTATTTCCCTAGAGAACGATATCAATCCCCGAGGCTTACCCCATACTACACTACAACGATTAGGTTCACTGCCTAGAGGGTTGAAAAACTTGCTCGTAGAAAAGGAGGTTTTCTCGTCCCCGAACCCACGCATCAAGTTTAAAACATACATTTTAAGGGGTCATTTAAGCCCTAAATCATTACATTTTATATCCGTTTGGTACTTAAAATCGTTCCTTTTCACAATTTAGGTCTTTTGGAAGCAAATTGCTGGAATCAAGCACTTTTGGACAAAAAGGAGTGAAAACATAAAGAAAACGACAAAATCAAGATTTCAAGGATTAATTCTGCACCTGACGGCGTCCCAAACCATAGGGCGATGTCGTCGCTCACAAGGATTTCAAAAAATTCTCAAGCGACGGCTCAGGTCATATTTTGGTTTTACAACATGACGGCATCACGCCTTATCCCAGGACGACGTCGCCCTTTATTTTACACTAGACGACCAAAATTCATTCCAAGACGACGTCCTTTATGAAGCCCGACGGCGTCATACTTCCTCAACTGACGTCGTCCCAACGATGACTTGTCCATAACGAAACCCTAATGACGGCGACCAGACGACGTCACCATCAAAAGGCGACGCCGTCAGGGATGTAATTCTATATATAAACTTCGAATTTTCTGTATTTTAAGTGTAGTATTTTGGAGAGCAAACCCTAGTTCGTTAATAGTCCGACTTGGTTAGTATTTTAAGGTTCCAAACCCTTCTTTACATTAAAAGATAAGTTTGTTAATCCAATCTATCATCATGTTTCTCCTATGTTCAATTGTTTGATTGAGTTCATGCTTATCTATCATGCGTAGCTAAATTATTATTGTGTTTGCTTTGATCTATGAAACCTAGTTGTTGATTATTGTTAGGTTGTCTCTTGTTTTAATTGGTAGACGCTAGAGTAAGGAAAACTGGCTTCTTCTTTAATTGTTGCGAACTTGAATGCCCTAAATAGTAAAAAGCTTGAGAGTGCATTTGAGCCATCATTGTGGTTATTGCGTGAGTTGTATCTTTAGGATAATATACTACGGTACTTGGCAATCCCGGATAGTCTAGAGGAGAGTTACAATTCATAGAACTAGGAAATTAGGCACCCCCTATTACTAACACGGAATACAACGCACCAATTGGAATGAGGATGTGACAATTCAACCGACTAATAAGAGATAATTAGGGAGTAAGAAAAATTAAGAAAACACGCTTTTAATTATCATAAGAACACACCCATCAATCCATAGCTTTTCTTATTTTCATTAGTAATTAGTTATTTAATTTTAAATTATTAAGTAGTATAATTGGTAGAAGTACCACCCCCCACTCCTAATCCCCGAGATTTTTACTTGTTTTCCAAAAAAATATAAAAAACTAAAAAGAATCACCCTCAATCTCACCTTCTCGTCATACATCTCTACTAGCATCTCTATTCCCCTAGAGAATGATCAACCCCCTAGGCTTCCCCATACTACACTGCAACGATTAGGTACACTGCCTAGTAGGTTGTAAAGCTTGCTCGTAGAAAAGGAACTCTTTCTACCACAAACCTCCTATCAAGTTTCTGGTGCCGCTGCTGGGGAATATAATAGCTCGTTAGTTTTCTATCTCAATTAGGTTTACTCGCTTGATTCTTATCAAGTGAGCTTTTTTCTTTTTTATTAGCTTTCTTAGAGTCTATCCCCCTTATTTGTGTTTTTGTCCGTAGCCTTGTCACTTTTCATCATGGGAGGTGATAATCCACCCAACAACGATCCACCACATCAACCACTACCACCACTCAATCAACCACCACCAGACCCGCCAAGAGGCTGTACTCTTGGTGAATACTCTAGACCAAGCCATCAAGGCTATAGGAACACTATTGAGCTTCCTCGTTTAGGTCGAACTACGGCCCTGCGATCCGATACCATCCGATTGGTGCAAAACGGATGTGCATTCCATGGACTTCATTCCGAAGATCCTAATCAGCATCTCAAGGATTTCCTAAAAATCATTGACTCCATTGACATTGATGCTACAACTCGGGAGACCACGCGATTACGTCTCTTCCAATTCTCTCTACAGGACCAAGCTAGTAATTGGCTTGAGCGACTTCCCGCAGGACCATCTCAAGTTGGGATGATCTCACCACCCGTTTCCTCGCCCAAATTTTCCCACCGGGTAGAACCACTAAGCTTATGAATGATATATTGATTTTCCAACAACGTCAAGGTGAAACCATTTATGAGGCGTGGACTCGATTCAAGGACTTACTCCACAAAGTCCCTCACCATGGTATTGATATTTGGCTCCATGTCTAAATCTTCTATGATCATGTCAATCTCCCTACAAGGCAAGCCATTAACCAAGCGGCCGGTGGTAAGCTTAGTGAATTAACGGCGAAAGAATCGTGGGGCACTATAGAGGACCTTGCCCTCTATGACAAGGAATGTTGGAATGACCCTCGTGAGTTGCCCAAAACCGTCAAGGAAATATCCTTGTCTTCAGTTGACTCACAACTTTCCAATCGTAGGATACTCGAACTTGAAGATCAAGTCAAATTCCTCATGAGTTCCTACGAAACTCCTAGACCTTCAAGCTAAGTGAATAAAATCACTTCCTCGTGTGAGTTATGTAGTGGTCTCATGACACTCGTGATTGCACAAAAATCTCTAAACGAGCTTCCGTGGACTATGCACCTACACGCACTAACCGAGCGGGAGGAAAATTCCCGATGACCCTCGACCTAGGACTTTCAATGATGCTCAAGAGGCATGGAAGGGCAAACCCGACTATAATTGGAGTCAAACCAAAGAATTCACTTCTAACGGCTCCCCATGGTCCCAACAATACGATTCAAGCCCTCATGGTCCTAGTCAACGTAACTTAGAAGGGATATTGCGAAACTTCGCAACATCTCAAGAAGCCCAAATAGCCAAACTTTCGGATCACTTTAATCAACAACAAGCTGAGATGGATAGGAAGATATATAACCTCTTGAAAACCATTAACAATCATGTTGATAAGACGGCAACTGAGAAGGTTAATGCCATCTCGACTCACTCTTTCGAGAAAGCTCCCATTGTAAAGATTAAGGACCCAAACAAGTTCTTCGCTCACTCGCAGTTAGGCAATGAAAATAGGGACCCGTCCTCATCGAAACATGTTCACTTTGTCAATGCCCTCATCCTAGTGAGACAGAATAGGAATAATGATGAAGCGAACCATGAGACGATACTTGAGGTTAGTGAGACTCCTAAGGATGAAACAACTAAAGAAGTAGACGAAGTACGTGACAAATACTTCAACAAGTTTCCTACGAAAGAGGAACTATCATACCACCCACACCTAGTACGCGACCTTCGTCCCTTTTATGCTATGAGACCCCCACACATCACCATTGAAAATCCTAGAAATCTCAACATACCATGTTGCATAGGACACCACTTCGTGGCAAAATCCTACATCGATCGCAAGTCCCGAATAAACATCATGACTAGCACATACTATAATTGGGTGATGAAAAGACATATCCAAAGTAGGAAAAATCCTGATGATCCTAGAATAAGATGTAATTTCCTCAGTAGAGTTAAGGGATTGCTCATTTATGTAGGGAGCTTCATGTGCCTAACGGATTTGGTGATTGTGGAAGATATTAGTACGGCTATAGATCCTAGCTTGTCCCATATAGTTCTTGGAAAGCCATTCATAGATAGCTCTAAAATGACTTACGACCCATCATTAGGGATAGTTAGATTCAAGGAAGAGACCGATGAGATTGCCTACTAAATGCCATTCAAGATTGAGCAATTCTCGTCACTATCCAATAATGAGAAAGAACTTAAGCTATCAGTCTACTTTAGGAATGAGGAAGATAGAAGGAGAGGAGTAGATTATGTGATGAGTAAGATATTCGGATTCTATAAAGAATGCATGAAGCTAGGACCAGAATATAGAACTAAATGGGGGCATGATGATTTTCTAGAGAGATGCACAATCGGACATAGCTATGCTATAGAAAATCCCAATAGAAATCGTCGTGATGAAGAAGATGATGGTAATGAAGTCATGTAGGGTATCACTTCGAGTCTAGCTACAAGACTCATAAATAAAGCAAAGCGCTTCTTGGGAGGCAACCCATGTTTAATTGTTTGCTTGTTAGTTTTTCATTTTTTGTTTGTGTGTTTTATATATGTCTTTTATTGTTGTTTAAATTCTCATGTTTATTTTGTGAAAATGTTTTATTTTGTTTTTAACTTCATCTTAATTGCATATAAAGGTATTTTACAAAAAAATAAGTGTAAGGAAGATCACATATGTTTTTAGAACTTGCATGAACATGAGATTAACAATAATTGGAAGTTTATATATTTTTGTGTATATTAGAGTTAAATGCTTGTATCAAGTCATAATGGATGTTTTGCAGGAATTTTTCCAGATCTTTAAAGAAGTAATTTTTTCAGAATTTTTCCGGAAAACGCATCAGACTCTTTCTGTCAGAACAACCTGACGACGTCGGGAACCCGACAGCGTCAGGCAATGTATAAACAGATTCAAAGTTTCATTTTATGTCTAAATTATAATTTTTGGAGACCTTCAATTCTTAATTTTCCAGAAAAATCTGCAAACATTCATTCCACAAGCATTATATCTTACTTGCTTTATAGTGTAGTTTTGTTTTTATATATAGTTTATACCGCTAGTTTTACGCGAGGTTTCATTTTGTTTTCTAATAAGTGTGCAGGTTATATTAGATAAGAAGATGAAGTACACGATGGAAGCAACACTTATTACTTGCACATTCTTCTTGGAGGAGGATTTAACCGCAACTTTACGCATATCCTACCAAGCTAATCATGGGAGTATTAGTTTCTTTCTCTTTTATTTACCTTTTTTATCATAACTTTGATACTTTCGAGGAACATTGGGGACAATGTTCAGTTTAAATGTAGGGAGGAAGAATAAAATGGGAACTTAGAAACTATTCGTTCACTTAATTTTTGTCTTGTCCTTGGCAAATTGTGTAATAAACTATTAGAAATATTTGTCAGAGTAATTTTAGCACCAAATTTAAAATTTTTTATTTCATTTTCGAGTAAAACTTTAGTTTTAATAAAGCGTCTCATGGATAGGAATTATATGACTAGCACAAAAACCGTATACCACTCAAATTCCACCCCAAAAATGTGAGGTTCGCCCCTAGATCTTTAGGAATAAAAGCGTTCATCTTTAATGCTAAGTGAGTGTACCGGTAGTATAATAGATTCTAGAACTTTTTTTTTATGCATTTCAAGATCGCTAGTGAGACTACATTCGTGTAGTTAGGATTAACTAAATGATAAGAGGCATTAGGATAACCCTTGTTTTAAACCTGTAATTTAATTATGTCAACCACATCGGTTGAGTAATTTTCCCCACACCCTTGCGGTGTACTCATCTTTGGTACACGATACCCCTAGTTAACCCCTCAGAGCCTATCTTTTCACGGTTATCGTGATGTTCCGGTTTCCGGAATATCAATGAAGAGCATTGTTTACAATCCACCCCCAAATGTTACACCCAAATCACCTTAGCCCACCTTGTATGCACTCATCTTTAGTGCATTATTATAATCATTGTTTAAACCCTTAGTTCAGTTATCTAGTTACTTGTATGGTTGCTAAGTCAAGTGTGACAACTCGTAATTTCAGGCCATTTTATAAAGTTTAAAATTTTCACTATTCATCTCGGGAATTTACTATTCATCGGTTACTATTCATCATTTTACTATTCATCGTTTTCGGAGCCGAAGTAATATTCTGAGAACGTATTTCGAAATTTACTATTCATGAAACACTATTCATTCCCGGAGAAAAATCACTATTCATGCTTCACTATTTCATCATTTATCGTAAACTAGGTTTACGAGTATCAAATTCGCGTAACCTTAATGGTTTAGCTGCGAATTCATGAACATTTCATCAAGGACATTTCATATAGACTAGGTTTAGTCTACATATCATTAGCATCGTTATCATCATTTCAGTTCATGCATGGATTTGCATTTTTTATTAAACGTTTATTTTCCTATTAAATAAACGATATCGCGTAAACATTTATTTTAAATATTGATCCGACACTTCCAAAAATTATCCTAATATATTTTTATACTCATTTTAAGACTATAAAAATTATATTATTAGTTTACCCGATGTTTTCAATTTATTTTGTATATAAATTGTTATATATATATAATTACGACGGTTTTCGTAAATTCAACACGATAAATATTTATTCACTCAATATTTGTGAGAAATACATTTTTATAATTTTTATGACTTCAATACATTTTATTTTATTCCGTTAAAATCTATTTTTAGTGAACGCTACAATTAAAACTTAATTATACATACAAATTACACTTGAAACTTACACTTAAATACATTTATACAACAAAAACACCTCATCCCCCCCCCCTCCCCCTTTACACCTCATGGCCGGCCACCCATATTTCAACATAAGTGAGCAACTTGGTTTTTGCTACTAAAAATATACACTTATCTATATTTTAGATATTTTGCAACATTAAACACATAGACAAACACATTCAAAGGTGAAAATAAAATATCACTCTCTCCTCTCCTCTCTTAGAACCGGCCATGCTCAAGACCCAAGAGAAACATAATAATTTTCATGATCCAAGTGATTATAAATCTCTATTAGTGATCTATGTTAAGGTTTTGAAATAAAAACCTATAGATTAATAAGGTTTTCATCATTTTCTTGCACATAATCATTCAAGTAAGCATTTCATAATCTTCATAACTTTTTCATATTTATCTTTATGCTATTTCATCATTTTTGCAAGAAAACATGCATGTTACATATGAGTCTATACCACTTTTAGTCTTTTTATTACTTATTATATGTTTTATCCATCCTATAATTACTCCTTGAAATATATCATATATGGTGATGTCTAGGAACCCATGACACACTAAGAAGGTGTATGGTAGGATTAGAATAGCTTCGGAGTTGTTTTGAATTGGTTAGAATAGGTTTGGCGCGAGAAAAACTCATTTCGACAAGTTTTCTAAAGGGTCTATCCTTATTTTCGAAATCTGGAAATCTCAACAGTAAATAAAAATTTTTGGCCTAGATATTTAGAAAATACACTTTAAAACGAAAACGTGGCCGCTTGAACGGATTAAAACGGAGCTATGACGAAGAAGTTATGAATTTTTCAAGTTAGACGACGAAAACTATAAAATCCTGAAAATTCAGCATGTTACGTCCAATTTGTACGAGTCAAAAATGAGGCTTAGGCGTTATGAAATGTGTCGACTTATCAAAAATATATTAGTATACTTTGATACGAATCTAAGGACATATAAAACGTAGAAAACGGACTTGTAACGATTAAATTATACACGTTTACACAAAGTTGCCGTAACTTTATTAAATAAGCTAAACTAATATATTTCTATTAGACAAACCTTACGGCAACAAGTGACCATGTTGAAGGTCGTTTTTAACATTGATGTAGAACTTTTTATAAAGTCATGTCTTCTAGTAAAAGTAATTTCGCCAAGCATATTTTCCAAAATGTCCGACCGTTTGTCAAGCAGAGTTGTAACGAATAAAATACGGTCACTTAAACTTTGCCGAAAACCACCCTTAAACGATATTTTGGACACAAGTACCATACTTAACCTATATTTTTCTCCGTGATCGAGACCTCTAGGATGAAAACTTAAATGCTAAAACTTTGAGATAATGATACAAGCTTCCCAAAACCGTTGAGTTCGTTTCCTAACACTCGACGTGCACCATTTTACGACTAGCTTTTCATGGCCGTTTTGTCACTTTCATGAAATTTCAACGACATTATTTTACGACGAAAAGTTATAATTTCACAATAAATCATTAAATGACTATCGTAAGATATCATTTCAACATAAATACTTGTAAACTATTTTATAACATGACGAGATGTCATAAACATATATTTCGACGATAAATTCTATTTTCAAAAGCGTACAAGTGGTATAGATTACATGTGGATTTGCATGCACGACATTGTTTCATGATTTACATTAGAACATATCATTTATAATACGTCATGGTCAGAGGTTGCGCCTCATTTCAGTATTACCATTATATCATCATAATCATTGCAACAGGTGAGTTTTCATAGCCCCGATTTATTCAAGTTTTTACATATTTCAAACCTACGGGGGAGAATACATTGTACATCATTTTATTACGATGCCAAGTATATCAAATTCATTACATTGCTTAAGTTACCTCATTGCCAGTTAAATGTCCCCATTTCATAATCATGAACCGTTAATTTCATAGAAGCGAGGGTGAGTGGATAGATCTATCGAGGGTGACACCTCCATCCGGGTTGGTGGATTCCAACCGGACAGATGCATTTCATTTCATTATCATTATTTGAGTTGTTTGGCAAAACACTCTGTTGGGGCGAACATCAGTCAAGCTTCGGTGTCATGTGCTTAAGCAATTGTAACATTTTATGTGACATAATTGTCATACATGGCCTATACTTGTGGTAGTCGTTTTAAACATTTACATAAACTCTATGAACTCACTCAACCTTTGTGTTGACACTTTTAGCAATGTATTTTCAGGTAACTAAGGCATTCACTTCATGGCATGCATGTGGACATATCATAGAGTCGCGGGGACGACGCGTCTCACATGGGATTTATGCATATTAAAACATCGTTTGACTTGTACCAAACTTATTTCCGCACAAGTTGATTTTCATTTGGGACCTATACTTTGTAAAATATGATTATTTTATTAAATCAAATGATGTGTTTTCCAAACGACACTTTAGGTCGTTCAATATAACTGTGATTGTGATGCTATGACAGTCAATCCCTAGGAATTCCATTCCGCTACAAAACAGGTAATTTGGGGGTGTGACAGATTGGCATCAGAGCTTCGGTTATAGAGAACTAGGTTGCATCATTGACCCTAGACTATAACTACATCATCATAGCATCTCATCATTTCATCATAAGTGCATAGTCACTATACATGCGGTTTCATACGCACATTTTGCGAGTTATTTACTTTCATTTCAAAATCGATTGTCACATAGATGCCTTCGAATACCCATCCCATCATACTCACATCACTTTGACATGGAGAATGCCATGTCATTCCCTATCACAATTTTAACATCAGTTGACTCAACACCGATAACATCAGATGATGAGACTGAACCCTTTTAGGAGGAGGAAGTTGCACCTACACCATCACGATCACCATTGATTCACTGTAGGATCAGGACAATTTTTATCATTCTGTTGAGACAGATCATACCATTTGGTAGGACTTACAAGCTTAGTCCTAGTGACCTATTAGTCATACATTTGATTTGCCGCTAGGGAAGCGTGCATGATTCGACACACTACTACCATCTATCACTAAGACTACAGAAACTACACTATCTTATATATTTAAGGACTATGAGAGTTTCAAAGCTGTTGTTATTAGACAGCCTACTGCTCCTACACTTGAGGCATGATTAGACTACCAACAGGAACAAATAATAAGTACCTTTCTAGCTAATGTAATCTGTATCATTTATTATCTCCACGATAATCACAACCTTTGTTCATTTCTTTCCTATCCCAATTGCCCAATTTCTAATCATTTCGCGACAATACATCACTATCTTACTAGGGTTAGGCCAACTTTATTCTTGACCAATTAGGAGACTATTACCACTCTATGAGGTTCTCCCATGTATCCTACAAACCATTCCACAATTTTTATTTCAAGTTATTTTGCTACCATTTCATGAAATTATTTCACTTAATTTTATTTCAAGCTATTCTACACTATCTTAAAAACATTGTTTCATAAAGTTTTAAAACAAAGTTGTTTCGTTACCACCCTATCAATTGGCTTTCAGTCATTTTATCAACTATTTAATACCATCATGCGAAACGATTTTCATGTTACTCTGAAAAATTGTTTGAGCCATTGTCTTACAAAACAAAACGTTGAATACCATCTAAAACTTCGGAGAAATATAATACCATTTCAACAAAATCAAGCATCACATCATTTGTCCTCGATTATACATGGCCTGATCACCTATGTATAATTCAAGAAGAATTATGTCATGAAAGTAACAAGCATCATTTCAAATCTCTTAAAACAATCTTCACTCAAAAGCAAAGCTTTGTAATCAGATAAATTGTTCATAAACATTTCTTTTTGTTAACACTCTATAGATTCCTATATCATTCATCACTCACTCAACCAATAAGTTAGAATTTGACTAGTTACCTTTTTAGGAAAGGCTTTCTATACCATCTATGAGGAGGATTCCTCGATACAAGAAAACAATGAAAGGATTTTAGAATTACCAACAAGGACTAGAAGTAGGTAGCGAGATCTTTCAAAACCTAACAAAAATCTCAAGACATCACGAGACATTCCGAACCACTATCTTTGGATTAAAAGCCAAATTATATCATTTCAAAAGTACTAGCTAGGCTGAGTTACAAGATTTAGTGCAACGGCGAATACACACTAAGCAACACTGTAGGGAGAAACCAAGTCTTTTAATTGAGACTACAGAATATTTCATTAAACATGGCCTTAACAATATGTGAACTTCCCTACAATGAGTTTCCCTTAAAGGAAAATTTGGTTAAATTTAGGTTATCGATATAAACTTTCCCTAAGGCATTGTGTTCTCTAGAAATTACAGATAACCTCACTTTCATATTAAGAGATGCAACAGGTTGAACATATCGGACAATCAATGACTCCTCATCTACAGGTGAAATTAGAACAAACATTCTTTGATATAGTATGAGCTGATATCTATTTTCTTGTTAGCTTGATAACAATCTAGGTGATGAAATAATTTTAGAAGCACTCAATATCGGGACAGATCTTGAAAATCAATCACTACACCACATCACTTAAACATTTAAGGTTTTGTGACTTTACAACATAGAGCATGGAAACACTTCGATAAGCAAACAATAAACATTTTAATCATGGAGACTAAGCACCTTAGGCAAATAAGACTCAAGTCATGACATTCGCTAGAACTAGAAACGCGAGGAATCACAACTGTTACCTATAATCTATTCTTTTCAATAAGGTCCTTTTCGACAGATTTAACATTTTGAAATTTGGCAAGAGACATGTGGTATCAATTCCAGTTGTACTTATTATAAGCTATTCGATTCACCTTAGGCTTCTGACAATCATATCAAGATTCCCATGGAATCTATTAGGACATGAGTACCACCTATTATATTCATCTTACTGGTTAGAGCAAGAGAACAATTCCAACATTAAAAGATATACTCAAGGCATGGGTGATTTTCTAGAAATGATTAGGCAAATCATTCTTCATCGAACAAGTTCCCTTACAACAATAAGTTATTACATGAACATACTGACTACACCATTTGAGACACTCTAAGGTTGAGGTGTCAATCACTTATTCACTGGTCAAAATCAGGAAAGTCCAACTCATTAGTCCATAACTCATTCATGAAACAACAAAGAAATCGTACAAATCAAGAATCAGTTGCAAGTAACAACACATAGCTAGATAAGCAACGTCGATATACGACGCAAAATATTGGTAGTATGTTCCATAAGTCGCAAACCATTAGAATTTTAAGTTGGCAACAAATTTATGTTCAAAGTCCCGTCTTGGAAGGGCGTGGTACGATTCAGAAAAACATTGGACGACCCAATGCGACTCAAATATTTTCACCTTTTCACAAGTAACACCGTAGAACCTAACATGGACTGAATTCAGGGACTGAATTCCTTTTTGGTTGGGCGAATGTGACAACTCGTAATTTCAGGCCATTTTGCAAAGTTTAAAATTTTCACTATTCATCTCGGGAATTTACTATTCATCATTTTACTATTCATCATTTTCAGAGCCGAAGTAATATTCTAAGAACGTATTTCGAAATTTACTATTCATGAAACACTATTCATTCCCGGAGAAAAATCACTATTCATGCTTCACTATTTCATCATTTATCGTAAACTAGGTTTACGAGTATCAAATTCGCGTAACCTTAATGGTTTAGCTGCGAATTCATGAACATTTCATCAAGGACATTTCATATAGACTAGGTTTAGTCTACATATCATTAGCATCGTTATCATCATTTCAGTTCATCCATGGATTTGCATTTTTTATTAAACGTTTATTTTCCTATTAAATAAACGCTATCGCATAAACATTTATTTTGAATATTGATCCGATACTTCCAAAAATTATCCTAATATATTTTTATACTCATTTTAAGACTATAAAAATTATATTATTAGTTTACCCGATGTTTTCAATTTATTTTGTATATAAATTGTTATATATATATAATTACGACGGTTTTCATAAATTCAACACGATAAATATTTATTCACTCAATATTTGTGAGAAATACATTTTTATAATTTTTATGACTTCAATACATTTTATTTTGTTCCGTTAAAATCTATTTTTAGTTAACGCTACAATTAAAACTTAATTATACATACAAATTACACTTGAAACTTACACTTAAATACATTTATACAACAAAAACACCTCATCCCCCCCTTTACACCTCATGGCCGGCCACCCATATTTCAACATAAGTGAGCAACTTGGTTTTTGCTACTATAAATATACACTTATCTATATTTTAGATATTTTGCAACATTAAACACATAGACAAACACATTCAAAGGTGAAAATAAAATATCACTCTCTCCTCTCCTCTCTTAGAACCGGCCATGCTCAAGACCCAAGAGAAACATAATAATTTTCATGATCCAAGTGATTATAAATCTCTATTAGTGATCTATGTTAAGGTTTTGAAATAAAAACCTATAGATTAATAAGGTTTTCATCATTTTCTTGCACATAATCATTCAAGTAAGCATTTCATAATCTTCATAACTTTTTCATATTTATCTTTATGCAATTTCATCATTTTTGCAAGAAAACATGCATGTTACATATGAGTCTATACCACTTTTAGTCTTTTTATTACTTATTATATGTTTTATCCATCCTATAATTACTCCTTGAAATATATCATATATGGTGATGTCTAGGAACCCATGACACCCTAAGAAGGTTTATGGTAGGATTAGAATAGCTTCGGAGTTGTTTTGAATTGGTTAGAATAGGTTTGGCGCGAGAAAAACTCATTTCGACAAGTTTTCTAAAGGGTCTGTCCTTATTTTCGAAATCTGGAAATCTCGACAGTAAATAAAAAATTTTGGCCTAGATATTTTCTAAAAGGGTCTGTCCTTATGAATTTTTCAAGTTAGACGACGAAAACTATAAAATCCTGAAAATTCAGCATGTTACGTCCAATTTGTACGAGTCAAAAATGAGGCTTAGGCGTTATGAAATGTGTCGACTTATCAAAAATATATTAGTATACTTTGATACGAATCTAAGGACATATAAAACGTAGAAAACGGACTTGTAACGATTAAATTATACACGTTTACACAAAGTTGCCGTAACTTTATTAAATAAGCTAAACTAATATATTTCTATTAGACAAACCTTACGGCAACAAGTGACCATGTTGAAGGTCGTTTTTAACATTGATGTAGAACTTTTTATAAAGTGATGTCTTCTAGTAAAAGTAAGTTCGCCAAGCAAATTTTCCAAAATGTCCGACCGTTTGTCAAGCAGAGTTGTAACGAATAAAATACGGTCACTTAAACTTTGCCGAAAACCACCCTTAAACGATATTTTGAACTCAAGTACCATACTTAACCTATATTTTTCTCCGTGATCGAGACCTCTAGGATGAAAACTTAAATGATAAAACTTTGAGATAATGATACAAGCTTCCCAAAACCGTTGAGTTCGTTTCCTAACACTCGACGTGCACCATTTTACGACTAGCTTTTCATGGCCGTTTTGTCACTTTCATGAAATTTCAACGACATTATTTTACGACGAAAAGTTATAATTTCACAATAAATCATTAAATGACTATCGTAAGATATCATTTCAACATAAATACTTGTAAACTATTTTATAACATGACGAGATGTCATAAACATATATTTCGACGATAAATTCTATTTTCAAAAGCGTACAAGTGGTATAGATTACATGTGGATTTGCATGCACGACATTGTTTCATGATTTACATTAGAACATATCATTTATAATAGGTCATGGTCAGAGGTTGCCTCATTTCAGATTGCCATTATATCATCATAATCATTGCAACAGGTGAGTTTTCATAGCCCCGATTTATTCAAGTTTTTACTTATTTCAAACCTACGGGGGAGAATACATTGTACATCATTTTATTACGATGCCAAGTATATCAAATTCATTACATTGCTTAAGTTACCTCATTTCTAGTTAAATGTCCCCATTTCATAATCATGAACCGTTAATTTCATAGAAGCGAGGGTGAGTGGATAGATCTATCGAGGGTGACACCTCCATCCGGGTTGGTGGATTCCAACCGGACGGATGCATTTCATTTCATTATCATTATTTGAGTTGTTTGGCAAAATACTCTGTTGGGGCGAACATCAGTCAAGCTTCGGTGTCATGTGCTTAAGCAATTGTAACATTTTATGTGACATAATTGTCATACATGGCCTATACTTGTGGTAGTCATTTTAAACATTTACATAAACTCTATGAACTCACTCAACCTTTGTGTTGACACTTTTAGCAATGTATTTTCAGGTAACTAAGGCATTCACTTCATGGCGTGCATGTGGACATATCATAGAGTCGCGGGGACGACGCGTCTCACATGGGATTTATGCATATTAAAACATCGTTTGACTTGTACCAAAATTATTTCCACACAAGTTGATTTTCATTTGGGACCTATACTTTGTAAACTATGATTATTTTATTAAATCAAACGATGTGTTTTCCAAACGACACTTTAGGTCGTTCAATATAACTGTGATTGTGATGCTATGACAGTCAATCCCTAGGAATTCCATTCCGCTGCAAAACAGGTAATTTGGGGGTGTGACAGATTGGCATCAGAGCTTCGGTTATAGAGAACTAGGTTGCATCATTGACCCTAGACTATAACTACATCATCATAGCATCTCATCATTTCATCATAAGTGCATAGTCACTATACATGCGGTTTCATACGCACATTTTGCAAGTTATTTACTTTCATTTCAAAATCGATTGTCACATAGATGCCTTCAAATACCCATCCCATCATACTCACATCACTTTGACATGGAGAATGCCCTGTCATTCCCTATCACAATTTTAACATCAGTTGACTCAACACCGATAACATCAGATGATGAGACTGAACCCTTTTAGGAGGACAAAGTTGCACCTACACCATCACGATCACCATTGATTCACTGTAGGATCAGGACAATTTTTATCATTCTGTTGAGACAGATCATACCATTTGGTAGGACTTACAAGCTTAGTCCTAGTGACCTATTAGTCATACATTTGATTTGCCGCTAGTTAAGCGTGCATGATTCGACACACTACTACCATCTATCACTAAGACTACAGAAACTACACTATCTTATAGATTTAAGGACTATAAGAGTTTCAAAGCTGTTGTTATTAGACAGCCTAATGCTCCTACACTTGAGGCATGATTAGACTACCAACAGGAACAGATAATAAGTACCTTTCTAGCTAATGTAATCTGTATCATTTATTATCTCCACGATAATCACAACCTTTGTTTATTTCATTCCTATTCCAATTTCCCAATTTCCAATCATTTCGCGACAATACATCACTATCTTACTAGGGTTAGGCCAACTTTATTCTTGACCAATTAGGAGACTATTACCACTCTATGAGGTTCTCCCATGTATCCTACAAACCATTCCACAAATTTTATTTCAAGTTATTTTGCTACCATTTCATGAAATTATTTCACTTAATTTTATTTCAAGCTATTCTACACTATCTTAAAAACATTGTTTCATAAAGTTTTAAAACAAAGTTGTTTCGTTACCACCCTATCAATTGGCTTTCAGTCATTTTATCAACTATTTAATACCATCATGCGAAACGATTTTCATGTTACTCTGAAAAATTGTTTGAGCCATTGTCTTACAAAACAAAACGTTGAATACCATCTAAAACTTCGGAGAAATATAATACCATTTCAACAAAACCAAGCATCACATCATTTGTCCTCGATTATACATGGCCTGATCACCTATGTATAATTCAGGAAGAATTATGTCATGAAAGTAACAAGCATCATTTCAAATCTCTTAAAACATTCTTCACTCAAAAGCAAAGCTTTGTAATCAGATAAATTATTCACAAACATTTCTTTTTGTTAACACTCTATAGATTCCTATATCATTCACCACTCACTCAACCAATAAGTTAGAATTTGAGGAGTTGCCTTTTTAGGAAAGGCTTTCTATACCATCTGTGAGGAGGATTCCTCGATACAAGAAAACAATGAAAAGATTTTGGAATTACCAACAAGAACTAGAAGTAGGTATCGAGATCTTTCAAAACCTAACAAAAATCTCAAGACATCACGAGACATTCCGAACCACTATCTTTGGATTAAAAGCCAAATTATATCATTTCAAAAGTACTAGCTAGACCGAGTTACAAGATTTAGTACGAAGCGAATACACACTAAGCAACACTGTAGGGAGAAACCAAGTCTTTTAATTGAGACTACAGAATATTTCATTAAACATGGCCTTAACAATATGTGAACTTCCCTACAATGAGTTTCCCTTAAAGGAAAATTTGGTTAAATTTAGGTTATCGATATAAACTTTCCCTAAGGCATTGTGTTCTCTAGAAATTACGGATAACCTCACTTTCATATTAAGAGATGCAACAGGTTGAACATATCGGACAATCAATGACTCCTCATCTACAGGTGAAATTAGAACAAACATTCTTCGATATAGTATGAGCTATCTATTTTCTTGCTAGCTTGATAACAATCTAGGTGATGAAATAATTTTAGAAGCACTCAATATCGGGACAGATCTTGAAAATCAATCACTACACCACATCACTTAAACATTTAAGGTTTTGTGACTTTACAACATAGAGCATGGAAACACTTGGATAAGCAAACAATAAATATTTTAGTCATGGAGACTAAGCACCTTAGGCAAGTAAGACTCAAGTCATGACATTCGCTAGAACTAGAAGCGCGAGGAATCACAACTGTTACCTATAATCTATTCTTTTCAATAAGGTCCTTTTCGACAGATTTAACATTTTGAAATTTGGCAAGAGACATGTGGTATCAATTCCAGTTGTACTTATTATAAGCTATTCGATTCACCTTAGGCTTCTGACAATCATTTCAAGATTCCCATGGAATCTATTAGGACATGAGTACCACCTATTATCTTCATCTCACTGGTTAGAGCGGGAGAACAATTCCAACATTAAAAGATATACTCAAGGCATGGGTGATTTTCTAGAAATGATTAGGCAAATCATTCTTCATCGAACAAGTTCCCTTACAACAATAAGTTATTACATGAACATACTGACTACACCATTTGAGACACTCTAAGGTTGAGGTGTCAATCACTTATTCACTGGTCAAAATCAGGAAAGTCCAACTCATTAGTCCATAACTCATTCATGAAACAACAAAGAAATCGTACAAATCAAGAATCAGTTGCAAGTAACAACACATAGCTAGATAAGCAACGTCGATATACGACGCAAAATATTGGTAGTATGTTCCATAAGTCGCAAACCATTAGAATTTTAAGTTGGCAACAAATTTATGTTCAAAGTCCCGTCTTGGAAGGGCGTGGTACGATTCAGAAAAACATTGGACGACCCAATGCGACTCAAATATTTTCACCTTTTCACAAGTAACACCATAGAACCTAACATGGACTGAATTCAGGGACTGAATTCCTTTTTGGTTGGGCGAATGTGACAACTCGTAATTTCAGGCCATTTTGCAAAGTTTAAAATTTTCACTATTCATCTCTGAATTTACTATTCATCATTTTACTATTCATCATTTTCAGAGTCAAGTAATATTCTAAGAACGTATTTTAAATTTACTATTCATGAAACACTATTCATTCCCGGAGAAAAATCACTATTCATGCTTCACTATTTCATCATTTATCGTAAACTAGGTTTACGAGTATCAAATTCGCGTAACCTTAATGGTTTAGCTGCAAATTCATGAACATTTCATCAAGGACATTTCATATAGACTAGGTTTAGTCTACATATCATTAGCATCGTTATCATCATTTCAGTTCATGCATGGATTTGCATTTTTTATTAAACGTTTATTTTCCTATTAAATAAACGCTATCGCGTAAACATTTATTTTGAATATTGATCCGACACTTTCAAAAATTATCCTAATATATTTTTATACTCATTTTAAGACTATAAAAATTATATTATTAGTTTACCCGATGTTTTCAATTTATTTTGTATATAAATTGTTATATATATATAATTACGACGGTTTTCGTAAATTCAACACGATAAATATTTATTCACTCAATATTTGTGAGAAATACATTTTTATAATTTTTATGACTTCAATACATTTTATTTTGTTCCGTTAAAATCTATTTTTAGTTAACGCTACAATTAAAACTTAATTATACATACAAATTACACTTGAAACTTACACTTAAATACATTTATACAACAAAAACACCTAATCCCCCCCCCCTTTTACACCTCATGGCCGGCCACCCATATTTCAACATAAGTGAGCAACTTGGTTTTTGCTACTAAAAATATACACTTATCTATATTTTAGATATTTTGCAACATTAAACACATAGACAAACACATTCAAAGGTGAAAATAAAATATCACTCTCTCCTCTCCTCTCTTAGAACCGGCCATGCTCAAGACCCAAGAGAAACATAATAATTTTCATGATCCAAGTGATTATAAATCTCTATTAGTGATCTATGTTAAGGTTTTGAAATAAAAACCTATAGATTAATAAGGTTTTCATCATTTTCTTGCACATAATCATTCAAGTAAGCATTTCATAATCTTCATAACTTTTTCATATTTATCTTTATGCTATTTCATCATTTTTGCAAGAAAACATGCATGTTACATATGAGTCTATACCACTTTTAGTCTTTTTATTACTTATTATATGTTTTATCCATCCTATAATTACTCCTTGAAATATATCATATATGGTGATGTCTAGGAACCCATGACACCCTAAGAAGGTGTATGGTAGGATTAGAATAGCTTCGGAGTTGTTTTGAATTGGTTAGAATAGGTTTGACGCGAGAAAAACTCATTTCGACAAGTTTTCTAAAGGGTCTGTCCTTATTTTCGAAATCTGGAAATCTCGACAGTAAATAAAAATTTTTGGCCTATATATTTAGAAAATACACTTTAAAACGAAAACGTGGCCGCTTGAACGGATTAAAACGGAGCTATAACGAAGAAGTTATGAATTTTTCAAGTTAGGCGACGAAAACTATAAAATCCTGAAAATTCAGCATGTTACGTCCAATTTGTACGAGTCAAAAATGAGGCTTAGGCGTTATGAATTGTGTCGACTTATCAAAATATATTAGTATACTTTGATACGAAGCTAAGGACATATAAAACGTAGAAAACGGACTTGTAACGATTAAATTATACACGTTTACACAAAGTTGCCCGTAACTTTATTAAATAAGCTAAACTAATATATTTCTATTAGACAAACCTTACGGCAACAAGTGACCATGTTGAAGGTCGTTTTTAACATTGATGAGTTAGTTTCCTAACACTCGACGTGCACCATTTTACGACTAGCTTTTCATGGCCGTTTTGTCACTTTCATGAAATTTCAACGACATTATTTTACGACGAAAAGTTATAATTTCACAATAAATCATTAAATGACTATCGTAAGATATCATTTCAACATAAATACTTGTAAAGTATTTTATAACATGACGAGATGTCATAAACATATATTTCGACGATAAATTCTATTTTCAAAAGCGTACAAGTGGTATAGATTACATGTGGATTTGCATGCACGACATTGTTTCATGATTTACATTAGAACATATCATTTATAATAGGTCTTGGTCAGAGGTTGCGCCTCATTTCAGTATTGCCATTATATCATCATAATCATTGCAACAGGTGAGTTTTCATAGCCCCGATTTATTCAAGTTTTTACTTATTTCAAACCTACGGGGGAGAATACATTGTACATCATTTTATTACGATGCCAAGTATATCAAATTCATTACATTGCTTAAGTTACCTCATTGCCGTTAAATGTCCCCATTTCATAATCATGAACCGTTAATTTCATAGAAGCGAGGGTGAGTGGATAGATCTATCGAGGGTGACACCTCCATCCGGTTGGTGGATTCCAACCGGACGGATGCATTTCATTTCATTATCATTATTTGAGTTTTTTTGGCAAAACACTGTTGGGGCGAACATCAGTCAAGCTTCGGTGTCATGTGCTTAAGCAATTGTAACATTTTATGTGACATAATTGTCATACATGGCCTATACTTGGTAGTCGCATTTTAAACATTTACATAAACTCTATGAACTCACTCAACCTTTGTGTTGACACTTTTAGCAATGTATTTTCTTGTAACTAAGGCATTCACTTCATGGCATGCATGTGGACATATCATAGAGTCGCTGGGACGACAGCCTCACATGGGATTTATGCATATTAAAACATCGTTTGACTTGTACCAAACTTATTTCCGCACAAGTTGATTTTCATTTGGGACCTATACTTTGTAAACTCTGATTATTTTATTAAATCAAACGATGTGTTTTCCAAACGACACTTTAGGTCGTTCAATATAACTGTGATTGTGATGCTATGACAGTCAATCCCCAGGAATTCCATTCCGCTGCAAAACAGGTAATTTGGGGGTGTGACATCAAGTGTATCCTTTGTATACAGTTTTGGGATGATTTGGACTCACGGGTTCAAATAGTATTTTATGGAGTAACGGGAAGGAACGATAAATTCAATTTCCTTTTGTCTACGTAATTAAGTACTCCAAGTGTTTTGATCTTTTCAAAATCGGGTCAATTAGTGAATAAATAAAACTTAATGTAGGATGCTCTTGTAAATCCCTTTATTTTGATGTTATCTTAGAGGATGGTAGAGTATAAAGGTATGAAAAAAATCGAAACAAAAGTGAAGTGAAAAAAAAATGAGAAAAACATACGGGCTACCATCCTACATCTATCTTTATGTTTATGTTTTTAAGTTTATGTCTTTTAATTTTGTTTCTAGTTGTTATCTAATGTTAGTGAGTCGAGTCTTGGCTTAGCAACGCCGCGTCTTACATGCTTGTAACATAAGATTTTTGACTTGCTACCACTAAATATCCCCATATTCAACGAAACCCTTTATTTCCCTACCCGAAGCCTAACATTATAACCCTTTGTAAAGACCTATTAGATAGTTATTCCTAGGTGCTTATGCCAAAGCGGTGGAGGTTTGATCTATTCTTAAGCCTATGGTAATCTATGTACTATGACAGGTAGTGAGTGTTTATCTTCCATTTCTTTACATGTTATATTCCATATAATCCCGAGAGATGAGAGAATCCAAACACCAATTGTGATGTGCTAGTGTATAATTTACGTGCTTGTTTTTACTATTGTGGTGCTTGTACTTGTTGTAAACTATTTTACACCAATGCTAAATGACCCGTAACTTATAAATTGATTGGCCAAAAGCACATTTGCTTGAGGACAAGAAAATTCCAAGTGTAGGGATATTTGATAAGGATTTAAAACATACATTTTTAGGGGGTCCTTTAAGCCCTAAATCGATACATTTTATATCCGTTACTACTTAAAATCGTTCCTTTTCACATTTTAGGTCTTTTGGAAGTAAATTGCTGGAATCAAGCACTTTTGGACGAAAAGGAGCGAAAACATGCAAAAAACGACAAAGCCAAGATTTCAAGGCTTAATTCTGCACCTGACAGTGTCCCAAAACATAGAGCAAAGCCGTTGCTCACAAGGATTTCTGAAAAGTCTCAAGCGACGGATCAGGTCATATTTTGGTTTTACAACATGACATGGCCACGCCTTATTTCCGTGAGGGTGTCGCCTTTATTTTACACTGACCACCGACTCATTTCCAAGACGACGCCCTTCATGAATTCCTATCGGGCAAGCACCATTAAAAAGCGTACGATATACCGCAAAATTGTGGATGTAATTCTATATATAGACTTCGAATTTCTGTATTTTAAGTGCAGTATTTTAGAGAGCAAACCCTAGTCCGTTCATAGTCTGACTTTGGCAGTATTTTAGGGTTTCAAACCATTCTCTACACTCAAAGATAAGTTTGTTAATCCAATCTATAACCATGTTTATCCTATGTTCAATTGTTTTTTTGTGTTCATGCTCATCTATCATGCGTAGCTAAATTATTATTGTGTTTGCTTAGATCTATGAAACCTAATTCTTGATTATTGTTAGGTTGTCTCTTATTTTAATTGGTAACCGTTAAAGTAAGGAAAACTGGCTTCTTCTTTAATTGTTGCGAGCTTGAACGTCCTAAATAGTAAAAAGATTGAGAGTGCACTTGAGCCATCGTTGTGTTTATTGCGTGAGTTGTAGCTTTAGGATAATAGAGTATTCGAGGGAGATACTACGATACTTGGCGATCCCGGATAGTCTAGAGGAGAGTTACAATTCATTGAGCTAGGGAATTAGGCACCCCCTATGACTAACACGGAATACAACGCACTATTAGAACGAGGATGTGACAATTCAAGCGACCAATTATAGAGATAACTAGGGAGTAAGAAAATCTAAATAAACACGCTTTTAATTATCATAGGAACACACCCAATCAGTCCATGGCTTTTCTCTTTTTCATTAGTAATTAGTTATTTAATTTTAAATTATTAAGTAGTATAATTGGTAGAAGTACCACCCCCGCTCCTAAACCCTGAGATTTTTACTTGTTTTCCAAAAAAATATAAAAAGCTAAAAAAATCACCTCAACCTCACCTTCTCGTCATACATCTCTACTAGCATCTCTATTCCCCTAGAGAACGATCAACCTCTGGGCTTACCCATACTACACTGCAACGATTATGTACACTGCCTAGTAGGTTGTGAGAGTTGCTCGTAGAAAAGGAAGTCTTTCGACCTCGAATCTCCTATCAGTAAGTACGGGTCATTTGCAAGTAGTGGTTAAACTTTATAGCTAACCTAATGGATTTCCTAAAGTTTTAAGGGGGTTTTCAATCTGAGAGATTGGCACAAATTTAGATTAATTAAACTATGAAAACAATAAAAGTAAATTAAACTAATTACTACGGTTGTGATCAAATTAAGAAAAAAGTGTTAACCATATTAATCCTACTATATTTTATTGATCCATTTATAAGTGAAATGATCTAATAACTTACGCTAGTGAATCAGGAAATGCAGACAACATTTCTTGTTTATCCTAAACTAGACCGAGGGGTAGTCGCGCCTACTTTTATGAAAGCAACCTATATCCCTCAAGTAACTTATGGAGCTAATTAGTCACAATCAAGCAAAAAGTGATATCAGCTAATCTATAAGATTTATTCGGTAACCTACGGTTAATAGCGAAATCTACTCTTCTCAAGTGTTACCTATTTTGAAGAGCACTTATGGTAACTTATTTGTTTTAGTTATTTTCAGTCTAACCTAAGGAGGTTCGGCCACTAGTCCTAATGGAAACCATTCATGAAGCTAGGTTACAAACACCAACCATTATGATACAGATTACCATTCATAGTTAAGAACTACATGATAATAATCTAGACAATAAACTTCCAATAGTACACAAATAAACGAACATGCTATTTGAAATATGAACATATAAACTACCCAACGTAAACGCGTTAAATCGTAAATAAACGGAATCAAATAAATATAGTACTCACAACATGGCTAACACCTAAGAGTGTTAGCCCATAATCTCAGTAGCAAACACGAAAGAAAATAAAAACGAAGCAAATGAATAACATAATGAAATCGATATGCAAACCGGTCAATTATACTTCGTGTGATGATATGGGACATTCTTTACTTGATCTCTTCACTTCCTTGACTGATCTTCTAGTACTGAAAGGCTCTTAGAGTCATTTGGTGTTCGAAGAATGTGTTTAGAATACAAGATTAGGGTTCGTATTTATACATTTTTGTCTGAAGCATCGATACGTCGTATTGAGGTCCAATACGCCGTCTTTAAGATATCTTGAGTAGGGTCCAAGAATAGAATATTCTAGTTTATTTTTCTGTCTTTCTTAAATACGGCCTATTGTCATAGTTTAATACGCCGTATGTTTTCAAATCACGACATCATTGGACTAGGGATAAGATCTTCTATACGGTGTATGGCCAGAGTTGCATACGCCGTATTCTTCTTCAGTTGACTTGAGCTTTGATTACAAGGACATAGATACGGCGTATTGCGAGAGTTAAATACACCGTATTATTCTGATATCGATTCTTCATGAATTCTTCTAAGTAAATTATACGACGTAACACCAGTGTGTGGTATGAAACAAAAAAATGATAATCTTTTATCAAGGTGGTATGTATCACTGGTTGACTTGAGTATTGAAGTTGAGTGATTTTTATAACCACCGGTCAGACGTGCCTTCACATTCCGTTATTATTCTTGACAATTGCTGGAATAAAAAAGTTCACCGCTTTTTAGATTATATTTGTCTGTTGGGACTGAGTGGTATCAAAGTCTTGATTCATTATAAAGATAACTATGTTTAGCTTTGTTATTAACTTTAGTTTTTTTATAGTTTTAGTTTTATTCTCAAATTCGAGTTTTCGTGATTTCACCGCTCAAATTGCGAAAAAGTTTTATAGGAGATATGACTTAAAACACCAAAGGTGGATTTAATTCCTTTAGGGTTCCAATATATTTTCTATCAATAATTTGCTTAAAAATAAAAGGGGTAATTATGCAAATACACCTTTTGCTCAAGGTGTCAAAACTTTCTAGGAAAAAAGTTGGGGTATCTCCAAAATAGACCTTGAGACTTGCGACTTTTTTCTTCCAATCAAGGAGCGCCAAGTGTCCTTCAACTTTTCAGAACCCAATCATTGAAATTTGCTTTTCGTACCTATGCTTTCTAATCGACTTATATCCAACGAATTTTTAAGATTCGAGCGAAATTCGTTTTTGTTATTTTCGAGAAAAAGTCAAACTTTGGAAACTATTATTTTATTCCTTTAGCGCCTTCCCAATGCTGAGCGACTTAAGCGAATTACTTTGAGCTCCTTTTTTAACTTTGTACTTTTGTACTTTTATATTTTTTTTACATAACTTTTAAATACTTTTTAAATTACAATGACTATTGTACCCTTAACTATTTTTACATGTTGAGCATCTGCTTCTTTCCTTTAACAAAGTCTTTCCTAAATACCTACGAATTAGAGACTGAAATTTGATTTTGTTATGATAAGATAATAGGGAATATTACAAGTTGATGTAAAGGGAAAAGTTAGAATATCTATGTATGTATGTATAACTATCATGATCCACTTAACTTTGTTTATTAACTCAAAATTTAAGCTTTCATCTGCATTCTCTTTTTTTTTCTTAATCAAGGCCCCCGTTAACTCAAAATATCTATGTATGTATGTATAACTATCATGATCCACTTAACTTTGTTTCTCTTTGTATTTATATTATAAACTTAGTATTGTATTCCTTTTTTCCCAATTACTACACAACACTTTTTAATCTCATGCACTAAAATGCTAGCTTATTTCAAACTCTTTATTCTAGCCTGTTTCGCTAACTATTCAACCTTATGAATTTTTCACAAGATATCTTTAACAAGAAAGTTAATGTTGGACCGAGAAAACTAAAATTTAATCATAATGGCTGCGTCAAGTAAGGCTGATAAGAAGGCAGCAGTAGATGCTGCCACATGGATGTTTAACATAACTACTCGTCGGGATTATCATCGTCAACAAAGCCTTAATGGCCACTTACGGTTTCACTTTCGGTAACCCTTTCTTCTTTATGATGGTTATATAGATTTTTTTTATTAATGCTGATGTGGAATGCCCATGATATGAAGTTGGATTTTTACTAGCCTTTTTATAGTTAGAGAGACATGAATATGCATTTTATCTAATTATATGTTTGGATGCAGCAACAACATTAACCGGATTGCATTTTGCTACAACCACCTTCATGACCGTTGCTCCAACCATCTCATCTACCCGCTTCAGAACTTTTCAAGTTTGTCCTGGTTGCTAACTTCTCAATTGTTCGGAACCACGGTGATGTACCAAAGATCCAATGTAATGTTAATTTGTTTTGTTGGATGGCCTGTGATTTTTAGAGTTCCTTGTAAAATAGAAAAGAAAGTGTGGAAACGTAGAAGGGGGGTTGAATACGTTACCGTTTAAAAACTTTAGATCTTTAGTATCAAATCGCTTATGAAGCTTGTTGTAATATGAAAGTTCCAATTATTGTTTGTGACTAATGTAAAGCATAGTAAACCATGTTGTCACACAAGCATTAACATCAAACCACATCACAAGCAATAGTATAGTGCAACTATAAAAGTAAAGAGATAAAGAAAGGAAAGTGCAAACCGAACACGATGATTTATAGTGGTTCGGTCACGGATCTCCTTTCCGCCCTACTCCACTCCCCGAGTACCCAACTCGAGAGTTACTTCACTAAATCAACAAGCTCCCTTCTCCGCGGAGAAAACCTTACAATCGTTGCTTACACTTTTTCCGGTACAAAGCTAAATACCGAGTTCTAGTTCGAGGTAGAACCAACCTAACGTCGCCTATACAATATTTCCGACACTAAGCTAGATGTCGAGTTCTTTTACACGGGTACAACTACTCCCAATATGTTTTATGGCCCAACATAACAAACCTTGTGTTTTATGGCACAAACACATAAACCATCTAATCTAGTTTGGTGAAAGTGTTGTTATGATGCAATGATGTTTACACTAATGATCCATGACACAAATGTCTAATGGATATGAATAACTACTTCTAAATGATCTTCCATTGATAGGAAGCCTTCATGATGAAGATCACAAGTTCCCTAAACTTGTTGTGATAGATCTTCAGCTTGTGGTGAGTGGGGATGGCTAGATCTCCAAGCTTTCCTTGGTTGATCAAGATGTAGAGTATGCTTACAACAAAGATGAATGTTAGAAGCATTATGATCATGTGATGGTGAGGGTGATTAATGTATGTTTCTACATTGTTATCTACAGATCTAAATGATGCAAGAAGGGTAGAGAGAAAGTGTGTTAAAGGGATGGATGAACAACTTGGTTTGGCTTGCTATTTATAGCCAAAATGGACAGGAGCGTCCACGGACCACGGAACCCTCAAAAGGGTTCCGCCCGTGTACCATTTTGGTACCGTGGGGGTCTGACATAAAATCTAAAAAAATCTTTCTTCAAATCTTTTCAAGATTTTACCATATCTTACCAAGATCACGTTTGATATATTGAGTGTCAATCTAACCAATATATTCAAGAGATCTTCCAAGGATTTCAAAGATGATGCATGCCATGATGTAACATGTATTTCCATTTTTAGATTAAAATGTTTATCAAAGTAAACTTGTAAAATGTATTATGTAACTAGTTAATAAAATGTCTAGTTACCTTTTGAAATACTTGTGAATGCAAAATGTAAAATGAGGTTCTAAATAGAATGGTTAACCTATTAAAATACTTAGTGACTCTAAACGTGTTTTAAACATTCTATATGATTTGTTAATGGGTTTGATCATAATGCCACATAACAAACATGTACGAACCTGTGTTGTAACATACGAGGACTTGAGACATCGAGAGGTGTTGAATGTATGTTGAGACAAATGTAATTACAAGTAACTTGTACATTTTACGTTATGTATTACAAGTTACATGTTTGTCATCAATCAAAACCAACGAGACTATATAGATTAAATATCATAATAATTGATGCAAACTTCATCCTTAGATGAGTAAGTTATATACATCCGAGTGTATATGATGATGAACCTACAATGAAAAACATTAGTGCAATATATTTCATCTTTTTCACAAAGAAAAATAAGATGTATATATGTGATAAATGATATAATCAAAGATCTCATGAAGTGTAGTCTCCTAATTACAATCATAAGAAAAGTGAGAATATAATATGATAAAAGCCTACAAAATAGTTCCTAGAAAGAAGATATGAAATCTCCCACCGGGTGTGCCACTAGTGGTGCTAGTGTTGGTGTCGGTTTACTAGTAGGATTCATGTGGTGATGGTAGATGACTCGAGATTTACAAAAGTAAGTTTTCGCTAATCCATGGTGGTGATGATTAGTGAAAGTGGTGATGGAAGGTGGTGGTGATTAGGTAGGAAGCTATTAAGGAGTTAGAAACTCATATGTATAGCAAATATAAAAAATATGGACTCATGCAATCCTTTCGTCATTTCAAGTGACCAAAGCTAAGAGAAAAAAAATATGAATGGACATTGCATTTCAATGATGCATAAGGGTTATGATTTGAATGATTTATTGATGCTAACAACCTATTGTTTTGAGCAAGTTCTCATATGCTTCAACCCAAGAGTAATCAATAATGCGTTCTATCTAAGAATATATAAAAGTGATAACATGAAGATAAATTCTTCATTGATTGACACGAATTATAAAAATGACCTATTCTAGGTGACAATGGGAAAGGTAGTATTAGCATGGTTTTGACCGACATGGATGATTATCACTTTGAAAAGAAGTGAAGACAATATGGAAAATACTAATAATAATAATGAGTACCTATATGAGGATGAAAATGACATCATATAAGTGAGAGTTGGATGGACCAACGTGTTGGAAATGGCTGTTTTGATTAATATATCGTTTGCACTGACAATGACATGCATGATATATGTCAAGCGAGAAAAGGATAAGATCCTATGATGGTGTTCTAGATAGTGAAGTTGTAAGGTGCTAGGTTAAGGAAAATCCTAGATTCGTTGATTGTGGAGATGAAGAAGTTTGTAAAACACATGATGTGTTTTTCACTTGATGAGGTATTGGTGCAAACATGTGATATAAGGTTAAAAAGGTTGAACTAGTTGTGGTTTCGTGAACCGGTTTTAGCTAAGTGGTGTTTGCCTATGTGTTGGTATTTTAGAGTCTAAGAGACATAAAATTTGAAAAAAGACAATTATGTAAATGGATTTCTCTCCCCCTTAATTGGTGGACATCCAACATAATGTGTAATGTATCAAATAAGGAATGACAACACAGTGTTTAGGAGGTTATTCTGGTTAACGAAAGAGGTGAGCTTAGTGATGTTTTTCTGGATGATGGTTAGCATACAATGAACTTCATCCTTAAAGTCACGTACCTCTTCTCGATTAATACGAGATGATCGTATGATGAGGCGTGTGGTTTCCTAATAGGAAGTGAAGAGGATTCGATTATTGTTATAACTAAATAATGATGGGGTGATTTTTGGAAAGCGGAAGCAAGAATGAGATTTGCAAAGAGGTCGGTTGAAATACATAAATGCAAAGCCAACCCGCTAGAACTTAACTCTATATGCCTTTTAAACTATATGCAAGTGTAGGGGTCCCATAAAGCATATTACTAATCTATGTAGCAATAAAGGGGATTATGCAAAATGAGCATATAAAAGTTAAAACCAAGTGAGATAACAACTAATTTGTTATCAACCTACAATACAAATTTGTTAGTGACAAAAGATGTTAACATGATAGAATTCAAATGATAACATATTATATAAGCAAAAACAACACATTGCACTTACTAGACAAGAAATCGCCACACAAGATAGCATCAAAACAATCATATTATGCAAGAATACGACTTTATTCAAGACATTTCATTTTGAGATTGTTTTGTCGTTAGACTTAGACATTTAAGCATACTTGGATATACAATAATCTATGTGATTAATTAGTAAGATAAAAAGGCTTCTAAAAGTTTGTCATACCAAAAGCACTTTAGCAAATTATATGTGCACACGTAGCAAACAAATAGTGTGACAAGAAGCAAAAGAAACAAGATGAAAGATTTATGCAAGCCATGTTTAAGACATAACAATTTGAAGCATGTATCATTTAGACCATCTTGTGCATAGATTTAAGGAATGTCAACAAAAGACAATAGCTTTCAAACATGGATACATCAATGACATATTATGAGTTCACAAATAACATATTAGTCATGTGAAACATTATATAGATGACAAAAATTTCTTCAACCTTAAATATCATGCAAATCATGTTTACGCTTAACCTTAGGTAGCATAAAGCATCACAAAGACAAAAACTTTCTAGGGTTTACACATTTGACAATTAATCAAGTAGGTGTCAAACACCAAGAAAATGTCAAGACAATTGATCATTTTAAACAAGAGCATGTATCATTTGGATCGTACTACACATCGATGTAATGAATGCCAACTAATAGCTTTCAAACACAAATATATCATATCAAAATTATCACGTATCAGAATGCCATATTATGAGTTCATAAGTAACATGTTAATCATGCTAAAAATAATTCAAAAGTAAGCGTCATGCAAATAAAGTTTAGGTTTAAACGTTTAGTAGCATGAAACAAGAATACAAGTATTATGAAGATAAAACCATACTAAGGTTTACACATTTGACTAGTTATCAAACACTAAGATAATGTCAAATCAACTTATCATATCAAACAAGAACATGTAATCAACACATGCAAGTGCAATGCAAATGGTTGTAAAAGAAAAGTCATATATACTACTTGTTTGATTAGTATTCCTAAGGCGAGGCAAACTATCAATGTTTTAATACTTACTTTAGGCAAGTATAGGAATACAGATTTTTCAAGTTGGAGAATGAATATGAGACTATTACTAGCGGTGCTCAATTAAGGCTAAACACGACCATTTTTACGGGTGATTCCACATACCCAACTTCTCTCCAGGAAGCAATTCAACCGCTAGGTCAAATTGAGTTTCTAGTGCAATAGGTTCTCCAGTAGTCATTCTCATGTTAGAAAGATAGGAACTCCTACTTTTGCATATTAAATTGCATAAAGGATGATAGTTTACCAATACTTGGCTTAATGTGACTTAACTAATATGAAATATAACTAAGGTGATGAAGACGTCATGTTATACACATGAATTTTAACAATGGTGTGTTTGATAAACAATGTTTTTGAATCTTGTGTTTAGAATCTAAAGTTGTTCAAATTACACAGCTAATTGTATGATCTAATGGATGACATCTTTTATGTTGAGTTGAAGTGTGTACTTTAAATGTGAATTGATCATCTAAGACTAGAGAATGGAATATGTTAAACTAAGAACGTTTCTCAAGAGAGCTCTTTATTTAACAAGAATCTAAGTGAGGTTACCAACTTCAATAGTTGTGTATGCTCTAAAGATGTGTAGTTTTAACCTTGGATGTGCACTCGGTTTGAGCGAGGTTAGGTTATGATGTACACTTGAAAGAAAATAGATACAAATAGTATCTTTCAACAAATGAGATTATCCCATGGGATAAATTTATCATGCTTATGAAAACAAGTATGACAAAATGAATTGGATATGCTAGTTCATAGAACTTGTAGATGTTTGTTTCAAGATCATTTAGCCAATGAGGTGTAATGAAATCTCTTGTAACACAACTATTTATGTCGCAAGAGTGATGCATAGGATATACAATATCCTTTTAACAAAATGAAAGCTTAACGCATGAATCTTAGTCATAATGTTCTTCAAAACATCATGTTTTCCTAAATGAAGATATGAAGCCAAAGTGTTTGAATCGGATAGTCCCATCTAAAATAAACTTGGTCTCAAGATTATATTCACTAGATGATGACAAGATGAATTCACTCGAGTTTCTTATGTATACTCCTCAAGAGTCATTGTTGCTTGGGGTGTATGATGTTGGCTTTGAGATTGCATTTTAACATATGTTGTTAAAATGTTGATTTGAGGTTTAACGAAATTTATGCAGAAGTTTAACGACAAAGTATTACTAATACTTTGATAATTTGTGAAGGTAATACTATTTATACCTAGTGGAAATTGACAACAATTACCAAGAGCACCATGCTTATTTGATAGTTGAGGTTCTAGCCATAATGAATTATCTATGTCCTTATATGTGGGAAAGAATGGTTGAGTTTGTTCAAATGTGCATTTGATTCAGCACAAGTGTTGGACACAAGGGCTTTTTGAGCAATACACTCAACGAATTCAAATGATGGTAAGGATGGTGGATTGGTTGATCTAAGTGGTAGGTCTTCTAGTATGTCTAAATAAGGATGTGGTGATGTAGGGGTTTGTTGTGCTATGGGAGTACTTAGGTTGATTATTTGTCTATAGATGTTGAACACAAAAAGTACGGATACTAATTCTTATGGTTCATTGGTTGCTACAACTAGTGGGTGAAGTGCTTGAAGTTTTGGTCTTGTCTTTGAAGCTTGGGGGCTGAGGTATAGGTTCACCTTGAAAGGGCACGTTTGGTTTAAAGGATGCTCTTGGAAGTTCATGAGCAACATGCTTAATGGTGCCAAAAGATGGAAGAGGGATAGTAGGTGTCAAAGAGGTATAAGTGGCACATTGGGTTGTTTGTTTTGGATAAGTGTTTCAACATGTGTTTGTTAAAATACTTGGGTGTTGATTTTTGGATATGACTTTTAATGACTACAATCGTAAGTCGCATATACTTGAATATTTTCGATGAAATACTTAAGTTGTCAATCCTAATTTGTTGAGATTATAAAGCTTAGATTGAACTCAAGGATAACAAGACTTGATAGTATGTCTTTAACATACGTGTGAGTTATGACTCTATGTAAATACTTATCGTCTTGAAGGATGACACATTATTTTCATGTTAACCAAGTGAGGCAATACATGTAGATACAAAACAATATCTATAGTCATATGATAGACTTGTGCATGATATCTTTGCAAATAATGAGTCCAGATTTGTTAGTCTCGGTAAGTCATCTAAGTCCTCCACAAACGGGTGAGGAGATGTTTGGTGGTGTTTGCACAAAGTACAAGTTTTGGAGACTTTGGTAGTGAAGGTGTTTTGGATGGTTGTGAAGTAGTCATAATGGTTGTTGATTTTGGTGGTGGAGTTGAAGTACTAAGTTTAAAAGTTCACATCTTGAATGGGTGATGAGATGTTGAGAGGTAACGAGTCGAGGATGAAGAGTTCAAGTTAATGAAGCAACAAGATCGAATGCTAATCCTAGTGGTTTTCTTAAGTGGCTTATTTGAGGTTGAGGATTTAGTCATTTTGACTTTGCTTTAAGAAATGCTAAGCTTGAGGAAAAGTAACAGCGAAGGTGTGAAAATGACCATCCTGAATGTGTTGATTTATCGAGCTAAGGATTCACGGATTTAATCTATACAAAGATGACAGTCTCTAATGAGATGGAAGTGTCTAAGATCATGTCAAACATCCTAAGTTAATCCATTGAGGATGTGTTGAGTACGGTATGAAAGATATGCATTAACAACTATCCTAGAAACGAAATTAGGTAAATTAGATTGCGGAATTAAGTAAAATTCAACAACTTCTGTAGGATCCACGGCACCATTTCTTTACACAGACGGAACCAAATTAATGGTGCCGTCGGGTCCGTGGAGACCGAAATCTTCTGCACCCATTTTTAGGTGTCGGGGACTTTTCGAAACCTGAAATTTTCTCAAAACATATGGCATTAACTATTTCTAGTTAGGAACAGTCAATAACACATACACAAACATAATGGAGCATTGATTTTGAACAAGGGCTAACGATTTTCACATATAAGTGAAAATGGGTAAAATTTGATAACACCCGTGTGCTATCCCCCTGCATGAACCGATTAGCATACATCAATTTTTTAAGTTAGTTTATCATCCTACGAGGCAAGAACACATAAATGACATCATACAACATTGTTTTTGTCCTTGTACCAAACACTCTCTTAAAAACTCCATTTTCAAAGTACTTGACTAATTTAGTTAGTACTCATTGATAATTGAGTTATGACATTTCATAAGTTATGCGAGATTTTAGTATAACCTATGCAAAGAAAGTTATCTAATTCTACAAGCGATGGTAAAACAATTTTCCAACTTAGTGCACAAAATCTAGCAAAGTCCTATTGTGCATAAACAAGGAATCGTCAAACTAGCGAATAAATAACATGGCAAGATTGACACTTATATTATGCAAACAAACAAGTGTAAACAACAATTTGAAAATAAGCAAGCACCATATATGCAAACAACATAAACAAGTAGTCATTTAGCATAGCATAAAATGAAAAACACTTTTCGTCATTTAGCGTTTAAATATGACGATGTATACCAAGCTTGATTAGTTTCCTTTAAACATATTACCAAATTAATTAGTTTCAAAAGAAGTTGTATCAAAGTTCTAAGAATACCAACTTAAATTGTTTGATTCAAAAATTTGAGTTTTTATGTTAAAGCGAAACTTAATATTTTAGACATACTGTAGTATTTGGTCTATTTTACTTATTTAAAATTAGACTCAGGCCATGAAAGTATTTTTAAGTGAAAGTAGACTCAATTCCCTTTAAAATGATAGGTGGCTCGACTCGGGACTTACGGTTAATTAGTTATGATTTTTTGAAGTTGCCCAAAAGCTGCATATCCTGTACAGACGGATTCCACGGAACCAAAAAAAGGGATCCGCCCTTTATAAGATTTGGTGCCGTGGTCCTCTGAGACAGATTCACCAAAAATAGTATTTGACATAGAGAAAACGTGTGTGACTTACTAGATTTCATAGTAAACATATAATATACATATTTAACAACATATCTACTTATGTAACTTATCTTAAACATTTACAGAGGTGATTTTTCAACTAGATTTAGAGTTATCCCAAACACTCCTTTAAAATCATATTTCTTCGTAAATTTTCTATAAGCACACAATACAATACTTACTAGTTCTTTCAACAAACTTTTATTTTATTTTTCAAGAAAACCTTCAAGCTTGTATACAAAGTTACATTTAACAATAAAAATTCTAAGTATAACAAGCAAAACATTTTTCATATTATTTTTCGCTTCAATGGTAATTTGATACATGGATCGTACTCTATTTTAAAAACCATTTGTTTTGAAAATAAGAGCCACGTGGCTCTGATAATAAGAGCCACGTGGCTCTGATACCAATTGTGGAAACGTAGAAGGGGGGTTGAATACGTTACCGTTTAAAAACTTTAGATCTTTAGTATCAAATCGCTTATGAAGCTTGTTGTAATATGAAAGTTCCAATTATTGTTTGTGACCAATGTAAAGCATAGTAAACCATGTTGTCACACAAGCATTAACATCAAACCACATCACAAGCAATAGTATAGTGCAACTATAAAAGTAAAGAGATAAAGAAAGGAAAGTGCAAACCGAACACGATGATTTATAGTGGTTCCGTCACGGATCTCCTTTCCGCCCTACTCCACTCCCCGAGTACCCAACTCGAGAGTTACTTCACTAAATCAACAAGCTCCCTTCTCGGGGAGAAAACCTTACAATCGTCGCTTACACTTTTCCGGTACAAAGCTAAATACCGAGTTCTAGTTCGAGGTAGAACCAACCTAACGTCGCCTATACAATATTTCGACACTAAGCTAGATGTCGAGTTCTTTTACACGGGTACAACTACTCCCAATATGTTTTATGGCCCAACATAACAAACCTTGTGTTTTATGGCACAAACACATAAACCATCTAATCTAGTTTGGTGAAAGTGTTGTTATGATGCAATGATGTTTACACTAATGATCCATGACACAAATGTCTAATGGATATGAATAACTACTTCTAAATGATCTTCCATTGATAGGAAGCCTTCATGATGAAGATCACAAGTTCCCTAAACTTGTTGTGATAGATCTTCAGCTTGTGGTGAGTGGGGATGGCTAGATCTCCAAGCTTTCCTTGGTTGATCAAGATGTAGAGTATGCTTACAACAAAGATGAATGTTAGAAGCATTATGATCATGTGATGGTGAGGGTGATTAATGTATGTTTCTACATTGTTATCTGCAGATCTAAATGATGCAAGAAGGGTAGAGAGAAAGTGTGTTAAAGGGATGGATGAACAACTTGGTTTGGCTTGCTATTTATAGCCAAAATGGACAGGAGCGTCCACGGACCACGGAACCCTCAAAAGGGTTCCGCCCGTGTACCATTTTGGTACCGTGGGGGTCTGACATAAAATCTAAAAAAATCTTTCTTCAAATCTTTTCAAGATTTTACCATATCTTACCAAGATCACATTTGATATATTGAGTGTCAATCTAACCAATATATTCAAGAGATCTTCCAAGGATTTCAAAGATGATGCATGCCATGATGTAACATGTATTTCCATTTTTAGATTAAAATGTTTATCAAAGTAAACTTGTAAAATGTATTATGTAACTAGTTAATAAAATGTCTAGTTACCTTTTGAAATACTTGTGAATGCAAAATGTAAAATGAGGTTCTAAATAGAATGGTTAACCTATTAAAATACTTAGTGACTCTAAACGTGTTTTAAACATTCTTTATGATTTGTTAATGGGTTTGATCATAATGCCACATAACAAACATGTACGAACCTGTGTTGTAACATACGAGGACTTGAGACATCGAGAGGTGTTGAATGTATGTTGAGACAAATGTAATTACAAGTAACTTGTACATTTTACGTTATGTATTACAAGTTACATGTTTGTCATCAATCAAAACCAACGAGACTGTATAGATTAAATATCATAATATTTGCACTAACAGAAAGGATGTTTGGGAGATGGAATTAATTTGTTTATACACCAAGTTAACTTGAATAGTGATTTTTTCCTTGTTTGTGTTGTTATGTTGAATTAATATTATTTAAGTATACAAATTTAACTTGAATACATTTCTCACTGTCACATTGAGGTTGATCAAAACTGGAGCTAAATGATCACTTGCCTTTTGAGCTTTGCAGGCTCTAGGCTTCATAACATGTGACTCGGTACTCCATGCATGGCTGGACAGATACTAATTTTGGCTTGGTTCTCATTTCTATGATAGTTTCCACTGCTCAACGGTTTCCACTGAGCTAATCGTTCTTGATAGTTTCCACTGCTCGCTCAACGGTTACCACTGCTCATGAGTTGATTACCACTGCTACGTTTACGGTCTATACCACTGCTAGCGTTACTAAACCACTGCTAGTGGTAGTGATTACCACTGCTAGTACATGGTAACCACTGCTAGTACTTGGTAACCACATCTATGCTTAAATGGTAAAAGGCAAAATGATTGTGCAAATGCTAGCTGCTATGACATGATTTTGATTACCAAATATACCCATATCCATGTGTACACCATTTTTTAAATTAGTCATTTCTGCCTATATAAGTGAAGCTCATTCAATCTCTGATTCATAGAAAATTAAACAAGAAACATGGCAAAGTGTATTGCTTTTTTTCTTGACAACAATGTGCCTCGTCAGCGTCTTAACCACTGCTAGCGTTACTAAACCACTGCTAGTGGTAGTGATTACCACTGCTAGTACTTGGTAACCACTGCTAGTGGTAGTGATTACCACTGCTAGTACTTGGTAACCACATCTATGCTTAAATGGTAAAAGAAATGCAGAAGTGCTAGTCTGCTACCCATTTGAATAGTCAATACATTATCTGATAACTAGCAACAAAAATGCAATGCATAAGTATCACTCATTTGAAGAATACAACTTTGTTGGTCAAAGGTTAAACCCCAAAGACTCAAATATACAAATTCCTGTTTTTAACCGCAAGTTTTATCAACTGAAAAATAGAAAATCGATACTAGATTGCTTGAAATATGGCATATAAACGTGATATTGAATGAATGCAAACATGTGAGCGAAACTAACTCAGAAATATCGCTAACAACCTATTTTTCTCTTTTGATTGCTACGTAATTGCATGCACGTTTTTACCGTTCTAGGAAAAAAAAGTATTTGCTAACACGTCTGCAATGAGATTCGTTCATATTTGCGCACATATACCCCCACACATATGCTTACCATAGTTCTTCCGAAAAGTAGTCTCTCTACTCTTGGGTAGAAATGACTATCTACATCATACATCCCTTATACCCGTTTCAGCGCGATTGAGTATTGCATACCCATTCTGGAATTGGGGGAATGAAATTTGTTTGCTGATGGCACATTTGATATTTCTGGCAAAAAAAAGTATATTAACGAAGCTCAAACATAGTTGAGGACTGAGGAGATACATATACAAATAGATACAAATGCTTCCATCAACTAAAATTCAATTATAAGATAGTGGATCAATACCATCTACAAGACATTTATGCTATCTATGCACTTGAAGCTTCATCTAAACCACGCTAACAAAAGCTTAAATTACATCTAAGATTAAGCTTCGCACACTGCAGAGCCCAAGTTCTAAGAACATAACATAAAAACTTTGCTTAATCGATATGGTTTCTAGCTAACTGAATAAAGCCACACCACGCAAGGATAAACGAGCTTTCAAAATGTTTGATAGACGGCGTTAAGGTAAAAGTATACTTTTAACTTGGTTAAAAGTGCGTATATCTTCAAAAGTATAAATAAATAAGCTAACACTTGGCAAGCCATTTACATAAAAAAATGCTCACTCTTTTTTAAGCAAGACAAGAAGCCAATAAGCAATAAAACTAAAATAATCTCAAACACTCCTGTTTTTTTATTTTTCCACATGTACACTATACATGATAAACGTACATGTTACTGTTTAGATCAAGTTATTTTGGATATTTTATTGGTTACCTAGCACGAAAAACATGTAAGCAAGTGTGATGTTACTTGTCACAAGTCTATGCATGTGAAATGTTGTGATCTTGTTGATTCTAGATTTGTTCATGTAACAAAATGAACTAGCAAAAGCGTTTTCATAAACATACAAGAGACACAAAATAAAGTTGTACTGTGACAAGCAAGGAGGATAGATATTGCAAGTCGATAACTAAAATATAAAATTCAAAAATTTCTCAAGATATCACTGAAGAAACAAGATGATAAGTCACAAAACTATTCGTTTACCCAATATCCCTAGTTCATTATCCTGATGAGCTCATTGATGTAGTCTTCACGGTTTCCAGTATCTCCGCCTTCAACATAGTGGTTCCTCTTCTTCTTCATGCCACCCAACGGTGCCTTCAACTTAAATGGCCACAAGAAGTTGTTGGCCTCCTTGAAATGAGGTCCAGCGGTCAAGATCTCGTGGATAAGATCTTCAACACAAATCAACCCAAATTTACCAAGAGCTTGTGATTAAAAAAAAAGCTACTCATCATTACATCATTCAAGATAAATAATATCAAGGTTAAGAAGCATAGTTTCAAAACCAAGCACATTCCTCAGTAAATAGAACTCGGAATGAAGGCTTACAAATGACAGAATAAACTCGTGGAAATAAAAAGGAAAGAAAAGGAGCATACTTGTTCAACAATAGATTTGTCGGTTAATGGAATTCTTTGTTTGTTGAGCTTGCCATATCCCCTCTTGTAGATCAACTCTTTGACGCTCTTCAAGTTAGGGTACCTGTGGAGTAAAATGTATTCAAAGAAAACTATGGAGAATAGTAGCGGCTAGATGTACAAACCATTTGTGAAGACATCGCACTGTATGTAACATTTGGTTCGAACCTGTGTAGCATGTTCAATGTTGCTTTGTTGACTTTCAAGAAGACACCATTAAAGATCCGTTTGGCGTAACATATGTATCAAGATCGTATGCGAGTATATAACCACACAAAAATGTATAGGTTTAACAAACTTTTGACAATACCCACTATATGTCTCATATACACACTAGATTGCTTAAAAGATCAGTATAGTATTCATTTTTTGGAATATGTGAGATAAGTTGATGTTTAACTTGACTTACAATTGCAAAATAAAGGTTTTCGATTGCATCATTGCAAATATTGACCTTCAAAAGATATATAATATAACGAACTTGACTAAACTTAACCTCTACTAAAACACATGAGAGCTACATGAATCGACAATCAAATTGATCAACATGGTTTCCTAGCCATTTATGGCAATGTCTGACAAAACCAATTGTCTAAAACTTTGGAAAAACTATGTATTGCAATTTTAAAAAGAATAAGAGGATAATTATATCTAGAATTCAATGGTCAACATTTCTCAAGTACAAAATAAAACAACATCAAACTAGACTACAAAAAGCATATGATTTTGAAGTATGAAAAATCACCTGCCTCAAACGAAAAGCCGCAAGATCTTCTTTGACTTTGGGTCCATTGCATTGATACTGAAAATTTCACACAGGATTTATGAGAATACGAACTAATACCGTATATAGTTACAAGTCAAACTAGCAAATACTTACCCATGGATACGGATGATGAACAATGGTATGTGCTAAAACACATACCTTTTCATTATCAAAACTGACCCAAAATAACCATGAAAGAGCCGTTTATTGCTAATATTTGTCGTTTTCTTGAGTTTGTGCTTGTGCAGGTACGGATATGTAAAAACACACAAAAAGGAGCCAAATCAGACGTAAATCCGAGCACGAGAGAAAGAAGAGTGCAAAAGCTGAGGCTGAGAAAGGAATTTGCAAGTTTGGACAATCAATTCTCAAAATGGCAGTTTAAGTCCCTGAAGATCCAGTTTTTGGCAAAAGTGACCCTTGAAGATTCACAAAGTTGCACATTGGCCCTTGGTCTATTTGAAGATTGTCAAAATCTATCCTTGGAAGATATTTCAGAATTACAAGATTGGTCCCTCAAATATTCAGCATATGCAAGTTTAGTCCCTATGGTTGCTAATGGATCCAATATTAAATCCTAGTCCAATATATCCTAATCCATTATACAAATCCACGGCCCAAACAAAAGGCCCGGTCCATTAATCCACTCTTTACCCGGCCACGTTTTACCCATTATCCCAACCCGTATACCCTTTTTACCCGAAGCTACACCCATTTAACCCGAACCAACTCAAATTGAATTATAATAAACAATCCAAACGCGCCTTAAACCCTTCTTCCCCAAACCACCCATTTACCCGTTTACCACCAATTACCCACCCATATTTACCCAGCCTCAACCTCGTACTTAGAATCTTCCCATAAACCTGACATGGCAGATAAAGTGCCCACGTGGCCAAATGGAAGCACCGGATTGGTCGTGACACCTCACAAGGGTGAATTGAAGCGTGTGATTGGTCAAGTGACAAGGTGGTGAATGTGTGGCGTGGATGAGCCTCTAGTATCTCTCAAAAGGATCCCAAGACTCCAAGCTCGAGCTATATACCCATTCATGTCATTAAAGAGCAATTCGGTCCAATTTCTTAAGCTTTTAGAGAAATTTTGACCTTCTTAATTCCTTGTTTTTAAATTTGTTTTCAAGAAATAGTAATTTGTAATCGGTGTTATTGTAATTTCAACTTTCTTTAATGCAATTTATATTCTCATTTTAATTACTTACAGTTTCAAATTCTCAATCTTAATGTTACTGTTCACAAGCTTTTGTTGTTGTTATCATAAGCTCACATAATCTTAATTCAAATTTTTATGAGTTTATTTAAACTTTTATTTGATTTGAACTTAAGTTTTTATTAAAAGTAAAAAAAGTCAACAATAGTCAACTTTGGTCATAAATCAGAAGTCAAACCAGTTTTTGAGTAATTGATGATTCTCATGTGTTAATGAGTTGATTTTAATGGTTGTTTGATTGAATCATTTCAGTTTATGTTATTAGCCATCAAGGTTTTAAGTTTTAATGCATTTTGGAATTCTTAAGTAGTGTTTGGTAATAGCTTGAATTTTGGGTTTAAATGATCTTTGGAAATTGCTAGTTGAGTAAATCGGTTTTAGTTGCTAAGCAATGTAAGAGGTTTTTCATTTAAGGTCTCAAGTTTTTCAAGTTAAGAATGTGATTTCAAGTCTTAGTGCAAAAGCTGTTTTGTTTATGATTAATGTTTGATGTCGCTTCCTTAAGCTCAAGCAAGTAAGATTCACTACTTTTATCCTGCATTTCAATGTAGGTTAGATCTCTGATTTACTTAAAATATGTTATGCCTTTCTGCTTTTGGTTGCATTTTAGAAGTTTTTGTTAGGCTTATTTAGGATTGCCGATCGTATCACTCTTGTTCCATCAATTGCTGCATTTTCAGCTTATGCATAAGATCAGTTTGTTGATTTATTGCTCCCCTAGATAGCTATTAGTGTAGGCTCTATCTATAATCCCTTTAGATTCACCTTAGGAGCTTATTCTAGTGCTTATCTTGGATCAAAATCCACTGCTTTTGCTTTCTTTCGCATGCGATACACAATAACCGGCCCCAATTAGCCATTTAGTTTTTGATCTCTAGCTTCTTCATCATAAGTCCTTATTAGATGCAATTTTAGATATGTAATCTCTGGTTGGTTGTCTTGAGAACCGTACTTTTAGTTTTCACATTATCTCTCCTGTTTAGCTTATAACGTTCTTAAAAGTAGGGGTCAGAGTTTAATTTGCTTAAGTATCGCTTAGCCTTAAACTTGGTAGATCACATTAGAGGTTAGGATTATTTGAATTTAGTTGATATTAGTTAGTTTTAGTATAAAATAATACAGTAGTAGTTTGGTGCATTATAGTGCTTATTTGCTTAATTTCTATGCTTATTTGTATGCTTACACATCAGCTCTCATTTCCTTCACTATAGCCCATGTTTTTATATTTTTCATAGCTTTAGAATAACATTTTAGAATTTTCCTGAGTTTTTCATAATTTTTGGTCACTGTTTAGTATTTTTCATTATTTAAAGTAGTTTTTAATCCTTTTTAAATAGCTTTTATTGCAATTAAATCAGAAAAAGTTCCAAAAAATAATTTTTCAATTTTCCCAGTTTAAGAAAAATATAAAAAGCAAAAAAAATATTTTTCCTTATTTTTTTCCTTTTATTTGGTATTTTTCACAATTTAAATTAGATTTTAATAGATTTAAATTCATAGAAAATAGAAAATTAATCAGAAAAAATAAAAAATAGTTTTGAAAAGTCTCTTAGTATATTTTAGATTTTATAAAAATAGTTTCACATTTTTTCTCCTTAAATTTCATAATTTTTAGTATTTTAATTTAGTCTAAATGGTTAAAAATTAGTTTTTAATTTAAAAAAATCTAGAAAAATTCCTAAAAATAGTTTTAATTCATAAATAGTTTTCTTATATCATTTTTAGAGTAAAAGTAATTTTAGGTTATTTTTATGATTTAGAATAGATGTAGTTGCATTTTGTTCGCGTTTCGTTTTAATCCCGTATTTGCGTTTTAGTGTAGAATTGCTAGTTTGCCTTAATTCTTAGGTTTTCCCCATAGATTTTAATCCTATATGCTTTACTTATCCCGTAGTTTAGATAACTTCAAATTTACCCCCCTTCTCTTATTCAAATCCCGATTATCGAGACGTGAGTTGGAAATTCCATTCAACCCTCGTTCGAACGATCTGGAATCGCGGCTCAAACCTAAACGTTTGAGTTACCCACATACTACACACTTCTCATCTATTATTGGTTTGTCTGAACTGTTTTAAGTTTCTTACGGTTAGTCATTCACAAGTGGCTAGCTTGTGTGAGATAACTTGACGTGTTTTAAATTTTTGGCAGCGGCGCCAAAATTTGATTCATTGCCAAAACACGTCAAGCTTACTCACACAAGCTAGCCACTTGTGAATGACTAACCGTAAGAAACTTAAAACGGTTCGCATTAAGACTATTCTACCGATTATGAAGGCTTAAGGGTATGTGTGTACGGATAAAACCTCAATATCGATATCAAAATAATCACGAAGATAGATTCAAATTCCTTTAGGAAAAGAATAATAAATCAAATCCCGTGTGTGATCGTTGAAACGGATTAGTCAACCCGAATCGTTTCCCAACGAGGCGTGAATTGCCAACGTCGTTCTTGGTTTGGAATTTAATGCTCGATGTTTTGGATTAATGAATCAATTTTTGGCGCCGCTGCCGGGGAGGGCTTGTAGCGAGTTTTCGTATTTCGTCTCGAATCGTGTGCATTTGAAGATCCTTCCTCGTGAAGTTATCGTTGATATTTGTACATATCCCTTTTATAAAAACCCAAAAAGATTTTCCTTTTCAAAATATGTTTCTAAAAACCCAAAAATATTCTTCTTTACCTTCTGAACCGTCAATTCTTTATCCCTTAACCCTCTTATTTGTATAATTCTTCTCGATGTCTTCGTCTTACCATTATGGTTGTCAATGGTGTGGTAGACCTCAAAATGGTGGGATATGTCGGTTGTAGCATTGTGAATACGGGCGGTTTGTCTACGCCAACATCCTACAATGAAACAACGATTTCCTTAACAATCCATACCATGAGGCGAGTCATACTGGGTATTGATGCTGTAAGTCACCAAGGTTTTCAATGTCAAACTCAATATAACAATCAGACCTTTGGTTATGAACCTTATCCATATACTTCACCAAACCCGTCACAACAATCATACTGTTGTGAAAATTGTGGAGGTCCGCACTTTAATTCATTTGCCATCGAGAATCCAATTGTTTACGAGCAAGTTCCTTATGACTACTCTTATGACCCACCTCCACAATACCAAGAAATTCAACCACAACCTCCGATAATTTCTCCAGAAATTCAAAGATGCCTTAAAATACTCGAAGAATTTGTTAATAAACATGCGGATCGAGCATCTGAAACGAAAGATCTATGTTAGAATTACTCGAAGAAGAAAACGGCAGCTCAGATTGAAAAGTGTCTTGAAGAAATACGAATTGAGGAGCAAGCACTTGAAAGACGTGCCCGATGGCTCGAGACTTACATTGATGATGATGATGAGGATTCTATCCAAATGAAAGAATATTATGAAAGTTTGTCGGCTGAACCACTCCGTTTCGAGCATTTCCGACCCTTCCTTCACTCCGCAGGTTGGCGAAGTGACGTCATTTTGGAAGAGTCGATGATTCTATTTCTTCAAACATTGTTGATGATCCGATTCTCTCATAATGGGGGCGAGCCTTTTAGCACTATTCGAAAGCGGAATCATCTAGTGTTGAGAGCTGGACCCAATCTAAGTGAGTCGAGGATGTATCTGGCGATGATTGTGATTCGCTTTTATGTGATTCTCTTGACATTTCGAGGGACTTCAGGGGATTTTCTCAAATCCTCTTTTGAACTCAAAGAGCGACTATACCTTTGTGAAGTTAATCCTCTTTTCGTGAAGATTTTGAGTCGATTCAGAGACCACAGTGGTGGATATTGCTAGCTCTCAGAGCACACCACTTGTCCCATCTCGTGTTCCGACCTTCTCTCCCGTCATGTGATGTTATGCAAGATGAAGAAAGTGATGAATCTAACACTGAAGAAGATATTATGGAGATTGATGAATTGACTAAAGTGGTTGAAGACGATATTCTGATGATCCGCTATGATTCGATATGGGTCGACTTATTTCTTGATGATCAATACCAAGGGTATTGAAAGTAGCAGGTGCGACTCGATCAAGATGTCCTTTTCTTGAAAGCTTGTAATGATGATTCTCCTTTACTTGTTGAGCGACCCTCACTTATCCCGTTGAGCCGCATGTGAAGACAAGATTTTCAACCGGGATATTCGACATATATGAGTTTTATGCTAAAAAATCATTGAGATAAGGATCCTCTCTTGGATGCCTTCGTTGATGAGCCTTTGAGTAACACCTTTCTATACCATGAGCTCCTGACTTCTTTGGAGTACTCTCTTATCGATCCTTCATCCCTTCGCCCGCCAAAACCACCGGATGATGGATCGATCTCATATGCCTTATGTGAGTTTGGGAGGAGTCATTCCTTATGTGCTTGAGCCCGAAATTTTCTTTCCCTCCCAAACCACCCAGTCTCATTCTTTCGGGAATGAGGACACCGTTTGACCTGGTATCTCTACCATTTTCTTCCCCAAGGACAACTAAATTGGGGGCCGAGTCAGGCTAGCGACTCGTTTAAGAAAAACGATGGCCGTGGGAGGCACCCCATGCTTATCTCTATCTTCTATTTTCTAATAAGTACGCGAAGGGTTAGCCTCTTGATTTCTCGTGTTGGTTGTTTGTGATGTTGTGTAGGATTTTCCCGATATGAAGACTCTCGTGCTCGAAGTTTTTCATTTTCTCTACTCGAGTTTCATGATCGATGCTGATGGAAATCCGATATCCTAAATCTTATCGACTAACGTTTATCTTCTAGCATACTTAATAAACGGCTTTTAGATTTTCGTTGATGCCCTTGCTTTTAAACATTGAGGACAATGTTTCGTTCTAGTCTGGGGTAGGGTAATCTTCGATTTGATTTGACCGCACTTACTTATTTTTGTCGTGTACTCTCGCAACCCCGTTTTTCCTTAGAAAATGAAAAAATGTGCAAAAATGAGAAAAATTTAAAATTTTGAAGCTTTTGTTAAGTCTTTTTGATTGAAAAGTTTGCTAGTCTCTTAGAATAGAAGCTATAAAATGCGAATTCTAGCTCACAAGGCCAAGATTTTGCAAGTTTCCCTGAGTGATTTTAAATATGCATAACTTTATTTCATTAGACGAAGCATTTGCTATGTTAATATATGTTTTGACACCTTGTTGACTTTCGCGGTGAGAGTAGGAATAGAATTGACTTGACCGGAGTGTTGAGCCCTAGCTTGTTCCCTTAACCATAGATAATCTATAAATTATCGGCTAAGCATCTGCGGATCTCATTATTTGGGATTTTAAATTTGCAGAGATCTAGAAATGATAGAGTTACTTATGAGTTTAGATGCTAAGCGTGGAGTAGTTGGTTCTCTTTAGAGCCCATCGAAGGTACTTATGGCTTTTGTTCCCACAAAATTGTTTCACCCCATATCATCTAATTAATAATTAGAGATGTTGAGTTTTTGGCGATAGTTAGTTCTTTATCTTCTTAAAAGAATCTTTGTTTTAAAATTGGGTACACATCAAGGATCCGTAATAAATAAATGAGTAATCAATGATAAGTGATAAAGTAATAAGTAAAGTTGTGAGCTGCGGTGTCGAGATCGGACCCTTGGATCTTTAGGCGGGATTGAGTGAGGTCTTAGCCTAGCCAGCCGGGATCCTCATTTCATGAAGCCTATAGTCTTGGAATTACCCGTGAAGCTCCGTAGTTCATAGCTCATACACGTAAAATTCTAAGTTCTATTTCAAGTTGAAAAAATGAAAATGAAAAATAAAGTATAAGTGAATAAAAATTCCTTGATGTGGACCTCATTTTTGGGACAATGGTTCTTGAGAGAAGATGGATAACTAATTATCGACTTAACTTTGTATCTTTATCGGAATAAAAGTTATCGAAACGAGAATTTGAAGAAATTCATTTCTCACAAAAATAAAATAATTAGAGGAAAATAGGAGAATGGGAACAAAAGGTAATTACACAAGTAACTTCCATGGGTAGTGTTAGCATCTAGAATCTTATTTAACAATGATTTGGTTTTACGCTAGTTTGGGACTTGTGAAAATCAGGCGATGTATTCTATCCGTATGGTCACTTCCGCGGGTGTTGTGTTTTCTACTCCGTGATCCTAACGTGTCGTTTGAAAAATGTTGGAGTTATTGATCGACATGAAAGTTCAACAAACCGTCATTCATAACTGGAATGTGCTTAATCATAATATCTATATGTGAATTAAAGGTAAACGGGGCGTTTTTAGAATTAAGGCTTTCTTAATCTCTTTTGAGGAATCTTTGCTACTTCTTCATAGGTTTAGTAGAAAGAGATTGAAATCCTTGGTTTTAGAAGCGTGAGTTGATTGCATTGTGTGAGGACACGACAATGGTTTCGTCTGGGGTATTTTGGTATGTGCTAAAACACATACCTTTTCATTATCAAAACTGACCCAAAATAACCAAGAAAGAGCTGTTTATTGCTAATATTTGTCGTTTTCTTGAGTTTGTGCTTGTGCAGGTACGGATATGTAAAAACACACAAAAAGGAGCCAAATCAGACGTAAATCCGAGCACGAGAGAAAGAAGAGTGCAAAAATTTGAAAGGGAATTTGCAAGTTTGGACAATCAATTCTCAAAATGGCAGTTTAAGTCCCTGAAGATCCAGTTTTTGGCAAAAGTGACCCTTGAAGATTCACAAAGTTGCACATTGGCCCTTGGTCTATTTGAAGATTGTCAAAATCTATCCTTGGAAGATATTTCAGAATTACAAGATTGGTCCCTCAAATATTCAGCATATGCAAGTTTAGTCCCTATGGTTGCTAATGGATCCAATATTAAATCCTAGTCCAATATATCCTAATCCATTATACAAATCCACGGCCCAAACAAAAGGCCCGGTCCATTAATCCACTCTTTACCCGGCCACGTTTTACCCATTATCCCAACCCGTATACCCTTTTACCGAAGCTACACCCATTTAACCGAACCAACTCAAATTGAATTATAATAAACAATCCAAGCAGCGCCTGTAACCCTTCTTCCCCCAAACCACCCATTTACCCGTTTACCACCAATTACCCACCCATATTTACCCAGCCTCAACCTCGTACTTAGAATCTTCCATAACCGGCACGACATGGCGGATAAAGTGCCCACGTGGCCAAATGGAAGCACTGGATTGGTCGTGACACCTCACAAGGGTGAATTGAAGCGTGTGATTGGTTGAAGTGACAAGGTGGTGAATGTGTGGCTGTGGATGAGCCTCTAGTATCTTCTGAAAAGGATCCCAAGACTCCAAGCTCGAGCTATATATACCCATTCATGTCACAAGAGCAATTCGTCCAATTTCTTAAGCTTTTTGAGAAATTTTGACCTTCTTAATTCCTTGTCTTTAAATTTGTTTTCAGTAGCTTAATTTGTAATCAGTGTTATTGTAATTTCAACTTTCTTTAATGCAATTTATATTCTCATTTTAATTACTTACAGTTTCAAATTCTCAATCTTAATGTTACTGTTCACAAGCTTTTGTTGTTGTTATCATAAGCTCACATAAGCTTAATTCAGCTTATATGAGTTTATTTCAGCTTTTATTTGATTTGAACTTAAGTTTTTATTAAAAGTAAAAAAAGTCAACAATAGTTAACTTTGGTCAAAAATCAGAAGTCAAACCAGTTTTTGAGTAATTGATGATTCTCATGTGTTAATGAGTTGATTTTAATGGTTGTTTGATTGAATCATTTCAGTTTATGTTATTAGCCATCAAGGTTTTAAGTTTTAATGCATTTTGGAATTCTTAAGTAGTGTTTGGTAATAGCTTGAATTTTGAGTTTAAATGATCTTTGGAAATTGCTAGTTGAGTAAATCAGTTTCAGTTGCTAATGTAAGAGGTTTTTCATTTAAGGTCTCAAGTTTTTCAAGTTAAGAATGTGATTTCAAGTCTTAGTGCAAAACTGTTTTTTGTTTTTGATTAATGTTTGATGTCAGCTTCCTTAAGCTCAAGCAAGTAAGATTCACTACTTTTTATCTGCTCAATGTAGGTTAGATCTCTGATTTACTTAAAATGTGTTATGTAGTTAATGCCTTTCTGCTTTTGGTTGCATTTTAGGAGTTTACTGTTAGGCTTATTTAGGACTGCTGATCTGTATCACTCTTGTTCCATCAATTGCTGCATTTTCAGCTTATGCATAAGATCAGTTTGTTGATTTATCGCTCCCCTAGATAGCTATTAGTGTAGGCTCTATCTATAATCCCTTTAGATTCACCTTAGGAGCTTATTCTAGTGCTTATCTTGGCCTGCAACTACCTGTTTTGCTCCACTGCTTTGCTGCATCAGTACACACTGTCCCAATTAGCCATTTAGTTTTTTATCTCTAGCTTCTTCATCATAAGTCCTTATTAGATGCAATTTTAGATATGTAATCTCTGGTTGGTTGTCTTGAGAACCGTACTTTTAGTTTTCACATTATCTCTCCTGTTTAGCTTATAATTCAGCTTAAAAGTAGGGGGTCAGTAGCTTAATTTGCTTAAGTATCAGTTAGCCTTAAACTTGTTAGATCACTGATTAGAGGTTAGGATTAGCTGAATTTAGTTGATATTAGTTATTTTTAGTATAAAATAGCTTCTGTAGTAGTTTGGTGCATTATAGTGCTTATTTGCTTAATTTCTATTGCTTATTTGGCAATAGTTACACATCAGCTCTCATTTCCTTCACTATAGCCCATGTTTTTATATTTTTCATAGCTTTAGAATAACATTTTAGAATTTTCCTGAGTTTTTCATAATTTTTGGTCACTGTTTAGTATTTTTCATTATTTAAAGTAGTTTTTAATCCTTTTTAAATAGCTTTTATTGCAATTAAATCAGAAAAAGTTCCAAAAAATAATTTTTCAATTTTCCCAGTTTAAGAAAAATATAAAAAGCAAAAAAAATATTTTTCCTTATTTTTTTCCTTTTATTTGGTATTTTTCACAATTTAAATTAGATTTTAATAGATTTAAATTCATAGAAAATAGAAAATTAATCAGAAAAAATAAAAAATAGTTTTGAAAAGTCTCTTAGTATATTTTAGATTTTATAAAAATAGTTTCACATTTTTCTCCTTAAATTTCATAATTTTTAGTATTTTAATTTAGTCTAAATGGTTAAAAATTAGTTTTTAATTTAAAAAAAATCTAGAAAAATTCCTAAAAATAGTTTTAATTCATAAATAGTTTTCTTATATCATTTTTAGAGTAAAAGTAATTTTAGGTTATTTTTATGATTTAGAATAGATGTAGTTGCATTTTGTTCGCGTTTCGTTTTAATCCCGTATTTGCGTTTTAGTGTAGAATTGCTAGTTTGCCTTAATTCTTAGGTTTTCCCCATAGATTTTAATCCTATATGCTTTCCTTATCCCGTAGTTTAGATAACTTCAAATTTACCCCCTTCTCTTATTCAAATCCCGATTATCGAGACGTGAGTTGGAAATTCCATTCAACCCTCGTTCGGAACGATCTCGGTGCTCAAACCTAAAACGTTTGAGTTACCCACATACTACACACTTCTCATCTATTATTGTTTTATGATTTGTTTTAAGTTTCTTACGGTTAGTCATTCACAAGTGGCTAGCTTGTGTGAGATAACTTGACGTGTTTTAAATTTTTGGCAGCGGCGCCAAAATTTGATTCATTGCCAAAACACGTCAAGCTTACTCACACAAGCTAGCCACGTTATGTAAAGAAATTCATTTCTTGATGCCCGATTAAACTTAGGGTATGTTGTTAGCGGATAAAACCTCAAACGTTAAAACAATCGAAGAGTTCAAACCTTTAGGAAAGAATAATAAATCATCCCGTGTGTGATCGTTACGGATTACACACTTCTCATCTATTGCCAACGTCGTTCTTGGTGGAATTTAATGCTCGATGTTTTGGTTTGAATCAATTTTGGCTATTTTGCGGGGAGGGCTTACGGTTAGTCATTCATAAGTGGCATTTAGATCCTTGTGTGAGATAACCTTATCGTTGATATTTGTACATATCCCTTTTATAAAAACCCAAAAAGATTTTCCTTTTCAAAATATGTTTTCTAAAACCCAAAAATACTTCTTTACAACCGAACCGTCAATTCTTTATCCCTTAACCCTCTTATTTGTATAATTCTTCTCGATGTCTTCGTCTTACCATTATGGTTGTCAATGGTGTGGGTGACCTCAAAATGGTGGAATTGTCGGTTGTAGCATTGTGAATGGGAAACGAGTTTGTCTCGACCAACATCCCTACAATGAAACACCGATTTCCTAACCAATCCCCATACCATGAGGCAGTCATCTTACTCGTGTGATCTTGTGGAGGTCCTCACCAAGGTTTTCAATGTCAAACTCAATATAACAATCAGACCTTTGGTTATGAACCTTATCCATATACTTCACAAAATCCGTCACAACAATCATCTTTGTTGTGAAATTGTGGAGGTCCGCACTTTAATTCCGATTGCCAAATGCAGAATCCAATTGTTTACGAGCAAGTTCCTTATGACTACTCTTATGACCCACCTCCACAATACCAAGAAATTCAACCACAACCTCGATAATTTCTCGAGAAATTCAAAGATGCCTTAAAATACTCGAAGAATTTGTTAATAAACATGCCGAAGATCGAGCATCTCGAAACGAAAGATCTATGTTAGAATTACTCCGAAGAAAAAAGAGCACTTCAGTTGAAAAGTGTCTTGAAGAAATCGCGAAAGGAGCAAGCACTTAAAAGACGTGCCCGATGGCTCGAGACTTACATTGATGATGATGATGAGGATTCTATCCAAATGAAAGAATATTATGAAAGTTTGTCGGAACCCACTCCGTTTCGAGCCTTTCATTTCGACCCCCCTTCACTCACGCCGGTTGAGCGTGGCGTCATTTTGGAAGAGGTCGATGATTCTATTCTTCAAACATTGTTGATCGAGTTCTCTCATAATAGGGGACGAGCCTTTTAGCACTATTCGAAACGGAATCATCTAGTGTTGAGCACGGACCCCAAGTGAGTCCGAGGATGTATCGGCATTGATTGTGATTCGCTTTATGTGATTCTCTTGACATTTCCGAGGTTACTTCAGGGATTTTCTCAAATCCTCTTTTTGAACTCAAAGACGACTATACCTTTTGTGAAGTTAATCCTCTTTTCGACGAAGATTTTGAGTCCGATTCAGAGACCACAACGGAAGTGGTGGATATTGCTAGCTCTCAGAGCACACCACTTGTCCCATCTCTGTGTTCCGACCTTTCTCTCCCGTCATATGATGTTATGCAAGATGAAGAAAGTGATGAATCTAACACTGAAGATATTATGGAGATTGATGAATTGACTAAAGTGGTTGACGACAATATTCTTGATGATCCATATGATTGATATGGAAGAAATCGACTTATTTCTTGATGATCCAATACCAAAGGGTATTGAGAGTAACGGGTGCGACTCTGATCAAGATGTCCTTTTCTTGAAAGCTTGCTTAATGATGATTCTCCTTCTCGTTGAGTCGACCCTCACTTATCCCGTTGAGCCGCATGTGAAGACAAGATTTTCAACCCGGGATATCATTGATATAGAGTTTTATGCTAAAAATGTCATTCGAGATAAGGATCCTCTCCTGGATGCCTTCGTTGATGAGCCTTTGAGTAACACCTTTCTATACCATGAGCTCCCGACTTCTTTGGAGTACTCTCTTATTGATCCTTCATCCCTTCGTCGCCCGCCAAACCAGGATGATGGATCGATCTTTCATATGCCTTATGTGAGTTTGGGAGGAGTCATTCCTTATTGCTTGAGCCGACATTTTCTTTCCCTCCCAAACCACAGTCTCATTCTTTCGGAATGAGGACACCCGTTTGACCACTGTATCTCTACCATTTTCTTCCCCAAGGACAACTAAATTCGGGGACGAGTCAGGCTAGCGACTCGTTTAAGAAAAACGATGGCGCTTGGGAGGCACCCCATGCTTATCTCTATCTTCTTTCTATTTTCTAATAAGTGGCGAAGGGTTAGCCTCTTCGATTTCGTGTTTGGTTGTTTGTGATGTTGTGTAGGATTTTCGATATGAAGACTCGTGCTCGAAGTTTGTCATTTTCTCTACTCGAGTTTCATGATCGATGCTGATGGAAATCCGATATCCTAAATCTTATCGACTAACGTTTATCTTCTAGCATACTTAATAAACGGCTTTTAGATTTTCGTTGATACCTTGCTTTTAAACATTGAGGACAATGTTTCGTTCTAGTCTGGGGTAGGGTAATCTTTGATTTGATTTGACCGCACTTGCTTATTTTTGTCGTGTACTCTCGTAACCCCGTTTTTCCTTAGAAAATGAAAAATTGTGCAAAAATGAGAAAAATTTAAAAATTTTTGAAGCTTTTGTTAAGTCTTTTTGATTGAAAAGTTGGCTAGTCTCTTAGATAAGAAGCTATAAAATGCGAATTCTAGCTCACAAGGCCAAGATTTTGCAAGTTTCCCTGAGTGATTTTAAATATGCATAACTTTATTTCATTAGACGAAGCATTTGCTAAGTTAATATATGTTTTGACACCTTGTTGACTTTCCATTGGTGAGAGTAGGAATAGAATTGACTTACCACTGCTAGCCCTACTTGGTAACCACATCTATGCTTAAATGAGTAAAAGGAAAAATCTTTGTAATCAATTATGCTTTGTTTAAGCATCTGCGGCTAACATTATGGGATTTTAAATTTGCAGAGATCGAGAAATATATTAAAACCTTATGAGTTTAATCTAAGCGTGGATATCCGTTGGTTCTCTTTAGACCAAATCAAGGTACCGCGAAAGCAAAATTGTCACATGATCACCCCATTCACCAATAATTAGAGATGTTGAGTTTTTCGATAGTTAGTTCTTTATCCAAATAGAGCTTTGTTTTAAAAATTGGGTACACAAGGTAAGATGGTAATTCATGGAAATGAGTATATCAGTGAAATTACAAAAGTGAGAGTTGTGTCTGCGTGTGTGAGAAAATCGGACTTGGATCTTTACGGGATATGAGGTCTAGCCTAGCCAGGCGGGTAATCACTATTCCCTCATGAAGCCTATATCTTGGAATTACCCCTGAAGTGCGATTTTAGCTATGGAAAAGAGAGAACAAAAGTTCTATTTAAAAAGGAATACAACTGGTGCATAAATCCGATGAAAATAAAGTATAATACCTACAAAATTCCTTAGCAATTTTGGACCAACTGATCATTTTTGGGACAATCTGTTTGTGAGAGAATGCAATCCGAAACAATAATTGGTGGAAATGACTTGAAGGGAACTTTGATCTTTATGAGAATAATAATTGGTGGAAATGGAAACGAGAATTTGAAGGGTATAATCAATTTCACAGTTAAAATTATAATTTTGAAAAGTGTGAAAAAGGTACTAAAAGGTACAAAAGTATAAAGTAACTTCCAAAAAGTCGCTAGAATCATATAACAATATTTAGTTTAAATCGCCAGCATTGGGGAGCTTGTGAAAAGTATAGGGAAAAATATTTCCGTAGTACTTCACGTTTGTGTTTTTTTACTCCTAAAGGACTAACGTGTCGTTTGAAAAATGTTGGAGTTATTCGACGAAAGATTCTTAAAAAAAAGTCATTCATAACGGATTCTGCTGTACATAATATCATAGCTAGTAAAGGGCGGGTTTTTAGAAAAGGCTTTCTATAATTGGGTACAAATTATGAGGACACTTTGCTCAAGCTTCATAGGTTTAAAAATAGATTGAAAGTCTTGGTTTTAGAAGTGTCAGGTATATTTGGAGATACCCAAACTTTTTTTTCTGGGAAGTTTTGACACCTGTGCTAAAACAAGTGCCATACCTTTTGCATTATAATTACCCCAAAATAAAAGAAGAGCCGTTTATTGCTTATGTGGTTTTAGTTTGTGCTTGTCATCGGATATGTAAAAACAACAGGAGCCAAATCATATCCGAGCGAGGAGAAATGCAAAAGGCGAAATCGATTTCAATTTGACAATCAACTCAAAACTGCATTTAAGTCCGAAAATATTTATTGGCAAAAGTGACCCTTGAAGATTCACAAAGTTGCACAACGTGCTTTCGCACTATTAGATCTTCAAAATCATCCTTGGAAGATATTTGAATAAAATGTCCCTTAAAACCACTGCAAGTTTTCCCTTGGTTACTTGGATCTTTAATCCTGTCCAATATATCCTAATCCATTATCACACGCCAACATGGCTCATTAATACTCTTTACCCGGAGTTTACCCAATCGAAATCGATACCCTTCAATTTACCCGACTCACCCATTTAACTGAACCAACTAAGATAATATTTATTATGTGAACAAACAACGTGCTTTCACACTATTAGATCTTTCAAAGGAATAAAATGTTTAAAACCACTTGTAAGGAAAGGTTTGCCGATCCGATTTCATTTTGTATTTTTAGTTTTTTGATCGATAAAATGGCGTTACAAGAAAACATCTGTTTTAAAAGTACGTTAAATTGATTGGCATTATGAGCCTCTAGTATCTCGAAGGATCCCAAACTCCAAGTCAGCTATATATACCCATTCATCCAAAAATTTACCATATATTCAAGCTTTTGATTTTGACCAATTCCTTGTCTTTAATTTGTTTTAGTCATTCATTTTTATCGGTGTTATGATAAACTTTCACCCTTTTTTATGCAATTTAATTCTCATTAAATATTTCAAACCGTTAATCGTTAATGTTCGATAAAAGCTTTTTGTTGTTGTTATTATAGCTCCATCGCGACGGAGCTTAATTCAAAATGTGATTATCTTTCTATTGATATGCACTACTATAGTTTTATTAAAGTAAAAGTAACAACTTTATCAACTTTTCAAAATTTCGGTCAACAAAAATCAGTTTTGTATGAGGATGTGTGTTAATTTGTGAAAATCATTTAAGTTTATGATTCGCCATCAATTTTACGTTTCAATCACATTTTAACACTACAAAAGTGTTTGGTAAAGCTTGACATTTTGTTTAAATGACTGATATCTATGAGTAAATCAGGACTGATATTGTAATTGTAAGTTTTATTTAAGTCTCAAGTTTTTCAATTAAATGTGATTTCAAGTGCTTGCAAAAATTTTTGTTTATTAAAAGAAAATGTTTGAAGGCGGCTTCCTTAAACCAAAAGTCAAAAACACACATTCACCACTTTTTTCTCTCAATGTAGGTTAATCGATTTACTTCCGTCATATCACCGTCGCCCGTTATCTTCGCCAGTATCTCACCAGTTTCTCCGATCTTCACCGGTTATCTCACCGCTCCCGATCATCTTCACCGGAATATCACTGTTGGCCAACATCACGCCCATTTTAAACTCACGGCGGTCACTGAAATGGCGGTTTGATTCGGTCGATCACCTTATGCTTGTTCACCAATCTATTAGTGTAGGCTCTGTCTATTCTGAATCTTTAGTATATTAGGATTATTCTGTAAGTTATCTTGGGGCAACTACATTGGATTTGCTCCATTTGTTTTTTGAAATTAGGTCACTTATTGTCCCAATGCCATTTGTTATGTATGTCTAGCTTCATTTCGTATCAAGTCCTTGATCACATTATTAGATATATATACTGGTTGGTTGTCTTGAGAACCATACTTAGTTTCATTATCGAGTCGTATTCACTTATACTTAAAAGTAGGGGGTATAGCTTAATTTTTAAATGAGACTTGAAAGCTTTATATACTTATTTAGAGGTTTATTAGCTGAATTTGTTGATTTGTGTTTAGATAATGTACGACTTCGCCTGTAGAGAGGATATTCTATACATTGTATTGCTTGATTGTATATGTGATTGTGTCCGTGACTGATTGTAAATGTTTGTGAATAAGACGTAAATGCTCTCTCATTTTGAAGGTTAAGGCTCACAAGCCCATGTGGTTGTGTTGTTTGTATAGCTTTAGAATAACATTTTGGAATTTTTGAGTGTATGAATACATGCTTGGTCGACTTGTTAGGTTAGAGTCTGTGGAGACATATGTTATGGTTAGATCCTTTTTAAATGGAAGCAGAGAGTTAATCTGGCCACTCGTATATCAGAACTTCAGTAGTCAAAATGCATACACATCACAATTTTTATACCTGGGAGCTGTTTTGGTCTCTTCACAATTTAAATAGGTTTATGCAGATTTACATAGAAAATAGAAATTAATAAATTGTTTTCGTCAGCTAATAAGATTTTTAATGGTGTGCAAATTTACTAAAATGATTGTGAAGAACCAAATGGCTGGGCGCTGGTCCATTATATCAAACACAGATGGGTCAGGGCGAGGTACAGTTGCACTAATGCTAGTTGTATACAGGTGTGCGTGCTAATGTGCAGTTGCAAACTTTAGTGGTTGTGACGAAATGCAGGAAAGCAAATCAACACGACCATGAGGCAGGTATGTGATTGTGTTTGGCTGGACTTAAAATGGGGCGCATTCAACATGTTTTGACAATTACAATGCTAGTTCATTTCCGTAGTTCAAGTGATATAATATCAATGCTGTGAAGCTAATATGAGTTTGTGATGTTATCCTAACAATTCATGCCAATATAATAGCTACAATATTCTAAAGCCTTAGTTGCTCAGATTATCAACGTGGTGGGAAGCATATGAGCTTCAAAGCAACTGAAGGTCAAGTACGACTTGTTAAATCGATGATCTTAGTTTCGCTTTCACTTGAGCATCATGCAATTAATATCTCATATACATTGTACTTATGGTATCAGTTAAATTAAATTATGTTAAATTGCAAAGTTTTCGCTTTACACACTTTTGATGGGTTTAACACACATGCATTTACGATGCTTATGACCTCAACATCCTAACAAAAGGCCATAAGTTGGCTCATGTTACCTAAACCAGGAAGGGTGCAATGGACTGGTTGGGTAACACGTCTACTGAACAAAATGGCTCATGTTACCTAAGCCAGTACGGTTTATACAAGAACATAGGTGTTCCTTTATTTTGCTTTTCGGAAATTCTAAACATTTTTTACTTCCCCCAGCCTCACTAACGGTACTCTAAATATTTACTTGCTTCCCATTTTGTTTTGATGCTTATCAGGACACACTTCAGCTTTTCCGACAAGTTCTGTTCAAGTTTCATGCTGCGAGTAGTCAGTGGGAGAGCATTAATGTATGAATCAAATCATCTCAGTACTATACTATCTGATTTTTTTTTTAATGCTTGAATTTTCAGAATTTCTTATTGTTATATACATATATCTTTGTTTAAAAGTGGAATTACAATGGCAAACCAACAAAGAGGATGATACAAATAAGTTTACAAAGTAAACTAGGAGCAGTGATTATGCTAATAGATTTTGCTAAAAAAGATGGCGCCTATCTCACTTTAAATCTTTTGAAATATGCTAACTGTATGCTTCACTGTTATGTACATTGCCAATGGATTATTTGATCCATATTGATGCAATGATTTGTTCATCAAATGGTAAGCTCACAAAATGCTACTTTTTGCAGGACAATATACCAGCTGAAGAATTTTGAAAAGTTAAAATGTAAGAAAGGACACAACTCGATGTTGAGAAGCACTCAATAGTGTAGGAATCAAAAATATCATGCCATTCTTTATTGGGTGACACTGATTTACAATAAGGACCACCTTCGGGCACTGGTGTAATCGCCCAAGGCACAGATATTGAGTCTGCAAGATCGAGTCGTATTGTAGTTGAAGGTGAATAAGATTTTTCTAGGCAGATAATAAGAACAAAGACAAAGTGGCAGCTGAGTTGATTCACCTGGAAGAAGAGCATAAAGCAATCAAAGGTTCGTTTTAATAATTCTTCTATCTCCTTGTGTATACATTTATAATATTGATATAATCTTAGTTGTAAACCCGTTGATTTGTGTACCCAATTTGTGAGGAAATATGTCTACATCTGCTGCATAACTATTGTTTATTTTCCACCTTTTTAGAAAAGCGCAGCATCCTTTGGACCAACCGATCAGAAGATTCACTCCCAAATACCAAAAACTTGGTTTCCTCAGGGTCCTCGAGTTCATCCAGGTAATTAAACGTTCAGCTTAATAATCCCGACAACCTTTTATTGCTTTTCTTTTGAGATAACTAGATATATTTTGATACCATATTGCAGCTGCTTGGGAATGATCTGAAGCAGTATAAAAAATATTTTACTACCTAAGTTGATATTAAGACAAAAAAAAAGAGATTCTTAAAAAACATTTCTCGGGGCACGACTATTGTACCCACTCACATGGTCAAATGATTGGTTGCTAGCTTAGATTAAAAATAGAAAATTAAATTTCATTATTTATATCCACTTTGTGATGTGTGTAACATGTGGGAACCATTTGATTCATATGTAGACATATACATTTTGGTTTATCATCTAACAAATGGATGAATTTGAGTTGTTTCGACTTGTTTTAGACAATAAAGTTACTTTGTGATTTCATATATGTGATTTTCTTATAAATTCATGTTTTATTTTTTGTAACAAATACAGCATATAAATTGCAGCAGAAATGGGAAAAATACAGTAAAAATGGAAAAAAAAGAAAAAAAAAATGTTCAAGACTTTTAGTGACTGAATAATTCAGTCACTAAACAACTGTTTTAAGTATTTGTTTCGGGACCTGTATTGACACATAACAATCAGACACAAAATCTGATAGACTTTTTGTGACTGATATAAAGCGTCAAAAAAGACTTTTAGTGATGGTTCCATTAGTGTCTCTTTTTCTTTCAGTGGGAGAAGACCAAAATGCTTTTAGTGACTGATTTTAAGCTTTTTCTGACACTTTTTTTCAGTCACTAAATGGCATTTATCTTGTAGTGTAAGATTTTTGAGAATCATATATGATTGTAAAAATCATATATAATTCGTAAAAATCGAATCATACATGATTTTTAAAATCATATATGATTCGTAAAAATCATATATGATTTTTTCGGACGGAATTTTTGAAAAAAAACGTTTGTCGAAAATATATAAAAGTGCATATCTATAGAAAGATAATTTAATTCTCGTCACGATGATGTATTTTTTATATTTTGAAGATTTACCGTTTGTAAGATATGTTGTTTTAAAAAAAAATGTGAAAATGATTTTATATTAATTTAGATAAAAAATGAAGGGTTATGATTGGTTTATTTGTTCTATTACAAATATCAGTTCTATATTGATTTCAACTCATGACATCTATTATATTTCATTAGTAACATATCAACATATTGATCAACACGCTGGTTAGAAAGCATGTTTACATGGATAAACTCTATAACAGGCGATGTAAAATATGGGATAAAAAAAAAAATCAGTTGAAAATGAACTTAAAATATCGATCACATTCCAATGGAAATAAAAAATAGCCTTGATTTATTAAATTAAACTCACACGAACGGTAACTACATGGTTTGCACAAGAAAAATTATATGACACGTAAAGTCTTTGCATCAACTCTCTCCCCTTAACAATAAATCTTATGTAACAAATGCTTTTATAACTCCTCTTAAGATAGCATCATACAAGCTGAAACTAGAAACAAGCCGATAACCCCACTTGAAGCAAGCTTGCCCACACCATTTCCCCGAGGGGAACTACCTGTAAAACACACTTGATGTTAAGAAAGCCATGAAAAAAAAGATCGGCTAGAGGTCCATTCACTTAGCTAGTCTCAATCTATGTAGTCGCAACTCGTAGCTTAGACAGAAAACAAATGTGATTATGTGAAGAGCGTATAACAGGGTTGATATAGAAATAGGCCACAAAAGGTTTAAAGATTTTTGAAAAGTTATTGATTGTGAATTATTAAATTGAATACCGCTACTAACTATTCCTTTTAAAGTCCGGCTTCAATGAATATGTCCAACCTGTTCAATGTAAATTATTTGGATACAGATAGAAAGCAGTGATTGGATATCTTTTCAGCAAATTTCTATTGTTTTTTCTCCACATGTTTTTTTGTTTTCTTTGTTAAAATTGTTTCGAGTCTTGTTTGAAGGGAAAAAAATGGGAAATAAATGTTTAAACGAAAATTTTGGCCACTTTAATACATTATATGTACTTTGAATGAGAGATTTTAAAGTGTTTTTCCTTTCAAAACAATTGCTCGCACTTTTAGAGGAAATGTGGATACAACAAGAAACTTTTTAGAGTTTTAGATGACAACAATATCCTTGATTTTCAAAACCTAAAAATTACAAAAACAGAAAAAGAAAACAACACCTAAAGTTACTTGGTGTTTATTTTCCCCAACTTACTGAAATGAAATTACTTAATAAATTATCATTCTTAAGCGAAAAAGGTTAAAAAAATATACATTCGTATAAACGCACAAACACTTACTTTGGAAGTTTTTTTAGACGCAACTTCTTTAACCTCGAGTAAGAATATGATTGGCACCACGCTTTGGTGGGGAATTGGGTTGTTGTTGAATAATAACAATTGGTGTAACTTTTTTAGCTTAATGAGTAACGGTTATTTTCAAAACTTAAAATAATATTAATGTATCCGAAGACCATTTACATACTAAAAATGTTTTACATACGAAATGATCAATACCAAAAGATCAAATCTTAACCGATTACTTTTTACATGAAATAAGAAACTTACTTTCCTCAATTTTTTTTTCAAAAATAACAATTACTCATTAAACTAAAAAAGTTACACCACTGCGAAAAGCATTTAATTATCTTTTTATGAAAAGACACTTTGTATACTTTCAACAAACTTTTTTAGTCACTCTTTCACCTTTTTTTCCGTTATTGAAATATGAGAAATTACATGCGATACAACACTAATTTGAATATGCGAATCTAAATACCGAAGAAAAACGAAAACAATAAGTCGTCAAAAATAAAAGTGCCCATTTATTAAAAGTTAATAAAATATTCGTAAAAAACGGTAAAATTTGTTTTGTCTAATGATTTACGGTTCAGGAAATATTTAAATTATAAACAAATGATTTCATTGGATAATAATGAAAATATTATTTATTTATTTATTTTTCAATAAAAAAATGAGATGCTCATATTTATCTTTTGATATACTAAAAACTTTGATATATAAATAGGGTTTTGTTAAACGACAGCCCTTAAGGCTGTCGTTAATATGATCATTTTTATTATAATTTTTTGTAAAAAACTAATTTACCTAATGAGAATAAAGAGTTCATTGTGTATCCAGAGTTTTAGAGATTTTATTTATTTTTATCAGAAATTTCATCCAATAAAAATCACTCATTATTTATTTTTATTTTTTTGAACAAGACTCATTACTTTATATGTAATAAATTCAAGCTCTTAACAACAACTTTTAGGGCTGCCATTAGCAAAACCCATATAAATAATCTCTCCAGAGCAATGTTTGTAAACTTATATTTGTAGATCATGTTCTTTTGGCCTTTAAAGCATCATTTTACAAGAAGAAAAACAACAGCTAATCGATATTATGCAATAAATATTGTACTGTACTATTTACGACTCTTACGAAGGAAAATGTTCTCAAAGTGAAGAAAAAATATGAAACGTAACTTGTTTGACGGGCTAAGAAAAAATCTTGGTCAATGGTCAACATTAAAAGCCACCGCCTAATAAATAGACTAATGATGTGTTTGAGGAGAGGCTTATGGGGCTTGGGCTTCTAAAATAAGACGGCTTATAAAATAAGTCTTGTTTGTCATAGGGCTTATGAAATCATAAGCCCTAAAACTTTAACCTCAAAAAAAAGGCTAAAAACTTTAGTCAGAGGCTTATGAACCATAAATTACATATTTACTCACAAAAATATCTAACATATATCATAAAATTCATTTAATTATATCTTTTTTAGTAATTTTGCAATAATAAACCTCATCCTCAACCCATTTACCGAACAAGTCTACAAAAATACAAATTTCAATTTCGACTTATAATAAAAGCCCCAGCCCCATCATACCCTAAATCAACTCTTACATAATTGAGATTTTTCCACTTTTAACTTATATTCCGTTAGATAATTTATGCTGCCATTGTCTCAATAAATTAATAAGTTAAATGTAATTTTTCGCACTTCTAGAAGTCTTTACTCGTATATCAACTTTTTTACAACAAAATGACCTTAAAATTCATGCTTCCCCAAACAAAAAATCTTTTAATAAAAAAATGAGGATTTTTCATAAGATCTGAAGAAAAGTCTCACAAGCCATAAAACAAGGATTATAAAAATCAAAAGTCTTTATAAACTGTCCTATAATCTCATTAAAGTGTCGCCAAATTATTGTTTTTGTTTGTGATTTGTCGTTCAATTTTTATACAAGTGTCACTAGAGTAAAACAGTAATATTAAGGTGTCACCTAAACTCAATTACACACCATTAATGCATAAATCTTAACTTACCAAAGTCGTTTATTTGGTAGGAGTAAAACATAAAGTAAGTAAATCATGTTCATAATATTACCTGGTGGAGGTTCAGGCCTAGATCCGCCTGGAGCTTGAGCTGTTGCATCAACAATAATCAATAATTAAATAATTATATTATCAAACAATAAACAATCAATTATAAAAATTGAATATTAAAAAAATAACTAACCAGTTCTACAGGCACTAGCATCAGATGAGATCCCACACAACTTAGGAAGATTCAATGCTTGCGTGACATTGATTCCTATGTTAGACAAGAACCCAGGATTCTGGTACAAGTTACATAAACATTGTAGATCATTAGCAACTGCTTCCTTGATGGGATTACAACATGAGTTTGGTGGTTTTGAGGTGGCGTTGAGGTAGTCGGAACACGGGACAAGTTTAGCCGCACACGTCTGAGCTTGTGCCCGTGCTGTCGATACTGTCATCGCCACCAATAAAAGCGTGACTAACCCTGTTAGCTGTGAAGATGTTGCCATTTTCTCGGGTTGTTTGTGTGTCGTGTGTGTAAAGGACTAAAGGCAGGTGGTTTGATTTATAAAGAGTGGTAGTTGAAAGTTGAGGGGCTTTTGTTATGGGAGGTGAATAGACGAATACCCGCGTCTAGCGACAGCGGTGTCTAATTTTTTGTAAAATTCCGACGACTCATAAGTTTCTTTCAACAAACTGTATTTGTAGCGTTACAGAATCATTTTAGAATAACTATAATTCTGATGCGTGGTTGCATAGCAACAGAAATATACATTTTTCAAGAAAATTATATGAAATCGATCTAAGTGTGAGAGTACATTTATAATAAGATTGTTTTAAGTTATTAATATTTTAGTAATATTAGATTCAAGTATTATAAAGAGCAACGGTATTATATAATTGACAATATTATATTGTAGTTTAGAGGTATAATTAACGTGTGTGACCGCATTTTCTTGTTTTATCAGAAGTAGGCAGTGATATATATTTTTTTACATATGTAGCGTTTATCATTTGTTGCATAGATAAGCATTGTTCAAAGCTATTTGTTTGGGATACAAATAATTATCGCTAAAGATAATAATACTTTTCAATTTTTGTGATTCTAATAAGCTTACATAACATTATTTATATACCGGCTATACAATATACATTAACTTTTAAAAGACGATTCATATATGCTAGTCCCTTAAGTAGTGCAAAACCAACATTTTTCAAAATAACATTATACAAATGACAAAGTACATGCGTCAAAGCAAAATAAACAACAAAAAACTCCAATTACTTGGTATCTCATTTTTCCAAATTTGTTACGGGTTCCACAACTAATTCATCATTTCTCATACTCCCTCCGTCCTAAAATTATTGTCCTCTATTGACTTTTTTAGTCTTTCTTCTTCGAGTTTGACCATAATTATTTTTGTTTGTGTTATATAATGCTTGATGAAAAATAAATGAATGTATTGAGTTTTAAATGTATTTTTCATTGGTATAATTTTCATAAAGTATTATATAACACAAATAAATATATTAATTGTCAAAGTTGAACAAAAAAGACCGGTCAAAGTCAAACTGTACAATAAAAATGAGACGGAGGGAGTATAATTTTGTCAAATTTGAAACATGGTTCGACTCGGGTAGTTCAACCAGTTGAACCGTTTCGGTCAAAAAACATGTCGATTTAAACCGAGTCAACCCGACAGGTTGGGTCGAAAACAAGTCAAATTAAACCGGGTCAACCCGCAGGGTTTGAAGCGTCCCGGGTCAGCCCGATTTTCGATGTGTGTAAATAGTTTTCTTTTGAAATATATGTCTTCAACATTTTCACTTTTAATTACTTTTTGGTTTTTCCTTGATATATGGTATATAGCAGGGTACCCGCGCATTTCGGCGGCGGGTATCCTCTGATGATTAACCGGAGAAATAGATCTCGATGAGACTTGATTCATCAGTTTGTATCGGTTTCAACGGGTCCTCTCTGGTTTGTTGTCGGATGGCTTTAATTGGTTAGCCGAACCAGTGGTGACACCGGTTCCCGGTTGAGCACGTTGGTCCTGTCCAATTTTTAAAACTATATGTAACATCAACTTGTTAGCTTGTATGAAGTTTTGTATGTTTTATTAATTTGTATAATAACATTTACTTTTTATTTTAACGCGTTTTAAAAATAACTTTAAAATTTGATTCGGACACTTTAATTAAAGGGGTGATATTGCTTCATGCATCATAATTTATGCATTATAGTATTGTACGATACAAACTGTAATGCATAAATTATGATGCATGTATCAAAATATGTGGTGTATGTATCAATTTCCTTTAATTAATAGTTGTATCAAATATACAAGTACAATAATTATCTTTTAATATATGTACAACTGTTTACTGTAAAAATTAAAATATGTCAATCAAATTTTAAAATATACAAATCATTTTCTATAAAATATCTCACTCTCTTTAATTCTAATTAGGTAAATTAGAATTTAGGGTACATTTAGTTTGTAGATGAGTTTATGATTAAAATTTGGATTTGGATTTGAAATTGGTTTAAGATTTGATTTGGATTTGTTGTATGAGAGAAAAAATAATATTTAAAAATATATTATATATTAATTATAATTTGAAAATTTTTTATGTACAGTAAATAATAAATAGAGAGAAAGATAGATAAAAGATTTGTTTATATTATTTTGTGCTATATTTGAAAGAAAAGACAAAAATGAAAAAAGAAAGAAAACAAAACTTGCTTTCATAATTTATGAAAGACACAATGAGGAGAAAGAAAACCTATTAGAGGACCTATCTTTTATGTAAACCTTTATATTTATTGTACCAGTCCAAACCCAATTCACATAAATGCAAACAAACAACTAACAAGTGTGAAATCAAGTATAAACCCAATCCAAAGTAGGATAACAAACGGACCATTAGTGTAATATGACTTGTCCTGGAGATAGATGTTTGCAGACCAATTTGCGCATGGGAATTTACGCATGGGAATTGTACATATTGACATTTTTTTCTAATTTGTTTGTACACATATGTAAAAGATTAGTGTGTGTAAAACTTCTTCCTTTTAATATTAATAAGTTACTCCCTCCGTCTCAAAATTATAGTCCCCTATTGACTTTTTCAGTCTTTCCTATACAACTTTGACCTTAAATATTTTTGTTTGTGTTATATAATACTTGATGAAAATTATATGAATGGATTGGGTTTTTGAATGTATTTTCATCGATATATTTTTCATCAACTATTGTATAACACAAATAAAAATATTTAAGGTCAAAGTTGAAAAAGAAAGACCGAAAAAGTCAATAGAGGACTATAATTTTGGGACGGAGGTAGTATAAAATTTTATTTGGTAAACTGCAAATTATGTTTCCGTGGTTTTTTATGTTTGCGAAAAAAGTTCTTAAACAAACTTAATATTGAAAAATGTCCTGGTGATTTGCACTTTTTGCAAACAATATCCTACTGGTTTCCACTTTGTTGCAATTTGTGTATTTTAGCTAACGAGCGTTACAAAATTCAGTTAGTGAGTTCTCACGTGTGTTTCACATGAGGGTATTTTTATCATTTCACTTTTTCTGCCATTTTATCTAGAATTCCACTTGCATACCTACATTTGTGTTTAGGGACATTTTTTGCAACCAAATTTTGCAATATTCTATAACACATACCATCGACCATTGTTGCACACCTACTCCTGATCACACACAGGGACGAAGCTAGGAATTTTCGTTAGGGGGGGCTCAAAAAAAATTTCGATATAAATTTTTGTTTTAGAAGCTTAAAGTTTGACTAGTTCCATAGTAACATATAAATTTTTGTTCAATCATAATACTTAGTGAAATGATAAATTATAAACTAGATGGGCTAAATTGAACTTTTTAATAAAGTACAGCACTAACTCATTATATATTATATTAATACACTATTACCAATAAATGCAGGACATTTCTTTTTTTTATATTTGGGTCATCATTTTCCTCATTGTGCTTCAAAACCTCCATTGAAACAAGAATGTTGAATTGCTTATTAAATTGCTTCTTGTTTTTCTTTCTTCCCACTTCGATGTAAGGGTAGTTCTGCCATTGTTAGGGGGCCGAGCAGCCCCCCCCCCCCCCCCCCCCCCCACTGGCTCCGTCAGTGATCACATACTCATAAACTTAAGAACATAGCAATGGTGTTTTGCGGATGTGGTAATGTTGCTATCATCAAGACATTCAGGACAGACAGAAATCCATAAAAAATGTTCTTCTACTGCCCCAACACTGTAAGCCTCGTTATACTGAATTAGAGGGAGTTATTTACATTAAATGTGACTCACTGTGTTGTTATCTGGATTATTTAGGGTTCGGATTATAGGACATTCGGGTGGATCGATCCCCCGATGTGCCAACGAGCTCTTGACGTCATCCATGGCTTTCTTAGGGCTAGGAATGCGCTGAAAGAGGATGATAACATCAAATAGTCCTGATATTTTAGTGTCAATTTCCCTCTAATATGCTCATCATTTTTGTTGTTTTACTTGAAAATATACTCTTATTTCTTAATTTATCATTTTCAGATTCTTAATGAGCATAGGAACAAAGAGACGCAGATTTGGAAGGTTATTATAGTAAATATACAAGAGTATGTTGGCCAGACAATAGTTACTGCGTAATTCCATACTCTGCCTACGCCGTAACTAGGACTTACACTACAAGACCAAAGTCAACGCAGTTCAAGGTTACGGCGTAACTTCATAACATAGTTACGCGTATATAATTCCAGACTTAAAAGAATTTTTATGGTCAAGATACTTACACCGTAACCCATTTGCAAGGTTACGACGTAAAAGTGATGAAATTCACTATAAGAGTTTTACGGTCGTAACTCATTCCTAAGGTTACGCCGTAAACATTTTACTATGGATAAGATCGTCAGAGATATGATGGTTACGGCGTAACCAATTCACAAGGTTACGCCGTAACTTTGACAAGACTATAAATACAATCCCTAATTCTGCATTTTCACAAGAACTTCCCAACACACAACACCAATAGACGTAAAAGGGCTTCTAGAGGGACGATATTCAGCAGCATACGGAGCATTTCCAAGGGAGAATTCACACCATTTACTACATAAGTTTTAGTATTTCATATCAAACATTTGTATTCAATTCATGTCTTTCATTATGATCTTAAATATTGAATTTCTTGCATTATTTAATATGATAGGCTAAACACCTTTGGTGTTAGCCTAGTTATGAAATTGTTATTGCCATGATTTAGTTTTCTCATTTCCGTATACCTTTATGTGCTTTTTTTCTTTGCTTATTCGTGGATACTTTTGTTCCGATAGTGTTAATGTTTGGTAGTATCTAGGAAGCTAGGAAAATTGACCATCGGACCCTAGACAAATAGGTTGCTAGTAGTGGTAAGAATTGACCATAGGACTACCACTATCTTGTGTGCGAATTGACCATAGGATCACCTACCAAACGTAGATTCTTAAGAAGTTAAGGGGAAACCTAAGTTCTGAGAGGCCGGGTTTCCTTAAAATAAGTCTAGATTATAGCTGGTACTTAATGACTCTACATAGGTTAACCCGCGAACTCTTGCAATCGTATGGTTACAGAATAGGAACCTATAGAACATAGGCTAGACGAATATACCCGAGGAGTCTAGTGACATTTACCCCCCCCCCCCCACATGAAGCGATAGAAAATATTAATAGGAAAAATTAATTATGGCGTAACAAGATTAGTAATTAGGCTAGCATATTTTACTAATTGTTCATCACTTTAATTTGCTTTCATTTTATTTTCATTAGTTTAATTATTAATCAATTCAAAACCCCCTTTAAAATCAGTGACATTGTAACTTAGATTAGATCCGCACTCATAGCTCTTGGGAAGACCTTCGCTTTACCGATTACTACACTACACAGGACCGGATACACTGCCCGTTAGTGCATAGGTAGACCTTAGGTAGACGAGAAATTGTAAATAGTAAAACCTGGTCTAAAATCCAGCATCAGAGGACATCGAGGAGTGTGTTTAGATGTTCAGGGAGCAAAAGGAACTGGTGATGAAGCTGAGGATATACCTGGTCTTTGCTTGTTTTATGATCTTTGTCGTTTACAAGTGGTTCTAGGATGGTTGTGAATGGTAGTTTAGGTTTATTTGTTTATGTGGGATGTAGTCAATCCCTTTTTTTGTGAACGATCTTTGTGGGATGAATGTGGATATGGTCTTATTAATGCTTTTTTACTTACTTGTTCATTTAGTTTTTGTATCATGGGATTTGACAATATCTACATAAAATGGGTTATTTTGAGCTCTTAGTTGACTAAGGTAGTCAAAGGAAAAAGTGGGCTAATTATACTCATCTATTGTTAAAGTTATAAACTCATAAGGATAGTTTCCTTAAATTGTGGTGAAGTAAGGTCCAAAATGATTATACTTCTCTATTGTGGGTTGTTCAAATTTTGTGCCAGAATTTGAGGACATTTGCTTGTTTTTCTAGTGCTAAGAGGGTTTGAAGCTCATGTCTTATGTTGTAATTCCTGTGTGTAAAGTTATCAGATTTGGTTGTCTATTATTGATTCTAAGTATTCAACAACTGTTGTTGTGATTGGGATTATTTTAGTATCTTGGTTACTTCAGATAGTGATGATATGAGTTTGATATAATGTTGTTTGCTCTTAGATATTGCATTCTGGTGGGCATCTTTGGTTGTAGTGATTTTGAATAGATGGCTTTTCTGAAAGATGTTGCTTTATGTAATTTCATACCCAATATAACTGATATTCAGTGACACTTTATAAACCAAGAAAGCATCTAAAATAAGTTATTTGACAATTGCAAGTCAAATAACAGCTAGAAACTCACAAACACTAACATAAACGCAACTCACAATGCATAAAAGCAACTCACAAACAATAATTAAAAAGCAACTTACAGTGCATCCAAACTTATTAAATGTCTTAAAAGCCACTCACAAATCATCCAAACTTACTAAATATCTTTAGAAAATCACAAACCATAACATAAAAATAATTTTTTGTCTTTGTCATTCATAGAACCATTCAAACTGTAGCTTCTTTGGCATCCCTTCTGGTACTTTTTCTCCTCTGACTAACAACCTCTTGCATTGATTGTGACTTCATTGTCTGACTTGGTCCTGCACCAACTTCAGTTGGTTCAACATCTGCAACACCCTCAGTTATGGCCTTCGTATTGCCTTTCCCTTTTGCCTTCTTTTGTCTTAGACTTGTACATGATCTTTTGTTGTGACCTTGTGTACCACATTTACTACAAGTGACAGTCTTTCCCATTCTTGAAAGCTTCTCATCCTTGACCATTGCCTTCAACGAATTCTCAGCCTTCTCATCTTTGCTCAGTCTCCTCTTCTTCCTTGGTCCGCCAACTGGAATATGATGGTGTCGGGGCAATAAGATACTAGACATTCCGCACTTGGGTAAATATGTATAATTACTAAAACCTTCAATCTTATAGTTGCACGTATCATTCCATGTTTTTAGCCAATATGCTTGATGGACCCAATCCTCAGTGTGGAAAACTAGAAGGGAGGTTGAATAGTTTTGCCTATTTTAAGTTGGTTTCTAAAAACTTTAGATTCGATGTTATGTGAAATCGTATGGATGAAGATAAAGTATAGATCTAAGAGTAATGCAAGTAAAGAAAGTAAAGTAAGGGATAGAAATGACACAACCGATTTATAGTGGTTCGGCTACAAGGACACCTTCCTTTCCCTAATCTACTCCCCGTGTCACCTACTCGAGAGTTCAAGCACTATGTCAACAGACTCCTTCAACTTGGCGGAGAAGCCTTCACAACGTTGCTTACACCTTTTTCTAGTACAAAGCTAAATACCGAATCCGTAACACGCAGGACCAAACCAACACGACTATTACACAACAAATATGTGAAATATCAAATACAAGATCTTTGCTACAGAAATCTTGTGGAGGAAAAAATCAATCAAGGACCCCTTTCTTGGATGACTTGTAGAATGCTCATGATCTGGCCTTAGAGAAGGACCTATATGAGAATCAAAATAGGAGAAAGAAGAACAACTCTCTAGATCAAGTGATCTTTTGTTAGAAGAGTGTAAAAATATATGAGAGAGTTAGTAAGAAGAGGGGTGAGTAAAAATGAAGAAATGGCTCTCTATTTATAGGCAAAATCTTGCCACTGTTGCACGGATCCCACGAATCCCTTGCTTAAGGGATCCGTCTTGTGTAACTCCAGGGATCCGTGGGACACTCCTCTTTGCTCATGGGTTTTTGGGTCATGGGTCATGGGTTGGTCCATGGTTATTTATTTAGATACAATGTATCTAATAGATGCAATGCATCTAGTCAATGGATCATGGGTTAATACGATGGGTCATGGATATGCTCAATGGGTATGGTTCATGGGTTGTGGTTTTTACCCATCCTAGTAAACTAATATAACAAATGATTTATTACAACAATTTGTATTAAATGACTATATGTAAATGCTTTACAAAAATAACATGTATCCTTATAATTTTACTTATGATAACATTATATTTGTTATCAGCAAAACACAAAGAGATCGCTAAATATTAATAAACGCTTTTACGGTTTATTTGTATTAACAATCTCCCCCTTTTTGTTGATTTCAAAACATAATGTTATGATGAGTAAAACTTAAGATTAGATATATGTTTTGAAAGCCTAAGTTTTACTTCTTCTCCCCATTTTTGTCGAAACAAAAAGTTACCCTAACGAAGAAATAAAGTGTGGAAAAATAGTCCACGTATCTCTAACTCCCCCTTGACGGTAGCTCCCCCTAGAATGGGGCGTCAAGTGAGAAAAATAAAAAGATCCTACAAAGAAAGGGTTAGTACTAACATGCATAAATAATCTTGTGATTGAAGAGAATCAAGATTGGGAGCCAAGGTATGTAAACAAGGCCTTGTAATAAACCAACAAAATGTAGTGGTATTTATGCCACATACAAGATGTAAAACTAAGAACAAGACTTGTTCTTAAAAAATAACGCAAAAGAAAAATACTAAAAATAAGAAAAATGATTCCTTCCATGCTTGCGTAAGGTTATGGATGGAGGTTTTGGTGAGTGATGATGTTGATGCGATCAAGAATGAGGTTGAGAATGACTCTCATTTCTTCCCTAATTTCTATTGCAAGATCCCAAGTGGATTGGAAATGTTCACAATGTAAGTGATGTGGGTAATGAGTGCGGAAGTTTTTCGGGTTATTTTGATTTGTGAGATGCGGAAGTTGTGGTGAAAAAGATGGAAAAGACGGATCAAAATCCGGAATGTTTAGAAGTGGTGGTGGAAAAGAACCTAGATGTTCTTGTAACACAATGGGAGCTAAAGGTGGTGATATTTCAAGGTCTTTGAATATTGTGTTTGGAGAAGTGGGAGGTGTCAAAAAGACTAGTTCTTTTTGCTTGATTTGGTGAGATCTTGTTGGAGTCTTAAGGAGTTCCAAAAGAGTGACCTTAGGTGGGGATTTGATGGGTGATGAAGTTGGTGTACTTGTTGGTGATGAAGGAGGTGCTATAATGGAAGCATCTTGTGGTGAATGAGTTGCTGGTGATGAACCATTTGATGATGGTTTTGTTAAGCAACAAGGCCGGATGCTAATCCGTACGGATTTCCTAGATTTTGGTTGTGGTATTTTGGAAGGTGGGAGGACAAAATTTTGGAGTTCTTGAAAGGCATTGTTTGGACTAGTTGATTCATCTATGTTGTAAGATCTTTTGGGTGACATGATGATGTTTGTTTGTGAGGTTGAGAGTGATGAATATGAAAGCATTTTGGGAATCCTATTTATAGAAAAATAATGCATTGTAATGAATGCTTGACCCAAAATGTGGATTAAAATCTAATGATTAGATATGAATTTAAGGTATGTGATCATGAGAACACAAGCATTAAGTAACATACTAAAAAAAAAAAGAAATGATGAAAATATTGAAGTTTTCATCCAAAGTGAGAAAAATGGAAGATAAAATTAGCTTCTGTCTCACAGATCCCACGGATCCTTCCCTTGAGGGAACCATCCAGCATTAAGGCTGGGATCCGTGGCACTGGTGACTCAGGCAGCTCAAAATTTTCCTTTTTGGAAACATTTGTGCCTAGTGTGTGCCTATATGCAAACCATTTGGAGTTGCGGTTATCTCGACTCCTAAAAAGAAAGGAAAAATAAACTAGAAGTGAAAAAGATCACACTATTATGTGAGATAACCCGAGTGCTCCTAATTCATTGTTGCTTAAATGAATGTACCCGAAAACACATATTAGTTATGTGTCCCCTTTAGCATTCAAAAAACATGAGATGCAATGAAAACGGGTTTTTACTTTGTATTAATAATGAAAAAGTGATTTATCCTAGACGTGAGAAATGGCTTTTATGAAAGTGATACGGGAAAAGGTATCCTTTTAGAAAGCATTTTGAAAAGAGATTTCTATGTGTGAATAAACCGTTTATTCTTGAAAAAAAATAGGTATGCAATTACGTGTTTGCGAAAGGTACTTATTTTTAAAAAAATAAGAGAAAACTATGAGTTATAAGAAAAAAAAACTTATCTTGGGTTTTGAAAATTCCCGTATTGCTTGTGAGTTGTGCGTGAAATAGAGATCCTAGACTCAGAAAGAAGAAGGCAAGTGTTTACATACCTTGTAGAGTTTAAAAACTAATTACGACGATTGTTCCATGAGACCAAGACCAAGACGAAGTAGGTTGAATTGTTCCCGCTTCAACGGTTTGGTGAGGACGTCGACTATGTTGTCTTCGGACGCTACCTTCTTAATAGAGATGTTCCTCTTTTGAACATTGTCTCTTAAGAAGTGATGACGAATCTCTATATGCTTGGTGCGAGAATGCAATACCGGATTCTTGCTTAAGTCGATGGCACCTTTGTTGTCACATAGAATGGATATATCACTTAGATGAATGTCGTAGTCAACTAACGCTTGTTTCATCCATAGTGCTTGTTGACATGCTTTGCCGGCGGAGACATATTCGGCTTCGGTTGTTGATATGGCCAATGCCGTTTGCTTCTTTGAGAACCAAGATGTTAAACAACATCCCATAAAAGTACATACCCCACTAGTACTTTTTCAGTCAACATAATCACCTGCATGGTCAGAATCTGCATATACAATTGTTTCTACCCCCCGTACCCTTAGGATACCACAATCCTAATTGAGTCGTACCCTTAGTGTACCTAAAACTTCTTTTGACTACTTCTAGATGTGATGTTTTAGGATCTTCTTGAAACCTAGCACATAGACAAACACTAAACATGATATCCGGCCGACTAGCCGTGAGGTAGAGAAGACTACCAGTCATGCCACGATATTTTGTGTTATCAACGGATTCGTCGTCTTCATCTTTTGTGAGTTTAGAGTCTATGACATTGGTGTCCTAATGGGTTTTGACTCTTCTAAACCGAATTTCTTTAGCATCTCCTTTATGTATTTAGATTGATTAAAGAAGATACCATCTTCAACTTGTTTGATTTGTAGACCAAGAAAGAAACTAAGTTCTCCCATCATACTCATCTCGAACTCGTCATGCACGATTTTAGAGAAATCATCACACATGTCTTGACAAGTAGATCCGAATATAATATCATCTACATATATTTGAAAAATGATTATATGTGACTCTCCTTTCTTAGTAAATAGTGTGTTATCAACTAACCCCATGGTGTAGTTGTGTTTGATTAAGAATGAATTGAGTCTATCATACCAAGCTTTTAGAGCTTGTTTAAGACCGTAAAGGGCTTTCTTTAACTTATACACATGTTTAGGTTTTTCAATATCGATGAAGCCCGAATGTTGAGCTACATATACTTCTTCATTAATAAAACCATTTAGAAAAGCACTTTTGACATCCATTTGATAAAGCTTAAGATCATTAGCACAAGCATAAGCAAGAAGTATTCTTATAGACTCTAATATAGCCACGGGGGCATAGGTCTCATTAAAGTGTATTCCTTCGTGTTGATTATACCCGTGGGCAACGAGTCTAGCTTTGTTTCTAGACACTACACCGTTTGCATCTAACTTGTTTTTACATACCCATTTGGTTCCTATTATGGTTTTATTACTAGGTGCAGGGACAAGTGTCCAAACATCGTTAGAAACAAATTGATTTAACTCTTCTTGCATAGCCATTACCCAACTTTCATCTTTTATGGCTTCTTGTGTATTCTTAGGTTCTATGGTTGAGATAAAATAAAATAGGCTACTTTGATTTTTGACTTGAGACCTTAAGGTTCTTTCGTTTAACTTTCCTATGACCTTATCTACGGGGTGATCTTTGGACTCTTTAATATTTATGATTTCATCATTTAAGGTTTCTTCTTCTTCGTTTATCTTTTTCTTTATTACAATAGCTTCACTCTCGACAATCTCGTCATTGACAAGAGGTAGAGTAGGTTTGGGTGGACTCTCATCAAATTTTACGTTTAATGACTCTTCAACCTTCATTGTTTCTTTGTTTAATATGACGTAAGATTTGCTATTAGGAGAGTAACCTAAAAAGATACCTTCGGTTGATTTAGGATCAAATTGTGTAAGGTAATCTTTAGTGTTAAGTAGAAAACATTTGCTACCAAAGACTCTAAAGTGATCTAACGTAGGCTTTTTGCCTCGAAGTAACTCGTATGGAGTTTTTCCTAAAAATGGTCTAATTAAGACTCGATTAAGTATGTACGTTGAAGTATCAATGGCATTGCACCAAAACTTTTGACGTATGGATTGCTCATTTAGCATGGTGCGACTCATTTCTTGTAGGGTTCTATTATTTCTTTCAACTACCCCATTCGATTGTAGAGTGCGAGGAGCAGAGAAGTTGTGAGTAATACCATTAGCGTCACAAAAGGCTCCAAATTGCACTTCATTATCGAATTCTCTACCATGATCCGTTCTAATAAACACTATAGGACTTCCTAATTGTTTTTGAATTTTCTTACTTAATATTTCAAAGTGATTAAACGTTTCAGTTTTGTTCTTTAAAAATTTAGTCCATGTGTACCTAGAGTAATCATCCACTATAACCAAAGTGTAGTAGTTTCCTCCATAACTTTGGATAGCGGATGGACCAAATAAATCCATGTGTAGTAACTCTAGACACTTAGTTGTAGAGACTATGTTTTTAGCTTTGTGACTAGCATGGACTTTTTTCCTACGTTACAAGCATCACAAAAGTGATGTTCATATTTTAATTTTGGTAGATCTCTTACTAGAACTTTGGATGATAGCGATTGAAGAAGTCGCATATTGGCATGACCCAATCTTCGATGCCATAAGGTCGAAGTATCATCCATAGAGGTAAGACAAAGTTTGTCTTTAGGTTCATTACCAATTTTAATGACATAGACTCCATGTTTCCTAATTCCTCTACCTATGGTGATACCGTTTTTCAATATCTTACTACCGGTTTCGTTAAAAAGTACGTTGCACTTTTTATCACATATTTGTCCTATACTGAAGAGGTTAAAGTTTAGGTTTTCTACGTGACACACATCGTTAATGGTTAGAGATTTGTTAGAAATCGTACCTTTACCGATGATTTTGCTTTTTCTATTTCCAAATACCACATTTCCTCTATTGAAGGATTCATATGTGGAGAATAAATCTTTATTTCCAGTCATGTGCCTTGTGCACCCGCTATCCTTGATCCACTCATCCGGATCTAGGTCGACCTTTAAGCACACCTAAGAAAACAATTAACTCAAAAGTTTGGTCCTCATTTGTTCATGGGTCCATTAGTGTTAAACATTCCATTCATGTTAGTCATATATGGATAAGGTGAATATACGTTCCATGGTGCAAAGTTTTGAAATGGAAAGCCATTTTGCATATTTGGATTCCATCCCATTTGATGGTTACTTCTCGGATAAACATTATTAGGTCTCCTAGATGTGTTCGGTTTTGAAAATGATGGACCTTTGTTTCTTGTAAAACTTTGATTATATCTTGGAGGTGGTTGTCTAATGGTGACATGAGTTGGTTTCTTCTTATTAACAATAACAAAATCAGTTCTAGATGAAGAAGCTAAATTATTACCACTGTTTGCTTCAGCAGACCCACGGATCCCTGGCTGTACACTAGCCGGTTCCCTTTTTATGGGATCCGTGGGATCCGTGACAACAATGGTTTGTTTTTCTAGTGCCTTTACGAATTGTGTTTCTTTGTTTTCACTAGTTGACGCATTAAGTTCCTGAAAACCTAGACCTTTTTGGTTGTTTCCTGTTTTAACACTATCCAATATCATATCTAAGGTATTAGTGTTCATTCTAGCAATCTTAGAGTCTAGATGATCAACTAGTGTTTGAAGTTGAACGCAAAGTTCACATTCGCCACTTGCTATCTTCCCTTTTTTCTAGACGTTTTAATTTTGCCTTTAACTCTATGACTTCCTTTTCAAAACATTGGTTTTGGTTTTTCAAAAACTAGTTTTTGTTGATTACTTTTAAACTAATTTTGCAAAGTTTATCATATTCATTATGCAATGAGTCATCATCTAATGATGAGCTACTATAGTATTCATGACATACCTCGTCATTTGCCATGAGACAAATTTCTTCGTCCTCCTTCTCGCTTGTTAGGAATTGGAAATTCCATGAGAAAGTGTTGGTCACCCCAATTATGGTCTAGCATATGTTAGCTCGTAGACTTGTAGTCATTTACGTTGTTTTGTAGTTTATTAGTTAATTAGTAGCGTAGATTAGTTTAGTGCAACACCGTGGAAGAAGGACGGGTCTTTACCCACTGTATACCTGATCCACAGGCCGTCAGGAGGTCGTTTAGTTTGTAACCTATAAATACCCTCTACCTTCCAAGGTAGAGGGTTGGAAGTTCTAATCTAACCTTTTACACTTTTGTTTATCTCTCTAGAATTCCCTTTCTACTCTCTTCATCTCTCTAACCATGACATTCATATACTATCATCATCCTAGACCACCCGAATCATCTAAACAACATAATATTTACAATCCTACAAATGGTACCAGAGCCTAGGTTGTGTTGTTTGTAATGATTCGAATGGTTTTTATATGATTTTTTTGTTTAAATCGTTTTTACGTGGTTATTTTTAAAATAGATTGGCTGCTATTGGTTTTTTATGAGCTGTTAACATGTGTGGTTTTGATATTCTGTATCTGGTTATCTATTGTTCTAACAAAAGCTGGTGTTTTTAATCTGCTGGTGATGTTATTAATCTGGTTCTGCTGGTGTTATTCAGCTACTGTTGTGATGTTTATGATGTTCTTGGTAGAGACTTGGGGTCAGATTCTTGGTAGAGACTTGTCCTTATTATTGTCGAGATTCATTGTATGGTCAACAGGTCAAAGGCGAGTTGTGATTTGTGGTCCTTTATTGAAAGCGACTTGTCTATTTATTACTGTAGCGACTTGGATGTTTGTTGACTTTTTAAAAAAAGTAAAAGGCGACTTGTCTTAACAAGTTGTCCAGATTCTGTGTATCTGGTCAAAGCGAGTTGGGTGATTATGGTCATTTAGCGACTTGATGCTGATGTAGCGATTTGAGGCTGATATAGCGATTTGTCTAATTTTTTAGACGGTTTGTCTGTTTCAATTCTGGAAGCGATTTGACTTTTGAGTCAATAGCGATTTGTCGTTAAAAGGTCAATAATTGAAGCGACTTGTGACCAAAACCAGAACAACAAAAGTCTCATACAAACATCAATCATCAACAGACAACATCAAAAATACTACTAACATCTACTATATCAACCATCTATCAGCAAACTACCATACATCTTCACATGAATCATCATCTCAGTTCAATAATCACAAATCAATCAGGTTGCAAGAACATAAAGGTAAACATAAAGATCTTGCTAAAGCTAAACTCGCATCATTCTTCATACAAGACTCATACAACCTGGTTATGTAATCTAAATGATCTCAGCCTTCATATTTCGTGGTTATCAAAATGGAAACATCAAGACTAATGAGAGTCTTTAACACGAAATAGTCATTCATCACAGATTCATATCAACAACCATAATGACTCAAACATTCGAATCAACCAAAATAGAAAAAGAATTCTCAGATTATTTTCTTAGTACAAGATCAAGATAGTATCTTAAATCCATCATCGAGACATATGTTTAATGTTAATATCCGAATGTTTGAAGCATGAACAAACCATGAATGGTTTCATCCTAAAACTCTTTTCGGTTAAAAAGGAATTACAAATGAAAGGTTCGACCTCAGACTTGCCTGTGTGTTTTCTTCGATTAGTTCAAAAACAAACAACACATGAGCTTTGTCATCACAGATCATTAGAAGTATAACCTTCTCTTTGATTTTCGAACTATTTTGAAGAAATTAACAAAACAAAATCGTTTCATTAATTTCTTTTGTTCGGTTTTAGAAAAGAAAAGCTAAAAGAAAATAAAACCTACCTGAGTCTCATCCAAGAATCTTGATGCCGTCTCTAACGAACATCGAGCCATCCTTGTGGCTAGGTTTTGTCTAATCCGATTCATGGATTGAAAATTGTAACATGTTTATCTTTCAGAGATGTTGCTGTTGTGTGTTGTGATGAGATTTAATGATTTGTGGAGGATTTTTAGGAGTGGAGGCGGATTATTGAGAGTAAAGTTAGGGAGTGAGTAAGTACTGATGGGGGCGGAAATATGTGTGGGTGATTAGGGTTTGAGAATATTAGGGTTTGTGAAATGGTAATGGGTGTGTGATATGTTTGTTTTATACACGTAAAATTAGGGCACCTCTTTGTGCCGTGTGAATGATGGGCCGTATATCTTCATGGACCAACTGATTATGTATTTTACTTGGGCTGAGTACTTGTCTTCTACGTGGGCCGTATGGATATGGTCTGGACCCAAATTGGATCAAACTTACTAGTTACTTTCACGAAGTTTATAAGTTTGATTTTATTTATATGGGATTTTGTGTAACTTGAATTAAATGAGATTTGTTGATGAGATGTGATGATGCGAGGTTTGACGTTGTGATTTGTTAATAATGAGACCTGCTGTGATATGTGATTGGATGATGAAATTTGAGGTGTTAGGCGGCTTGATACTTTGGTGTATACACTTTCACGGAAAATATTATGTCACGGCTTGAATTGATATGTGAACAAAGTTGACTTCGGGGTTGATTGTTCGGTATTTCTTATTTCGATTTGAAGTGAGGGTTTCCGGGCACGTTTACTTATTTCGTCTTCTTTCTTTCTACCCTTCCGCGAGGATGACGTGTTTGGGCAGTTATAGTGTGTGATAAAGACTTGGCTATTTAGTTACGGTTGTGATTCTTTCTCGATTAACCCACAACGTAGCTATCACTTCGGTGTCTTACGCAGTTGTGGATATGTCAAGAGGTTTTGTACATTGGGTACACCGTTTTTTCTTCACAAGGATTAGTTCAAGCTTAAGTAACAAATCCGGGGAATGTTACGTCTTGTTCAAGTTTGACATATCGGGTCTATTTCTCCATGTGGTCACTACAATAGCCGACAGAATGCGTGATTGATGTATTTACCAAAGTGTTTATTGGATGGTTGGTGATATTGTTGATGTTGGATAATGAATCGCTGATGAACCACTGCATGTTCCCCTAAAACAGATATTCAACTAAACCAAAGTTGTCATCTCACATTCAAGCTAACATTGTTCACGGTTTAGTCTTGATTTTGTAAAATCCCGCGAAAGAACCTATTTCTCGGTTTAAATCATAGACTTGTAAAATCCCATGACAATGGAAACATCTTGGTAATTGTAAAGTGCATTTCCGGATCTATCTTACGGTTTATTCTTGGTTTTGTAAAATCCCGCGAAAGATACTATTTCTCGGTTTAAACCATAGAATTGTAAAATCCCATAATGATGGAACCATCCTGGAGAAAGGAAAGTGTATTTCAGGATCTCATCTGATGCTTGTGCTACGGTTTCTACTTCGAAGAAGGGATAAAAGGGTGTACTTCATGAAATGGATGTGTGTTTGGTTATTCGTCATGGCAGTTTGGTTATTACATGGTTTTACGGGGGTATGTGCTTTTAACCATGGTCGGGATGAAAACCATTATCATAGTTCACTTAAAACGTCAAAGGAGGCTAGATTTGCGCTTTTAACCAGAAGATGTGACAATGGGGTTAATTCACTATTATTTATTTGAGGTTGAAGTGATATATCACGGGCGAGTGTACTTAGTATCTGAAGGTATCGGGGATGGTTGGATGAAGATTCTTCGAGATCTTTGTTCGAGCTTTTTCCAAAAATGAAGACTTGGAAATCTAGTTATTTTTTAGAGTCTTTTCCTTTTCTTTTACCACTTGGGGGAATTGGGCTCTTATTGCCATAAAAATAACTATCACTTTAAGGAGTTACGTTGTAGTGCTCAGTGTCACATTTAATTATGGATTTTCAAGAGGTGATGTACGTCTTATACTTGATGGTTGGTTGGATGAAGAGTATAGAGTACTTAGAGATTCAATGGAGGATGAATTCTCGGCACCGCTCTTTGTTACATATGTGCAAGTTTAAGTCACGAGTTCGGGTTAGTTTACTTCAGGGTCAAATTCATCATATTGGGTTTTCTCCATCAGTTGTCACTACAAAGAGCCTACTGAATGATAATGGGGTGATTACATGTTTTTCCAAGAGATGCTGAAAAGAGAGAGATAATGACGTATGAACACAACAGTTCATGCCTCGTACTCTAAAGAAAAGAAATGTGTACGTTTCAGTGCGCATTATCTTTGAAAGAAGAGAAATCTTCTTATGACGTTTGAATACAACAGTTCAAGCCTCGTTCTCTAAAGAAAAGAAATGTGTACGCTTCAGTGCGCATTATCTTCGAAAGAAGAGAAATCTTCTAATTATGACCATTCTCATCAACATGCTTCATGCTTTTTCTATGTGCTTTCGATTATCAAGTGAACCGGGCTACCGTTGATTGTTTTCTTATTCCACTTGCTCAACTATAATGACGATGGCGACATCATGTGCTAATTTTGCGGGGGAGAAGTGTGAATAGACTACATTTGGATGATTTCACTTATTCAATCAAGAATGGCATCTCCGTATGCAATTCTTGAGGGGGAGAAGAAGTATGATAATTCTGCATGGTTGATTGTTATTAGAGAATAAATGGTCAAACGGCTCCAAACTCATGTAAGAACCGAGCTTCTTCTTATCGGGTCATTTCTACATGGAGTTTCTTCTAAGAGCCATTGGTTGGCATCTTCACAGAGAAAGTTTCTGAAGATAAAAGAGGTACACAAGTATGACATATTCAGGGGAGATAAATGTATAACATGAGGGAGGTGCTATCAGTTATTCTTTCGGTGGGAATGTGTGTACTTTGGGTTCTTGAGCTTCATACACGATCATCAGGGAAGAAAGCCATTGTTTACCACAAACATTGGGGAGGTATTTTCTATCCGGGCATGATGTGTATTCTGGAGAGTTCTTGGATATTGGTGTACTTTGGGTTCTTGAGCTTCATACACGATCATCAGGGAAGAAAGCCATTGTTTACCACAAACATTGGGGAGGTGTTTTCTTTCCGGGCATGATGTGTAGTCGGGAGAGTTCTCGAGCATTATACAAAGAGACTGACTGCATCAATTCAACTACTTGGGGGAACTGTTCTCTTGACACCTTTTTGGAATGGATCGCTTCAGACTTCAGTGGTTATGAAATTTGAGAAGATTATTTATGAGTGAGATGATACGTTGCTGTTCTTGTTGATGATATAACCTCGAACGAAGAATCACGATGATTATTCTTAAAAGGAGCAGCGGGATTTATGATAATGGTGTGATTCTCTGTGCACCTGGCTAAGGCAAGCTTGAAATAGAGCTTCGAATCTGCTCATCTAATGGATCTTCGTGTTGGGATACAGAAGATTAAAGTACTGAAGAGTCAAAGTACTGAAGATTGACAAAGTACTGCAAGAAGTCAAAGTACTACTTATTCATTGAAGTACTGTAAAGTTTAAAGTCGGTTGTATTAGATTAAAGATAGAAAGTAATGTTTATCTAGAACTTTCTAAGTATTGTTTACTTGACGTACAAGGATAAGAATTGTAAATCGTTTAGGGTTATCCTTGAGCCTATAAAAGGACCCCTAGATTGATATTAGATGTACGTGACATTATTAGAGTTTTAGAGAAGTTCGATATTATTAGAGTTGTTAAAGAATCTGCATAATAAGCAGAGTTAGAGTTATTAATAAAATCGTTCTAAGTTAAAGTTATTCTTCTTAGCTTTGTTAAGTAAATTCCGCATACTTAATAGAGTTTGCTCAGTGTTTCATTGTTAATAACTTAGGATTTATCCGAGGTTATTAAACCTTAAACAAGCTATTTAAGTTAGTTTAGTTAGAGTACATCGATCCGACAAGTAGTATCAGAGCTTGTGTGGAAACTCTGACTAGGAAGAAACCCAAAAACCCTACTACAACAAAACCTAAAGACGTCGACTGAAGCTATTCCACCACCATCAATCACCTCACTCAGAATTCCAATCATCAAGAAGGGAGAATACGACCTATGGTGTATGAAGATGAGGCAGTACATTGCCATTACAGACCATGCACTATGGAATGTAATTGTCAATGGTAATGAAGTAGTTCCAGAACCTGTGGAGATTGCTGGACAACCTAAACCACCCAAACCAGTCTTACCAGCAGCTACCATAAGGAATCAAGAGAAGGCTCTTAACATACTCTTATCTGCTATACCTGATGGACATCTACTGAAGTTTCATGATGCTAAAGATGCAAAGCAGCTCTGGGCTGCTCTCAAGACAAGATTTGGAGGGAATGAAGCTTCTAAGAAGATGCACAGAAATCTGTTGAAGCAACAGTTTGAAACTTTCACTGTTGGTGAAAGAGAGAGTCTTGATGCTGCATATGATAGATTTCAAAATCTCCTCAACATGTTGGAGTTATACAAGGCAGAAGTATCTGTTGAAGATGCCAATCTGAAGTTCTTAAGGAGTTTGCCATCCACATGGCATGTGATAGCTACTATGATCAGAGGACAACCAGGTTTGGATGTCATGGACTTTGATGATCTCTACAATCATCTGAAAGTGTATGAGGACAACCAGTTCCAAATCTCACAGTATTGCTTTTCTGTCATCTGAAAAGAAGGGCAGTACTTCCACCAAAAGTACTGCTTCTCCTACTCAAAGTACTGTGGCTCAAAGTACTGTTTCGTATACTACCCCCACCTATGCTCAGCAAGCCCCACCAACTACTACCATGCACTCAGATGAAGTTGTATACTCTTTCTTTGCACAGCAAGCTTCTTTACCTGTAACTTATGAAGAAGATCTCTCACAGATTGAAGAGGATGCTTTAGAAGAAATTGATATCAGGTGGCAAGTTGCAATGATCACTGCAAGGATTAAGAAGTACATGAAGAAAACAGGAAAGAATATTGACTTCAAACCAAAACAGGGAATCACTTTTGACAAATCCAAAATTGAATGCTTCAATTGTCAAAAGACTGGACACTTTGCAAGGGAGTGCAGGTTTGCTAAGTATCAAGCAAACAGGATGACTGAGAAACCAAAGCTGGAGCTCAAAGAAATTCCTATTACTGAAACAAAAGTCTTGGTTGCTCAAGAAAGTTTATTAGAGGTTGACTAGAGTGCTGAGTTTGATGATGAACCAGTAACCTATTGTATGGTAGCAGTGGAAGAAGCAGTTGAAGATTCTGTAGAAGAATTGGACTGAAGCACTGTCTTTGATGAGGAATCTGATCATGCTACTTTGGAATCCAGAGATGGTTTTGGAGGATTTGATTGGAGCATGGAGAGTGAAGATGATCCTGTTCTACTTGCTATGGTGGCTACTTCACCAAGTTCACCCCTATCTCTGAGGTATGCTCAAATTGTCATGACTTTTATCAAAAATTACTTGGCAGTTATGTGATTGAAAGAGATAATTGTGTTAGGGCTAGGTCTGAAGTAGCTGGTTATCAAATAACATTAGAGTCAATGGAAGACAAAATACTAACACATGAAAATAATGAGATGGCTTGGGCTGAAAAGTATGAACAACAGGATTACCAGTTAAAACTAAGTGAATGGAAACTAAATTGTAAAATTGCTGAAATTGAGAAATTGACGAAGGAAAGAGATGATTTGTTAGCAAAGTTTGATGCCTGGAAAGAGTCTGGTCTGTCACATGTTACTTATGTTCAAAAACAGAGAAGAGCTTACATTAGAACTGGCTTAGGTTTTGGTATGGACTTTGATAACATAGAAGAGAATCAATCTGGTGATGACCTAGAGGATATAACCATTAGTGATGATGAACTCATTAATTATGTAGACACATCTAGTAATGAGGATTCAATTAGTGAAATACCTCCTGAGTATAAGAAAGACAATGGTTATCATTCAGTTCCCCATCCCACTGGAATTCATCAACCTCCTAGGCCTGATGTTTCTCGTTTTGGAGTAGACAGTCTAGAGTTTAGGAAAAAGCTAGTTGGTCAATCTAGGTCTGAAACCCCAAAAGAAACTGTTGAAAACAATGTTCAAAGTCAAGCAGTACTTTCAACTCAAAGTACTGCTCCACAAGCAGTACCTTCAAGGAAACTCTTTCAAAACAGTACTGCTAAACCTTTTTGGGATAACTTTGGTCAAAACAGGTTTAATCATTCACCTAGAAGGCAAAATAGTTTTGGTCATAGACATAGAAGAAGTCACTTTGGGAGTATGGGTCAAAAACTGTGTTTTGTGTGCTTTAGTTCTACTCATTTAATCAAGGATTGTGAATTTCATTCAGAATACCTTAGAAAATTTCCAAAGCATAGGTCTGCCAATCAGAAACCTAGAGAGCACAAACCAGTCTAGAATAATTCAAATAGGGTCAATCACAGCAATTTCTCACCAGACCATAGGTACCCTCACCAGAGAAGACCTTTTTCTAGACCACCAGTATCTTCACAAGCAGTACCTTCCCAAAGTACTGCTCCATCAAAACAAGGTACTGCTAACACTTCTTGGAACAGGTATCCTAGGAGATCTCATTACTATCAACCTAGAAGGTATTACAATTCACATAGGGGATCTAGATCACAGGAACCAAGTGTTAAAACCGAATGGGTTAAGAGAGAAAGTACTGCTGAGGGACAAATAGTACTTTCTACAAAAAGTGAATCAGATGTTTTTGTGATACAAGAAAAAGAGAATGAACTTGTAAAAGAGAGTTTTGAAAATCTAGAAAGTTTTGAAAATCCACATGCTAAAAATCAAAAGATAATTCTGGATCATATTTTAAAAAAATAGTGGGAATTACATACTCAAAGAATTTGAGTTTGTAACTCCACAAGGGGAACACAAGTCAGTAATGGCTTGGGTTCCTAAAAGAAACTAACTCTCTAAATCTTTGTGCAGGGCAACCCAGAAGAGGAGCTTAAAGATCATTTGATTGTAGATAGTGGTTGCTCTGGAAGTATGACAGGAGACAAGGAGATTCTGTCTGATTTTAGATCTATTAGTGGAGGAAGAGTTGCATTTGGGAAGGATCCCAATGGAGGAAGAATTACTTGAAAAGGAACCATCAAAGCAGGGCGTATAGATTTTGAAAATGTTAGATATGTGAAGGAGCTCAAGTTCAACTTATTGTCAGTCTCTCAAATCTGTGATAAACAGCATCCTGTGTTATTCACTGACACAGAATATCTCATCCTTTCTCCTAAATTCAAGCCTGTTGATGATAACTTGGTAGTCCTTAGAGTACCAAGAACCAATGATGTTTATAGTCTAGATATGAAGAGTCTTCATTCTTATGGGAGAGCCACATGTTTGGTGGCAAAAGCAACATCTGAAGAAGCACATCACTGGCATAGAAGATTAGGCCATGTCAATTTCAAGAATATCAACAAACTGGTCAAAGGGAATTTAGTTAGAGGTTTATCTTCAAAGACTTACAAGAATGATCACTCATGTTTGGCGTGCAAGAAGGGTAAACAACACAAAGCTTCATGCAAGAAGCTTGAGGAGAGGACTATTAGAGAACCTTTGGAGCTGTTACACATGGATTTATTTGGACCTGTTTCTGTGGAAAGTGTAAATAAGAAAAAGTACTGCTTGGTTGTAACAGATGATTGCAGTAGATTCAGTTGGGTATTTTTCTTGGGATTTAAAGATGATACTTTTGATGCTATTCAGACTCTCATAATAGCACTTGAAAACCATTTGAGACTTAAGGTTAGAGGTATTAGATGTGACAATGGAACTGAATTCAAGAACAAGCTTATGGATGAATTTTGTGCAAACAAAGGAATCAAGAGGGAGTTCAGTATTGCAAGAACACCACAGCAGATTGGTGTTGCAGAAAGAAAGAATAGGACTTTGATTGAAGCAACCAGAACAATGCTAGCAGATTCACAACTACCTATTCAATTCTGGGCTGAAGCTGTAAGTACTGCTTGCTATGTACTTAACAGAGTATCAGTTACTAAGCCACAGATGAAAACACCTTATGAGTTGCTGATGGGCAACAAACCCAACATTCGATTTATGAAGCCTTTTGAATGCCCTCTCACTATTCTTAATACAATTGATAATCTGGGTAAGTTTGATGGCAAGTCAGAAGAAGGTTATTTATTGGGTTATTGTACCAACAGTAAGGGATTTAGAGTGTACAACAGAGTCACTAAGAAGGTTCAAGATTGTCTTCATGTTGAGTTTTTATAAGAAAGACAATGAGAAGGGTAAAGGTCCTGATTGGATGTTTGATCTTGAAGTTTTAACTCCTTCTATGAACTATGTACCTGTTAGAGAAGAAAATCAACCTGTGCACAATGGAGAAGATTTACAATATGTTGTTCATGGAGTCCATATTAGACCAGATGCTGTTCATGATGAAGAACCTAAACCTGCTGAGACAGAGAAAAGTACTGATGAGCCAAAATCCTCATTATCTGCTGAGGATCAATCTATTCAAGAAGAACTTAATCAGATGCTTCTTCAAGATGTTTTAGCACATTCTTATACTGATGATCAAAGAAGAGCTTATGAAGAGGCAAAGAAGAAGAACAAGTCTGCAGAGTACTCTCACAGTACTTTGGACAGTACTTTTGACCAAAGTACTGCTGCACCAGTTACCAGTACTTTGGATGATTTGGATGATCCTACCATGCTTGGATTAGAAGATACTGATGATGAGTTTGAAGATGAAGGTATTTTTTCAGATTCCAATGAAGATGCTGATTTTACTAATTTGGAAGATACTTATGGAGTTCCATAGTCTCCAAACTTAAGAATTCATAAGAATCATCCTGCTGATCAAATCATTGGTCCTTCTACTTCTGGAGTGATGACTAGACACAAAGCTAAGACTTTTACTAAACCTCATTATGCTTTACTTAGCTTTGTCTATAAACAAAATAGACTGAATCGTAAGGACCATCAAACATGTCTATTTACTTGCTTTATCTCTCAAGAGGAACCCAAGAATATTGCTCACGCATTGACTAAAGAAAGTTAGGTTGAAGCTATGCAAGAAGAACTGCTACAATTTAGACTTCAAGAAGTTTGGGTATTATGTGATCTTCCTGATGGTAGGAAGGTCATTGGAACAAGATTGTGTTCAGAGTCAAGAGAGATGAAAGAGGGAATGTCATCAAAAACAAAGCAAGGTTAGTTGCACAAGGTTATAGACAAGAAGAAGGAGTTGATTATGATGAAGTGTTTGCTCCTGTAGCAAGGATAGAAGCAATTCGAATCTTTCTTGCTTTTGCTTCTTATATGGGATTTCAGGTTTATCAGATGGATGTTAAGAGTGCCTTTTTATATGGTAAGATTACAGAGGAAGTATATGTCAAGCAACCTCCTGGTTTTGAAGATCCTAAACATCCAAACAAAGTCTACAAAGTTGTCAAAGCTCTGTATGGCTTACATCAAGCACCTAGAGCTTGGTATGAAAGGCTCTCTACCTTTTTATTGCAACATGGTTATAGGAGAGGAGCTATTGATAAGACCTTGTTTATCAAGAGAGATAAGAAGGATATCATGCTAGTTCAAGTGTATGTAGATGATATCATCTTTGGAGCTACCAAACCATCAATGGTCAAGGAGTTTGAGAAGCTGATGCAAAATGAATTTCAAATGAGTTCAATGGGTGAGTTAACTTTCTTTTTGGGACTTCAAGTTAAGCAGTCAAAGGAAGGAATTTTCATAAGTCAAGACAAGTATGTAACTGACATACTTAAGAAGTTCAATTTTGATGACATGAAGCCTGTTACTACGCCTATTAAATCAATCAACTCATTGGGCAAGGATGAAGATGGACAACCAGTTGAAGTCAAGTTATACAGATCCATGATTGGCTGTCTTATGTATCTTACTGCATCAAGGCCTGATATCATGTTTGCTGTTTGCTTATGTGCAAGATATCAAGTCTCACCCAAGGTCTCTCACATGAATGCAGTAAAGAGAATTTTTTGTTATTTGAAACAACAACCTAAGTTGGGGTTGTGGTATCCAAAGGATTCACCTTTTCACTTGGAAGCTTTTTCAGATAGTGATTATGCAGGTGATAACTATGACAGAAGATCAACCACAGGTGGATGTCAATATCTTGGAAGAAGATTAGTTTCATGGCAGTGTAAAAAGCAAACATTTGCAGCAACATCATCAACTAAAGCAGAATATGTGGCTGCTGCAATCTGTTGTGGACAAGTGTTGTGGATGCAGAATCAACTCTTGGATTATGGGTTCAATTTCAAGAATACTCCTATCAATATTGATAATGAGAGTACTATTTGCATTGTGAAGAATCCAGTTTATCATTCCAAGACCAAGCATATTCAGATTAGGCACCACTTCATCAGAGATTGTTATGAGCATAGGCTCATTAATGTTGTCAAGGTGCATACAGATGATAATGTAGCTGATTTACTCACCAAAGGATTTGATGTTTCTAGATTTACTCACTTGGTGGTGAGTATTGGCATGATCAATTACTGAGCTACATTTAAGGGGAGGACTATTTAGTGTAAGTATAGTCCTATGCATTGCTTGAGGGGAGGATATTCATGTATATGCTGTTGTAAGAAAGAAAATGGAAAAGTACTGTTTTTTGTGTTTATGAAAGTACTGCTTGGAAAGTACTGCACACATGGAAAGTACTGTTTGTCTTATTAAAGTACTATTCTAACGGTAATATTGAGGGGTAATTACACCTAACAGTAACTTTGTTGTTTATGGCAGTCATTTTTTAAATCTCACCTATAAATACCTACTCTCCGAATTTCCCTCTCATATTGATATTTCATAATCTTTTCCATATTTCTCTCACTTTCACCTATATTATTCGTTCTATTTCTTATTGTGATCATATAATCATCAATGGCGAATCGTAATACTGTTTCCAAACACAACATGGTGGAGAATTTAGACAAGACTGAAGCGAATGTAATCTTTCATGACATCATCAATTTTCTTACTGGGTCACCAATAAGTTATGCACTATTAGTAGAACCAGATGTTATTGAGCCCTGGATTCAACAATTTTGGGAAACTGCTAGGGTTCATATGGAGAATGATGAAGAATATATTCATGCTATGGTTGCTGGGAGAAATGTCAAGATTACTGAAGCCTCTATTCGTGAAGACTTATTGTTTGATGATGCTGATGGGGCTGTTCGTTTTGATAAGCAACTGATTTGGGATACTTTTGGGCACATTGGTTATGAAGGGTCCTTAACTGAACAAACATTCAGGAAACCCTTATTTTGTCCTCACTGGAAGTTTTTAGTGCATGTGTTGCTTCATTGTATTAGTGCTAAAAGTACATCATGGGAGCAATTTGGATCTAACATAGCATCTGCTATAGTAGGATTGGCTACTGATCATGTTTTCAATTTTTCAAGGCTAATTCTAGATGGAATGCTTTCACACATCACTCATGGGTCAAAATGGTTGATGTATCCAAGGTTTGTTCAAGTATTCCTCAATAAACAACTTTCAGATGTACCTAAACCTACAAGTCTTTTACCTGTTGTGGTACAACAAGCCAAGATTTTCACTTTCATGGCTAGGAAGAGTGATTTATTCACTGGAAGGGACACTCCCTTAACTACTTCTATGATGGAAGTTGTTCAAGCTGTCAGAGCTAATTCTGCAGAGGATGAAGATAGAGAAGGTACTGCCTCTGAAGGTACTGCTTCTCAAAGTGCTGCATCTCAAGAAGGTACTGCATCCCAAGGTACTGCTTCCCCAAGTACTGAAGTTCAAGAAGATGTTGCAGTTTCACCTTCACCATCTCCACAAAGATCTGTTCCTGATTCTCAACCAGAGGAACATTCACCAATTCAAGGAGATGATTCACATACTATACCCCCTGAAGGTTTGACATTGGATAATTATGTTCTGACAAGGGAGTTAGTCAAGTTGAAGAAAACAACTGAGGCTCAAGCTAAACAGATTAAGAAGTTGAAGCTCAAGAATTTTGTCTGGCCATTGGTTCAACATCATCGTCTATGGGTCAAATCTAAAAAGAAGGAGCAAAGGTAGTTTAAGAAGACAAAACACCAAAATGTTCCAAAACAATCATCTTCTGTCCAATTGGGGAGGAATTTAGAAGAAGAGAATTTGAAAGAAGATATTGTTAAGGAAACTGAACCTCAAGGTACTGAAGAATATGTTAATATTGAAAGTACTGAGGAAGAAAGGACTCAAGTTCAAGGTACTGAGGAGCAAGTTATTGATGTTCAAGTTCAAGGTACTGATGATCAAGGTACTGCTGATCAAAGTACTGCATTTCAAAAAACTTACATGGAAGAATTGATTACTCCAAGGTTGATAGATTTTGAAGAGGAAGCTGGTCCTTCAACTGTCATACCAGAAAAGGAAGTTGATACACCCAAACCTATACATACTACAAGTGATGACGAAACCATTGCTGAGATTTTGCATGATTTATCAAGGCCAAGGGGTGTTAACATTCCAGGAGTGCAAGAAGAAGAACAACCAAGAGCTTCTCAACCTGTTATTGATCCAAAGGATAAAGGAAAAGGTATATTGGTAGAAGTAAAGAAGAAAAAGAAACCTACTTTGGCACAGATAAGGGCTGCTCAAGTTGCTATGAATGAGGAAGCAGCTAGAAAGGTACAAGCTGAACTGAATACTGAGGTAGCTAATGAAGAAGAAGCTTTGAATGAAGAAGCAGCTAGGAAATTACAAGAAGAATTGAATGTTGAAGCTGTTATACCATCACCACTTCCTATTTCTTCTCTACCAAGAAGACCAAATCTTGCAAAAGAAAGGAATGCTATGATGGCTTATCTAAAGAAGATGGGATATGTTGGTTTGAACAAGCTGAATTATCTTAATATGAAAGAGTTATATGATGCTGTCAGAGAAGAATATAAAAGACAAGTTGATAGTATCAAAGATTATAAAGGTGATGATGCTTACAAAGAAGAAGAAAGAAAAGGAAGCTTAAAAAGAAAAAGAAACACTGGAGTTAAAGATCTGAAGTCATCAAAGAAAGTTGAGTTAAGGTCTGATACGGATGATGAGCTAAGGAATTACTTAAGAGTAATAGATTTTGAGTATTCTAAAGATGATGCTGAATTCAAGATGAACAAATCTCCAATAACTACTTTTGAAGTTGTTGAGTCAAAAGATGGGAATTATCAGATGTTTCACAAAGAAGATGAAATTTTCAGAGTGTTCAATATGCTATAGAATTTATTGCATATAATTGATAGAGTGGATTTATTCCATTTATATCATGTGGTCAAAGAATATTATGAACACAATTCATCAGAAGGATATGGTTTAGTCTTACTTGGAGATCTCATAACTGTTTGGGAAACTGAAGAAACAAGTACTTCTGAGATCTGGAAAAACCAAGAAGATTGGGAGATTAGTTGCTGGAGATTCTTTGAAGAATCTGGAGTACATGTTCTAGAGCTAGAAGATGGGAAAATGATTCACATGTTAGCTAATAGAAGATATCCTCTTACACCAGAACTTATGAGGAGGATGTTGGAGCATGGAATGGAAGTAGAAGAAGATAATGAAATAGCACGTCTGGTCATCAAGCTGTTTATCAGATGGACTACAATTGCTGATGATGATGAATAACTGGTATGAATCTTAATTGATTAAATTTTTGATATATCAGTACTTTATTCAAAGTACTGCTGATCAAACAGTACTTTCATCAAAGTACTGCTTGCAGTTTTTAAACCAGTTACTGATTTTGAAAAACTTTTGTTAAGTAATAAATGTTTTGAAACAAAGGTTAAAAGAAATAAATGGTTTTTGAGATGGTAATACCAATAGGTTATCAATCCACCATGGTTACAAAAGGATTGGCTAATCCATGAGCAAACGGCTCTGGTAAAGATATTTCAAATCCGTTTTTAGTTAACAACTTGCTAATAAGTTGTAGGGTCATCAACTTACCATATCAGTAATGTGAAGAGTTGGCTAGCCTACAAGAAAATGACTTGTGGTAAAGGCTGTGGAAAAATCATTATATGGTAATTAGTTGACCATGATGCAAGAACTAACTAGTCCAAAAGCGTACAACTTTTGGTAAAGACAACTCAAATATGTTGATAGCTGATGATTTGCTAAAAATCATATGGTTATCAGTGTACCATGATCTTACATATCAAAACATTTGGCTACTCCAGAGTTAATGGCTTTGGTAAAGAGATCAAAATCCATTAAATTTTCAATGATTCACCACTCACAGGAGTTAACACACCTGGAAGTGATGAGAATAGATTGTAACTTAAACTGAATTGATGTACAAATTGTCATATGTTGCTGTGTTGCTGAAAAGATGGAGTTTGCTGAATGCTGCTGAAAAGAATTATACAAATAAAGACTACTTTGATGATGATATAAGCAGAGAAACTACAAAGATAAAATCTGAAGATAAAGTCACAATTCCTCTTTGAAGACAAAGATGTTAAAGCTAAATCTACAAAGGAACTTGAAATCAAACAAGTAGAATTTAAGTTAGGGGAGGATTGTTGGGATACAGAAGATTAAAGTACTGAAGAGTCAAACTACTGAAGATTGACAAAGTACTGCAAGATGTCAAAGTACTGCTTATTCATTGAAGTACTGTAAAGTTTAAAGTCGGTTGTATTAGATTAAAGATAGAAAGTAATGTTTATCTAGAACTTTCTAAGTATTGTTTACTTGACGTACAAGGATAAGAATTGTAAATAGTTTAGGGTTATCCTTGAGCCTATAAAAGGACCCCTAGATTGATATTAGATGTACGTGACATTATTAGAGTTTTAGAGAAGTTCGATATTATTGGAGTTGTTAAGGAATCTGCATAATAAGCAGAGTTAGAGTTATTAATAAAATCGTTCTAAGTTAAAGTTATTCTTCTTAGCTTTGTTAAGTAAATTCCGCATACTTAATAGAGTTTGCTCAGTGTTTCATTGTTAATAACTTAGGATTTATCTGAGGTTATTAAACCTTAAACAAGCTATTTAAGTTAGTTTGGTTAGAGTACATCGATCCAACACTTCGGTTTGGGGGGAAGCTGCCAAAGTCTCTATTTCTCAAAGGCTCATGTTCTATCTTCTATTTTGGAGCCTCGGAAGCTTTGGTGGTGGAAGTTTAAGAGATGACGAATTATATCTTCTACGACGTGCTGCTCGATATCCTTATCTCGGTACTCGTATCATCATCCTCTTAAACTATATCATCTAATCTATCTTTGTAAATATTTATCAAAAACCAAATACAAAAATATAAAATCAACAAAAACCCATAAAAATCAGAAAATTTAAAAATACCAAAAATATTTTTTTTCTAAAGACATGTCTTCTGGTATCGATAACATCTGCGGTCTTAGAAATGTCATTCAATAATGGCACGGGACCATAGATGAAGTTCGAGCAGGAGGTGTAAATATTCTTTTTCCAAAACATGTCTATTAATATGGCTTGCAGTTATCTTCAGACTGTAACCCGTGCTTAAACCATGGCTTGCTATTATTTCCGATAGAAACCCGTTCTTTAAGAAAGGAAAGTGCTGCGCTAAACCAATTTTCAAATATTTCGTGCACTTATCCTAAAACTAATTGAGGAAAGTATGTCGAACGACTGCTGTTCCTACTCAAATATTTTTCCTTTTAAATTCTTCAGAAAAATATTTGTTTTAACAAAATGGTGGAAAATGAGTTGCTTGAAAAATCAATCAGAGTCAGAGTTTTTCGTAAAAATTGAAAACTTAATCAATGAATTTAGCGCTTTTAACTCTTCAAAAAATGAGTCATTGATTGAGGGGGAGAATGTTTTCAAATTTATATCATCTATTGGGCCTGTCTAATTATCCTACGTGCTTAACTAAAAATGATATTTTCCTGTGTCGAAGGACTAGGAATTTAGGATATGATTATTAGGATTAGATGATTAGAGTTTGATAAACATATATTTCTCATGCCTTTACATGATCTGATTGATATGTTGAATTGATTGTTATTAGTCGATTGTTGTTTGGGTGATGTCGACCACCATATATATGTATGTGTGTTCACTAACGTATGCAGGTATATTGGTATATAAGAATGTTCCCGATCCAGATCCCACAATTGAATATGATTGGATGCCGAATGGAAAGGGTAACTATCTCTTGGGTCGACAAAAGAAGAAACAGAGCTTAATTGGATCTCTATTTAGAGTTGGCATGATATATGCAATGTCAGAGGTTTCACTGCATCAGCAAATGGTTTTCTTCATCATCAAATGAAGAAACGAAGCTTAATTTACCTCAATGGAGAGTTGGCATGAAAAAATGCAACGTAAGAGGTCTCACTGCATCTGCAGACGGTTTTCTTCCTGCCCTACAGCAACAACAGAAGCTTCTCAACCACCTAACGTATCTTTGTGCAGGACAAGTAGTGAATAATACCATTTTTCAAAATATTGGTTAAAATTGTTTTGAAAATGGAAAAATATTGTTTTGAAAAATCAACTGGACTAAATTTTGAAAATCACCGGACTTTATTTTATCAAAACCTAAGTCACTCAATCATCGACTACGGTTATCGATTGAGGGGGAGTGTGATTTAAAATAAAGTATTTTCAAACGATATTTCTTCATAAAAGTCCGGTTTGTACAAAAACAAAGTGGTGATCTAAAGATTTAATGTTATGTCATGGTATGATTTTCTTTAAAACTCAAAGATCTTACAAAATGAATTTTTTTCTGTTCTTGTTTGATTGTGAAATTGTTTTATTTTACTTAAAGATCTCTTAAAAACTATCATACCTGACACTAACAATCTTTAATGTCTTAAATTGATCCTTATCTGTCATTTTTCAAAATTAAATCAGGCCACGTCTTTCCCCAAAATCTTTTAAATGATTTAAATCAATTGGGATCACAAATCTCAAAAGGTTTGAAATTTTTGATCGGGGGAGAGATGGTGATTTAAATCTCAAATTTGTTTAAATGGAATTGGTTTTTGTCCTTTAAAGGCACTCATGCCTCCATGTGCCAAACGATTTCTACATAATGCACATGTTGAGGAGGAGCATTTATCCAAAAACAAGATGAGTATTTAAACAAGGCACATTTTCTCCCATGTTTTCTAAACCTTATTAAATTACTTGGGATCTAAAATCTCAAAGGGTTTGATATTTTTGATCGGGGGAGAATTTGTGATTTAATAATGAAATTTGATAAACGGTGATCGTTTTGATTCAAGTGTGCATGCTGCTCTCCCATATGTGCTAAACGCTTTCGAATCTCGAAGCACATATTGAGGGGGAGCATTTCAAAAGAAAATAAACTTTCAAGGTACAAAGATTTATATGTTTCAACATAAAGTACCTTGATTGATTTTCTAAATGGTTTCTTATTGGCAAATGTGATCGTGAAAGTACTTCAAAGAACTCCAGCCTCTATGTGATAAAATGATTTCAAAATATCCTATGCACATATTGAGGGGGAGAATTTACCAAAGAAAATCAAAAGGCTTTTTCTAAGGAAATTGTGATCAAATAAATTATTTCTAAAGAACTCTTTCCTTCATGTGCTAATCAATTTAATAATCATATGCACATGTTGAGGGGGAGCATTTCTAAAATGATCAAAACAATTAAGGTACAAAATGCTTTGATTTTATATCACAAGTACCTTGATTGATTTTCCAAATGATTTTTCAATTGGTTTCATGGAAGAATGAACAATACCAAAAGACAGACCAATTTACTTTATGCATGGTGTTATAAGGATGGTTAGGCTAGGTATTCGTTCCCACGATCCCGCCAGAGCCGGAGGGATCTACCCAGGGACAATCCACTAGATAGTGTAGAGTCCTTAGGTATGATGAAAAAAGGAGAAAAGTGAGATATGGGAAGAGTGCGGACTGAGACAGAGCTAGTACTGGAATAAACCTAACAAGGTTCTAGTTATGAAGTCTCGGTAAGCACTGAAGGGGTTGGAGAATGAAAAAGAATTAAATGTGAAAAAGGGTGAAAAGAAATAGCCCTCCAATAATTCAACCTTAGGGCAGTAACCGGGTTCAATACATATGCTACTGGTGGTTACCAAGGTAACACCTGTATTGAAGATAAGACGTCATGGACCCAGTGACGCACTGCACTAAACTTCCCAAGCTACTCAAGTTCCTCTTAAAAGGACTTGTTTTATTCTCACGGGGAACCTACATAATCTATCGACTTTCTCTTAGAGATAGTTGATATTGAAGAAGGAGACCCTCTCCCTAGTCTCCGAGTGATATGTAAAAGTATACACGATGAAGACGGAAATCCTTCTAGAGCTAACATCAAACAAGCTCTTGGTGGGTGACATGTGAGATCTTTTCTAAAGATCAAGCTTGTGACAACTGGATAGAAACAATGGGGCGATTCAGTCTTGAATCAACCTTGGTCCAGGAAATGAATTGACGAATACTTTTGGAAAAACCGTTCGATGTGCAAATCTTCTTTTCTCTAGCACATCGAATGTGTATTCATATTTCAAACACAAAAAGTATCTCTGATTGAAAAAATACTTTTGGAAAAACCGTTCGATGTGCGAATCTCTTCTTTTCTCTAGCACATCGAATGTGTAATCTTTTCAAATAAAAAAAGTATTTTTGATTGAAAATTGATCTTTCTCATAAAACTTTCGTCGTATTGCAAAACTCTTTCTTCAAGCAATACACGATTGTTTTTCAAATCAATTTTTCTTAAATCAGTGAATCTCAATTCGCTGGTTCACTCACTCCGTGTTGTCTTCTTTGAGACGTTCCGGTTTGAGAACAGCTAGAACAGCTGCGAAACCCTGTCAAGGAGATTCTTCGGAATTATACCTGATCACAGGCAGTACTTGTACTGATCAACGGGGAACCGTGGGCCGTGTACCTCAATTCAACGAAAGTGATCAAAGACACTTTCATGTGATTTATTGCTAACTGTTGTTTGCAGGTACATTTGGATGGCTGCAGCTGATCAGAATTGAGAAGTCAATCCAAAGCCGCATGCTCACAGCATCCACACTTAATTTGAAGAAATCATGACAAGTGCCTATCTACATAACCTGGCTCAGATATTTTTATACTATGCTTCTGCTACGCTGCTGCAAATATCTTGAACCAGTAAAAGCTTCCGCTACTCTGATGAAAAGATGTCATGATCCAGAAAGTGTGAGCATGTCGGTCCGAAAGTCACAACATCACATGAAGGCAACACAACTATGGATGATCCAGAGAGATTTGTTGTGGCTGATGATCTCAAAGAAATCTCAAAGATCATCAAAGATGTGGATCAGTTAAAGGCCTCCACTAAAAGTGAAAATCAATGCGGACTTTGAAGAATCGCTACTAAAGTACAAAGATTGCGGAACTTGAAGAATTGAAGTCTACGAGCTCAAAACAGAAGATTAAATAGAATTCTAGGATTCAAAATGTATTTCATGGGGTGACCTCCCTTAGGGGGAGATTTTTAGGAATTGGAAATTCCATGAGAAAGTGCCGGTCACCCCAATTATGGTCTAGCATATGTTAGCTCGTAGACTTGTAGTTATTTACGTTGTTTTGTAGTTTATTAGTTAATTAGTAGCGTAGATTAGTTTAGTGCAACACCGTGGATGAAGGACGGGTCTTTACCCACTGTATACCTGATCCACAGGCCGTCAGGAGATCGTTTAGTTTGTAACCTATAAATACCCTCTACCTTCCAAGGTAGAGGGTTGGAAGTTCTAATCTAACCTTTTACACTTTTATTTATCTCTCTAGAATTCCCTCTCTACTCTCTTCATCTCTCTAACCATGGCATTCATATACTATCATCATCCTAGACCACCCGAATCATCTAAACAACATAATATTTATGATCCTACATTGCTCATTCCCCATGAACCTTTCACGAATGCCTTTTGATCATCGCGTTTGGGACACTTACTAATAAAGTGGTTTGGGTCCCCACATTTAAAGCAAGCGCGATCATCCCTTGCCTTCTCGTCCTCTTTGCTTTTCTGGAATCCTTTCTTGTCGTCATATGGTTTTTTTACGTATCTTCCCTTCCTTTGTTGGAATCACTCCTAATCTAGAATTCAAGTGTTAGTAATTAATATGTAATAGTTAGCTTAATATGGCTTTTATGTTAGTAATCATGCCAAGGCTTATGTAGAAATACCATGAGCCTTGGCCCAAGTCCAATAAGGAAAGGAATGGACTAGGAGTGTTGCCCTAGCTCCCTCTCCTATAAATACCTTTGTAATACCCTCACTTGAGGGTTGGTTGTTCATTTTATTCACTTCACCTTACGCATAAACATTCTTCATTCATACGTGTGTGTATGCTTAACGTGTTCAACCGATCTCTTCTTCTCTATTTCTTATATTGATGCTTGTGTTACTAAGATGGGAACCTAACAGTGGTATCAATCGCCAAATAGTTAAGTGAAAAGGTTTTGTTTTTTGAAGTTATTTTGTTCTACGCGTAAGTCTCGGTGTTGAAACTTTTATACGCATTAAAAACTTAATTTTTACACTTTTCAATCCAAGATTCTTGTACTTTCAACGTTTTTAAGTGTTAAAATATCTGTTTTTGGCAAAAAGTTTTGAACTTTACGTGTATTTCATAGATTTTAAGCTTGGTTTCATACGTGGGTTTCGTTCTACGCGTAACGTGTTTTTTAGCTTTGGATCATCAAGTTTCAAAATTTTGAGTTATTTTGGTGATATTGAAGCTATTTAATCACAAAAATATGGTTTAGAATCACTTTAAGCAAAATCTCAGTTTTGGTGAAATTTTACGCGTAACAAAACCCTCGAGTTACGCGTAAGTCATTCTTGGTTTGATCTTCAGTTTCGTGGATTACTCAGTGTTTTTCTTGCTTGGATAAGCCTGAAAACACTTCGACTTTGGAGATCCTTTACACTGTGATAGTGTAAAAGATTTTTTGGGCAAAACCCTAATTTTACGCGTAAGCTCCATATTACGCGTAGAACTCTTTTACGCTTAAGCTTACTCTTACACCTAAGCCTTGTCTTACGCATAAGCTAATCTTACGCATAAGTTTTCTACGCCTAACTTTCTGTTTACGCCTAATCTTAGTGTTTCTCAATTCTTTCGCGTAAGCTAATCCTACGCGTAACTATTGCTTTTACGCGTAAGTTTGGTGTTTTTACGCCTAAGTGTTACTTTGCCTAAACTTGGTTTTTTCTACGCCTAAGGATACTTCATCAACAACGGTTCATTTGACTACAAAGATCCATTTAACAACACAAGTTTTCAACATGTCACAACCACCATACTCTAGCTATTTTCCTTACACTTATAATCAACAACAACAACAACAACTAAGTCCACAACATCAACAATTTAATCATCAACAACAAATTTATCAACAACAATTTAATCAACAACATACTCCACAACTTGGAGCAATTCCACAACCACAAATGGTTCAACCACCACCTAGTCTTCAAGTACAACCTTACACAAACTTCTACAATCAACATCCATCCAGGAGTACTATGAAGGAACCTACATGGTTTGGCAAGATGTGTGAAGCCTTAAGTAGCCAACAATCAATTCATGAAGCTGGCTCACTTGATAGACCTCCAATGCTCACTCTCGGACATTATGATCAATGGGTGATAAGGTTCTTTTGGTTTTATGATCTAAAGAAGCCACATGGAAAGTTCTTAAAGAAGGTCATTATGGAAGGTCCATTTCAGATGCCTACTGTTGTCACACCCGCAGATCCTAATGCCAATCCACCAAGAGATGCTGTCACCAACATTGCAACTGTCTCAGACCTCACAGGTGATGAACTTCTACATTTTGAAGCCGATGAACTAGCAATGCAATACATCCTTTTGGGATTACCCAATCCGATCCTTCGAAGTGTTGATGCTCAAAAGACTGCTAAAGCAATGTGGGAACATATTCATCTTCTTATGGAAGGCACAACACTCAATCAGGAAGACATGGAATCCAAAATCTACTTGGCTTATGAACACTTCATGATTGAACCAGGAGAGACATTAGAGTCATATCATCATCGCTTTTCAGACATCATTAATGATTTGGACAAACACAATATCATCATGCCACGAATTGCTGTCAACACTAAGTTCCTAAGTAGTCTTGGTCCAGAATGGGAGAAGTATGTCATTTTTCTCCGTCAAGCTAAGAATCTTCATCATGCTACATACGGATTGTTGTACGACTATTTGAAGCCTCACCAAAAAGAAGTTGACAAAGAAACGGCTATCCGTGGACTCCCGGCTCCACAGTTACTTCCGGACAATCAACAACTTGCTTTGTGGGCTCAAACAAGTGTTCCTCCTCAACCTACTCCTCAACCAACTGCAACAATTACACCATATAATCCGTCACAACAGCAATCTCAAGAAACTTAATTGGTTCCATACAACAACAACACTGATCAAGCACTTTATAGTGAATCCAATGAGGATACTGAAGCTTTTGATGCCCTGCAGCAAGGATTTGTCATGATTGCTAGAGCCTTCGGCCGATATTCCAACAAATCCAACAATCGCATTCGTACCTCATCCAACACAAGGAATCAGGCTGTGGTTAACAATGGAAGAGTTGAAGTTCAGAATCGTGGTAATGTTTGTCAGATGGGAGGTGGTCAAGGGTTTAATGCTATGGGAAGGAATAACATGGGTGCTCCGCAACAACAAAGGGCTCAAGTGGTTGAACAAGGGAATGCTCAGAATAGGGTTAATGGTCTTCGTTGTTATAACTGTAATGAGAAGGGTCATCTGGCTAATGCATGCCCTAAGCCGAGGACAAGAGGCAGTGCTTATTTCAAAGAGGCTTTGCTCTTGGCTCTCAAGGATGAAGCTGGTGGAACTCTTACCAACAAGGAAAAGAGCTTTATGGCAGATGCAGATTTTGATGATGATATGGAGGACTTGCAGGCCAATGCAGCAGTGATGTTGATGGCACAAATGCAAGCACTACACATGAGTGACACAGGCCCAGTGTATGACACTGATGGCTTGTATCAGGTACCCGAACAAACCATACTCATCACTGATCTAATATCTCAGCCAACATCTGAATCCGGCGAGGCTCAGAATGTTCAAAATGAGTCGTCCACATCTCAGTCTGACGATTCTCAACTAGACCTCGTAGTTACATTTGACGATCAGGATGATCTTATGGTTACCTTTGATACTCAAATTGACTCCGTGGTTATACTTGAGGATCTGAATAGTGATCATGTTGTGAATCACGTTGAACACGCTGAACTTTTTCCTAGTCCAGATATTGATCTCTTACTTAAAGACCAACAATCCCGAATGGATGAATGTTATGCATTAAATCAGAAATTACACAGTAAAAATGAACTGTTAACCAGGGACATTGAATGCTTAAAACGGCAACTCAATTTTTTCAAAACTCAAGAAAACCGTGAAAAAGGTTTTGAAGCCGCTTTTGCTAAATCACATCAAAATGAAAATTCTTTGGAACGACAGATTCGTGATCTAGCCGCATCCAAGAATGCTTTTTTGTCTCAAATAGAACAACTGAAACATGAACATAAACAACAAATTAACGCTCTTACTTTGGAAACTCAAAAAGCCAAGGCTGAGTTGTTAACTTGTCAAAAACAGTTCTCTGAGTACAAAAAGCATTCCACGAAACGAATAGATAACTATCTTGAAGAAATTGTCGACTTACAAAACAAAATCAAAGAGTTTCGAAATGTTGTTTATAAACATGGTGAATCAATCACAACGATTCAAAAGTTTACTTTCAAACCAAATCCAAATGGATATGGACCGAATCTTGCTGATTACAAACCTAAGTTTTCACACAGAGCATTCAAACCAAATCCTGAAGTTTACAGTTTAGAACATAGAATTGATGATTCAATTATGACTGTTGTTGAATATAATCGCATGGAGGAATTAGATGCTGATGACGAGAGTCGGTCAAAAATGGAAAATGTCGTTTATAACAAACCATTTAACTATTCAAAAGCCGTAACTTTTGTCACATAACAAGATACTTCTAACAAACCTTTGGTTATCTCACCAGTTTTTGAAGTTAGTCCCCAACACAATGGTGCACAAATTAATGGTCCTTTACCTTCACTTAGTGAAGTAAAAACTAATGCCGAAAGTTGTCGCGTTATCAAATATTTTGACACTTTCTTATCTGACCTCAAAATTTTGGAACGTGAGATTGAATTTCATTCTGAAATAAAAGTTCAACATTTTCAATCGCCAATGGCGCGAGAACAAAGAGATATTCTTCAGAAAAGAATTTTAACCCATGTCAAAAATTTGAAAACTTGTGCACTATATTGGGAAAGGGATTTTCACAAGGAACTTGGTCTCATGAAAACAATTTTCGAGAAAACAGAAACATCGATTTCAAATACTAAACGTAGAAAGAAACTGTTGAGAAAAGATGTTGATCGACTCTTGGAAGATGTTATCTGTGCTGATATCAATAATCTTGTGCTATTACAATCTGTTGCATATGCATCTGATTATATCTCTGCTGATTTTGTTGATTCTGTTGAAATTGTTGAGAATACTGATAATGTGCTTCAAATCGAGTCTTTAAAAGTTGAAAATGAACGATTATTAAACGAACTTTCAAATGGAAAACGTCATCTTAATTGGTGTCAAAAATATATTCACGATCAAAAACTTGCTCTTCAAAACAAAATCGCCCAGTTGCATGCAAAAAATCTTAATCTAAAACTTGAGCAACTGGATGATCAAAATGTGTGTTTTAAGTGTCAAATCTCAAAATATGAGCATGAACTTGCAAAAGTTAAACAGGAATATGGTGTCATATTTGATTTACTCAAACAGACTCGTGATGAAGCATCAAACAAACTTGATCATTATCTTGCACACACAAAAGAAGTCATGAATTTTGCTGGAAATATTCGTTCTGAAAATCAAGATTTGGTGCACACTATCATTAAGTTAAGGGAAATGTTAGGAAAGTATGAACAAGTTCAGCCTAGCATCATTAAGAAAATTGCACCTGTAACACTTAGCAAAAGTGAACCCAGAATGCCTACTGACAAACCACAAGATACTAATGTGCTTCTCTCTACTGAAACAGGAATAGTTGCCTCTTTTCCAAACGTCGCACTTCACAGCCTAGGAGCAATACAAGGAAGAATAGGAACTTGCGACCTAAGAAAAGAACAATAAAGAATGCTGAAGTAGAAGAACAACCTAGGACTTTGAATAAGACTCCAGTTGCACCCACTTTAGATATTGCGTCCGACAAATGTAATGGAAAAAGTGTTGTAACGAATGCTAAACCTTTAAGTACTTTTGATATTTAGTCTGATGCTTCTTGTGTTATTTGTCATAAAAGTATGCTTTTTGATTGTCATGACAAATGAGTAGCTAGAGCTATCTTGTCTCGTTTACGGAATCCTAAGACCCGGAATACCTCTAGGCCCACTAATGCTTCTAAGTCTGTGCTTGGTAAACCGCCCTCTTTAGATTCAAAGAAACGTATTGAGGTCCCTGTAGCTCCAGTATCACCTCCAAGGACTGTAGTACCACCTAGTGCATTCACTAAGAATAAAGCTAAGACTAGTTGGAGATGGCAGAAATGGTTACATCATACACTAGGATTTAAATGGATGCCTAAAATCATTGATGTGTGTATTTCTACTATAACTGCTGAGGAACCCTCTAACTCATCGGATTCCACATCTACTTCTAATCCATCTGTGTCGTCTGTGTGTAATGCAGGTGATATAGATCATCCTTTGGATTGTTGATAGCGGATGTTCCCGACATATGACACGCAATCTTAAACTGTTATCAAACTTTATTGCAAAGTTCATTGGCACTGTCAGATTCGGGAGTGATCACTTCGCAGCTATCATGGGCTACGGAGATTATATCAATGGCAATATCGAAATTAGCAGGGTTTATTATGTGGAAGGCCTCGGTCACAATCTCTTTTCAGTCGGTCAATTCTGTGATGGAGACTTGGAAGTTGCTTTTAGGGAGAAAACTTTTTTAATTCGTGATCTACAAGGAAACAATCTTATGTCTGGCTCTCGCAATTCTAGTCTGTACACAATCTCAATGCAAGACATGGTTGCTTCATCTCCTATCTGTCTACTTTCAAAAGCTACATCAACAAAATCCTGGCTATGGCACCGTCATCTCTCACATCTAAACTTTCAAACCATCACCAACCTTGCTCGACACAAACTTGTTGAAGGTCTCCCGAGATTCTGGTATTCTAAAGATCACCTATGCTCAGCTTGTGAACAAGGGAAAAGCACTCGTGCTCATTTTTCTTCAAAGGTGGAACACAGCTCTCAGCATGTGCTTCATCTTCTTCACATGGATTTGTGTGGCCCGATGCGCGTGCAGACGATTAATGGCAAACGCTACATATTGGTAATTGCTGATGACTACTCAAGATGGACTTGGGTTTATTTTCTTCGAAGTAAAGATCAAGCTCCACAGATGATCATCACCTTTCTCACGAAAATTCCAATTCAGCTCCAGAACACCGTCAGACAAATTCGAACAGACAAAGGGACTGAATTTGTGAATCAAACTCTTCGGGAATACTATGATAAAGTGAGAATTGAGCATCAAACATCCATTGCACGTACCCCAGAACAAAACGAAGTTGTTGAAAGACGAAACCGTACGTTAGTGGAAGCTGCCAGAACGATGTTAGTCAATGCTAAACTTCCAGATTACTTGTGGGCTGAAGCTGTCTCAACTGCATGCTAGACTCAGAACCGTTCAATGATTACAAAACGCCATAACAAAACACCTTTTGAGCTTATCCATAACAGAAAACCGAACCTCAAACACTTTCATGTATTTGGATCCCTTTGCTACCGAAATAATGATCGTGATGACTTTGGAAAGCTAAAAGCCAAAGCTGACATTGGAGTCTTTAATGGATACTGTGAAAAATCTAAAGGTTACCGGATCTGGAATCGTCGTACAAAGCAGGTTATGGAAACGATTCATGCTAATTTTGATGAGCTTACTGAAATGGCTTCTGAGCATAACAGCTTGGAACCCGGTCAAAACCGTTTAAATTTCCCTCACACCCCATCATCAGCTGATACAAGCCCCCAGCTTACTCGTCAACAAATGGAAAAGCTATTTGCTCCTCTGTTTAGTGATGACATTGATGAACGTGCTCCAGGTGTATCCAATGTTTCCGCTGCTCAACCTGATCAAATTCTAATACATGATACACCGGCTACAACAACTACTGTTGATGAAGCACCACCAGTTGACTCTACTACAACAGTTGAACAAACTGCATCTAACGACGCTGAACCTGCTGATGATGTTCTTAATGAAGTACCCCCACCTACAGATTTTGATCCAAATGCATTCTTTAACCCGTTTGCTAATGAAACTGCTGCACCTGATGTTGCGGAATCATCTACAAGCCATTTAAATCCTCAAAATCTGCACAATGTGTAACACCCCAACCCGACAAGGGCAAAGATGTCACAATACGGTTTCATATCAGAACTTTTAAATACTGTACAATAGCGGAAGCCTTTACAAAATATTCAAAAAGAAAACATAAATAGCTAAAGTTTCAAAATAAAATCTAAAATCTCTATGGTCAAATCTTGCTCTCAGCTCTACTCTCAAACCCAGATCAGCTATCCCATAAGCTCATCTTGAATGCTTAAAACCTGCCTCAGGAAAAGAAAATGCGGCTGAGCTTACAAAGCCCAGTGAGCAGATATAGCGAAACAAAACTAAACAAAACAGAAATACGAAATTGAAACAAAGAAACGAATAACAAAGTCGTAACGGAAATGAGATTCAATGAATCATGGAGGATTACCGGAAAGACAATTAACAGAAAGGAGAACAATTAACAAATAAGAACAAACACATAGCACATTGCTGACACAAATGCAAACGCATTAGAATAACTAGACATGTACTAAATCGGGGAAAACTTCGAGTGCATATAAACCAAACGAAATATCAAAACTAGCAGAATTGATTAGTTACAAGAAGGAAAGCATGACATTCACACAAGTCAAGTAATCACATTTAATAACTTACTCCGTATCGTAATAGTGGAATCAATAGCAGTCAAAGTCATGGCAGTCACACATACAAATAGGAAATACAACTTGGAAACTATAATTAATGGACTAGAGACATAGAAAAGCAATTAGCAAATTCGCAATTCAGACATTATAAGTTGAATTATTTCCCCAGGTCAAACCTTAGTATAATCATAACTTATCATGGCAGGTCAAATATAAGCAGATAGATACACTAACGAATAGGCAAAGTTCACGATTGATTAATGAACAGGTTATACACACTAAACATACAGATCAATTGATTACCACCAACATAGTCATCACACAGATCAACGAGTTCACATAACGATAAACTAACACATAATCAGATGACAACATGCGAATCACATTTAAACCTATGAAACATATCCTAGCATAGTAGACGGTAGTCACATAATCATGTCAAAGTATAAATACCTTCAATAAACATATAATAATTCAGTATGTAAACGGAAACATTGACAAATACGGAATCATAAACAGAATATCTAACACAGAAATAACAGATACAGATTTAGTTATCTACCACGAGCCCAGAACATATCATATCAGAAGTAACTTTCTTATTCGGAGGGGTGACCTCGGAATACCTTATAAAATGTGAGGGGAGGCCTCAATAACAAATGGAGTAACTAGCTCCCAGAATTTGTGAAGACGCGTATTGCACACGACATCATTCACCAGACAAATTATATCAGATAACAGATCAGATCAAGGATGCATCCATACGCCCCTTCCTACATATACAAAATATGCTCCACCATCCAGGGACATGGCAGAACATCACTCTACTGCCCTAGAGTCATATCAGAGGTGCATCACTGATACGGACATGGAACCCCCATGACTAGTGAAATATTGGCTCGGGTGTCAAACTAACTTAGGTAAAACAGATTGTCATAAATGACACAGATCATAATTCATTATAAAGATCAAACAGATTTACAAATCGGAGTTTTCATATCATAAGTTCAAATCAGATGTTTCATGGTTCAATAAATAGAGATTTCAGATAAGCAATAGATCAAACAAATCAGAAAGGGTTCATGTCAAATGTTCAGAAATCAAAAGTTCATAATCAAAGTCACATATCATACGTTCATAATCAGAGGTTCATAATCAGATGTTCATAATCAGAAGTTCATAATCAAATATTCATAATCAGAAGATCAAAATCAAATGTTCATAATCAGAAGTTCATAATCAAATATTCATAATCAGAAGATCAAAATCAAATGTTCATAATCAGAAGTTCATAATCAAACATAGCAAGTTCAACAAACATGAGATTCAGACAAGCAGAGATTCACATAAACAGAAGGGAATCATAGCAATGGCATAGGAAATCCTAATAAAAATAAGAGATATGAAAACAGAAAGAAATCATGAGAAACCTTTACTAAAAAGGCCAGAATATCTGTACCTTAAAGCAAATGAGAGAAAAGCAAACGAACGAGTGAATCACGAAGATATAACGTCGCGTCTCCTTCAACGAATCTACACGGATTATTATTTATTTAATACTTATTAGCATCATTAAAGTTATAACGGATTCATCACATTAACATTCTTAGAGTTATAAGTATATTCTCATTTTATAAGCTTCTTATGCATTGGTAAGTGTGTTACCTATTGATATCATATTTTATCTTTCAGTTTCTTTAACTCATATTCGGACCAGACTTTAGCGATTTTTATAAAATACTTACTTAGCTCAAATGAAATCATGCAAAATTCCAGGGGTTCCCATATGAGTTAAGAGACTCTACAAAAATTGGTGGGTTCTATTTCCATGCCAAATGGCCTACGGAAAATCATAAGTCCAGACCTGTCCAGAAAGAAATCAGAAAATACACCTTAAAAGTTTACACTTATTGGACCTGTTTAGACACCTTGGAAAAATTCCCAAAACTCCCAGAAATTCATTTATATCCTAAATGTCAATCCTGTAAAAGGAGAGCTCCCAGTTCCTAATGGTTTGAAAATGAAAAATCAAACAATCCAACCAAATTTCAGACCCGTTTTCTCAGCTTTGACACTTGATCTTGTAAAATTCAAAAATACGACTTAGACAACTCCAAATTCGACCAAACCACTTGGAAAACTTAACTAAGACATAAAATAAGCTTTTCCCACAAAAAACCAGATTATTGCAGTTATAAAATTGGATCTATAACACCCACAAATTCGACATATGATGCTGTCCAGTTTTAGGGTTTATTAAAACCATTATAATCACATGTTTAGACCATTAATTACACTTAGGGTTCCATTCCAATCAGGGTTTCGAATTTATTAGGCATGATAACATTTATATATATGTGATTCGATTTCATACGGTTCGACAAACACAAGGCCCGATTCAAACATGACATATTACAACATATTATTAACGTTATGTGTATCAAATGAGACGAGGAAGACTTGGTTATACCTTAGCCTTGCTCACGTTGGAAACAAACTCGCGACACCAAGGGGGTTGGTGCTCGGTCGAATAGAGAAGAAAAAGAAAAGAGGCAAAACTAGGGTTTCCAAATTGTGTTAAGGTGTTGTATTTATAGTTGTACAAATTCGGTTCTAGGTCTTCTTGAGGGGGTGTGGGCTTCGGCTTGGGTCCAACCGAACAACACAAACACACGGCCCAAGTGGGCTCTCGGCTCAACATGAAGGTTGGCTACCGATCGGATCACAAACAAAAGAAAACGAGGCCCAAACTTATGTTGCGTGACTTATATTCTTTTGTCGTACCAATGTCGTTAATTTATATACGTTAGGTTTTGAAATAAAATATAAGTTAGGTTTTTAGTTTCGTTAAATGAATGTTATTATATTTTACGTATTTTATATTTTTGATTTCAAGGGTAAAATAGTCTTATTATGCGTTTATATTTTTAGGGTTTTACAACTCTCCCATTCTAAAAAGAAAATTTCGTCCTCGAAATTGGACAAGGCAGGACGACAAAGGTTTGAGCTCGAGGAATATAGCGAACGCTAAACTTATCTCGGAACAAATGGATTCTTATCGAAATATTCAAACTCATACTTTTCGAAAATCAAACCAATAATGAAATACTTATAACAGATAATCATATACTTATCAAAGTAATGGCAGATAACAGATGAGATGCCGAAAATCAAACGACAATTTCTAACTTATTCAGATATCTAATGAGGAGAACAAACATATACATAGACAAAACAAATCCTAACGATCTCACTAGTCGCAGATAATCAAACTAAAAGGATTTAACGTTCCTCAAACACTTCACGACAAATCCTATGACCACAATAAGGGTACACGGAGACGTACACATTTAGAGCAAACATAGCAATCCATAGTTCACACAAATTATAACAATTTCGGTCCAAACAAAACTTACACGTAACAGATATCGACGAAATCTCACAAATAGGTACAAAATTTCAAACGAACATGAGAAGTGCGAAATAACAGATACAAGTCAAAGTCCATTCACATATCAACCACAGGCATTTCCCCAAACGTCATATGATTTCAATAAGTCCAAATTATATGATCTCGGTATTATCACGTTGATCAGGCGTCATAATACTTGCATCACATAACAAGTTCTCATTGTCATCATATTCTGTCCCGGGTCATGGTAAACCACATAACTAATATCATAACAAAACATATCACATACGGATAACATACATATCGCAAGTAGCATACTATAACAAACCAGATCCACATGAGTATACCATCATGATGGTCATACTTCATTTTAAGCTGTAATTAAACAACATCATTAAGAAAACAAATAGCAGACGAAACTTATGAGGACTAACGGAAACTTAACGAATCTATCAGAAAGAAACAACAAACAGGAACTATACTTTCAAAATTTTGCTTTATTTTCACTAAACAAACAAATTGCAGAATTGTCATAAGATGAATTTCCAAAACAAGACTTAATAATCAAAGATTCAATCATCTAATTGAAAACAAAAGGACCTAAACTCAAAATCCAATGTCAGGAATTTCTCATAAAGAGGACAACTAATCAGGAGCGCAATTTCTATTCTTGTATCAGATTAAACCTACTAGTAGCCGTAGACTCCAAATCCGGGTCCACCTCGCATTCTTCCTCTTCCGGCACACGATCTACAAAAACATACAAGTCGCGACTCCTAGCCCAAACTACTCCTCCATCTTCCAAGAACTCGGGACATCTATCATGATACCTAGTAGTGAAGCCTTGGTTGTCAACGACTTTAGTTTCGTACTCCTCTACTACTTTTCCGTCAACGGTTTCCTCATGACTCATTTGCTGCGATTCAAAGAAAAAAATTGAGATATACCCAAAATGCTAAACGATAAAACTTCACGATTCACACCGAGTTCCGAACAAATCAGAGAAAGGCAATACGGATCAGAATCACTTAACAAAACATCAAACCCGTCTGAAGCATGACAAACGAATCAGAGTGACATAAGTCGCGCCCAAATCATATGAAGTAGATGAATCTTCTCAGCCACTGGTTGAATCTTGTCTCCGTCTCTTGCGCCTTTGGTTGGTCGTCAACTTCTCAGCAGACATCGATGTCTAAAGCGCACGGCGGTCGGGTGTGGCTTCTCACGAACCTCTCAGCCGAGGCTGCTGCGGCAGGGCGGCACCATCTTCTTCGGCTCCACGGGTAGTCTCCATCGCGATCGACAAGCGGACGGCGAAAACAAAATAACAAAATTCGATGTGTGAAAAAAGGGCCAATTCACTAAAGGCAAAAGGATATCGAGAGTCAAATGCGAACGACCATCAAAAGGAATGAAAGATACGAACAGACGGAAACCTAATGTCTACCCAATCCTCACAGGTCATAGCCTAAGCTCTAAGGGTCCTAAAACCTGGCTATGATACCATAAATTGTAACACCCCAACCCGACAAGGGCAAAGATGTCACAATACGGTTTCATATCAGAACTTTTAAATACTGTACAATAGTGGAAGCCTTTACAAAATATTCAAAAAGAAAACATAAATAGCTAAAGTTTCAAAATAAAATCTAAAATCTCTATGGTCAAATCTTGCTCTCAGCTCTACTCTCAAACCCGGATCGGCTATCCCATAAGCTCATCTTGAATGCTTAAAACACGCGAGGAAAAGAAAATGCTTGGTGAGCTTACAAAGCCCAGTGAGCAGATATAACGAAACAAAAACTAAACAAAGCAATCTGAAATGGAAACAAAAGCGAATAACAAAGTCGTACTTGAATGAGATTCAATGAATCATGGAGGATTAGCGGAAACACAATTACATAGAAAACGGAGAACAATTAACAAATAAGAACAAACACATAGCACATTCGCGACACAAATGCAAGCGCATTAGAATAACCGAACATGTACTAAATCGGGAAAACTCGAGTGCATATAAACCAAGCGAAATATCAAAACTAGCGAGAAGCAGTTAACAAGAAGGAAAGCATGGCATTCACACAAGTCAAGTAATCACATTTAATAACTTACTCCGTATAAGTAATAGTGGAATCAATAGCGATCAAAGTCATGGCGAGTCACACATACAAATAGGAAATACAACTTGGAAATTATAATTAATGGACTAGAGACATAGCAAAGCAATTAGCAATTAAAGCAATTCGGACATTATAAGTTGAATCATTTCCCAGGAGTCAAACCTTAGTATAATCATAACTTATCATGGCGAGGTCAAATATAAGGATAGATACACTAACGGATAGGCAAAGTTCACCAGATCTTGACAGGTTATACACACTAAACATACGAGATAAATTGATTACCACCAACATAGTCATCACCAGCGCGATCAAGAGTTCACATAGCGATAAACTAACACATAATCAGATGGCAACATGCGAATCACATTTAAACCTATGAAACATATCCTAGCCGCAGTGAAGCGGTAGTCACATAGTATGTCAAAGCATAAATACCTTCAATAAACATATAATAATTCAGTATGTAAACGGAAACATTGACAAATACGGAATCATAAGCAGAATATCTAACACGAAATAACAGTCTGATTTAGTTATCTACCAGCGAGCCCGAACATATCATATAGAGTAACTTTCTTATTGAGGACCTCGGAATACCTTATAAAATGTGAGGGCCTCAATAACAAATGGAGTAACTAGCTCCCGAATTTGTGAAGACGGCGTATTGCCTACGACATCATTCACGGACAAATCATATCGGATAACGGTCGGATCTAGGATGCATCCATCGCCCCTTCTACATATACAAAATATGCTCCACCATCCAGGGGCGTGCTTGAACATCACTCTTGCCCTAGAGTCATATCGGTGCATGTCACGGATATGGAACCCCATGACTAGTGAAATATTGGCTCGGGTGTCAAACTAACTTAGGTCAATCAGATTGTCATAAATGACCGCAGATCATAATTCATCATAAAGATCAAGCAGTTTACAAATCAGTTTTCATATCATAAGTTCAAATCGGATGTTTCATGGTTCAATAAATAGAGATTTAGGATAAGCAATGAGATCAAACAAATCAGAAAGGGTTCATATCAAATGTTCAGAAATCAAAAGTTCATAATCAAAGTCACATATCATACGTTCATAATCAGAGGTTCATAATCGGATGTTCATAATCGAAAGTTCATAATCAAATATTCATAATCGGAAGATCAAAATCAAATGTTCATATCGAAGTTCATAATCAAATATTCATAATCAGAAGATCAAAATCAAATGTTCATAATCAGACATAGCAAGTTCAACAAACGCAGATTCGGACAAACAGAGATTCACATAAGCGAAGGAATCATACAATGGCATAGGAAATCCTTAGAAAAATAAGAATATATGACGAAAGAAATCATGAGAAACCTTTACTAAAAAGGCGAATATCACGTACCTTAAAGCAAATGAGAGAAAAGCAAACGAACGAGTGAATCACGAAGATATAAGCATTAAACTTCTCCTTCAACGAATCTATACGGATTATGATTTATTTAATACTTATTAGCATCATTAAAGTTATAACGGATTCATCGCATTAACATTCTTAGAGTTATAAGTATATTCTCATTTTATAAGCTTCTTATGCATTGGTAAGTGTGTTACCTATTGATATCATATTTTATCTTTCAGTTTCTTTAACTCATATTCGGACCAGACTTTAGCGATTTTTTATAAAATACTTACTTAGCTCAAATGAAATCAAGAAAAATTACAGGGGTTCCCATATGAGTTAAGAGACTCTACAAAAATTGGTGGGTTCTATTTCCATGCCAAATGGCCTCTTGAAAATTCAAGTCCAGACCTGTCCAGAAAGAAATCAGAAAATACACCTTAAAAGTTTACACTTATTGGACCTGTTTAGACACCTTGGAAAAATTCCCAAAACTCCCAGAAATTCATTTATATCCTAAATGTCAATCCTGTAAAAGGAGAGCTCCCAGTTCCTAATGGTTTGAAAATGAAAAATCAAACAATCCAACCAAATTTCAGACCCGTTTTCTCAGCTTTGACACTTGATCTTGTAAAATTCAAAAATACGACTTAGACAACTCCAAATTCGACCAAACCACTTGAAAAACTTAACTAAGACATAAAATAAGCTTTTCCCACAAAAACCCAGATTATTGCACTTATAAAATTGGATCTATAACACCCACAAATTCGACATATGATGCTGTCCAGTTTTAGGGTTTATTAAAACCATTATAATCACATGTTTAGACCATTAATTACACTTAGGGTTCCATTCAATTAGGGTTTGAATTTATTAGGCATGATAACATTTATATATATGTGATTCGATTTCATACGGTTCGACAAACACAAGGCCTGATTCAAACATGACATATTACAACATATTATTAGATTATGTGTATCAAATGAGACGAGGAAGACTTGGTTATACCTTAGCTTTGCTCACGTTGAAACAAACTCGCGACACCAAGGGGTTGGTGCTGGTGAATAGAAGAAAAAGAAAAGAGGCAAAACTAGGGTTTCCAAATTGTGTTTATGTGATTGTATATATAGGTGGTACAAAATTCGGTTTTAGGGCTTTTGAGAGGGTGTGGGCTTCGGCAGGTCAACCGACAACACAAACCACGGCCCAAGTGGGCTCTAGGCTCAACATGAAGGTTGGCTACCGATGGATCACAAACAAAAAGCGAGGCCCAAACTTATGTTGTGTAACTTATATTCTTTTGTCGTACCAATGTCGTTAATTTATATACGTTAGGTTTTGAAATAAAATATAAGTTAGGTTTTTAGTTTCGTTAAATGAATGTTATTATATTTTACGTATTTAATATTTTTGATTTCAAGGGTAAAATAGTCTTATTATGCGTTTATATTTTTAGGGTTTTACACAATGTATACCAACATCAACCCTCTACACATCGCTGAACAAAAGACCATCCTCTTGAGAATGTTATTGGCAAATCAACCCGATCGTCACAAGACAAGCGTCTTCACACAGATGGTGAACATTGCATTTATGCACTTCTTGTGCCAATGCGAACCTAAAACATTAGGCGCTTAATGACAAAAGACAAGCTGGATCGAATCCATGCAGAAGAACTCAACCAATTCAAGCGTCTTGAAGTATGGGAATGGTTGAAAGACCATGAGGGTTGTCATTGGTCTCAAATGGTTTGAAGAACAAATTGGATCTTTGAAGGAACGTAATTAGAAACAAGTCCGCGTCGGTGGCTAAGGGTTATAAACAGGAAGAGGGTATTGACTTTGAAGAATCATTCGCTCATTTGCTCGTCTTTGAAATTTTGTTAGGATCTTTCTCGCGTTCACGGCTCATATGAATATAACGGTTCTTTGGATGGATCAAAATGCTTACGAATGGACAACTGAAAGAAATGGTTTATGTCAGCCAACCGAGAAGGATTAATTTGATCGAGTTCCCGAACCATGTCTACAAACTGAACAAAGCTCATGCGGTCTCAAACAAGCTCCTGCGATAAGTTATCATCCTTTCTCATTGCCAATAATTTTACCAAAGGTTGGTTAGACCAACTCTTTTCATACAATATCACGGGGCACATATCTTAATTGTTCAAATTTTCGTGGATGACATCATTTTTGGGTCAACACATAAAAAGTACTCAATCGCTTTGCAAAACTAATGAAGAAACATTTTGAAATGTCCATGATGGGTGAACTTACGTTCTTTCTAAATTTTAGTTAATCAATCACGCGGTATTTTCTTGAGTCAGTCCAAATATTCCCTTGAAATTCTTAACAAATTTGGAATGCAAACGCAACACCTATGCCACACCAATGGCTCATACCAAGTTAGATCTGATTTACATGGAAATGGTGGACCTACCAAATACCGAAGTATCATTGGGTCTCTGTATCTATGACTAGCGGACGACATTGTTTTTGCGTATATCTCTGCTCCGTTATCGGTCAAGACCAACTGAAACCCACTCTCTAAGGCTAAAGAATCCTCCGATATCAAAGGAACCATTAATTTGGGAATCACGGTATCGAAGGATTACGGTTTTGAACTAATAGCTTTTAGGGCGTGACCACCACGGGATGCTTAGATTCAGTACTTGAGGGAGCGTTACAATTTCTTGGTGATAAATGTCATGGCTATCGAAGAAGCGAGTTGTATGTTGTCCTCAACATAGCGAATATGTAGCCATGTCGTCGTGTTGTGCTCAAGTCATTTGGATGAGAACACAACTCAAGGACTATGGTTATGTATTTGGAGAAATCTGATAATGTCTTGCGACAATGGGAGTGCTATTGCGATCTCGTGCAACTCAGTTCAACATTCAAAATCAAAGCACATCGATCTTCAATATCATTTCATCAAGGACCACGTGAGCAAGTGCTGTTGAATTATACTTTGTGGGTATTGAATACCAATTGGCGATCTCCTCACCAGCCTTAGCTCACCTTTAGGTTTCTTGAGTTGGTCCACCGGATTGGTATGCGGTGTTTGATTCAAGAGGAATTGAATGAACTCTTAAAACACTTAAAAACGGTCAAACACCAAAACTTCTTTTGTAAATATTTTTCAAAAACAAAATACAAAATTATAAAATCAGATAAAACATCAAAAATATTCTTCTATCTATATTTTTTTAACATGGCAAGTTCAATTTTTCCGTCAACACTCAAATCTTTCAAAATTCATTATTTTCTCGATCAAGTGTTGAGGGGGAGAAAACTAATATTTTTCGGTTTCATAGAAAAACCTTGTACTTGCATGTTACCTTATCCCGGTTGTTTCTTTAAATGATGGTCACTTTTCTGGTTTACTAACACTCCTCGGACTAAAATTTATAAAACTTCATTATTTCTTAAGTTAGAGGGAGTGTAGTCAAAATTCTTTCCATATACTTTCTTAGTTTGATAACCAAATGGAAGTTATGTACATTGGATGTAAATGGAAAAGGTGGAGGGCTTAAAGTTGTCAAAAGTTCAAAATTATTTTTTCATAAAACTTGCACCAACCTCATTTAATTCACTACATTTATTATCTCACCAAACCACATCCTCGCTTAAAATCATTCATCAATCCGTGTGTTTGATCTCAAATTTGTAAGTGTTTCTATGTTTGTAACAAGTTTCTAAACATAGGTTTTGATTTTCTTGAAAAACCTACGGTTAGATCTTCACTTATGAGCGATTTGGTGTTCTACGCATAAGCGTATGAACACCTAATCTAGTGTGAGAGTTTGTGCTTGAAATGGCTCTGTCAAAATGTTTGTATAACATCTACAATACTGTTTCTATCCTCAAAACTCACCCAGATTCACAAATTGAAGGATTTTTGAAAACTAGGGTTTATACGTGATTTGGGTATTTTCTTGTGTGAACGTTTCTGGGTAATTAGTTGTTTGTTTGATGTTGTTCTCATGTTGAATTGATGATATCTAGGCTCAGATCCAACCCAGAAACACTAAGTGATCGTTAATTAAGAATGAGGGTTCATGTTCTTGAAATTGGGTATTTTTGATTCATGAGCGTGAGTTTGATGTTAAAACTTGGATGAGACAACTCTATATGCTTCCTAGATATCCCAGAAAAACTTTGGTGCAATTCCTATGGCTAGAACACTTATTAAGTAAAAATTAAACCTTAGGGTTTTAGTCTTGTAGCGTAAATATGTTCTCATAAGCGCATTAATATGTTTTCATGCTAAATCGATAGAATTGAGTGTAGATGTTAATGTTGATGTTATGATGAAATTATTTCAGTTTATTAGCGTGAAAATTCACAATCAAGGGTATTTGCCATCTACGCATAAGGATCACCTTACGCGTAGCATGTTATGCATAAGAGAAATCTTCGGCGGCGTTTGGCGTAAGGTTCTACATTAGGGACTACGCGTATCCTTGAAGGATATGCGTAAACAGGACCTCTGCATAAGGTTGACTCTTACGAGTAAGCCTTACGTGTAAGGTTCCATATAGCGCTGCAGCGTAAGCTTTGCATAAGGCCCCACTTTTCTATGCGTAATATTTCTTCGGCAGTCAAGAACCTACGCATAAGCTTATGCGTGTATACCACTACTCCTGTTCGCATAAGCTTGCCATTTCTACGCTAAGCCTAGTTTTAACCTTCATTATGAATTATTCTGGCGTGCAAACTTGTAAATAAATAAATCATAAGCATACGAAACCAATAATGTCACCAAGCTTAAGCGTTTAATATGTTGTGAAAATAAGTGAAAACATGGACTTTAAAACTTAAAGTTAATCAACTCACGAAACTTATTACGACGTCATTGGACTATTGGACAAACAAGTGACATTGGACTCGTAACAATCATCGACATATCACATTCAATAATTAGACAATAAAACCATCCGTTGACTAACATAATGTCTTTCGATATGTTGGTTCTTTTGGCTAAATATCTTTCGATCGACATGGGCGCTCAAATGCAAAACATGGAAGCACCAAACGTTCTCACCATTGAAGATATCTTCCGTCATGGCTATCCGATGAAGATTGGAAAGAACAACCTTCGTTTGCGATTTTGATACTCTCACCTTTCAGAATCTTCTTGTTTAATTCTTTGTGGACATTCGAAAGAATCATCCTTATCGAGAACATGCTCACCAATTCCTTTCGATTGCACGAGATATACATTCACCAATTTTGGAATACAATGCAAAAGATCAAAGGACCAAATCTTTGTGGCGGTGACGCTCAATGACAAACAAGTCACAATCACACTCTGAGACTTAAGAGATGTCCTCCTCATTCTGTCATCGAGCCAACGAATACAATGCCGCACCCGAAGAGACCGTTCTGCAATTGATGATCAACATTGGCTATGACGAAGCTATAGGAGTAATCACAAAGCATTCATACGTGGATCTTAAGAATATTCCTCAGCCATGGAGAACTCTCTACATCATCATCACCAAATCTGTTTCTGGATGTGACTGTGACAACTCGCAATTTCAGGTCATTTCTCAAATTCACTATTCATCTCGGGAATTGACTATTCACCGGTTACTATTCAAAATTTTACTATTCACCGTTTTTGGAGTCAAAGTAATATTTTGAGAACGTATTTCAAAATTTACTATTCACGAAACACTATTCATTCCGGAGAAAATTTCTACTCATGCTTCATTATTTCATCGTTTATCGTAAACTAGGTTTACGAGTATCAAATTCGCGTAACCTTAATGGTTTAGCTGCGAATTCATGAACAATCATCAAGGGCATTTCATATAGACTAGGTTTAGTCTACATATCATTAGCATCATCATCATATTAGTTCATGCATGGTTTTGCATTTTCATTAGCGTTATTTCATATTAAATTATCGTAATTAATTATTTTGAACAATTGATTCGATACTTCCAAAAATTATCCTGATATATTTTTATACTTATATTAAGATTATAAAATAATATTATGAGTTTACCTAGTGTTTTAAATTTATTTTGTATATAAATTGTTATATTTATATAATTACGACGTTTTTCTTAAATACTACGATAATTATTATTTCACTCAAATTTTGCAAGAAATGTATTTTTATAATTTTATGACCTCAATATATTTTATCTTGACCCGTTAAAATTTATTTTGCAGCTACCGCTAAATACTCAAATGTGTATACAAGTTACCACTTATCTTCAATTAACTTTACATTATATTTCATTATACTTAATAAAAAAAAAGTATCAAGCCAAGATTAATACCCCCTTGTCGACACAAGGGGGTGAGTCACTCACAATTTGCAAAATATCTTCCTATTATATCATATTATACACTAATACAAACACATACAACTAATATTCACAAAGTGTTTAAGATC
>OU343222.1:175295812-175412473 GCA_910596185.1 Chrysanthemum makinoi
TTTACATATAAAGGTGACGATATGATTTTGTTTACATGAGTAATACTTAATGCGTAAAAACATATTGTTCAGAATGAGCAGAAAAGTATTTGCTAACCTTACCCGTTTAAACTTCTACTTAGAATGAAGCTATTTTGACTCGTTAGTTCACCGACTCTTTTATCTATCTTTACCTAATATCGGTGATGCAATCTCTGTGCGATTTTCTGTGGGTCGTGTTCATCATCTTTTTGAGACAAGGGCTTACGCTAGTGGAAGAGTTGGAGCAACTCCTGTAGTGTTCATAGCAGCAATACTACAGAGTACCTAACAGACGAGAGTGTTGGAATTGGCTTAATTCAAGTAAAAGATTTTAGGTGAAGCATATAAACGACGCGCCATCTCACAACTTGCTATCAAGAGATGAGAACTTGACACTAACTTATTAAAGGAACTATTATTGTTGGTGGGAGGGTTATCCCTCATATCTACAAGTCACTTATCAACAAGTCTGGTGAAAAGTATAGTTGCGATTATATGTTAGGGTTCTATGCACGGTAAAACCTGTGAATGTATCACAAGCAGCGATGTGGTATTTTGTGTTTTGATATGTATTTTCTAAACAACAAATCAGTAAAAGCTTTGAAATTTATGATTTATCTGTTGTTATCTTTGTTGTGTGTTGCTTTATGTATTGTTATTTTTTTGTACTTAATCATCTTTAGAAATGCAAAAAAGTTGAGTTCTAAATATTTTATAAACTTTATACTATCATGATGGTAATATACTTCTAAATGTTTTAGAACCGACTATTGCAACGTCAAAGTAGTGAAACACTGGCGAGACACTATCTTTTTCAATAGCACATTTTTCATTTTCAAAACTAACAAACAACATGATGGTCAAAATACTACGATAAATTGAAGCTTAAACCATGTATATAACTTCATAATCTAAAAGTATGCACAACAAGTTGTCTCCTTTCAAATGGGGGTACTAAAAAGGGCTAAATCATTAGATTAACATGCCCTAGCATTCTGAAAAACTTCTGAATCGGGGCATGAGACCAAACTAGCTTACAATACATAACATCGGACAAAACCTCTTGGTGAATGATTTTAAGTTGAACACCATAATACAACTTCTACAAACTAACAACCTACAACTATTTATATGCCTTGCTTGACAATTTCTTGATAAAGGGTAGAATTGCTGCAAGCAACACCTTGAGTACTCTTCATGAGATGAACACAATCGATATTGCAACTAGTATGCATAAAAAGATACATGTTCTAGTTAGAAATTGGCGTTACGTCTAGATATATTGAGATACGTGGAAAACTAGAAGGGGGGTTGAATAGTTTTGCCGATTTTAAGTTGATTTCAAAAACTTTAGATTAGATATTATGAAAATCGTATGGATGTTGAGAATTATAGATCTAATGATAATGCAACAAATAGATAAAGTTAAGGGATAGAAATGACACACAATTTATAGTGGTTCATTTACACAGGACCTTCCTTGCCCTACTCCACTCCCGAGTCACCTACTCGAGAGTTCAAGCACTATGTCAACAAACTCCTTCACTTGGCGCCTTACAGCGTTGCTTACACACCGGTACAAAGCTGAATACGAGTCCGTATACGGTGGACCAAACCAACACAACTATTACACAACAAATATGTGAAATATCAAATACAAGATCTTTGCTACAGAAATCTTGCGGGGTGACAAATCAATCAAGGACCCCTTGCTTGGATGACTTGTAGAATGCTCGTGATCTCGCCTTAGAGAAGGACCTATATGAGGATCACAAATAGAAAGAAAGAAGAACAACTCTCTAGATCAAGTGATCTATATGTTAGAAGAGAATGAGAGATTTAGTAAGAAGAGGGGGAGTTAGAATGAAGAAATGGCTCTCTATTTATAGGAAAATTTCTCCTTTGTTCCACGGATCCCAGGATCCCTTCCACTTGGGATCCGTCTAGTGTAATCCTAGGGATCCGTGGTGCGCTCCTCTTTGCCCATGGGTTTTTGGTTATGGGTCATGGGTTATGGGTTGGTCCATGGGTTTTCTTTAGATTCAATGTATCTAAGTATACATTGTATCAAGTCTTCTTTGGTATGGGTTAAGATCCATGGTTTATGGTTTTTACCCATCCTAATAAACTATTACAACAAATGCTTAATTATTACATTTTGTATTTAAATGGCTATATGTAAATGCTTTACAAAAATAACATGTATCCTTATAATTATACTTAAGATAACATTACATTTGTTATCAACAAAACACAAAGAGATCGCAAAATATTAATAAGCGTTTTTCACCGGTTGTATATAATAGTCCAAAACAAAAAGTTAACCCTTGGAAGAAATAAACAAACTTCTAACTTCCCCTTGGCGGTAGCTCCCCTTGTTTGGGGCGTCAAGAGAAAAAAATAAAAAATCCTACAAAAAGAAAGGTTAGTAACATGCTTATATAATCTTGTGGTTGTCGAGAATCAAGATTAGGGGCCAAGGTATGTAAACAAGGCCTTGTAATAAAACAACAAATTGTAGTGGTATTTATGCCACTTACAAGCATGTAAAAATAAGAACAAGACTTGTTCTTGAAAATGACTTCAAAAAAAAAATAATACTAAAAGTAGAAAATAGTAGTAGTGATTCCTTCTATGCTTGCATAAGGTTATGGATGGAGATTTTGATGAGTAATGGTATTGATGAGATCAAGGATGAGGTGGGTAATGAGTCTCGCGGAAGTTTTTCAGTTGTTTTGATTTGAGTTTTCGCGAGGAAGTTGTGGTGGAAAAATAGGAAAATATGGATCAAAATCGGAATGTTAATAAGAGGTGGTGGAAAGAACCTAGATGTTCTTGTAATGTGATGGGAGCTAATGGTGGTGATGTTTCAAGATCTTGAAAGATAGTATTTGGAGATGTGGGGGGTGTTGAAAAGACTAATTCTTTTTCTTTAGGTTGGTTTTGCTAAACAACAAGATCGGATACTAATCCGTTGCGGATATCCTAGCATTTGATGTAGTATTTTAGATAGTGGAAGTACAAAAGGTTTGGATATCGATTTAATTTATTCTAGATGATTCCTCCTAGGGTTTTGGATGACATGATGATGTGTGTGAGAGATGGATGTATGCAATTTTGGGATATATATATAGAAAAACAAAGCATTGTAATGAATCTTGACCCAAATGTGTTAAAATCTAATGATTAGATATGATTTCAAGGCATGTGAGAACACAAGCATTGAGCATACTCCTAAAATGAAACAAATGTGGATTTTCATCCAAAGTGAAAAAAATAGAAGTTGAAAACAATACGTTACATGGATCCCACGGATCCTTCCCTTGAGGATCCGATCCAGCATAAAGAATTTGGGATCCAGGTAGATGGTGTTTCGGTGACACAAAATTTTCCTTTTTGGAAACATTTTTGCCTAGTGTGTGCCTATATGCAAACTATTTGGAGTTGCGGTTATCTCGACCCTAAAAAGAAATAGAAAATAAACTAGAAGTGTAAAAGCATCCTATTGAGATAACAGCACATATTTAGTACATGAGTCGTAATTTTGTGTTATCAATGCTCTAATTCATTGTTGCTTAAATGAATGTACCCGAAAACACATATTAGTTATGTGTCTCCTTTAGCATTCAAAAGACATGAGATGCAATGAAAGCGGGTTTTTACTTTGTATTAATAATGAGAAAGCGATTTGTCCTAGACGTGAGAAATTGCTTTTGTGAAATTGATACGGGGAAGGTATCATCCTTTTAGAAAACATTGTGAAAGTAGATTTAGAAAATAAGAAAATTATAAGTGTAAAAAACTCATCTTGGGTTTTGAAAATTCCGTATGTTTGTGAGTTGTGCGTGAAATAGAGATCTAGACTTCGAAGAAGAAGGCTAGTGTTTACATACCTTGTAAGTCAATTAAATTCTGACGTTTGTTCCATTAGACCAAGACCAAGGCAGTAGGTTGAATTGTTCCGCTTCTTGGTTTGGTGAGGGCGTCGGTATATTTGTCTTCGGATCTACCTTCTCAATAGAGATGTTCCTGTTAGGTCACAAGTTTTACCACACAAGCTTATAAGAAAGATAGAGAGGCGATTGAATAAGTATCCAAACACACACCACTGCGTATAATATAGGCGGTTATGCGTAGAGGTGAGTGAAGAGAATAACTTGAACAACCAACCTTCAAATGAAGGTTTACAAAGGGTATTTATAGGAAGGAAGCTAGGGCAACACTCCTAGTTCCCTTCCTTTCCTTATTGGGCTAGGCCTAGGCTTATGGGCCTTCTACATAAGCTTAAGGCTAATAACAAACATAAAGGCCATAATAAGCTAACTATTACATATGAGTAACTAACACTTGAATAAGGTTTAGGAGTGATTCCAACAATCTCCCCTCAAGTGTTATTACATATGAGTAACAAACACTCAAGTGTTGGTGATGAAAAGCGGTGAAGGCGTTGATGTAATAGTAGCTTTGGCGTCTTCGACATTCTTCTTTCTTGTGAGAAGAATTGCCTTGATTTGAACAATCTCCCGGTGTAGAGATAGTTTACTTTGAGCGGTTATGCTTTGACGTCATCTTTAACTTTGTTCTTTGATCATTGTTCTTTGTGATGAGAGTGATAGTATGTTGTTGTTGCGCATCAAGTGCGCCTCAGTTGCCCATTTTGCTCACGGTGTCTCCGTCGTTCTTCAACATGCTCACCACGCTCTTTGGCGTTGGAATTCATCTTGATGGAGTTCTTTAAGTCTTTAACTTTGTAGATTCTCTGTATTGACGAAGAATCATTACATTTGTTGTGTTGCTTTTGGATAGAACTTCCATTAGTGATGATGTTGGCGTGAGCATGAGAAGAATCTGCACGATCATTCCGCTCCCGAGCTTCCATAAGAAGAAAACATTTAAACGGTTAGTAATAAGCGGATTCCGGCACTTACAAGTTTGAACTCCGAGAGTGTTAACAGCATAGTGTGAAAACACAACTCTAATTCTTACAAAGGCCGGTTCTGAATCGGAGTCCCACAAGTGAGATAACACGATGTACCGAAGTACACCTACGATTGAGATGAGTCGCTGAGGTACACGAAGCATCACCTCACGACTGTAGACCGTTTGAGACACACTAAGCGTAATCCACGGGGAGTTGCGGCGACCTGCTGTCGGGCGTTTGATGTTGACCACGGCGAGGAGTTTCCATTCAATCGCGAGGATCACAAATGTGAACCTCTCATAAATGTTCTCGACAGATTGCTAAGATCTGTGAAGGACTCGATATGAACCATTGATAACCTTATTGTTGATCATCAAGTGATTAAATGTCAAGTGTACCTAAGAGATCTTTTGATGAATCTCGTGGCTCTAGACTCAATAGTGCGTTTTGGTTTTCTGGAGCGGAGACTAGGGAGAGGGTCTCCTTCTTCAATACCGGCAATCTCTAAAAGAAAGCCGATAGTTTACGTAGGGTTCCCAGTGAGAATGAAACAAGCTTCTGTTGAGAGAAACTTGAGTGGATAAGAAGGTTTAGTGCATGCGTCACTGGGTCCATGACGACTTTTAATCTTCAATACCGGCGTCACTAAGTGACAACCAGTAGCATATGAATTGAACCCGGTGTCTGCGCTAAGTTGAATAATCTGGAGGGCTATTTCTTTTCACCCTTTTCTTTGCATTTCTTTTTAATTCTTCAACTCCTTCTTTCTCCGATTCTCATTTTCTCCTTTTTACAATCATACCTAAGGACTTCTAAATACTAACTATTTGTGGTGTCCTTGGGTAGATCCATCCGACTCTGGCGGATCATAGGACGGTTATTCCTAACCTTAGTCACCTTATAACTCCATGACTAACCTATGTTGCCATAAAACCACTGATATGAAAAATCTCTCACAGTGTTTATGAATGAAAAACATTTTAGTACCCTTGTTGAGATAAGATTTTGCATAAATACTCCCCTCCACATGTGCTTAATAGTTTTAACGGTTAAAATGCACAGTGAGGAAAAAGGGCGCACATTTTGAATTGATTCACTCAAGATAGACAATCCCATGAGACGGTTACGTGGCATAGTTAAAGAGTTGCATTGTCGGCTTTTAGGTGACAACTAGCTCTAATAACTACCTTGAAGGTGTAGACAATCCTCGGAAGGTCGTCAAACCCGTCAGAGTTCATGTTTATCAAGAGTTTCTCGAATGGTACATTCTACTGAGACAAGTCCTTTGCGAGACACGTTTACATCACTAGCGAACTATCTTGAAATTATTACCGTCGGGACAAGTCTTTTCGAGTTACTAACAGTTAAGCATCGTCAATTCATTGGTTAAGTCTGAATCACACAATTCATTTGCATTTTACACAACATATTTCTTATCACATATTTTCTCCCCCTCAAAATGGCATATTAAAGTGTTATTTTTGAAGCGTTTGAGAATAAATATGACCATTTCGAGTGTTGCGGGAAGAATGACCATTGAGAACAATTTTGAACAAAGTTTTGATTCAAGTACTCCCCCTCAACGAGTGATATAAGCGGTTGAGGTTTTGAAAATCATAAGGGAAAGTACTTGTTCTTTTGAGCAAAACCTTGAAAAGTGAAAGGTTTGATAGGTTTTACTCAAAAGTAAGAGGCTTTCGCTCCTTTTATAAGGATTGTGGCGAAGCGTACCACGGTCCTTTATTTACAAGTACGGGTTGTACATTGTAATGTGTGCACAAGCCATTGACATAATTAATCAAACATCCAAAATGATATGAAGAAAGCAATTCAAGGGGTACCGGGAAGTGCGGTGATGTTCCCGAGTGTGCGAGGCGTTGAAATCGGTTATGTTTCTCACTGGGTCGACCACCGACATAACTCTCCAATCGTCAGGCTGATCCCTTGAAACAACCGTTCATCAATCATTGTGATGATCCGTCTCACATCCCTCCTTTCATGAGAATTCCAGCGCTTAGGAGACCCAATTTTCTGGCGTATATCCTTCAACACGTATGCCAATCCATCCCTAACCCGCTTCAAAGTATGATCCCCGAACTTGTGGAGTTCGCTACACGCCATTAAGCGGTTTCTTTGAAGTTCACTACGGTAAACAACGCCGAAAGGTTTGTTGATGAGTGTATATTGAGATAGCTGGTTGATATCGGGAAGATTAAGCTTTGGAGGAGTGAAGTTGACACGCGTCTGATAAGATTCAACGGCAATCTGGAGATCTTCAACACGTTCTTTTATGACTATGCGTCTGATGAAGATGAGCAGTGACTTAATGAATTCTCGTTGAATTTCGGTTGAAAATTGTCTCATGCGAACCTGTACTTTGGCAAGGTACATGTCTTCGATGTCATTGAGAGACAAATTCTCAAAGTCAGCTTCAGAGAATGCATAATCCCTTTCATCTTGTCTTTTGACTACGATCTTCTTTAGAATGTGTAGTCCCATTTGGATGAAAGATCAACGTGTTGATGGCAACGATGTCTTTAGAACTATACACTGCATGTTGAGACTTACGAACGGCGGCTTCGTAGTAGATTAGTCGGCGTTCGGCCATGATGAATCCCATACAATGCATCTCGGTCATATGCTTCCACTGTGTTGGAGAACAAGTGATTGGCACGTTCCTCAATGGCAATGTAGTTGGAGTAGATAGCTGCGGGGAATGGAAGTGTCAAGGATGTAGCATATTTCCTTGAACCATCGCCACCATGTAGAAGAAAATTCAGTCTTTGTTGAAGAAATATCGAAGGGAATCCTTGGTTCATCTGGTTGGCCAATGGTGGTAAGGGTTTGGTCCAATCGATTGTAGTATGGAGGGTTGTCCCTTTTTGTGAAGTCAATGTTTGCTTCCGGATTGAGCCAATCCATGTTGTTAGACATGGCTCTAGCAATGTTCTCAAGGTGATATTCAACCTCGATGGCACTTTCGGAGCTGTCTTTTAGAAGTTGAAATGCTTCATTCTTGATTCGTCTCAATTCAGATTTCGTCATTTTCTTCACATGGAACTTTTCTTGCAAGATTTTTGCATGCTCCAATGTAGAACCTTCAACCAGATCTTGACCTTCATCAGGGTAGGGAGTTTGATTGACAAGTGTAGAGAACCATTCAAATCTTGGTTTTATCGTCATCTAGCCATGATACGACTCGGGCTGAGTCGTCTTCTTCTTCTTTTTAGAAGACCTTGATGATGATTCTGGTTTCTGCACTTGTTTGGGAGAGGTGGGTTGTTTTAGGGGCTCAAGGACCTCTTCATCGTCACCACCCGTATACTCAAAGTGATCACCGGTTTTCGAGTCGGGGGTGGTAACTTCGGAATCGTCACGAGGTTTATCAGTAGAAGAGCGAGGAGGAGATGTTTGTTGAACAGGAGCCTGTTGTGGAGGAGGTTGCATCAAAGAAGATTCACGGCCTTACGGCGTTTAGGTGCGAGTCTTTATCCTTATCCTTGTCTTCATCGTCTCTAGGGCGTTTAGACTTTTCGACTTCAAATCTACAAGCTTCTTGAAGTTGGTAGTTCAGCAATGCTTGAAACAGCTTTCCTTCATCAGAAGTAAATGTCCCAGATCGTGCAGACATTTGTGTAACAAGCTTGGCCACCAATTCATTAATCGAGAAAACTATCGGATCGGTTGGATTGATTGTGACGGTTAAGGGCGTTGATCGAATAGTTTGCTTGGCGGTCTGCATAAGATTTGGATAAAGTTGTTTGGTGAACAACTCCTTTGTGACTTTAGGAGCGTACTCCGAAGGTACTTTTAGTGTAGCCTTGATCATTTCGTTCAGTTCCTCTTGACGGTGATTTTTCATGAATTTCTGAACAAACTTCCTTTCTCCTTTTATCTTTTCATGCTCGTCATACATATCTTTGTATGTGATCGGCAAAGAAATTTAGCTTTTGTTGAGCACGTTTTTCTTTCGACTTGTTTGGCTTTGGTAATCCGTTCATGAGCTTGAGAAATCCAAGATTTAGATGGTTTCTTCACGGATTTGGATGATGATTTGGTTGACTTCTTTGATGGTGGTGGCGAGGAGTGAGAAGACGAATCTGATGAGGAGGGGACATGAGGAGATTCGGGGTCCTTTGGAGGTGCAGAAGTATCCTCCTTGGAGCGAGTTGGACTTATTGAGAAGAAAGTCATCATAATCTTCTTCGTCATCATGTCAGTTAGCCTTTTCTTCCGTCGATCCTTAGCTTCTTCATCAGTTTTCTCTTTCTCGGTCTTATTCTTTTCGATTCCTCAATGTTAAGATCAGTAGACTCCTTCACAAGCGTTTGTTGTTGCACAAGAGTGGTGGCACCGGATCCCTTATCGGGTTGATTAACGCATCGGGATGGTGAAGAGTGGGCAGCACCACTTGATCCTCCGGGACCACCCATTTGGTCTTTAGCAAATTCTATAGCTTTTTGAAGGTGTCTAACGATATTAAACTTCTTCCTGTATGATATATCCGGTTGCTCTTCTTCATGATCTCGAGCTTTCATCATATGGTACAAGTAGGAGTCTTTCCTTTTCCTTTGTCATTGGTGGACTTGGAGGTTTAGGCTGCTGAAGGAGGTGTTACGGATTCTTGGTCGAGTAGGTAATCTCTTCATCTGTGTCAGTACCTTCAGAGCTTTCGTCCACAAGCTTTCTTTTCGGTTCAGATGTGGGAATAGGTTCAGCTTCCTTACAGGAACAATCCTTTTACGAGGAGGATTCCTTTTGGGAAGCTTCCTATAAAGATCTGTACTTGTAACACTTCCTGCACTTCCTCTTACGGTTCTCCTTCAGGTGTTCGAGAAGATTTTTCATCGAGATGACCAACTTTGCCTTGTCTACTGCTTCCGGATACCTTTTTATGCGTTTGAGCTTTTCGACATCTTGGTTAGAAGGAAATCGGCAACCACGCACCTTGTTTCTTTGTAGACGATTCCTTGATTCTGACAGATAGAATGGGTTCCGTCAACATGTCGTGATTATCGGGGTCATTGAGCCTCTTGGGAATATCAGGATGAAGTCCAAGTGCTCTCTGGATCAACATTTAGTATATCGATGTAGGGAATCTTTGAGCCAAGTTTGTTGAGAAATGACATCATGTCATCCCAAATCGAGCTTCGATTTAGCGATGTGTTTCTTGTTGACCAATGCCCAAAATATTTGCAGTTCCATGAGCTTAGGATGCTCATAGCCCTGTCACGACCGAAGCAGACTTGGTGATGATCATGTAGAGAGTTCTCCATGGTTGAGGAATACTCTTAAGCTCTACGTGAGAATGCTTGGTGATTACTCCTGTAGCCTCGTCATAACCGATATTGATTAAGAATTGGAGAGTGAGCTCTTCAGCAGGTGTGGCATAAAGTTTGGTTGGATCGACATCAGGAATTAGGAGAACAGCCCTTAAGTCTGCGGGTGTAATGGTGACTTGTTTGTGATTCAGAGTCACCGTCACAGCAGTTAGTCCTTTGACCCTTTCCATAGTGTTCAGGCTGTTGGATGTAGATCTCGAGGAGCGATTGCGAGTGAGTGAGCATGTTACGATACGGATGAGTCCTCAGAATATCAATAGCAATTAAACACGAAGATTCAGAGCAAGTGAGGGTGTCAAAGTCAACACGGAGGTTATTCTTTCCTATCTTCATTGGATAGCCATAAGGATAGATATCAACAATGGAGAGAACTTTAGATGCATCCATATTCATTTGTTCAACCATGTCGTGATCTGAAATAACATTAGCCAAAAGAACCAACATATCGAAAGACATAGTGTTAGTCAACAGAAGGTCTTATTGTCTAGTTATTGAATGTACAGTGTCAATGATTGTTACGAGTCCTAAGTCACTTGTTTGTTCAATAGTCCAATGACGTCGTGAAATGTTTAGTGAGTTAGTTAACTTTAAGTTTTAAAGTTTATGTTATCACTTATTGTTCACAACATATCAAACGATTAAGTTTATTAGTGACATTATTGGATTCGTGACGTTATGATTAGTTTATTTACAAGTTTGTACGCGTAACAATTCATCATGAAGGTCAATTCAGGGTTAAGCGTAGTATTGGCAAAGTTAAGCGTAAGCGATATTGATATATGCGTGAGCGAAAGCTTACGCGTAGGATCTAACTACGCGTAAGAAATGTTGCGTAGGAAAAGGGACCTTATGCGTAGAGCTTACGCGTTGGCGTATATATATACCTTACGCGTAAGGCTTACTCGTAAGAGTAGACCTTATGCGTAGAGGTCCCTGTTTACGCATATCCTTCACTGGATACGCGTAGTCCATTGTAGAACCTTACGCGTAACTGTTATGCGTAGGATTAATCTTACGCGTAACATGACTACGCGTAGGGTAATCCTTATGCGTAGAGGTGCAATAACCTTGATTACGAGAATTACAGTAGCAAACACGAAATAACATCATCATAAGATCAATATTAACACTAACACTCATTCTATATCAGATCATGGCATGACGGTATATCAATCAATTATGCGTAGAAACCTTACAGCGTAGCTAAAACCCTAATAGTTCATAGTTTACGCATAAAAATTTTAGCCATAGGATTTGCACCAAAGTGTTTCTGGGAGGTCTAAGAAGCATGCAGAGTATGTTTAACCAAGTTTTAACATCAAATAAGCCATGAATCAAAAATTACCCAATTCGTATGAACTAGAACCCTAATTTTCAATTAATGACTCCTTAGTGTTTCTGGTGATTTACGGGTTTAAATATCTCAATTCAACTTGAAAGCAACCTCATATAACAATCTTTATTACCAAAACGTTCACATTTGAAAACACCCAAATTAGCATAAACCCTAATTAATCAATTCGTGTTTACGGGTATGTTTAGCGATGAAAATGTATTCATTGATGTAATAAAAACATTTTGACACTATCATTTCACTCATAAACACACAAATATGATCATGTGTTCATGCTTTACGCGTAGAACACATAATCCCTTCTAGGCGAAAATCTAACCGTTAGTTTGAAATAAAATTCAAAACCCATGCTTAGATTGTTGCAATGAAGGTATTAACACTTACAAATTGATGATCGAAAGCAGTTTGTTAAGCGATTATGGATCGTGGATGATATTTAGGTGAAAGTAATAAATGTGAAGTTAAAGTTAGGTGGGAGGTGTTTTATTAAAAATTACTTTAACATTTTGACAGTTTTAGTCCCTCCACCTTTTCCTTTTTCAAACAAAGCCATTTAACTTCCATTTTGGTTACCAAACAAAGATTTTTAGGAAAGAAACTTGACGACACTCCCCCTTGACTTGAGAAATAATGAAAGGTTATAAATTTAGTCCGAGGAGTGTCATTGTACCAGAAAAGTTTACCACCATTTGTTAAAAGAAACAACCGAGATAAGATAACATGCAAGTACACAGATGTTTTGAAGCAGTTAAAGTTTATTTTCTCCCCCTCAACACTTGATCGGAAAAATATTGAATTTTGAAAGATTAAAGTGTTGACGGAAGAAATGTACTTGCCATGTTGAAAGAAACATAGATAGAAGAATATTTTTGTTGTTTTATCGGGTTTTATAATTTTGTATTTTGTTTTTGAAAAATTATTTACAAAAGAGATTTTGGTGTTTGACAGGTTTTAAGACTGTTTTAGGAGGTCATCCAATTCCTCTTGAGTCAAACACCTCATACCAATCCGGTGGACCAACTCATTAAACCTAGCGGGAGGCAAGGCTTTGGTGAGAAGGACTGCCAATTGGTATTCTGTACCCACAAAATATAATTCAACGTACCACGTTCCACGTGATCCTTGATGAAATGATATCGAAGATCGATGTGCTTTGATTTCGAGTCTTGGCCGAGTTGCGAGATTGCAATGGCACTCCGATTGTCGCAGATACATCGGGATTCGTCAAATACGTAACCATAGTCTTTGAGTTGTGTTCTCATCCATATGACTTGAGCACAACATGGTGACATGGCTACATATTACTGCCGGTTGAGGACGGCGATGTACAATCCTGCTTCTTCGATTGCCATGACACCAGTTTATCACCAAGAAATTGTAAAGCTCATGAAGTGCTTTTCCGTGAGTCTAAGCATCCTGCGTGGTCGTCGAAAAGCGATTAGTTCAAAACCAGAATCCTTCGGATACCGGATCCCCAAGTTAATGGTTCCCTTGATGTATCGGAGGATTCTTTGAGTCTCAGAGAGGTGGGTTTCGATTGGTCGCGGCCGATAACGGGAGCAAAGATATCGGCAAAGACAATATCAGTGCGCTAGTTGTTAGATACATGAGAGACCCAATAATACTACGGTATTTTGTAGGGTCCACCAATTTCCCATGTAAATCGGCGTCTAGCTTCTTGGTATGAGCCATTGGTGTGGCATAGGTGTCACAGGTTTTCATTCCAAATTTGTTTAACAATTCAAGGGCATATTTGGGCTGACTCAAGAAAATACCACGGGGTGATTGATGAACTTGCAGTCCCAGAAAGAATGTAAGTTCACCCATCATGGACATTTCAAAATTTTTCTTCATTAGTTTTGCAAAAGCGATTGAAAACTTTTTATGTGTAGACCCAAAATGATGTCATCCACGTAAATTTGAACAATTAAGATATGTGTCCCGTGATATTGTATAAAAGAGTTGGGTCAACCGAACCTTTGGTGAAATTATTAGCAATGAGGAAGGATGATAGCTTATCGTACCATGCCGAGGAGCTTGTTTGAGACCATCTGAGCTTTGTTAGGTTTGTAGACGTGATTCGGAACTTCGGGATCAACGAATCCATCGGTTGGTGACATAAACCGTTTCTTTAAGTTGTCCATTGAGAAGCGGTTTTGACATCCATCGATAGACCGTCATATTCATATGAGCCGCGACGCTAGAAATATCGAACGACCTCAAGGCGAGCAAGCGGAGCAAAAGATTCTTCAAAGTCAATACCCTCTTCGGCGATAACCCTTAGCCACCGAGGCGTGACTTATTTCGATAACATTTCCTTGCATCAATTTGTTTTCCAAATCCATTTTAGACCAATGGCGTAGACCCCTGTTGGTCTTTCAACCATTCCCATACTTCAAGACGTTTGAATTGGTTGAGTTCTTCTTGCATGGATTCAATCCGGTTGTCTTTTGTCATTGCGTCTTTGATGTTTTAGGTTGATTGGCAGACGGTGAGTGCATAAATGCAATGTTCACCGTCGTGTGAAGACGTTGTCTCGTAACGACTGGTTGATTCGGGTTGCCAATAATGTTTTCCGGAGGATGGTCTTTCGTCCATCTATGTGTGGAGGGTTGATGTTGGTATACATTGTGCGGTCGAGGATTCAAATGGTTTGTTGAAGATTCGCGACATCAGTGCGGCGATCTCATTAGCAAGCGGGTTGAAGAACGCATTTGGATCAAAATCTGCAGGTGGGGGTACTACATTGAGAATATCATCAGCAGTTTCATCATTGTTGGAAGCGGTTTGTTCAACTGTTGTGGTGGAGTCAACTGGTGGAGGTGCATCTTCAACATAGTTGTTGTAGCGGTGTATCGGGTAAAGAGTATTATCGGGTTGAGCGGAGCAGGCGGATACACGGAGCACGTTCATCAATATCGTCACTGAGCAGCGGAGCAAATAACCTTTCCATTTGTTGACGAGTAAGCCGGGGGCTTTGTTCGGTGATGATGGGGTTTGGGGAAGTTTAAGCGGTTGTGACCGGGTTCTAAGCTGTTATACTCCGAAGCCATTTCCGTAAGTTCATCGAAATGAGCATGAATCGTTTCCATCACCTGTTTTGTACGACGATTTCAGATTCGAAAACCTTTGGAATTATCACAGTATCCGATAAAGACTCCAATGTCCGCTTTGGCTTTGAGCTTTCCAAAGTCATCACGATCATTATTCGGATAGCAAAGAGATCCAAATACATGAAAGTGTTTTAGATTCGGTTTTCTGTTATGGACGAGCTCGAAAGGTGTTTTGTTGTGGCGTTTTGTAATCATAGAACGGTTTTGAGTGTAACATGCAGTAGATACGCTTACGCCCATAAGTAATCTGGAAGTTTAGCATTGATTAACATTGTTCTTGCGGCTTCCACTAACGTTCGGTTTCGTCTTTCGACAACTCCGTTTTGTTCTGGTGTTCGTGCAATAGATGTCGATCTTTGAATTCCCACTTTCTCATAGAATTCACGAAGAGTTTGATTAACAAATTCATTGCCTTTATCATTCGATTAGTCGAGCGGTGTTTCGTAGCTGAACTTGTATTTTCGTGAGAAAGGTGATGATCATTTGTGGAGCTTGATCTTTGCCTCGAAGAAAGTAGACCCAAGTCCCGCGTGAATAGTCATCAACAATTACTAAGATGTAGCGTTTGCCATTGATCGTTTGCACGCGCATCGGGCCACACAAATCCATGTGAAGAAGATGAAGCACATCTTGAGAGCGTGTTCCACCTTTGAAGGAAAATGAGCACGAGTGCTTTTGCCTTGTTCACAAGCTGAGCAAAGGTGATCTTTAGAATACCGAAACCGTGGAGTCCTTCAACTAGTTTGTGTCGAGCAAGGTTGGTGATGGTTTGAAAGTTTAGATGTGAGAGACGGCGGTGCCATAGCCGGGATTTTGTTGATGTTGCCTTTGAAAGTAAACATATGGGAGATGAAGCAACCATGTCTTTCATAGAGATAGTGTAGAGACTAGAATTACGCGATCCGGACATAAGGTCATTTCCTTGTAGATCACGAATGAAACAAGTTTTCTCCCGGAAAGCAACCTCAAATCTCCATCACAAAACCTGACCTCTTGAAAGCAGATTATGACCGAGGCCTTCCACATAGTAAACCCCGCTAATTTCGATGTTCCCATTGACATAGTCTCCGTAGCCCATGATAGCTGTGAAGTGATCATTCCCGAACTGGCGGTGCCAATGAACTTTGCAATAAAGTTTGATAACAGTTTAAGATTGCTGTCATGTGTCGGGAACATCCGCTATCAACAATCCAGAGAATGATCTGTATCACCTGCATTACACACAGGCGACACAGATGGAATAGAAGTAGATGTGGAACCCGATGAGTTAGAGGGTTCCGTAGCGTTAAGTAGATATACACACATCAATAGCTTTAGGTATCCACTTAAATCCTAGTGTGTTATATATCCATTTCCGCCATCTATAACTACTCTTTGCTTTAGTCTTAGTGAATTCACTAGGTGGTCCTACTTTCCTAGGAGGTGAACACGGAGCTGCAGGGACAGCAATGCGTTTCTTAGAATCTAAAGATGGCGGTCTACCAAGCACAGACTTAGAAAGATTAGTGGGCCTAGAGGTATTCCGGTTCTTAGGATTCCTTAAGCGAGAGATGATAGCTTTAGCAACACATTTATCATGGCAATCAGAATTCATACTTTTACGACAATTATCACAAGGTGCATCGGTGAATATCAAAAGTACTTAACGGTTTAGCATTCGTTACATCACTATTTCTATTACATTTGCTGGACGCAATATCTATAGTGGAGGCAACGTGAGTCTTATTCATAGTCCTAGGGTGTTCTTCTACTTTAGCATTCTTGATTGATCTTTTCTTAGGTCGCAACTTCCTATTCTTCGATTGAGTGCTCTTAGGTTGTGAAGTGCGGACGTTTGGAAAAGGCTCAACTATTCTGTTTCAGTAGAAGGAAGCACGTTAGCTACTTGTGATTTGGCAGTAGAGATTCTAGGTGCATGATTACTAAGTGTTCTGGGGCTAATCTCTTAATGATGGTTGGCGGAAGTTGTTCATACTTTCCTAACATTTCTCTTAACTTGATGATAGTGTGAATCAGATCTTGATTTTCGGACCGAACATTTCGGCAAAATGCATAACTTCTTTAGTGTGTGCAAGATAATGATCAAGTTCATTTGATGCTTCATCACGATTCTTTTTGAGTAAATCAAATATGACACCATATTCCTTTTTAACTTTTAAAAGTTCTTGTTCATATTTTGAGATTTGACACTTAAAAGACGCGTTTTGATCATCCAGTTGCTCAATTTTAGGATCAGAAGATTTTGCACGCATGGCTGGCGATTTTGTGTTGAAAAGCAATTTGTTGATCGTGAATATCTTTTTGACACCAATTAAGACGACGAATTGCATTTGAAAGTTCGTTTGACAATCGTTTGTTTTCAACTTTTAAGGACTCGATCTGAAGCACATTATCAGTGATCTCAACATTTACCAGAATCAACGTATCGGAGAGATATGATCAAATGCATATGACAAAGAATTCAATAGCACAACATTATGGACATCGGCACAGATGACATCTTCCAAGAGTCGATCAACATCTTTTCTCAACAGTTTCTTTTTACGTTTAGAATTAGAAATAGATGTTTGTTTTCTCAACCTTCATCACTCCAAGTTCCTTATGAAAATCCTTTTCCCAAGCTAATGCACAACTTTTCAAATTTTTAACATTAGGTAAAAGATTTTTCGAAAAATGTCTCTTTGTTCTCGCTAGAGGCGATTGAAAATGTTCAACTTTGATTTCAGAGCGATATTCTATCTCATGTTGTAAAATTTTGAGGTCAACCATGAAAATGTCAAAATATCTAAGAATTTTTCGATTTTCAGGTTTTGAATTTACTTCACCGATGGAAGGTAAAGGACCATAAATTTGTGCATAATCTGGTTGGGGATTAACATTAGAAGACTCAGGTGTTTTGATGATAACCCTTGGTGTGTTAGAAGAATCCGTTGGTGTGATGAAAGTGACCGCTTTTGAATAGTTAAAAGGTTTGTTGTAAACAACTTTTTCTAATTTTGATCGACTCTCGTCTTCCGCATCTAATTCCTCTTGACGATGATATTCAACAACATTCATAATAGAATTATCAACTTTATATTCTGCCTTTGGAAACTTCGAGGATTTGGTTTGAATGCTTTTGTTGAAAGCTTAGGTTTGTAATCGGCAAGATTCGGTCCATATCCATTTGGATTGGGTTTTAAAGTAAACTTTTCAATGGCCGTGACCGACTCGCCATGTTTGTAAACAACAGTTTTAAACTCTTTAAGTTTGTTTTGCAAGCCGATGATTTCTTCAAGATGATCATCTATTCGTTTCGTTGAATGCTTTTTGTATGCAGAGAACTGTTTTTGACAAGTTAACAACTCGACCTTAGCTTTTTGATTTTCCAAGGTGAGGCGTTAATTTGCTTTTTATGTTCATGTTTCAGTTGTTCTATTTCAGACAACAAAGCATTCTTTGAAGCGGCTAGATCACGCATCTGTCTTTCTAAATATTTTTCATTTTGATAAGATTTGGCAAAGGCTGCTTCAAAACCGTTTTCACGTTTTCTTGAGTTTTGAAAAAGTTGAGTTGCTTTTGTAAACATTCAAAATCCTTGGTTAACAGTGCATTTTGCATTTCAAGTCCTGATTAATGGCATGACATTCTTCCACTATGGTTTGTTGGTCTTGTATTAAACGAGCAAAATCTGGATGAGGCAAAAGTTCGGCGTGTTCAACGTGAGTCTCAACATGATCATTACTGAGATCCTCAAGTATAACCACGGAGTCAATTTGATTATCAAGGGAAAACGGTTGGTCATCTTGATCGTCAAATATAACTACGGGGTCTAGTTGAAAATCGTCGGAATGAGATGTGGATGGATCATTTTGAACATTCGAGCCTTGGGATCAGATGTTGGCGGAGATATGAGATCGAGATAAATATGGTTTGTTCGGGTACACGAGACAAGCCATCGTGTCATACTGGGCTGTGTCACTCATGTGTAACTCATGCATATTAGCCATCAACATAACAGCTGCATTGGCACTGCAAGTCCTCCATATCATCATCTGAGTCAGCATTTGCCATAAAGCTCTGTTCTTTGTCCGTGAGAGTTCCACCAGCTTCATCCTTAAGAGCCAAAAGAAGAGCCTCTTTGAAATAAGCACTGCCCTTAGTCCTTGGCTTTGGGCATGCATTAGCCAGTGTCCCTTCTCATTGCAGTTGTAGCATCGAAGACCATTCAACCCATTTTGAGCATTTCCTGTTCCACCACTTGAGCTCTGTTGGTATTCCTACCCGCAGCATTAAACCCTTGACCACCGCCCATCGGCGACCATAACCACGATTCCGAACTTCAACTCGTCCATTGTTCACAACAGCTTGATTCCTTGTATTAGATGAGGAGCGAATACGGTTGTTGGATTTGTTGGTATAACGGCTAAAGGCATTAGCAATCATAGCAAATCCTTGTTGCAATGCTTTGAACGGATCGGATTCCTCATTATGAAGTGCTTGATCATTGTTGTTGTAAGGAACCAATTGATTTTGTTGAGGTTGATGTGATTGATCGTTTGGTGGGTTTGAAGCAGTTGGTTGAGTTTCTGGTTGAGGAGAATAATTTTGTTGAGCATATAAGGCAAGTTGTTGATTTTCCGGATGTGTGGGTGGAGCAATTTGAGCACGGAGAATCCTTTCCCTATCAACTTCCTTTTCATGAGGCTTCAAGTAATCGTACAACAATCCGTAGGTAGAATGATGCATGTTTTTAGCTTGACGGAGAAAAATGACATACTTCTCCCATTCGGGACCAAGACTACTTAGGAACTTAGTATTCACTGCAATTCTTGGCATGTGGATGTTGTGTTTATCCAAATCATTGATGATGTCTGAAAATCGGTGATGATAGGACTCGAGTGTCTCTCCGGTTTCAATCATGAAGTGTTCATAAGCCAAGTAAATTTTGGATTCCAAATCTTCCTGATTGAGTACTGATCCTTCCATAAGAAGGCGAATATGATCCCACATTTTCTTTGCAGTCTTTTGAGCATCAACACTACGAAGAATTAGGTTTGGTAATCCTAGGAGGATATATTCCATTGCAAGCTCATCTGCTTCATAGTGTAGAAGTTCTTGAGGATTCAAGTCTGCAACAGTAGCAATGTTCGTTTGTTCATCTCTTGGTGGAATGGCATTTGGATCTCCCGGTACAATGACAGTAGGCATCTCAAATGGACCTTTCAAGATAACCTTCTTTAAGAACTTTCCATGTGGCTTCTTTAGATCACAAAATCTAAAGAACCTTATCACCCATTGATCGTAGTTTCCTGGAGTGAGCATTGGAGGTCTATCAAGTGATCCAGCCTCATGAATTGATTGTTGGGTGCTTAAAGTTTCAAACATCTTTGCAAACCAAGTGGGTTCCTTCATAGTGATCCTTGATGGATGTTGATTAAAGTCATTTGTGTACGGTTGAGCTTGAAGACTTGGTGGTGGTTGAACCATTTGAGGTTGTGGATTTGCAGCAAGTTGTGGAGTATGTTGTTGATTAAATTGTTGTTGATAAATTGCTTGTTGTTGATTCCATTGTTGATGTTGTGGAGTTAGTTGTTGTTGACGTTGAGGATGAGGATAAGTGTAAGGGAAATAGTTAGAGTATGGTGGTTGTGACATGTTGATAAACTTGTGTTGGTAAAAATGGATCTTTGTAGTCGAATGAACCTTTGTTGATGAAGTATCCTTAGGCGTAGAAATAATCAAGAACCAAGTAGTACTTATGCGTAAAAACACCAAAAATTACGCGTAACAATAAGGAGTTACGCGTAGGTTTTAGCTTACGCGTAAGCAGGAAAAAGGCTAAAGTTATGCGTAGACAACAAAGTTAGGCGTAGAAACTTAGGCGTAGGATTTAGCTTATTCGTAAGACAAGGCTTAGGCGTAAGAAAATCTTAGGCGTAGGATTTCTACGCGTAAAGTTGAGCTTGCGCGTAATTTTAGGGTTTTATCCCAAATGATCTTTTACACTATCACAGTGCAAAAGATATCCAAAGTCGACGTATTTTCAGACTTATCCAAGTAAGAAAACACGGAATAAACCACGAAAATGAAGATCAAACCAAGGATAATCTTACGCGTAATTTTAGGGTTTCAATACGCGTAGGATTACTCGTAATTTTGATTTTGCCCAAAGATGTTTCTAAACCAGTTTTTGTTTGATGAAATAGCTTCAATAACACCACAATAACACAAAAGTGTGAAACTTGATGATCCAAAGCACTCAAAGCAGTTATGCGTAGAATGACACCCACGAATAAAAACTAGTTCAAAAACAATGATCCACGCATAAAGTTTGAAACTTTTGCCAAAAACAAGTATTTTAACACCTTAAAACGTTGAAAGTACAAGAATCTTGGATTAAAAAGTGTAAAAACAAGTTTTGAAGCGTACCAAAGATCACGTTATCTTTACGCGTATAACCAAAACCAAAAACTTCAAAAACAAAAGTGTGCACCCAACTATTTGGCGATTGATACCCTTTGTTAGGTCACAAGTTTTACCACACAAGCTTATAAGAAAGATAGAGATGCGATTGAACAAGTATCCAAACACACACACACGTATAATATGCGGTTATGCGTAGGTGAGTGAAAGAGAATAACTTGAACAACCAACCTTCAAATGAAGGTTTACAAGGGGTATTTATAGGAAGGAAGCTAGGGCAACACTCCTAGTTCCCTTCCTTTCCTTATTGGGCTAGGCCTAGGCTTATGGGCCTTCTACATAAGCCTAAGGCTAATAACAAACATAAAGGCCATAATAAGCTAACTATTACATATGAGTAACTAACACTTGAATAAGGTGTAGAAGTGATTCCAACATCCCCAACATTGTCTCTTAGGAAGTAATGACGAATCTCTATATGCTTTGTGCGAGAATGCAATACCGGATTCTTGCTTAGATCGATTGCCCCTTTGTTGCCACATAGGATGGCTATATAGAAACCTTAGATAAATGGTAGTCTACTAACGCTTGTTTCATCCATAGTGCTTGGTGGCATGCTTTGCGGTGAGGCATTTCGGCAGTTTGTTGATATTACTGAAATTAATGGGTTTGTTTCTTAGAAAACCATGATGTTAAACAACATCCCATAAAGAAAGTACATACCCCTTGTACTTTTTCTATCAAGCGTAATCTGCATGGTCGGAATCGCATATAGGTATTTCTCCGTCCCCTTAGGATACCATAATCCTAATTGTGTTTGTACCCAACAATATATCTAAATATCCTTTTTACGGCTTCTAGGTGTGATTTTTGGGGTCTTCTTGAAACCTAGCACATAAGCAAACACTAAACATGATATCCGGCCTACTTGCCGTAAGGTAGAGAAGGCTACCTATCATGTACGATATTTAGTATTATCTCACAGTTCTCACGTCCTCTCGTCTTTTGTGAGTTTGGTGTCGGGATGACATTGGAATCTAATTGGTTTGACTCTTCTGAACCGAATTTCTTTAACATCTCCTTGATGTACTTAGATTGATTAAAGAAGATACCATCTTCTACTTGTTTTATTGTAGACCAAGAAAGAAACTAAGTTCTCCCATCATACTCATCTCGAACTTCGTCATGCATGATTTTAGAGAAATCATCACACATGTCTTGACAAGTGGATCCGAATAATATCATCTACATATATTTGTACTATGATTATATGTGACTCCTTTTTCTTAGTAAAAAGTGTGTTGTCAAACTAACTTATGGTGTAGTTGTGTTTAACTAGAAATGACTTGAGTCTATCATACCAAGCTTTTGGACTTGTTTTAAGACCATAAAGGGCTTTCTTTAATTTATACACATGTTTGGGTTTTTCAAAATCAATGAAGGCCGGAGGTTGAGCTACATATACTTCTTCATTTATGACACCATTTAGAAAAGCACTTTTGACATCCATATGATAAAGCTTTAGATCATGGCACAAGCATACATAGAAGTATTCTTATGACTCTAATCTAGCCACGAGGCATTAGGTCTCATCAAAGTCTATTCCCTCTTGTTGATTATACCCTTGAGCAAGCGAGTCCTTGTTCCTAGACACTACTCCGTTTGAATCTAATTTGTTTTTATAAACCCATTTGGTTCCTATTATGGTTTGATTACTTGGTGGAGGGACAAGTGTCCAAACATCATTAGAAACAAATTGATTTAGTTCTTCTTGCATAGCCATTACCCAACTTTCATCTTTTATGGCTTCTAGTGTATTCTTAGGTTTAAGGTTGAAGCAGAGCAAACAAAACAAGCTACTTTGGTGTTGAACTTGAGATCTTAATGTTTGTTCATTTAGTTTTTCTATGACTTTATCTACGGGGTGATCTTTGGACTCTTTAATGTTTACTATTTCATCACTTAGAGGTTCTTCTTCTTCACTTATCTTTTTCTTTATTACTATGGCTTCACTTTCTATAATCTCGTCATCGACAAGAGGTGGGGAGGGTTTGGGTGGACTTTCATCAAATTTTATATTTAATGACTCTTCTACTTTTATTGTTTCTTTGTTTAATATGGCGTAAGCTTTTGCTATTTGGCAGAATAACCTAAAAAGATACCTTGATTTGATTTAGGATCAAATTTTGTAAGGTAATCTTTTGTGTTAAGAATAAAACATTTACTACCAAAGACTCTAAAATGATTTAACGTAGGCTTTTTGCCTCAGTAACTCATATGGGTTTTTTCTAAGGTGGTCTAATCAAGACTTCGTTGAGTATATCGTTGAAATATCAACTGACATTACACCAAAATTTTTGAGGTATGGATTGTTCATTAAGCATGGTTAGACTCATTTCTTGTAGAGTTCTATTCTTTCTTTCTACTACCCCATTAGATTGTGGGTCATTTGAGGCGAGAAGTTGTGAGTAATACCATTAGCGTCACAAAAAGCTCCGAATTGCACTTCATTATCGAATTCCCTACCATGATCCGTGTAAAACCCTAAAATCTCAAACGCGTGTAAAATACAAATTTTGCCCCTCAAGCTTAATAATTGTAGGATTCGTAAAATATGTCAAGCTCGTTAGATATGTTTAACGTTTAACTCACAAATGAATTATGCAAAATAATGATAACCAACTCACAATTATGTCTACAAATAATATATCACACGTTATATAAGTTAGTTGGACCTAATTATGTACAAAGTTTACATTATACATTAACTTGAAAATAAAACCAACTCATTTTGTTGTAATTAAGGAAAATTAAATTAATTCGTGTAACTTTTCCTATTTTGGCGAAAATCAATCCCCATTAATCCCATGATTTCTCATTTAACCCCATTTACTCTCTCATTTGTAACCTACCTTTTACCAATTCAAACATACACAAAATTCACGAAGGTCCATACGAATTTCTGGAAGGGATCTAGCATTTTTCTGGGGTTCTTCATCATCAAGAGTAGCTGGGAAAAATAGTTTTTGGTTTGTTGGAGGCTTGGTTCGATCGGGGTGATTTTTTGGTCGATTCTTCATCCGATGGTATGAAATTCTTGCGCTTGATCCACCGTCTTAAAATAGATTGAGTATTTTTTCTCATACTATCTATATCATATATGACCTAAATAAAATATTAAAAAAGAATCATGCATGTTTAAATAGTCGAATGGGAGTTACATGCTTAAAACGTATACAAAACTATAGATGGGGTTATCTGAATTTTAAGGTTAAAACCCATTTTATTTGAACCTATCGACCCATATGATACTGGAAAAATGTTCATTGAATTGTTATTGTCAAAAATGGCTTTGTCGAATTATTGTTTATAATCGGGTTTTTTAAAAAAAAAAGTATAAATGGATAAGCGAAATTGGAACGATTGACCTAGGGTTCATATTTATGGTCTAGATCGGTCTTAATGATGAAATAATGATGGAATAATGATTGTTTTGATTTGGGGAATTAGGGTAAGGGTTTGAAGATTTTATTGTATTACCGATTGAGTTTTCAAAATAAAAAGGGGTTGTTTCGTTAATTATAAAACTTGTGGACTATTTTTGTAATATACTTTGGACCAGGGGGTGTTAGTATAAAATGTAACTTATGAGACCTTTTTACGTAAAATATGTGACTTAGGGGTGTATTTTTGTAAATCGGGGTAAATTGTAAACGAAATGTAATTATAAAATAGAGGCTTGTTTGTAAATTCAAACTTGGGGGTTATTTCGTATAAATAAGGATAATGAGGGTGTAATATGAATTGGACACTTAAGGGCTTGTTAAGTAAATATGTTGAATAAGAAACTCTAAATATGGAAACACGCGCTAATTATGGAAGTTACTAAAGTGGAAACACACTTGCTAAAAATGGAAAAGCCATCAAAATGAGTAATGATCTTAATAAGCGTTATCTAAATCTATATAGGTTCGGACGACGGGGTTGATCTCATTTCTTGGTTTTGCTTTCATTGTTGATTTGCTTTCGAATAAGGTACAGATATTCTATCCCTTTTCAGTAGGGATTTCTCCTGACTTTTCAATCCTTGACTTTGCTTCACTCATGATATTCCTTTGCTATGATTTCCTTATGCTATGATCCTTTTGATATGATTCCGACATAATCCTTTGATATGATTCTGTTCGCTATGATATTCGTTTGTTATGATTCTGAACTTCTGATTATGAACCTTATGATTATGAACCATCTGATTATGAACCTCTGGTTATGATCTTGATATGAACTTTGATATAAACTTTGATATGAACCTTTGATATGAACCTTGATATTTAACTATTGCTATGAACCTCTGAATTGGGAACCATTTATATTGAACCTTTGATTATGAAGACTTATATATTGCTACACTTTGGACCTTTTGTTTTGACCTGTCAGTTTGATACCCGAGCCATTAACTAGGCATGGGGGTTCCATGTCCGTGTCATTGATGCACCAATGGCATGACTTTAGTGTGGTTGAGTGATGTTCCACATCGTCCCCATTTTGTATTGATTATGCGCGCTTCAGAGATATTGTATGGCCACTATTGTTTTGCAGGGGGCGTATGGATGCATCCTAGATTTGTTTTGATTTGTATTGATATGATATGATATGTTTGGTGATGCGGTTGTATGCTGGTGTGTGCATTACACCCCCTCACAGCTGGTGGGAGCTAGCTACTCCATTGGTTCTGAGGTCTCCCCTCCTATTTGGTTTTGGTATTCCGAGGTCACCCCTCAGAATACAATGGTTACTATTGGTTACTTGGCTGCTATTGCCACTATTGATATTGGTTTGTTTTGTTGGCTCGTGGTAGATTTCTGACAGACCTTACACTATTGATATAACCATATTATACCTTCGTATTTTCCGACGCATCATATTCTGTATTGATTATCTTTATCAAATACTTATGTGACTCACTCTGCTACCATGATATATATACTCCATTTCATTGATTTTTCATACTCTGGTTCCGTTACTTCAGACCATCGTTCCATTCACGTACTGGGTTATTATATGATTATTGAATTTGACTGTGCTATTGCATGTCTTATGTGACTACCGTTTACCCTGCTACGATATGATTAGTATGCGATTATATGATCCACCTGTTGTCATCTGATTACATGTTATCCTACAGTTATGTAATCCCTTTGATTTGTCTGGTGACCATGCTAGTATGTAAATAATTGTTTTGATGGTTTATCATGTAAACTTCGTTCTGTTAACCTCGTGGACTATGAATATCTGTTAGTATCCTTATCTGCTCATTGTTGAATTGACATGTGTACATCTTTGTTTATGCTACTGTTCGATTGGATAAATGGTTCAACTTATGTGGTTTGGCTTGTTAACTCCAATTTGTCCTGTTATGTCCCTAGGTCATTTCAATTATAGTGTTCATGCTGAATTCATACTTGATATTTGTGGTTACCATGTCTGACTACTGATTGTATTTCTGCTGTTGTGATACTTGAGATGTTATTAACTGTAATTATTTGACTTGTGTGATTGCCATGCTTACTTTCTCGTTAATTGCTTCCGCTAGCATTTGGACTTCCGTTGGCTCATTTATACTCTGATTTCCTGCTTTATTGTATGCCTGGTTATTTAGATGTGCGTACGTTTATGTCATCAATGTGCTATGTGCTTTTCCTCCTCTGTTATCTGTTTCGTTTGGGTATCTGTATAATTGTGTTCTGCAGGATCCTCTTTGACTCATTATTCTCATTTCGCTGCGACTCTGTTATCCGTTTTCCTTTGTTTCATTTTGCATTTCAGATTTTATTTAGCTTTCGCTTTGTTATATCTGTTCACTGGGCTTTTTAAGCTCAGCCGCATTTTCTTTTCCTGCGGCAGGTTTTAGATTTGAAGATGGGCTTTGATGGGCTGAGAGTTGGATTATCTGAGTGGACCAACCTTAGTTACCTTTCTAGTTGGACTTATTTTGGCGGGCTATCGTTTTGAAATTTCGGTTTATTTTAGACATTTTGGATCTTAAAACTTTCCTTGTAAATTTTTTGTTTAAATGACTTGGTACTTTATTCTTAAGCCTTCCGCTTTTAATTGTATGTTCTGATATGACACCAGAATGTGACACTTCTACCCTTGTCGGGTTGGGGTGTTACAAATATGGTATCAGAGACCAGTTTCGCGTCTTGTTGACCTTAGGATTGACCGTGAGGACTTGGGTAGACACTAGGCTTCCGTCGTTCGATCTTCTCCGATTCTTTTGATTGTCGTTCAGATTTGACTTCGATATTCGTTTGTCTTCTTGATTTGGCCCTTTTCTTTTCGCATCAAACTTTGTTATTTTGTCTTCGTATATCCGTTTGTCGATCATTAGGTGAAGACATTAGAGCCGAAGATGATGGTGCCGACCCCGCGTTGCTGCAACAGTCCCTGAGCTGGAGAGGTTCATGTAGCAGAAGCCACACCTAGCTACTTGCCGTGCTGCTGGAGACATCAAGATGCTGCTGGAGGGAGCTGGACGGATCAACCAATGATGCAAGACGGAGACAAGATTCAACTGGTGGCTGAGGAGATTCATTTACTTCATATGATTGAGCGCGGCATGTGTTACTCCGATTTGTTTGTCATGCATTTGTGGCGGTTTGATATTTTGCTATGTGATTTTGATCGGCATTGCTCTTCTTTGATTTGTTCAGAACTCGGTTTGAATCGTGAAGCGTTATCTTTTGGCATTTTGGTAATATCTCAGCTTTTCCTTTGAATCTTCAGTAATGAGTCCTGAGGAACCATTTTACGCAAGTTGGTGGCCTTCTCCCTTTTGTGGTATGGTAAGTTGTTTCGATGTGGTATATGTTGTATGTATGTGATCTGGTCTGCTTTGGTATGTTACTTGGTATCTGTATGTGATATGTTTTGTGCGATATTGGCTATGTGGTTTGTCATGACCCGGAATGACGAATATGGTGACAATAAGGGCTTGTTATGTGATGCAAGTATTATGACGCCTGATCAACGTGATAATACCGAGATCATATAATCTGAACTTATTGAAATCATACGAAGTCTTGGGAAATGCCGGGGTTAGTAATGCGTGAATGGACTAAGACTTATAACCGTTATTTGTCACTCCTCATGTTCGATTGGAATTCTGTACCTCTTTGTGAGATTCTCACGATATCGTTACGTGTAAGATTTATACGCTTGAAACTGATACGATTATGATCTGTATGAAACTATGGATTGCTACGTCTGCCTTAAGCCGGTACGTCTCTGTGTATCTCTGCGACTTCAATTTTTGAGGACGAAAATTTTCTTTTAGAGGGGAAGAGTTGTAAAACCCTAAAATCTCAAACGCGTGTAAAAGACAAATTTTGCCCCTCAAGCTTAATAATTGTAGGATTCGTAAAATATGTCAAGCTCGTTAGATATGTTTAACGTTTAACTCACAAATGAATTATGCAAAATAATGATAACCAACTCACAATTATGTCTACAAATAATATATCACACGTTATATAAGTTAGTTGGACCTAATTATGTACAAAGTTTACATTATACATTAACTTGAAAATAAAACCAACTCATTTTGTAATTAAGGAAAATTAAATTAGTCATTAACTTTCCCCCCCCCCTATTTTGGCCGAAAATCAATCCCCATTAATCCCATGATTTCTCATTTAACCCCATTTACTCTCTCATTTGTAACCTACCTTTTACCAATTCAAACATACACAAAAATTCACCACGACTCCATACGAATTTCTGGAAGGGATCTAGCATTTTTCTGGGGTTCTTCATCATCAAGAGTAGCTGGGAAAAATAGTTTTTGGTTTGTTGGAGGCTTGGTTCGATCGGGGTGATTTTTTTTGGTCGATTCTTCATCCGATAGGTATGAAATTCATGCGCTTGATCCACACGTCTTAAAATAGATTGGGTATTTTTCTCATACTATCTATATCATATATGACCTAAATAAAATGATAAAAAAAGAATCATGCATGTTTAAATAGTCGAATGGGAGTTACATGCTTAAAACGTATGCAAAACTATAGATCAGGTTATACGAATTTTCTGGGTGTAAAACCCATTTTATTTAAGACCTATACGACCCATATGATACTGAAAAAATGTTCATTCGAATTGTTATTGTCTAAAATGGCTTTGTCGAATTATTGTTTATAATCGGGTTTTTTATAAAAAAACGTATAAATGGATAAACGAAATTGGAACGATCGACCTAGGGTTTATGTTATGGTCTAGATCTGGTCTTAATGATGAAATAATGATGGAATAATGATTGTTTTGATTTGGGGAATTAGGGTTAGGGTTTGATGATTTTATTGTATTACCGATTGAGTTTTCAAAATAAAAAGGGGTTGTTTCGTTAATTATAAAACTTGTGGAATATTTTTGTAATATACTTTGGACCAGGGGGTGTTAGTATAAAATGTAACATGAGGACCTTTTTCGTAAAATATGTGACTTAGGGGTGTATTTTGTAAATCGGGTAAATTTGTAAACCGAAATGTAATTATAAAAATAGAGGGGCTTGTTTGTAAATTCTGGAAACTTGGGGGTATTTCGTATAAATAAGGATAATGAGAGTGTAATATGAAAAATTGGACACTTAAGGGCTTGTTGTGTAAATATGCTGAATAAGGAAACTTTCTAAATATGGAAACCTGCTAATTATGGAAGTTACTAAAAGTGGAAACCTGCTAAAAATGGAAAGCCGTCTAAAATGAGTAATCTGATCTTAATAAACGTTATCTAAATCATATAGGTTCCGGACGACGGGGTTGATCTCATTTCTTGGTTTTGCTTTCATTGTTGATTTGCTTCGAATAAGGTACAGATATTCTATCCCTTTTCAGTAGGGATTTCTCCTGACTTTTCAATCCTTGACTTTGCTTCACTCATGATATTCCTTTGCTATGATTTCCTTATGCTATGATCCTTTTGATATGATTCCGACATAATCCTTTGATATGATTCTGTTCGCTATGATATTCGTTTGTTATGATTCTGAACTTCTGATTATGAACCTTATGATTATGAACCATCTGATTATGAACCATCTGATTATGAACCTCTGGTTATGATCTTGATATGAACTTTGATATGAACCTTTGATATAAACTTTGATATGAACCTTTGATATGAACTTTGATATGAACCTTGATATTTAACTATTGCTATGAACCTCTGAATTGGGAACCATTTATATTGAACCTTTGATTATGAAGACTTATATATTGCTACACTTTGGACCTTTTTTTTGACCTGTCAGTTTGATACCCGAGCCATTAACTAGGCATGGGGGTTCCATGTCCGTGTCATTGATGCACCAATGGCATGACTTTAGTGTGGTTGAGTGATGTTCCACACCGTCCCCATTTTGTATTGATTATGCGCGCTTCAGAGATATTGTATGGCCACTATTGTTTTGCAGGGGGCGTATGGATGCATCCTAGATTTGTTTTGATTTGTATTGATATGATATGATATGTTTGGTGATGCGGTGCGTGTGTGCATTACACCCCCTCACAGTCTGGGAGCTAGCTACTCCATTGGTTACTGAGGTCTCCCTCCTATTTGGTTTGGTATTTCGAGGTCACCCCTCCGAATACAATGGTTACTATTGGTTACTTGGTACGCTATTGCCACTATTGATATTGGTTTGTTTTGTTGGCTCGTGGTAGATTTCTGAGACCTACACTATTGATATACCCATATTATACCTTCGTATTTCCCGCGCATCATATTCTGTATTGATTATCTTTATCCGGTACCTTATGTGACTCACTCTGCTACCATGATATATATACTCCATTTCATTGATTTGTCATACTCTGGTTCCGTTACTTCAGACCATCGTTCCATTCACGTACCGGGTTATTATATGATATTGAATTTGACTGTGCTATTGCATGTCTTATGTGACTACCGTTTACCCTGCTACGATATGATTAGTATGCGATTATATGATCCACCTGTTGTCATCTGATTACATGTTATCCTACAGTTATGTAATCCCTTTGATTTGTCTGGTGACCATGCTAGTATGTAAATAATTGTTTTGACGGTTTATCATGTAAACTTCGTTCTGTTAACCTCGTGGACTATGAATATCTGTTAGTATCCTTATCTGCTCATTGTTGAATTGACATGTGTACATCTTTGTTTATGCTACTGTTCGATTGGATAAATGGTTCAACTTATGTGGTTTGGCTTGTTAACTCCAATTTGTCTTGTTATGTCCCTAGGTCATTTCAATTATAGTGTTCATGCTGAATTCATACTTGATATTTGTGGTTACCATGTCTGACTACTGATTGTATTTCTGCTGTTGTGATACTTGAGATGTTATTAACTGTAATTATTTGACTTGTGTGATTGCCATGCTTACTTTCTCGTTAATTGCTTCCGCTAGCATTTGGACTTCCGTTGGCTCATTTATACTCGATTTCTGCTTTATTGTATGCCTGGTTATTTAGATGTGTGTACGTTTATGTCATCAATGTGCTATGTGTTTTTCCTCCTCTGTTATCTGTTTCGTTTGGGTATCTGTATAATTGTGTTATGCAGGATCCTCTTTGACTCATTATTCTCATTTTATTTGCGACTCTGTTATCCGTTTTCCTTTGTTTCATTTTGCATTTCAGATTTTATTTAGCTTTCGTTTTGTTATATCTGTTCACTGGGCTTTTTAAGCTTAGCCGCATTTTCTTTTCCTGCGGCAGGTTTTAGATTTGAAGATGGGCTTTGATGGGCTGAGAGTTGGATTATCTGAGTGGACCAACCTTAGTTACCTTTCTAGTTGGACTTATTTTGGCGGGCTATCGTTTTGAAATTTCGGTTTATTTTAGACATTTTGGATCTTAAAACTTTCCTTGTAAATTTTTTGTTTAAATGACTTGGTACTTTATTCTTAAGACTTCCGCTTTTAATTGTATGTTCTGATATGACACCAGAATGTGACACTTCTACCCTTGTCGGGTTGGGGTGTTACAATCCGTCCTAATAGACACTATGGGACTTCCTAGTTGTCTTTGGATCTTTTTGCTTAATATTTCAAAATAGTTAAAGGTTTCCGTTTTGTTCTTTAAAAATTTTGTCCATGTATACCTAGAGTAGTCATCCACTATTACCAAAGTGTAGTAGTTGCCTCCATAACTTTGGATAGCGGATGGACCAAATAAATCCATATGTAGTAATTCTAAACACCTAGTTGTGGAGACCATGTTTTTAGCTTTATGAATCGAATGAGCTTGTTTTCCTATATTACAAGCATCACAAAAATGATGTTCATATTTTAACTTAGGTAGATCTCTTACTAGATCTTTGGATGATAGCGATTGAAGAAGTCGCATGTTGGCGTGACCCAATCTTCGATGCCATAAGGTCGAAGTATCATCCATAGAGGTAAGACATAATTTGTCTTTAGGTTCATTACCGATTTTAATGACATTGACTCCATGTTTCCTAATTCCTCTTCCTATGGTTATGCCATTTTTAAGTATCTTACTACCGGTTTCGGTAAAAAGTACATTGCACTTTTATCACATATTTGTCCTATACTTAAGAGATTAAAGTTTAGGTTTTCTCGTGACACACATCGTTAATGGTTAGAGATTTGTTAGAAATCGTACCTTTACCGATGATTCTACTTTTGCTATTTCCAAACACCACATTACCTCCATTAATGGATTCATATGTGGAGAATAGATCCCTATTCCCGGTCATGTGCCTTGTGCACCCGCTATCCTTGACCCATTCATCGGGGTCTAGGTTGACCTTTAAGCACACCTAAAACAATAATAAACTCAAAAGTTTGGTCCCCATTTGTTCATGGGTCCATTAGTGTTAAGCATTCCATTCATGTTAGACATGTATGGATAAGATGAGTATGCATTCCATGGAGCAAAGTTTTGAAAAGGAAAACCGTTTTGTATGTTTTGATTCCATCCCATTTGATGGTTACTTTTTGGGTAAACGCTATTAGGTCTCCTAAATGAATTAGGTTTTGAAAAAGATGGAGCTTTGTTTCTTGCAAAAGTAGGATTATATTTAGGAGGTGGTTGTCTAGTGTTGACATGATTTGGTTTCTTCTTATTAACTATGACAAACTCAGTTCTAGATGAAGAAGCTATGTTATTGCTACTGTTTGCTACAGCAGATCCACGGATCCCTTTCTGTACACTAGTCGGTTCCCTTTTTAGGGGATCCGCGGGATCCGCCACAACAGTGGGCTTTGGTTTTTCTATTTCTTTAACAAATTTTGTTTCTTTACTTTCACTAGTTGATGGATCAAGTTGTTGACTACCTAGACCCTTTTGATTGTTACCAGTTTTAACGCTATCGGGTATTGTATCTAAAGTGTTCGTGCTCATTCTAGCAATTTTAGAATCTAAGTGATCCACTAGTGTTTGAAGTTGCACGCAAAGTTCACATTCACCACTTGCTATTTTACCTTTCTCTAAACGTTTTAGTTTTGCTTTTTAATTCTATGACTTCTTTATCTAAACGTTTATTTTGACTCTTTAAAAGCTTGTTTTGTTAACTAGTTTTAAGCTAATATTGCATAGTTTATCATATTCATTATGCAATGAGTCGTCATCAAGTGATGGACTACTATAGTATTCAGACATACCTCGCCATTTGCCATAAGACAAATTTCTTCATCCTCCTCGCCGCCATTCCCCACGTGCCGCTCACGAACGCCTTTTGATCATCCCGTTTGGGACACTTGCTAATAAAGTGGTTTGGGTCCCCACACTTAAAGCAAGTACGATCATCCTTTGGCTTCTCGTCCTCTTTGCTTTTCCGAAAGCCTTTCTTATCATCATACGGTTGTTTGACGTATCTACCCTTTCTTCTAAGAACTTTTTAAAGTCCCTTACCGCCATAGCGTACTCTTCGTCGTCACTACTCGAAGATGAGTTCTCCTCATCGCTCGAGGCCTTTTTGGCTTTAAGGGCAAGAGATTTGTGTTTCTCTTTCACCTTTGAGGCTTTGGAATCTTTAGCAAGGACAAGCTCGTAGACTTTTAGGTTGCCTATGAGTTCATCGAGGGTGAGGATTGTCAAATCTTTTGACTTTTCGATTGCCGTCACCTTGGATCTCCACTTCAATGGAAGTGCCCTTAGATATCTCCTAACATGGTTACGGCTAGAAAAAGATTCATCAAGTGCTTGTAAAGATGTAATAATAGTATTAAAGTTAGCAAATGAATGATCTATAGTTTCCTCATCCGATATTGAAAATTGTTCATATTATTGAACAAATAAATCAATTTTATTATTTTTAACTTGTTGGTTGCTTTGATGAGTTACAACTAAAGAATTCCAAATTTCTTTAGAGGTTTTAAGCATAGAAATTCTTTAGAATTCCTTTTTCGGTAAAGCATTATATAAAACCATTTTTGCTTCACTATTTTTAGAAAGCTTTTTCTCCATTTCATCATTTAGTTTATCATGAGGTATGTGAACTAAATTTCCTTTATCATCATTTGAGGTAGCCTCAAAATCACCTTCAACAATAATAAACCAAAAGTCAATATCTTTAGACTTCACATATGTTTCGAATCTACTTTTCCAATATATAAAACCATTAGTTTCAAGTAGTGGTGGTCGTTGCATAGATTGCCCTTCCTTATAATTTTCAGAACCCATGGTGATCGAAAAGTTTTTAAAATACAATTTTATTTTAAAACTTTTATAAACTTAGCTCTTGATGCCAATTGTGGAAAACTAGAAGGGGGTTGAATAGTTTTGCCGATTTTAAGTTGATTTCAAAACTTTAGATTCGATATTATGTGAAATCGTATGGATGTTGAGAACGGATAGATCTAATGATAATGCAAGCAAATAGATAAAGTTAAGGGATAGAAATGACACAACCGATTTATAGTGGTTTGGTTACAAGGTCACCTTCCTTGCCCTACTCCACCCCCGAGTCACCTACTCGAGAGTTCAAGCACTATGTTAACAAACTCCTTCACTTGGCGGAGAAGCCTTCACAACGTTGCTTACACTTTTCCGGTATAAAGCTAGATACCGAGTCCATAGCACTGGTGGACCAAACCAACACAACTATTACACAACAAATATGTGAAATATCAAATACAAGATCTTCGCTACGTAAATCTTGCGGAGTGACAAATCAATCAAGGACCCCTTGCTTTGATGACTTGTAGAATGCTCGTGATCTCGCCTTATAGAAGGACCTATATGAGGATCACAAATAGAAAGAAAGAAGAACAACTCTCTAGATCAAGTGATCTATATGTTTGAAGAGAATGAGAGTGTATGAGAGATTTAGTAAGAAGAGGGTGAGTTAGAATGAAGAAATGGCTCTCTATTTATAGGAAAATTTCTCCTCTGTTCCACGGATCCCACGGATCCCTTCCACTTGGGATCCGGCTAGTGTAATCATAGGGATCCGTGGTATCCTCTTGCCCATGGGTTTTTGGTTATGGGTCATGGGTTATGGGTTGGTCCATGGGTTTTTTCTAGATTCAATGTATCTAAGTATACATTGTATCAAGTCTTCTTTGGTATGGGTTAAGATCCATGGTTTATGGTTTTTACCCATCCTAATAAACTATTACAACAAATGCTTAATTATTACATTTTTGTATTTAAATGGCTATATGTAAATGTTTTACAAAAATAACATGTATCCTTATAATTATACTTAAGATAACATTACATTTGTTATCAACAAAACACAAAGAGATCGCAAAATATCAATAAACGTTTTTACGGTTTATTTGTATTAACAAGATAAATTAGTCCACGGCTCAAAAAATCAGCCCAAACTCAAACAGAGGCACTAGAGTACCTAAAACGGATGCACTAAAGTACCTCCCGATATACCATTCATAGAATGAACATGACTCGCAAAGGATGACCATAAGGTATGTCAAACCACATATCATTAATAAAGGCAGGAACTTTCCTGTGCTACAAGCCATACATTCATGTTTCACGCATTTTGTGAATATAGTTTGGGTAATAACCTGCACAAACAACAGATAACCATTAAACATAAAACAAAAGTGACAAAGATATTAGTTTACGAATAATTCTAATAGATTATATTTGAAAGATCAAATATAAAAAATGAATTATGTTTTGGTAAATGTAAACTTCTAGACAATAGGTGCTCAACATAAGCCCAAACCCATGCGAAATTACCAGTTACTTTAGAAATACATACTATGATTCAAATGGATGCACCAAATTACCTCAAAATGATGCACTAAAGCGCCTCAAATGGATGCACTAAAGTACCCAAACGCTACTTTAGTAACAAGGAGTGAGATATATAAGTAAATGTACTACTGTAGTTTGTTGCAACTGGTATGAGACTGATTGTTGAACAGCTAAATAATCAAATAATCATCAAAATCACTTTATCCCGTAAGTAAAAGTAACTGATTAGAAACAAACAACTTTATAACCCACATTCAAACACCCCTTAAGCACATGAACTGTAACATATTGGATTTCACAAGCACATAAACAAACTCAATATGGGCGTATACTTTAGATGATTTAGAGAGAGAAAGTGGGATATTCTAGAAAGAGAAACTCTTGGAAGGTTAGATTCCACAAAGAACATCCAACCCTCTACCTTGCAAGGTAGAGGGTATTTATAGGTTACAAACTAAACGACCTCCTGACGGCCTGTGGATCGGGTATACAATGGGTAAAGACCCGTCCTTCCTCCACGGTGTTGCTCTAGACTAAATCTAAGCTAAACACTTACTAACAACTAACATAATAAACGATATGTCTACGAGCTAACTTAAGCTAGATTATACTTGGGGTGACCGATGCTTTTACAATAGAATTTCCAATTCCTAACAATCTCCCCCTAAGGGAGGTCACCCCATGAATTACATTGTGAATCCTAGCATTCTAATAAATCTTCAGTCTTGAGCTCGTAGACTTCTCTTCATCATAGTATACAAACTATGTGCTTCTGTGGTGATTTCATCATTGTTCAACTACAATGTATGTTTCGTGGAGGTTATTGAGCTGATCCACCTTGATGACCTTTGAGCATTACTAGAGATCATCGCCACAAAGAAATCTCAGATCACCCATTGTTACGTTGTCGCGATATGATGTTGTGACATTTGGACCGACATGCTCACATTCGATCATGATATATTCTTATCGTGAGTAGGAAGCTTTCGCTGATTTATGATATTGGCAAGCAAAGCAAGCGTAAGCATGGAGTGAAAATATCAGAGCCATTGATGCACTAATCATGATTTATTTGGAACCGAATGTGTTGTGTGAGCATGCGGCTATGGATTGACCGCCCATTCCGATCACCGCAAACGCCGGGTGTTCCCCGTGAAAAAGCTAGCAATAAAGCACACAAGAGTGTCTTTGATCACTTTTGTTGAATTGAGGTATACGGCCCACGGTTCCCGCTGATCAAGATAAGTAATCGCCGCGGATCGTATAATTCAAGAATTTCCTGACAGGTTTTGCTTCTAGCGTTTCAAACCGAACGCCTCAAAGAAGACAACACGGAGTGAGTGAACCAATAAATGAGATTCACGATTGATGAAAAGAGATTTGAAAAACAATCGTGTATCGCTCAATAGAAATTGTTTTGCAATACAACGAAGGTTTTAATGAAAATCAATTATCAATCATAAATACCTATTATTTTGAGAAATAGTCCACAAATGATGTGCTAAAGAAAAGAGATTTAAAGCACAACGACCGTTTTTCAAAGGTATTCGCCAATCCATAACCGAACCGTGATTGATTCAAAAGATTGAATCGCCCATTGTTTCGCTCAGCTTGTCACATGGTTGATCTATTGATAGATCTCACATGCCACCTACCGTGAGCTTGATTGATGTTGGCTCCGTAAGGCTTTCCATCTTCATTGTGAATATGTATGCATATCACTCGACGCTCGCAATACCACAAGGATAATGCGTAGGACTCATAAGATATAATCTCTTTCCACATTGTGTGAAACAGAGAGTCTTCATTGAAAGTGTCCTAATGAGATTTATTGATGATCTCGTGGCTCTAGACTCAATTGTGCATATTTGGTTCCTATGCTGGAGACTAAGGAGAGGGTCTCCTACTTCAATATCAACAATCTATAAGAGAAAGTCGATAGATTATTTCGGTTCCCTGTGAGAATGAAACAAGTCCTTTTAAGAGGAACTTGAGTGGTTTGGAAAGTTGAAGTGCAGTGTGTCACTGGGTCCATGACGTCTTGTCTTCAATACCGATGTTACCTTGGTAACCACCAGTAGTATGTGAATTGAACCCGGTTTCTGCCCTAAGGTTGAATAAATGGAGGGCTATTTCTTTTCACCCTTTTCACATTCAATTCTTTTTCATTCTTCAACCCCTTCAGTGCTTACCGAGACTTCATTACTAGAACCTTGTTGGGTTTTTTCTAGTACTAGCTCAAATCCAAGACTCTTCCCATATCTCACTTTTCTCCTTTTTTCATCATACCTAAGGACTTCTACACTATCTAGTGGATTGTCCATTGGTAGATCCCTCCGCTCAAGGGATCGTGGGAACGAATACCTAACCTAACCATCCTTATAACTCCATACATAAAGTAAAATGGTCGGTCTTTTGGTACAGTTCATTCTTCCTTGAAACCAATTGAAAAATCATTTGGAAAAACAATCAAGGTACTTTTGATATGAGATCAAAGCATTTTGTACCTTAATAGTTTTGATCATTTAGAAAACCTCCCCCTCAACATGTGCATATGATTTAGAAAATGTTTAGCATATGGAGGCAAGAGGACTTTGAAATATTTTCTTTGATCACAATTTTCATAGAAAAGCCATTTGATTTTCTTTGGTAAATTCTCCCCCTCGATATGTGCGTAGAATATTTGAAATCATTTTGACACATAGAGGAAAGAGACCTTTGAAGTACTACCACGATTACCAAACATTTAGAAACCATTTAACACACAATCAAGGTACCTTATATAAAAGCATGGAAAACTTTGTACCTTGAAGGTTTGAATTTGTTTTGAAATGCTCCCCCTTAATATATGCTTCGAGATTCAAAAATAGTTTAGCACATATTAGAGAGCAGTATGCACTTTGAGACAAAAATGGTCATTTTATCATCTTTCATATTTATATCACATTTTCTCCCCTGATCAAAAATTTCAAATCCTTTGAGATTTTGGATCTCAAGTGATTTAAATATGTATGAGACAGAGCATTTGCTGGAGAAAAATGTGTCCAATTTTAAATGATCAAAGGACAACACCGAAGTTCCCTTTTAGACACAAAGGGAAACCACAAGACATAACCTAACACTATTACATGCATTATAGTTGTTCATAGTTTGTACACCACATATTACACATAAATAATACAAAGCAGAAACTACTTCCGGAAGATATCTTCATTCAGTTCTTTGAAGTAGTTTGTAATGACCTTCACGAAGTCTACCACCAACAAAACTTTCAAGGTTGCGGAAGATCATTCGAGTCTTAAGTCTTCATCGATTAAGAATGAAATCTTCACACCTCTTTAAGTCCTCATCGACCAGAATTTTGTTTTGTTCCCGACTTCGATCAACTCTGATTTCTTTCACTCTGGAGTTCAATTCTTCTTCGACCAACTTGAGAGTACCATCACTGAATTTGTAGAGCTCGCACAATCTCATCAGATGCGAGTCCCGTGATGTCGTGGAAGAGGATGGCTTGGGGTGTCAAGCACTCTATAGTCGCGGACGAAATTCATGTCCTTCGGCATCCCATTGTGGCCTTGTTAAATTGACCCGAGTCTGGTAGCTTTCCATCCCAATCTGAAAGTCCTCAACCCGCTGGATGACTAATCCTCCGATCCAAAGATTGACACGGCATGAGAGAGCTTTTCACGAAAGGGTAGGTGTTCAAGGTGTCCTTGAAGGTTCAAAAGATAGAGATCTTCAAAGTCACTTGGCATCAGATGTTTAAAGTTGTTTTCTTCAATAACATGATCCTTCTTGTCCGCTCTTCAAAGAACAATCTTCTTAAGGTAATCATAGCCATAGATTTGGAAGATCTCTAAACTGACAACACTTAAAATTCGCACCTTGGATCGAAGCACTCTGACTCTTATCAGACCATGTCTCTCGATGTAGAAATTCTTCTTTTTGTACCACCAATGAGAAATACCATATGAAGCGGCAATGTCATACTTTTGTTCTTTGTTAGCCCGAATTGATCGTGAACCATCTGTTCAAGTCCCGATCGAGTAGGTTGCGGCTTTCATCTTTGAGATCGATAGAGCGGGTCTTCTTTCAAGAGTATGAGCACAAAGATAGTCCGTGTCTTGGTTGAAGAAGAAATCAGATGAATAGTCATTTGTCCAGGTTCACCACGGAGAGGAAGGGGCCTGTTCACATCGAATCGACCAATCCTGCCACACGACTTGATCATTCAAAGATCTTGTGGCATTCTTCCATCCGGTATTGAGTGATTAGCATCCGAGTGGAACGCCTTGACAATTTCAAAAGCAGGTCCTTCAAGATCCTTCTGAGTGATAGATGAAATTCCCTTCTTTTCACAAAACCACTTCATAAAGCTACCCATATCTCCGTGTGATGTGCAAAAGAGAGTCTTCATCTGGGGCTTCATAGTTATTTGTGATAGTTGATGCCTAGTTGTTATCAGGAATCATCATGTTAGACTCTGGGATAGACCATGAAAGTTCTAGAGTATGAGGTCTCTCTTCGGTGAACTGTACTAATTGTGTCCTTTGAAGGTGCCACCCTAGATGTGTTGGAGCGTTCTCCCGATACGTATGTATCAAACCATTCATCTTCAGACGGCTTGGGAATATGCTTGGTGGATGCATCATCTTCATCGGATTCTGACCGACCATGACATACGACTCTTCATGAAACATTTGATCTTTAGGAATTGAAGAGACTGTGGGTGTGAACCTTGAATCAACCGTTGTCCAAGCTGCGATTTCTTCCGAAGTTCCCTGTTCTTCTGGAAGGACAAGATTGATTGGAAGGTTTTGGTGGTGATGATGGTGGTTGTGGTGTAGGTGTAGTAGTTGTGCTCGAAGATCCACCATTACAAGCTCCACTCCTCCAGCTTGGAGGTGGTCGCTGGGTCCTCCGACTTATCAAGTAGTTTTCTCCGAACAATCTTTCTTTCTTGTTTTATCCCTTTCGCGTACATCTTCCACAAACTCTGATAATTGTCAAGTCTCATTGATTCCTCGAAGTGCTTGTTGATAGTTTCTTATGTGTATCGCTCAAATGCTCTCTGATCGCATACATTCTTTCAAAGAGAGTGATCTCATATCGAGATTGGCAAGTCTTTAAATCGTTGAAGTAACGGAGCCTTCATTGCCCATTCAACTGCATCTTTGATATCATCTTCTACCGCCTTTGTAATAACCTCATTGATTTTAAAATTCTCTAGCTTTTTGACATGACTATCAAGATTATTGACGGCGATAGGAAAATGCTTCTCAATGGTTGCAATACGTGTCATGGCCTCTTCAAGTAACCGCCGCGAGATTTGACCGAGGCTGGGAAGCGGTGATGTGTGTAAGGCGGAGGAGTGTATGTGTCAAAGATGTAACCACGGTACAAGTGATTGATCATTAGTAGGATCGTGGTGGAAGTGCGGTTGGTTGAGCAGTTTGGGTGGTGGAAGTGCGGTTTCAAGAGTAGGAGCGCATATAGGCGGGATGGTTGAAGTGTCTTGTCGAATGTCGACAAGAAACATTGACTCGCTTCTTCCTTGTCATTACCTTGCTTAAGAGTCTCGCTTCAAGGTTTGTCATTAACAACTGATCACCAAAGGAGAAGTCTCAGATCAAGATTCTTCAATGAGGGTAGAGAGTCATTTGACAGATTTGGTTCTTCCAAGTGCCTGGACTCATCATATCTTGACTCAAGGTTCTCCTGTGAGACATGTTGCAACTCTTCCTCAACATTTTTCTCAGACTGGGTATCACTTGATGCAGGAGTTTCTTCTTGTGCTTCAGATACCTCCTTTTCCAGTCCAGAATGTTCTTGAGCTGAAGATGATTCAACTCTTCTTTTCTTTAGCTCAAACTGAGTGGTAGTTCTTGATGGTGAAGAGGAGAAGGTCAGAAGCATGTGAGCAGCTTGTTCTACACCAACAATCCCTTTCCCTTTGTCTTGTGTGATTGGTGTTGTTTGGCGAGGCACTTGTTCAGGTTCTCTTAGCACTACTCCTCCAATTGGTGCTCTCACATTCTGAATTTCTAGGCTTTGCTTGATTCCTAGTTGCGAGCAAAGATCATCTTCATCAATCAACCTCAGATACCCTCAAACCTCTTTCCTCAACATTTCCCTCGCTACACTTCTTTCTTCTTTCTTTTCTCGCTTCGGGTTGTGGTGTCAGAGGTTGTGACCTTTCATGTCTCTTTTAGGAAGAGCAGATATGAAGTCTTTGAAGTCTTGAGCCGTAAACAGACTTAGTTGATTTGGATTGTGGTGGAGTGGAGAGACATCATCATTAACACCGGATCCGAAGCCCTTTTCTTGTATAGTTTGAAGTAATCCGTCTTCTTAATATCGTCATTGAGAAGACTATCGTGAATTGCCGTGACCATAGATCTCCTTATCCATACCTTTAGCAACATATTTAAGGTTACCCATAACAAATTCATCCTTAGCATTATCTAGGGCTGATTCACTCTTAGGGTTGAAGTTGTGAGTATGTTGCAAGTATTGGATGACAAGCTTTTAGAATCTGATGCTAGGAATCACAAGTTTGTTTACTTTCTTTCGTCCCTGAGCTTTATTCTGAAAGTTTGTTCTGTCGGAGATAAATGTGTTCATTGACAACGAGAATTCTTCCCAAATACGTTCTGATACATTCACATTCATCCCATTGACGATACCTCATAGGATTTGCAAGATGGGAATCCTTACTTTATCAAACCCTGATGTTTTGCCTGATAAGCATAGGTTGAGAATTGTAGTCATTGCTCTCCGTGGTTGATACATGTGTCCCGTGATGATGTCGAAGCCCGATATGCCAACTTGATAACCCAAACCAATCAGAAAGACAATTAGCTCTTCCGCACTAGGTGGTGTTTTAGATTGTATGGTGGGGTTGGTGGTGTGATTCCAAGGGCCTTGCTGAGAATGTCCAATTGATCACAAATTCCTTATTATCCACTTGCAAGTATAATGAGTCGTGATTTTGTCCCATTCAATGGTGTTCCAAAATTGTTGTATGTAAATGGTGGAATTGTGGATTGCTTGGTTAGGGCAATCAAGAAATTTGTGTTTTGAGAATATCAATGACACCTTGGGGTTGGGTTTTTTGCAACTTTTGCAAGTCCACATAACAGTTACTTTTCCCTATCTCTACCCATTGATTCTTAGGGAAGATTTCGCGTCACCAAAGGACATTGGGTGGAGCGTAAGATGCAATGTTCTCAGCTGAGGTTGTGTTTGCCATTGAAGAGCTAAAGATACACACAAGCAACAACAATGATTGAGAGCATGTTAGATTAAACATGGGTAGTTAAGCAACTTTGAATACACCCTTATGTCATAAACACAATAACTTAGTAGTTTAGACAGAGTTCCCATAAGCATATTGAAACAGATTGAGTGGCATTAGAGAGCACCAGTTGTTTTAAGGTAAAGGTTCCATTTGACATAGTTTTCGAGAGACAAGTTGTTTTAGAATCAAAATAAAGTTGCTATTAACTAATTTCATGAGACAAGATACTATTATGTGGATGATATAGCAGGTCATTTGAGACAAGTTGTCATACTAAGTTACTACAAGAGAAACCAGGTACAAATTTGCTCAAACAAAGATGTTATATCAAGTTGCTAAGAGTATGTTGTAAAATCAAGTCGCTACAGGAAAACCTAAATCAAGTCGCTAATCATGAAATTACAACAGCAAGTCGCCTTGAAATAATTCAATATACCAAGTCGCCACTTGAACATTTAGCTAGCAAGTCGCTAAACTTAAAAAAATAAGTCGCTATCAAAAATGATAGGACCAAGTCGCTATAAGATAAACAACTTGCAGACTTGTAAGTACAAGTCGCTACCAACTTTAATATGGATAAGTCGCTACGAGTTACATAGGTAAGTCGCTAATTAAGAATAAGCAAGCTATCACACCACCAAGAATATTGGTAAGTCGCTACCAAGAACACACAAGCTAACTCGCTACGAAGAACACATCTAAGTCGCCATCAAGAACATATTCTACTCTAACGAAAAACATCACCAACCAAACAATCATTCATCACCATTACATGAGCACACTTAACAAGCAATATAGAGCGGTTACAAATAACATCAAACAAAATACTTTCAGCGACACCCTAATGACGCAACGCTATAACCATCAATACATTCCAATAACTCCTAAACATCCATCATACACATGAAAAATGATCCCATTAAAGCATATTCATTAACAAACCTACGTGAGAATCAAGTGATAATGGATCAATGCGCGCGTGGGATTCGTAGAAAATAGTGTTAGTCTAGCATCTACGACATATAATTGAAAGCAGAGAGTGTTAGATGCAAAACATACCACGCCAAGTCGCTAGCTTGAAATGTAAACGAGAGAGAGAAAAAAACACAGTAGTTTAAGAGTTTTTTTTTTTTTTTGAAAAAGTGAATATTGAGAGGTAAGTCGCTAGGGTATGAGGAAGGATTTTTACAAGAATATCAACATGACACTTTCAGTCCTTGTATTTTAGAGACTCGTTAATTAAGTCGCTAGAAAATAAACAACCAAGTCGCTAGGGGTTTACACAAAGAAGTCGCTAACACATCATCTTATGTATACTAGATATTTTCACCATGAACTTATCGACAAACTAGAACATAGCACACATATCATAATTAAGATGACATAATAGGATAATCAACCTAACACATTGGAGAACAAGACAAGACAAAGACATGCATTTGAGCACCCTACATAACCAACAATTGTGCAGATATAAACAATATAGCTTGTAGAATTCTCCCCCTCAATCAATGTCACCAATGACCATTGATTGACTTAAATCCACTTGTGATAAAAACAGGAATATATCGTTTGTTCGAACTTCATCTATGATCCCGTATCATTATTGAATGACATTTCTAGGACTGTAGATGTTATCGATAACAAAGGATATGTCCTTTATTAGTTTGAGGTAAATGACTAAATTTTGAATTTAAAAGAATGAAAAATTTATATAATTTTTTTTAAAGAGTTTGTACACAGATTTATAAGAGCGAGTCCTGATTCAAATCGAATAGGAGTCAAAGTACAAGGTGCATCAATTCTGGCATGCTATAGCTCCTGAGTGAGCAATATTCATTTCTGATGGAAACCAAGTCATGAAGTTCGTGAATGAGTTGAGCATTGTACTGAAAAGATCGAGAACACATTGCACTAGAAGCACATGTAGTATTGCAAATAGATGAGTTAGTGACATGAGTAGTCTCACTATTGGATGTTGCACAGTTTGATCTATCCATGTCATTAATAGAACTCCCTTTAGGTTCACTATTCTTGAAGAGTTTTCCTGTGGGCATCCACTTAAGGCAAGATCTAGGTATGTAAGTCAGTTTGGATCCAGTAAACTTAAATAGTCCGTGGGAATCCATTTGAAATACCGCTAGTAGATTTGGGTGTAGGCACTTTCCTCTTTTGAATATTGGTCCTTTTGTAATCATTGGGTTTCTTAGGGATTGATCTGCCATTTGATGCTTCTTATGAGAAGTAGATGAACTCCTAGTATTCCTGATCTTAGAACTTTGAACATTAACCCGAGGTTTGTTATTCATCATATCGAACGGTAGTGAAGTGATGGTTTTGACAAAACAAAGATTCGCATCAACTTGGGAGGCAAGCCTAGATTTCGATGGTTTAAATCTTTCAGTTCTAAAAGCATTAGGCTGCCAAATTACGGTATGCTTTGAGTTGTTCTGAACAGTTGACTTTCCCAAGGTTGATGGTTTGCAAACTTAGTGTTCACCCTATTTCCAATAGATTTCCTAAGCTCATTTTTAAGGCAAAAATATTGAAGCTCTTATCCCTAATTTGGTCTTTGAGGGCATCAATGTCAGCCAAAAAGGAATTTGTTTGATCTATTAACTTGGAATCGTTCTCTAATAAGTTCTTTCTAAGGACTCATTTTTCTTAATAAGTTGGATACACATAAAGTCAATTCATCATTCCTAGATTTAAGCTCACTACTCACCTCATGGTTAGGATTGCTCATCCTAAGATTGCATTTCTTATGCATATCTGAGAGTTGACATTTCAGATTGCATATGGTTGAATCTTTGTCCCGAACTGGTTTTAAGTGATTAATTTCAAAAAATTCTCGAAATTCTGGGAATTCTGGATTAATGCAAGATTTTGTAGCACAAAAACTTTCTTCCTTTTGTTGTATTGCAATTTCCATGGAAATACAATGTTTTTCAAGAATTGAGTATTTGTTTGAAAGTTCATCATAAACCCCTTTTGTTACCATGTCATTTGTTTTAAGGATTTTAGGTTCAGACTCAACCAAGACACATTTATCGATATCATTTTCAAAGATAGGTCGCTTAAGGGTACCTCAATGCATGACACGTGTTCCTTAGTAGGTATGGGATCTGTATTTACCTCATGCACAACAGATTTTTACGACATGTAAAGCAGTTTCAAGCTTTTCGACTCTCGAGCCTTTGTGTTCAAGTACAACCAATTACATCATTCATTTTAGTTTCGAGATTCCGCACAAGATCGCATCATTCGATCTTTCAATTGATCCATTACCCAAAATATCACAACTTTCCTTTAATTTTCCATGACACTCATTCAACTCATTCAAACAATCATTCCTTTGAGCAGCATCCTTAATGTACACTTCCACATTATTCATGAGTTGTATATATGTGTTGATGAACTCATGAATTTCCATTCCAAAGTGTTTCTTGAATGAAATTCCAGTCATGTGTTGATCAAAGTCAGCAGAATATTCCCCCTTGATAAACGGGTCAAATTGATTGTGGATAACTTGAAGTGCAGATTAGAATCATCAATTAATACCTTCTCATTGGTAATTTGAAGCTTCAGTTGTTGTAAGTTCAGAACACGCCTTTTTCAATGTAGGTAAGTCTTGGCGGAAGAGAGCACCGCATGTTCAACCCATAGGAGTGGATAACAGTTGTGTGAGGTGCTGATGAAGTAATTGAAACGGATCAATGTTGCATTCAGAGTGCTTTGTATCATGGGTCATTGACAGGTGTGATTCGTTGAAGTTTGAATCAGAAGGTGAAGAGTTTTGATCATAATTTGTTGATTCATTCAAGGTAGGACATTCGTAAATACAACCGGCAGTTTTCATTGTTCGGAGGTATCATAAAGTTCAAGCACTTTGGTGATAAGAGGATCGCATGATGTAAGACATTGTGGGTGGACGAGTATCGCCGCATGAACGCCCTCCTACAGAGAGACGATTGTAGGCAAGTTGGTAGACATGTTGACAGATAACACGGGATTTTATAACTCTATGATTAAACCGGGAAATAGATTCTTTCACGGGATTTTACTAAATCAAGAGAAAACCGTATTACACACAAAAGTTAACCAAGTCGCTAAGAATCCTTTAACCAAGTCGCTAGGCACCAAGTCGCTAAGTAATTAGAAGACAAGTCGCTAAGTTCCAAATAGCTACAAATTTTGACAAAGAAGTCGCTATGCACCAAGTCGCTAAGAAATCAAGTCGCTACGTAGCAACTCGCTAAGGACCAAATCGCTACCACCAAGTCGCTAAGAAACTTAAAGAACAAGTCGCTATCAAAATTGAAAGCAAGTCGCTACCTTACCAAGTCGCTACCCGTAGTGGAGAATCCACTAAGTGTACTGTTTGTCGGCTTGTCTCTAAAGGCAAGTCGCTATGACCAAATCGCTACCAAAACACACTACAACTCGCTACCTTTTACTCAAGCAAGTCGCTACCAAGAAATTCACTCCGAGAGCCAAGTCGCTACCAAGAAAAACTTTAAAACACACTTTTCAATCCAAAACAAGCTCAACCACAGTGATTCAAGCTTACCAAATCAAAACCCAAGCACATACAATGATCCTAAAAACAAAAGTACACCCAAAATTCAAACTTTAACACAAGAAATGAACCAAATGATGCAAAAACCACTAAACTTTTTCAAACTCAAAACCATCTAAAACCACTAGAAATCCAAGGATATGTAAGAGATGATCTAACCATGGCTCTTGATACCATTTGTAACATATTAGATTTCACAAGCACATAAACAAACTCAATATGGGCGTATACTTTAGATGATTTAGAGAGAGAAAGTGGGATATTCTAGAAAGAGAAACTCTTGGAAGGTTAGATTCCACAAAGAACATCCAACCCTCTACCTTGCAAGGTAGAGGCTATTTATAGGTTACAAATCGAACGACCTCCCGACTGCCTGTGGATCAGGTATACAGTGGGTAAAGACCCGTCCTTCCTCCACGGTGTTGCTCTAGACTAAATCTAAGCTAAACACTTACTAACAACTAACATAATAAACGATATGTCTACGAGCTAACTTAAGCTAGATTATACTTGGGGTGACCGATGCTTTTACAATAGAATTTCCAATTCCTAACATGAAAGGTTAACTTAATCCTAATTACAGAGGTACAAACCTGCACAAATTAACTATCATCATGGTAACAAGTTATTACTATATACTAAACTGCTACTAATGACTTGTCGGAGAAAGTGACGCATATTCAAAATAGATGAGAACATGATGTCACAATTAAGATCAAAACTATCAGCACAACTTGTGTCCAAGAAGATAAACGATGCGCAGTTTTATCTATATGCATAATGTAAACTAGTCTCTGCTTTATTACAAATAAATTTATCAAAATGGATAATATTTTCATACAAACGGGTATCTTATTAAAAGTAACTGATTCAGTAATGCATAATGTAAACTAGTCTCTTATTTGTTACGAGTAACTTTATCAAAATGGATAATATTTTCATACAAACGGGTTATTATTGCTACATCTTCTTGAAACGTTCAATACACACATACTCTAATAATAATGACTAATATCTAACGTGAAACCACTGGTTGAGCCAAAGGTCACTAATATCCACTTTAGCTAATCATATAACTTTGTGATGCCCTAATAGCTACCATTTCGATGCACTAATCATAATCATAGATGCCCTAATATCTATCTTTTGATGTACTAAATGAGATATCACCTATAACTTAAAGAATTAGAAAAAAAAAACTCCTATGTTAATCAATTGACTATCTTATTATCATAACTATGAACATCATCCAAACAGTATCTCCAACCACCTATTTTGTTAAATCTGATTACCTAATACTAATTGTTTCATATCATGTAATAATTTCCAAAATGCAATGCAGAAAACTCACGTAAATGATCAAAGAGTAAGGTTACGTGGAGCATACCTATTTTCTGAAACATGGACACCTCTCAATCTTTCAAGGAGATTTTCCCTTGCAAGTAATACAACTCCAAGAACCTGCCAGATCTAAGAGGTTCTACAATCAAAGGTAAAATGAATAATGATAATAAGTGATAAGAATAAGCAAGAGATGATGTTGTTTAGCAATAGTGGACAAAATGGGTTATATCTAACAAATTTATACATGTCATTTGTAACAGTAAGGTATCAAAAAACTATCCAAAAAACCATTGAACATAAATGAAAAAAAAACTGAAGGCAAGGTTCAAATGCATACCAGCTGTGATAGGTTAACATCCACGCCATCACCATATTCAATAGAAGGGTTGCTCTCTATTGTCACTTACAACATAGCCAAATGTTGAAAGTTGACCAATCATGTACTCACTGTCACTCTGTCAACACATACAATAGTAAAGAACAATTAACTTTCAAAGGTAATATATATTCACATTTTACCCAAAAAAAAATAAAATAAAAAATAATAATAATAATAAAACAAAAAAACAAAAAACTACAAAGAAAATACGATGAAATGAGCCGAAGAAAAATCACAAATTGCTATCTTTTTAACCAATCTTAACCGGAAGTTAGACTAGAAACAGGATATTAATGTAATGAGCATCAACTTTATTTAAGCATTAAACATTTGATTGGCACAATTAGCCATCGTAACCTTATATTCAAACTATCACAGATAAGGAGTCAACCATAAAGCATAGAATCAGTCACATTATATGATATATACCCGGACCAAAACCCAGATAAGGTACGACCATGTAAACATCTACCTTTTCGATGCACTAACCATACTCATAGATGCCCTAATATCTACCTTTTCGATGCACTAAACAAGATATCACCTTCTCACTGCTGTTATGAGTTAGGACTAACAAGAACACTTGCATGGAAGGCTTCCCTAAAGATACAGAAACACGCCTTGGTCGTTATTTTTTCAGAAATCTCTCACACCCATCATGCGTATGATCAGCAACTATTTAGCCATCATCAACTACATCGAGACCAATATGACCCCTGCACCCACTAAAACCCAACGTATTCTTTCCAAAGGTGCTTTTATCCTTGATCATCTTTCGTCTTGGATTACTGTTTCCGATTGTAGACTGATGCAGGTACAGCCCAAGATTATCCCCCTATCGGATAATCATTATTTATACATAATCTTTGAGATGGAAGCCGTTAAACTGCCTAAACTGTAACCAATAATACTTGATCATGAAAATGTATAAGAGATCATGGAACAACTACTGCAGTGTCCGCCACCCAAACTAAAGGGAGTTCTGATAATATGAGCATCCCAAAAGCTTCCCATCATCAACGAAAAGGTCGCCTAATGTTGACCATCCCATATCAAGTGCATCGTGGCAAATAACAAGTTCCCATCTGAAATTCAATATAGGACATCTAAGTGAACCAAATCTTATTCAAATAAAAAATTCTCATTTAACATAACAAAATAATTCTTTTAAACTTCTGTCTAACCTGCAAAATAGAGTCCTCCAATATATAACGATGCACTAATCTTACTCATTGATGCCCTAATATGTTCATCAATGCACTAAACATACAAACAGATGTCCAAGTAGTTCCAACGATGCACTAAACAAACAAACATATGCCCAAGCTATGTCCACTGATGCACTAATATGTTCAACGATGCACTAAACATATTTTGATTCACTAATCACACAAACAGATGCAATAACAAGTCATTTAATGCCCTAATCATACTCATGGATGCTGTAACAAATATTCCTGATGTGATAATTAAACAAGCATATGATAATTCATGAAAACTTGATGCACTAATCACACAGAAAAATGCTCTAAACATACTCAATGGATGCCATAATGTATCACACGATGCTTTAGTCATACACACTTGATGCGCTAACGTTTCATGAGATGCCTTAATCACAAACTCTCGGTGCCCTTAATTTTTCATTTCATGCTCTAATCACACACATTTTTATGCCCTAAATTTGTCACTTGGTGAACTAACCATACACTCACGATACCTTAATTTGGTAAAGTGATGCTCTAATTATTCTAACAATAACATTAATTACTGATGCATTAATCAAACACAAATGACGAAACATGTCACGCGATGCTCTAATATTACACAATGGATGCATTAATCTATCTCGCGATGCTCTAATAATACACAATGGATGCATTAACTCTCGCGATGCTCTAATCTAACAAAAATATGCACCAAATTAAATTTCTTATAATCTAGTCATCTACACTTGTTTACATAATGTTAATAATGATGCACTTATTCATACAAACAAATGCTATAACATATTATTTAATCAGATGCACTAAAATGTAATTTTATACATACAAATTCATTAAATGTCATTTCATTCCACATTAACACTAATTATTTTATAATTTTCACAATGATGCACTAAAATAACATAAAAATTTAAAAGTCTGTAATTAAAAACTTACAGTTTTTGGATATCTTTGGCTTGATTTCAATTTTCTTCTGGTGTTCAACGGATGTATGACGACAATGATGGTGTGGTGGAGATGATGATGAAAATGATTACAGTAGAGATGATGACAAAAATGATGACAGTGGAGATGATGACGGAGCAGTGATAGAGATCATGACGGAGCAGTGATAGAGATGATGACGGCGGAGTGATGGAGATGATGACAGGAATGATGATGGTGGCGATGGAGATGGTGAGAAGCGACGGCGGTGACGGTGGTGACAGTGACGGTCAATGTTTATGTTTGGATCTGTGTGTGTGTTTGAATAAGGCTTGTATGTTTGTATCTGGATTAACAAAAAGACCGTTCCTTCTTTTTTTTTTTAGTGTTTTTTCATTTTTTACCCAGAACTTTCGATTGTTATCAAATTCTACCCTATAACTTTTTTTCTCACTTTTCTATCTAATTATACTTTTCTCTAGAACCGGACTCTATATATATATATATATATATATATATATATATATGGCAAAACCCGTCCGATGGACGGGTATGACTTGTGGTTTTTATTTTTAGGATTTAGTAGAACAAATATATACTAAAAATTAATTAAAAGTTAAATGACGGTTAAGTTCTATAATTGATGTTACCATAATCTATAAAACGGCTAAAAGCAGGTAAGTACTTTGATTTTTGGTTTTTATTTTTAGGATTTAGTTGAACAAATATATAGTAAAAAGTTATTAAAAGTTAAATTAAACGGTTAAGAACTATAATTGATATTACCATAATCCATAAAACGGCTAAAAGGATGTAACTACTTTCTAACATTTTGTTCTAAACAATATATATCATGAACATCTTTTACATAGTCAATATAAAAAATGTAGGTAAATAAAGGTATTAATCAAATCCACTCTACACAAATGCTACTGATATATCCTAAACTATAATAGTACGTAACTTTTCAAAATCACTAAGCACCAAACACATCAATTCATGATGTGTAACTATATTATGTGTAGACTATACTATAGTAAAAGTGAAGATGGAGGTTGTGTACGATAGTGATAATGGTCCGAGTCACAAAATTTTATCAAGATAGTGAGTTTTTAGTGTGTATTTCATTTTTTGTCCTAGATGCCTGCGCTAACCCTAATGCCCCCATTGAAGATGACGCAACATGTAATAGATATGTAACAAAAAAAATGTAATTTTTTTTTTTTTTTTTTTTTTTTTTGCAAATACTTGAGCAGATGTTTCTCAGCCCATTTGCCATGCATTTTGCCCAAAGTTGCTTATCTGCAAAAGGCTTTAATAAAGCATATGCAATTGACTGTTGATCATGGAGATCATAAAGCAAGCCATTGTCTAGAACCTGCAATGAAGAAATTATCAAAGCCCAAATACACACCAGATAAGATCAGACTTGTGGATCTTAACTGGCACTTTTTTATATTTACATCCAACTAAAAATAGTTTCTAACCAATGTGGTCACTTGTAATCAGTTTTATACGCGACTTCACATACTTGGTTGTTAATTGATGAGTCGTTCTGCTCATCTATGTATCTTCGCCTTAGGATATGTGGTGGCTTTGGTGGTTCTACTCATCTATGTATCTTAGCCTCTTTGAGTATTATCTACTCGGTCATTCAATCTACACACATTATATTTATGCAAATAAATTGAGTCTATTAGAAATTACGTCAAACTGCGCATCTAGGTCCGCTTGGCCCTCAATAATTTCAATAAGCTCTTGAATCCGCTCAGTAGGAGCTTTTTCTCCAAATATGCTCAAACTCTTTAAGAAATCCATAAACATCTTAAACTCCGCTCCAGTAACATCTTGCAAGCTCTGGAATATAATGAAGTTAAACTACTTTTATATTTTACTAAATCAACCAAAATGCATTGCTATGTATATATAAAACATACAAGGGAAGAAAACCGGAGGACATAAGAGGGGTATACAGCTAATTAAATGAATATTACATTCACCGAAGACGCGGGAACATACCTTTTTAATCAAATCAGTGATATGTCGGGCATTGCACCAGGGGAGGTTTTTCTTTTTGTTACATTCGTCTAAACATCAAAAGCCAGGATAATAATCAAAGATAAAGTCATAGATTGTATCTTATAGTTCCATCAAACCACATTTTATACCAAAATCCATGATGAGTAAACGTACAAATATAAAATAGCAAAGTGTAACCAATGAGTATCACGTAATGGCTATGTGAAATAACAGTAGTATTAAAATAATAATAAAAAATTAAAAAAAAAAATCAATTATGTCTTTGACACATTGCGGTTGCGGTAAACTTGAAAAGTCCAAACATCATATTCTATAGTCTTCCATTTTCAATTTTCTTTATCTGAAATAACTTGTAATTGCTTTTCACGTTCTAGTCCTGTTTCACCTGTCTTATCTCGCATCCCATGAAAGTTTACTCAAACAATTGTCGCTGCAGAAACCATAATTAAAAATGCATCAGGACGTGAAAGGCTAATACACAGACATAATATACTGATGAAAGGTACTAATAAATAACATAGATGCGATCACACCATTACCAATGAGAGGTTCAGGCCTTGCAACAGAAATGAAATCAATGAACAAAACAAATACACTCAACCTTGAGAGGTTAACCTCTCAACAGAAATGAGGTATTATGGCTTTTATTTCTTAACACAAATAGGAGCTGAAACCGTTTTTTTTCAGGGTATGACACTCAATTCGAAACCTGACATACGTGGTTGACCTCAATCTTATTGGCAAAGATAGTTTCCAGTTGAATGTTGAAATATTTCACACTATATGCATCGTAGAGACGATCCATAGTGGTGAAACCTAGAAAAAATGAACATATCACACGATATTAAATCATTAACAAATAACCCAATTGGATCAAAAAACTTATTAATTTGTTATATCAAAACATTTATTAATTTGAATCATTTCTAACAACATTATTATTAAGCAAAAACAATAAATACATATATAAGGGAGTACTTGGCTTATTATTTGCTCACAAAGTCTTTTAGCCATGGATTCCCTTTCTTATTTCTTTTACCTTGGCCAAACATATCAGATTTATGGACATGATCAGTTAGTGGACCAAAAGCTTCATTCAGTTCGTTATCTATAATATCCAAGCCATTCTCATTAGACTCTTTTAAAGGCTTGACAGAAAGTTTCCCACACTTTATTCCCTTCACTAATTATCTTGGTCAAATTCTCACAATTTTTATGTTTGGTACTAAAGTATAATCTTCTAACTGTAGACCAAACTTGATTGGTTAAAGGGCATTTAAAGCAATAAATGATCATGTGAATGTTGTACATGTTTGCATAATGAACACCGAACATCCATCATATTTACTGAATCTGCTATATCCCATATATGACTTGAGTTTTCCTTGTGTTTTTAAGCGTTGAACCATAATTAGCCACATTAATAATGAACTGGGTCGGATAGATTGCCATACTTTACTAACTTCAAATTTTATCAGCTACTTTTCTAACAGCCATTATGCATTGAAAATTGATGGCAGTAGAGAAGACTCTGATAAATAGTTTAATCTTCTACTTAGTAGGAAATTAAGGTTGTATGAGAGACCCCATGTTAATAAGATGATCTGAATCTTCATAACTGGGCAACCCATCGACTACCACATAAACCAATTCTATGTCTCTCGAGATCTAATACCTTGGGTCCACAGTAATCACATGCCGCCTTTTTTGTATTGCATCAGTTCTAAGGCCTGAAGAGTTGCCCAAGATGTCTTCTGCCCTAATGGTGGTCGTGTCACAAATTTCCTGCACAAACACAAGGGTTAATATGAATTGGCGCTGACAGAAAATGGTTAATATTAGTGCTTTAGGTACCTACTTTCATTGTTTTCCATTTATATGGACTCTACCAATGAACATGCCATGTGAGTTACTAAACTTTGTTTATCGTATTAAGCAGTAACTTTAGTGACTAAAAGTGAAAGTATAGTAGTACTTATATAGTCATTTAAGGTTATTACAAGTAATGAACACACCTGAGAAAGCAGGATACAAAATCAGTCTCATCAAATAAGAGAACTGTTTGAGTAGCCCAGATTTGTTGAACACTCTGTATGACCTATCAATATAGAGATATGGCCATATTATGCAACTTGGTTTCCACATAATGAAACAAATCTGGAAGATGCCCTTGCATATCCGACACACATTGTCCAAAAAAGATGCTGAAACTCTTTAGGATAAGAAGTTGGTGTACACAAAGTTGTTAGAGAGGCCTTAAGATTAATCGAAAAGGTAAAGTAACATGCAGAATCAAGATTAAGTAAATCAATAAAATAAACCTGTTATACATTCCCAGAGATTAGGTACTGGGAAGCTTTGAGCAATAGTCATTAGCACAACCTCACTATCCAAATGACGAAAATACTGCTTCTGCAGTTCATGTGCTAAGCCTGCAGAAATTATACAGTTAGTCGTATCAATTATGTGGTTAATTTGATATTATATATGGATGGAATTGAAGCCAATAGATCTTGCAGCTTTTCTTTGAATCCACTTGCTCTAAAAAAACACCAGATTCACATTTTATTGATCTCCAACAAAAGTAAGAATGCCTCAATCTTCAGTTTGTAGTGTGCCGGTTTGTTATTTTCACTTGAAACTTGAACTCATGTAAAAGCTTTATCACATTATAAATTGTCCTTCATGAAACTTGAACTCATGTAAAAGCTTTCCAGCTATTAAGTCCCATAACTGTCTGACAACGAACATTATCAAGTAGTGGTAATATATCGCCACTTCTAATAACATGTGCTGATATAATAGAGGAAGTAGGTATACTATGGGTGCTAGCAGACGGGGTCTGTGCAAAAGATGTAGGCACCCGAATAGCTAGAGCAAGTGCTGGAATTGATACTTATTAATTAATTTCAGTTTTTAGTATACATGTGAATTCAGAAATGACTTTAAAGAATTCATGTCATATATAAGAACAATAATAAGATATAAGTAATAGAAATAATGACTTTTAATGTATACCTGTGAATGCAGAAAATGAGCTTTGATCATCCTCTTAATGTTTAGTGTGTGACTTAAATCAAGAGCTGCTTCAACCTACATCAACTCCAGTATTAGAATGTTTCAACCTTTGGATTTAAAGAATTCAAGTGGCAATTAGAATAATCACCTTAAAGTTCTCCTTATCTGTTGTAGTAAGATCATTCCTCAAGAGCGAAGCTTTGTAAGAGTATGTTTCATGTAATAAACACATAACGGGCAAAATAGATAAGTACTTAATAAGGTTATAAGGGTTCAAATTAGTTCAAATTCATCTACAACCTTCAGTATCCTTTGATCCGATGGTTTTATAACAACCTCCAAATATATACAGATGAGCTTTCAAGCTCATATACTTATTGCATTTCTTATGTACATCACAAATGATATGCAAATGGACTAACCATGCAACTGTCCCATTTGACCCATACTGACCCGTTGACCTTAGTTTTAGTAAATAGGAAAAAGGTACTTGAACCTAGCTTGACCCATCCCGTTTTCACCTACAGTGAAATGGCCCGTTTCAGCCCATTGCCCAACCCACCTTTCCGGCCATATATCCAATGAAATTCAGTAGCTGAGTACTTAATTGGTATAAATGCGTGCAGGAGAATATAATTGGAGGAGATGGCACTCTATGCGGTACAGTGAAGATATTCAATGAAATTAAGTGGCCGAAGTTACATGTTGGTGTTGCTGCAATTTCCAAAATAGTCGATAGTGACGCGGGTATCATCGATAGATGGTATTGTAGTGTTCAACATTGCTCACCCTGACAGTGGTGTGAACTGGAACAACCAAACACTCTATTACAGCATGTTCCAAACACCCTCTAACTGCAATCAAATCACCCCTATATAGCATAACCAAACACCCTTACATTTAGATATTTTAAGGTAAGAGAGTACACTGATTCTAAGTTCTAATATATATACACAATTGCATGTATTGAATCAGCCAGCGACTATAGCTTTCCAGATTTAGCCTAATAATCTGTGGATGGCCTATAGATGAACAATGAAGTCGTATGATCGGTTTCACCAGCAGGGGCAACATATTTTAGCCAAATACAGGGGCATGTGTGATTCAACAAATGAGTAAGTGTTGACCCATAGCCAAATTCAGAAGCAAGAGTACATGTTGCCCCACCTGGTTTTATACACAAATAGTTGTATAAACTGTCAAAGTGAAATTCCTGAACTAAGCTCGCTGTTGAGCTAGCTTATTGTTGTAGTCCTGAAACAACTCAAAAAACTATAAACATTCTTAAATTAGTTTCTCAGTTTAGTGACTAACATTTCGAATTAACTTAATAAGTCCAAGACATACCTCAAACACTGAACATATGTGTTTGAAACCTAATAAGTTTGTATTTTTCAAAGAGCATGAAGGAAAAAGGTATTACCTGAAACGCTTCGGTGAGATTGTACACACCCTAAAAAAATTGAATATGAGTATTGCTTATACACATCCGATCACAAATACATACATTACATAATTGAATCGACAATTTTCCATCTAATTTTCTTTTGTATCTACTACCATCTGTTGCCAGTCTTGTGTTCCGTACATAATGTGTCGAAGGTCCAGGATAAGGTGTAGTCGTACATAATGGTCAAGGAAATTATAAAAGGTAAATAAATCTTTCCTTGCCTTTGTGTCGGAGATTGACACTATGGTTTGAGTAAGCATTAAACCTTTCAAACTCTATACCTCTCGCTTTCCCAAGCTTCTCCCTTCTGCAATCTGTATTAAAAAATGTGTACAAGTTTAAGCTGTCTCAATCAACCATGACAAAGTTAGCTATTCCACACTACAAACGTATTTCAAAACCAATAAGTATTTTAAGTAGCTGGGTATCTTGTTAATATAAAATCTGAAAAAATATAAGACTTTGTTTTAGAGGGGTGAGAGAGAACCAAACAACGAGTGGATGTTTGATTCGACTAAACAATCAAACATAGCGTTTTCTATTTTGAGATCTAAAATTAGGATGGAACTGCAGATTTCTCTGGGTGTTTAGATTATCAAGGTTGGTGTTAACAAAACTCTTTTAACATTGAAGATGATATAAAGGAGGTTGAGAATGACGAAAAAAGTAGAGGACGCAAGGACCTGCTTAGAGTGAAAAGACGAAAACGGTCATCAAATGCTAATACGATAACATTTAAGTATTAACGACTCTAAACTAACCGTATCCATGTCACAGACCATATCCGTAACCAAAACTCAAAAAATGCCGATACCTCAGTTTTAAACAATGAGGTTAATAGACCATATCCATGATTTCAGCATTCATCATGTTTTTTTTTAGTTTACTTTGATAATAATAATAGCAGTTATTTTAATAACAAATAAACAATTAAAAATAATAATGACAGTCTATAATATGTTTTTGCATTTATACTTCCATAATTTATTCAAAATAATAATTGTTGCAAACAATCAAGTTATCAAGATAGACGGTTAATTTGCAACGAAAGTCTATAATGTGCAAGTTACCTACTTCAAATGTGCAATAAATACATATAGCCACTACAGAAGGACATGCCTTGCATTCCGAAAGTAAGAACACACAACTGCCTAAATACAGTCATGACAGAAACAAGTGTATAAACCTAACAACATCAGCAGCTTACTTGTACTGTAAAATCCCTTATGCACAAGTTAAAGAAATGAACATAAAGGCATAAAGCAGCTTACTTGTACTGTAACTAACAACATCAGCAAGTTTTTGGTTTACAAGCCAATGTTTAAGACTTACATTAACTGTTGTACTGAAACAGTTGACAGATGTTGTCCTCAATAGCTGACGGATACCAAGAGGACTATATTCTTGCAGCAAATCACCACCAGACTGTATAAGATCACAGCTTAGAAATTAGATGCCCGTGCTTGGGAAAACGGGAGGTTCATATGACAGAGGTATCGTCTCCTGCTGTTAAGATTGGAATTCCCTTTGAGTTTGGTTTTCCTGATCAAGTTGTAGAGTACCATTTACTTGTCCTGAACTAAAACCATCAGAAGATGCGAGCACCAAAGGATCCAAACTGAGACCTGCTTGATCTTGTGCTCCTACATTATCTTCTTGATTATTGAAGTCCAAAGGATCTGTAACTGAATCCATTTGATCTTGTGCTCCTATATTATCTTCTTGATTAGTAAGAACTGAGAATCATTGGTGTAAATATGGGGAAGTCAATCAAAAAAATGGTTGTTGAACTCATTGGATTTACTATTGAATTTATCAAAAGGAAGTTGTGAAGGCACCAAGTCTGAATAATCTGATTGTTGATATAATAATGGATCTGATGACCCATCAGTTGGTGGAGTCACATCTGGACAATCGTTTTCAGATGTTAACGTTTGTGCTGCCATATCAAAACCAACGTTTGAACGATCTGTACCCACCTGCTTCTGATAATCAAAATCTACACATTGCATGAATTCTGAAACCTGGCTTAAATCTAATGAAGAGATATCAAAAAATTCACCAGAGGAAGGCTGCCCTCTATCTGTACAAGGTTCCTTGGGGTCTTATGAATAGTTTTATTCAATAAATTTAGAAAACTCATCCAAGTCACTGGTTGGGTCTTATCATCATCTGCAACAAATGCTTCTGACATGTCAGCCAGTTGGTCTTCTTCATCTTTAGTGTATGCTACCATAGCCTCTTCCCCCATGTCATTATTAGACTGTGAGCATCTTATGAAAGTTGAAGCTTGACTGCATTATGAGATTTCTTCAGCATCTTCACTACATTGTTGTGTCCTAGATGAAGTAGTCGGAGTTGATTGAATGACGACAGAAGGCAATCCTTTGAACTCTTCAAGCAGGCCTGATTTGATATACGCATATAGTTTCTTTCTAAGAGAGCTATTCCAGTGATTTTTAATAGCATTGTCTGTCCTGAGACCGACAAACATAAAAAGGCATATATGATTATTTGTGATATTTGAAGAAATTAGATTCATGATCATTACATGAGCAATTTTAAGCAGGTGAAATATAACAAACTAAAAGTAAATCAGCTGATACAAAATGGACTAAACTGCAGACTCATAAGCTGGTTGCACACCTCAATTTGACAAGCACGTCAAGCTCCAGTCTACTCAAAAAACAAAACTAAGGCCAAACTAAGGCATTTCGACTGTATCATATTAGATCTGCATCAATTAAGGAAAGCAAATCAGAAAACAAATGAATAGATTGGTGAGTCGCTGCGAATGATGATATTTAAAATGATCAAATGAGGGCTGTGATCCATAGCCTCAAGGTTATACACAAAAAACGACATAATCGAATCAATGTGGGAAAAAAAGTTGCAGTAACCCATACACATTAACTACAAGTTATCTACTATTCCTCGTTTAGGCTAATATTAGCTAATATTAATACTTCAAAACTACAAGTTATCTAGTGTGTTGGAGATCTCTTGTTGTAAGATAACTAAGATGCTCTTTTGGTAAAACATATCGTTCATCATCTCTAATTATCCAATCACGAACACTGCCATTGAAAGAGTTCCCAGTCAAATACCTATTGATTGCAGCGAAACAAAACTTTAAAAAGTTATCAATAAAATAATGGTACGTAATCAATTTCTTAAATAGACTCACCTGTTACTCACTCATTGTGCCCTTGAGAACTATAAACCATGTTATTTCACTACTACATGACAGGTCTTTAGCGACGGACGTTTCTGTCGGAATTCCGTCAGTAAAAGTGGTTTCCGACAGATTTGTGACGAAAATAGTTTGACGGAAATCCATGGTCGGTAATCACAATCCGTCGGAATTCCCTCTGAAACTCCGACAAAGAACATGCGTCGGAACTTTGTCGGTAATTTTCTGTCGGAAGACAGTCGGTATAATTTATGTCAGAAATCCGTCGGTAAAACTTCTGTCAGAATTCCGTCGGTAAGTTGCAGTCGGTAAAGGGTCACATTTGTGTTGGAAAGATGCAATAATTTCACAGCTTAAACCTCACATTTATGCAATCCTGTATGTAAAATAGCTAAAAGAAAACTAATAAATTAAATAGATAATTCAAAATTGAATGAATCAATGACAAAAATGTAACATTCAAATTACAAAAGTTGTATTCAAATCAAACCATTCAAAACATTACAGATGAAATTAGAGTATATAATCCAAATATCTAAAGGTGAATTGGTAAACTTCTTTAACACTGAGGTAATGTCATTCGTCTTTTGTTGCCACTCTCTCTCTATCTCGAGCTTTTTCACGAACAGTCACCTCTAATACCCGTTCTTGTATGTGTTCCTGCACTTGACGTTCCAGTTGTCCTTCTAACTACACTTTCATGTCTCTTTCCATTAGTGCTCTCATCTTTTCCAAGGTTTATGCCTACGTTATATTCACACGCATATATGTAACTCTTTGTCAGGGAACCAGAAATAAAAGTATAGATGACTGTAGCCAAACACAAACTTGTATTCTGATCCAACCATATGTTTCCAGATAACAGTAGAGTTTAATAAATCAAAAGGGGCTAACTAAAAGCAACGACAAGGACTTTAAAGTAACATGAGTCAAAACAGGTAACATGGGTACTTTAAGTATGGGTCAAAACATGTATTACTGAAACGGGTCAAGATGGGTAATTTTGGTAACATGTCTAAATGGTTACTTTTTGGGCAGAATACAATAACACTAGATCACATGGCAGAATACAATAATTCCACTTAATCTTTGGGCAGTTTTCTTCATAACATATTCGCTAACAAATGGCTAAGTGAGTGTCAAATATAGTAAGAATAAGTTACCTGTGAATAATACAGAAAGGTTATTTTCAGTGGCCATTAACTCTGTATCTTTATACAACATAAGCGTGTAAGGATATCAAGTATAGATACGTAACTATGTGTTTAGTCGTGGTTCCCCATTGCCCCTGGATTTGAGGCATGACTCACCAGTAGCCTCAATAGTTGCAAATAACATAGAATATTTACATCAACTTGCAAAGAATATAATCTCTAATTCTGATTTAAGTATCAAAAAACCAATGTATCGCACCCATAGACCCTTTATATTTATCTCAGTGGTCTTCCTTTTTCATTTTATTCTTAAATAAGAACCATAACTTGATTACCTTATTTCTGAACTGCATGCCTGCATACTGGTTGAAAATATTATCACGAAACTTTGATGCATATACATCAGCTGCAAACACGTGATACAAGTATATGCTTAGTATTAAACTTGTATTGACATCAGACTAGAATAACAATTTATAACACTGAGAATAAAATTTCTAAAAATTTAGCTTAAAACCTGACTCCAAATGTGACTACAGCAAGCAACTTCACTGCCAATAGCATTACTGGGAAAAGAAGAGGCAGAATTGGTTCCTTCCAACATTGGTAAACCAAGCATTACCTGCCAAGTGGAAGCGAGTAATAAAAGAATTGACTAGATAATTACCTGCTTAATAGGTCTAACTAATACTGAAGCAGAGAATACCTTTGGATGGAGATGCTTAAATTAATCAAAGATATCAACGTTTTCATTGGAATGAATAATCTGATCAGGAAGACCTAAAAGAGTAAAAGACACCTTTTTTTAGTATTTTTGGAAAGATGGATAGAGTATGACATTACATTATAAATATATAATGCATGGTAACTCACAATATAAAATTTCTTGCTTTAATTTAAGTGATGAAAAGGAACACTACCATCTCTTAAGTGATTTGCATACATCATTTCTTATAGGCTTTGTGATGTCCTGAAAATAATTCAAATAGTGTCTCAAAAATCCTATAACAGAAGTTTGGATAACGTACGTTGAGTTTACAAACTTGATCTAATATTAAGTTGGAAATATGAATTACCTGATATTAGTCAGAGGGAAGCCTCTTCGTAACACCTATCCATCAACATCACCATATCCAAATAATTGTGATTAAAGCATGCATAGTTAAAAGGTAGAAGATCCGAATGCCAAAATGTACCAATTCTCTAACACCTTATCACACTTCAACTCAATGGCTACCACTGCTTACATCATCATCATACTCACTACCGTCATAGTTCTATTACCAGCGACTCGATCATCAACCGTCAGAGTTGAATACGTTTCAAGACTTATTGAAAATCAGGACCGTGAAAAAGATCCAGCGTCCGTACAAGTATCATTTTCATCCACAACTTGCCATCACGCAATTCCCAGCAGCATTGAAGGCAAAGATCATAATGACAGGACGAGCAGCTTCTATGAAGATAGAAAATTAGGTTTTACAGCAGTCACTGCATACATTAGGTGACAAAATTAGAAAATTCATGTGCAAAAACAGAAATCCTAAAAGACTTGTAAAATGGATGAGATGACATACCAGTACATGCATTCAGCCTTGCTACATTTTGTCTCTTCAATTGCAACTCCGATTAACAACATCCTGCTCAAGAAGATAAAATCAGAAAATCTACATAAAGAACATATGATTGCTATGCAAACTATCATCATTCCAACCACACTTTCAAGCCAGGAAATAATATTTGAGCTTCAACATTTAATAAGCCATCATTTTTTTTAAACTAAATATGGATGTTCTGAAATTTGGCGGAAAACCAAACACTAACCAAGTATTCATAGTTTCATACAGTATATCAGCTGTTGAAAGTACGTCTATGCACCTAATCCAACTAAAAGAACTACGACAATTACTTAAAAGTTTCCCCAAACATCAGTAAAGAAGTCATTCAAATGGACTACTTAGCAATAACACTGAAGAACCGAAGGTATTCTTGGAACACCAAGCCAAAAAGGAAACGATAAAAAGTACCTTGTATTTTGGCCTCTATTTGTTTCCCCATTATATGTTCTTCATTGAGACGCCTCAAGAACGGAATAAGAACGTGCATAATATAAATAGAGTATTCAATCTTCTGATCAGCACTAGGTTCAAAGTTAACCTTTTCTTTAACCTACAAGCAAACAGACAACAGTTTCAGTACTGAAAATTCTTCTTCTTATGCGAATATCAACTAACAAGAGATGAGGAACCAACCTTGAGAAGCACGTCTCGCAAGTAACCTTTACAGTTGCAATTGTTTTGGCAAATAGGGCAACGCTGAGCAAACATCTCATGTGTCATGTTTGGATACCTAAACAAGTCAAAGTAACAAACTTTACTAACCCAATATCACTTTAAGATAGTTCTAAGACTGGCCTAAGATTTATTTGAAAGGGTCTCGCACAGAAGTTTGTTTATCATAAGTAGTAATATAAAGAATTTTGGTGCTAAACTGAAGTAGCACAAAGATATTACTGAGTGTTCCACATACAAAAATCGGGTGTCCGTAGATGGTTCTAACAATGTCAAGCAGGATATGGAAAGAAGGTACCAAGTGTTCATGCAAGGATGACAGTAACGCCTAGTTTGACATTTAGTACAACGAACAACAGGCCCCTTGTCGTTCCTTAGACACTGATGGCACATGACTGATTCGACATAAACCATGTTTCCTTGTAAACCACTCATTCATTACCAAACAATCAAACATACATTAACTCAAAAGTATCAAAAAATGGAGAGTTCGAAATACATACATTTTCATCCACAACTTGATGTCTAGCAGCACACCTCGACCTCAACATCAATAACTTTTTCAAATCTTAAGTTTGATATTATTTGATCATTTAAACATATAGGAGAATTGATTGTTTTATCAATCTGTCTTCCTCAACTTTCTTTACATAATATGGCAGATATTCAATTCCAAATGGAATTTCTCCTTCCTCTTTCTTCTGAATACCAATAAAAATAAGTTTGACCATTTTCATAAAAGATACAAAAAAAGATATGACTGGCATTTTTTTATAGAAGCCAAATCATTCAAACTAGCAGAAATTGTTGTTCAAAATAGCTTATTTAAGCTAAAAACCATATTTGATCCCACCCACAGAACTAAGGGACTAAGGGGGTGTTTGGTTTAGCTTATTATCTAAACAAAACTGATTATCTACAAGCATGATTTTACTAAACATTATCAAGAAGTGAATTATCTAATAAACTGGTAAGTGGTAACCATTAACGAAACAAACCATTACAACAAATTAACTAGTCATCAAAATATGAAATTAACTATCCGCCAAACACTCAAACCACTAATTAATTATCCCAGCTTTAAACATGAAAGAGCGTGTGACACACTTATCACAACTTATAGTTAGATGATATGTTTTAGCTCGAACAAAAGTAATTTCGCTTATCCGATTATTCAAGTCTCGTGTCAATCAGCCAAACACTCGGAAACCGTAACATCATAATCCATTCACAACTTCACATAGCGCGCACACACACACATTTACATAATCAGATCCATTCACAACTTCATAATCAGTTTCAAAACCGTAACAACATAATCAATTCACAATTAAATTAGGGCAAAATCAGACATTCTAACATCTTCAAATTACACATTCAAAATTAGGGCAAAACAATACATTCAAAATTAGGGCAAAGTATCACAACAAAATACATTCAAATTACCACATACATAATAACAAAACAAACACAATTGAAACAGAAGAATTAAACATTGATTAAAGTGAACTGAAAGTGGTCAACAGCAGACTAACAACGAACTGTGGCAAAGTGGTCGACGGTGGACGAACAGCGAACGGTGACGAAGTTGGAATAAATGAAGAGTTTTTTTTTTGAACATAAAATGAAGAGTTTTGAGTAGTGAAGTTGTTGGGAATTGTTTTATGCGTGTGAATTGTTTTAGTGGGAATAAATCTATATATAAAATGGAAAAATGGTCAAAGTGGAAAAAGTGAAAAATGTTGAAAGTTGAATGTTGAAAACATGGTCAATGGAGAGAGAAATAAATAATATAATTAATACTCTTATTAAAACACCTCATTACTTAAAAGTACAATAATTTATTCACATTGTACACCCAATTAAAGCACATCTACCAAATTAAAAACAACCAATTGAAACCGATACCGGGTTGACCCGTTGAAACCGATACCGGGTTGACCTGTTGAAACCGATACCGGGTTGACCCGGGACGCTTCAAACCCGGCGGGCTGACCCGGTTTAATTAGACGTTTTTTCGACCCAACCTATCGGTTTGACTCGGTTTAAATCGACCTGTTTTTTTATCGGAACGGTTCAACCAGTTGAACCACCCAGGTGAAATCGGGTTTCAAATTTGACAAAATTATATGAGAAATGATGAAGTAGTTGTGGAACCCGTGACAATTTTTTTGAAATGAGAGACCAAGTAATTGTAGTTTTTGGTTTATTTTGCTTTGACACATGTAATTTGTCATTTGTATAATGTTATTTTAAAAAATGTTGCTCTTGCACCATTTAAGGGACTAGCATATATGAATCGTCATTTAAAAGTTAATATATATTGTATAGCCATTTGTCCAGTGTATCAATAATGTTATGTAAGTTTATTAAAATCACAAAAAATAAATAGTATTGTTATCTTTAGCGATAATTATTTGTACCTCAAACAAATAGCTTTGAACAATGCATAAATATCTATACAAATTGATAGTACAAAATAATCTTATATGGTGATATCCAATTTGCAAAGTTACAATTTTAAAAGCCACACACCAAATGATAAACGTTACACATGTAAAAAAAAATAGTTATCACTACCTAAATTACTGACAAAACAAGAAAAGCGGTCACACATGTTGGCTATACCTCTAAACTACAATATAATATTGCCAACTACATAATACCGTTGCTTTTGTAATGCTTGAATCTATTATTACTAAAAATCTTAATAACTTAAAACAATCCTATTAGAAAATATACTCACACACTTAGATCGACTCCACATAATTTTTTAAAAAACTATATATTTATGTTGCTATGCAACCACGCATCAGAATTGTAGTTATTCGAAAACGATTATCTAATGCTACAAATACAGTTTGTTGAAAGAAACTTATGGGTCATCGGAACTTTGCAGAAAACTAGACATCGCTGTCGCTAGGCGCGGGTACTCGTCTAGTATAAAAAATATGTGAATGTCATCAGCTACATATGCGTGTGAATATATAAATTAAGCGAATGTAATAAGCTGTTAGATATGAAGGAACCTAATTATAGGGATGAGCACGCTACCGGTCCTGTACCGATCCTGTACCAAATTAGTGGTATCGATTTTTTCCCGAGCATAAATTAGTGATACTGGTACTGGTACCGGAAAACCAGATGATTTTTCTCCTTTTTTTCGGAAATTTCTCGATTTGGTACCGGTCCCGTATCGAATTAGTGGTCCCGATTTTTTTTTCACCTTATTTCGTAGTCCCGGTATCGTATCGTATATCGGAAATCGGTACGGTTTCAGTACAGTTTCGGTTCGATTTTGGGATTCGGGTCGAAATGCTCATCCCTAAACCTGAAGTATTAAATGACCATTTGTTATGAATAAGAATTTGTCTAATTACTATATTATTTTATAAATTTTAACTATTTTTTGTATCTTACTATTAGTATCAAGCTCAAGTATTTACGTGAAAACTTCATTTTATATTATTTTAAAATATTGTGTTAGATAAGTTAAATCTATAAGCAATTATGTTTAAACTTGATCATATTATATTACTTTGAAGTATTTACGTGAAAACTTTTGTTAATGTACACTCATATCGTCTCATATATCAAATTACTTTGAAATTTAGCAATAAAACAATATACATGTTTTAAAAATCTGTCAGAATTCCCTCGGAAATAATACTTATTTGTGACGGATTCCCAATGAAAATAATAAATATTAAAATTTAATAATAAATAAAAACATTTCGGACAGAATAGTCGGATAAATCACATCCCTTGGAAATCCGTCGGAACTCAATCGCAGAAGCATCGTCTTAAGTTAGTTGCGGCATTTGTTGGTGATCTGATGGAAAGTCGTTGGAAATTAGCAAAAATTAGCGACGGATAATTATTCGTCGGAAAATTCGTCGCTGAAAGTCTAATTTCTAGTAGTATATGAGCTCTGTAACTACTAATATGAGGTTAAAGGAGCATCAAAGTAATAAGCAAATACATTCAGAGCTGCATAAAAGCAATAAATAATATTAAATGCAGCGTACGAAGGAGATGTAAACACATCGTATTTGCATATTCCTTCCACATTTGCTGTTTAACAGCCAAATAAATAAGATCAAACATATTTATCATTAGGGTTTTGAAGGAAAAGAGTCGTACCGAGAATAAAAATATTAGGGTTTGTAGAGAGAAGCGTACCTTTTTTCTATGATGATTAGTGGACTATATTGTGGGTCTATATTTAAGGAAAAGATATGTATAAAATTGACAATAACTGATTGCATACGTTTATAGATTTGAATTTGCAAGATATAATCCAAAAAATGTGTTGGTCTAGTGGTTATCATGTTTGTTTCTGGACTAACAGACCCATGTTCGAATCTAGCATCATGCTTTTTTGATAAAAATAAATCCGAAATATATGCTTACCAAAACATTGCTTATGTGGCTTTAATTGTGATGACATGGAATAATGACGTGGTATTATGGGATGCAAGTGGCATATATGTGGCATGCCTCCTCTTATATATATATATATATATATATATATATATATATATATATATATATATATAAGAGGAGGCATGCCACATATAATGCCACTTGGCATCCCATAATGCCACATCATGAATACATGTCATCATAAATTAATGCGACCTAAGCAATTTTTTATTAAAATTCGGATTAATTAAAATGTTCAAAAATTTAGTCCATTACAAGATTCGAACCTGGGATGTTAAGCACAATCAACGAAGCAACTTAACCATCAGAGCAATCCAACACTTGTGATAGAACTTGCAACACATAATTGATATTAAGTAGGAAACTCCGAACATCTACATTAATCTAAGAAATCATACGTTATCCCTTCCTTCAAGCAAAACCTACACAAAACCCTAAAACAAAAATCCAAAACCAAAAACAATTGTATTGAAGGTAAGACGTATATCTTCTACATGACCATGGAGGCCATTGAACAAGGGATACCTGGAAGGATAAGTATGAGAATCCCTACAACTTAGATGATAATAATTATTCGGTGTCCCTTTTTCAAGCAAAAACACACACAAAACCCTAAGACAAAAGTGATTAATGAACCCGATCCGCTGCATATCACGAGCGTTGGTCATCATCAACAAATTTCATACGCAGCATTGGTCAGTGGGAAGGGCAAGAGGAAGTTCGATGAGATACCAATGTCGACAGGTAGTATTGTGTTAGTATATTTTATTGGCCACGCTTTGTTGTTTGTATGTACTTCGTGACCAGCCTTTTCCTGTCGTTGAACATATTTGTTTGTGTTTTGTTCTTACTGTTGCAGCTGCAATTGATATTCCCATCAGGAGCCGTGTTAGGAATTAGAAAATTCCATAGTGAAGAGTCGGTCACCCCTAATATTATCTAGCATAAGTTAGCTCGTAGATATATCGTTATTTACGTTATTTAGTAGTTTATTAGTTAGTGTGTAGCGTAGAATAGTATAGTGCAACACCGTGGAGGAAGGACGGGTCTTTACCCACTGTATACCTGATCCACAGGCCGATAGGAGGTCGTGTATTGTGTAAGTATAAATACCCCTTCCATCCATGGAAGGGGTGGTGCTTTCTCATTAATCTAATATTTCATACTTTGTGTAAACCTCTAGCAAGAACACCATCTCTCTCTACTAACTCTCTAACTATGGCAAACATGTATTTTGATCATCCAAGACCACCCGAATCATCAACACAATAAAATAACGATCCTACAATTGGTACCAGAGCCAAGGTTATGTGGTTTTGATGATTTATTGTGGTCTATTGTACCGTGTTATTACTGGTTTGGTGTTACTTTTGGTCGGAAATTTGTTTTTGGGCAAACAGTGTTTATCTAATATTGTGTATTTGGTTTTTGGTCTAAAAATCTCATATGGTCTTATCTATCATGTATATCTGTCTTGTTTCAAAATATTGTCCAAGTCAGTATTCTGCATATGTTTTATGTATCTGTTTTGGTATTACACATATCTTCTTTGGATAAACAGTCAAACTATCAAAACGGTCAACCGGTCATTTTCTGGGTCAAAGATGAAGAGTTTCATATTCAGTTTTCTGGGTAAACTGGGTAAATATAAATATGGTCAGAAAACTCATCGGAAAAAGGTCATATTTCAAGGTAGCAACTTGGTAAAGTGCTAGCGAGTTGTCCTTAAAAGATGTCCAGATACAATGTTTTCAAAGCGAGTTGACTATTGAGTCAACTGCTGCTAGTGACTTGGCTATGCTAGCGACTTGGCTATGCTAGCGAGTTGGCTATGCTAGCGACTTGGCTCATTATCTAGCAACTTGACTAAACCACTTTGACTCTTGAGTCTTAGCGACTTACTTTGAGAAAAAATGGCTAGCGACTTGGACAGAAAAGAAGAGATGAAGTAGAATAAGACTCGACCTTGACCTCAACATACCATATATCAAAAACCTTACAACGACCTCAGTAAAATACCAACATCATCAGTCTTTATAGTACAACACAAAACGAATTGAAAAGAAACTACAAACAGATTCGACTCATACCATATTCAACCACTCGACATACCCTATAACCAACTCCGACACTATCAATATCTCATCTCATAAATCAACTTCAACATATTTATCCCTTCTCCTTCCAAAAGACTCACGAATCAAAATGAAAAATATATCAAACAATCTCAGATTATTTCTTCGGGGTATTAACTGAAACATCAAAACCATTGAAGGTTCACACGAAGAAATAAATCATCATCGATCTACTTTTTGAAGCTTCCCTTCATTAATTATCCGAAACATAAGGAAAGAATCATAACTATTGGGTTAGATTCATTTCCTTGGTTCGTTTAAGACGAGAAAACACATGCAATTAAACACCTACCCGAGACCTGTCAACAGATCTTGATGCTCTTAACTCGAAGTCCTTGGCAACATCATATTTTGAAAAGAGACATATTTCTTTTGTGGCTAATAGACTCGTTATTTTGATGTAAGATGCTAAGGGTGTATTTTCAATTTGTGTATAAGGAGAGATGTGTGCTTGACTTGATCGGATGATTGTGAATAATTTGGTATGATTAACGGATGACAATGTTTTTGGATTGAAGATTATCTGTGTTGATGGGAGTTAAGTTAGGAAAAGAGGCGTGTTTATGATTGAGAGAATTTTTAGGGTAAAGATGTGTGAGATATGAGTGTTAAATAATCCGAGATTTTAGGGTTAAAAGGGGAGTTTTGGATCTGTTTTGTCACTGGGCAGTATTTATTCTGATTGGGCTTTGAGGATTTGGATGAAACGGGCTTCAAGTGTATAAAATGGGCCTATGGTATCATGCTGTTATGTGGCCATGTATTAAATCATGTATATTGCATATGGGAGTTACGTGATATCACCAAAAAGCAAATATATTGCACATGGTATTACTTTGGTTTGAAAAATGATATCACGTGCAAAATGATCGTCATTTTTGAAAAGTGATTGGACAATCTTTGATGTTTTCTTTCACGTGATAGTACTAACACACAATCTTATCACAATCTTATCATGTCAAGTGAAGATGGAAATTATCTTATAACATGAAGATAATTGCAAGTTTATGGAGTTGCGTGATATACCATGAATATACATGTTAGCATGTCACGTGATCGATCTTGGTATCATGAAACAAACGATTCAATCATCCTGAAATTGCAATAATGGGGAAGTGGTGTATTATGTGGTTTATTGGGCTACTACTGGACCTGGAATTGGACAATATTGCATTTGGGTTTGCAGACTATTTTATGAGCCGAATATTGTGACCGGGTTTTTGATTTTAATTACTTGGGCTTTGAATTTTGGAACTGAAGTGTGCTTGAATGTTAACTAAATGTGTTAATATATGTATTAACTTGGATTTGGATGATGGATTGTTGGGATTCTCTAACTTGGATCGTAAATGCGTGATTTGAACATATGGGAATTGACAAATAATGAGATTTGATGATGAGGCTTGTTGAGTTATGTGATTTGATACTTTGGTTTATATGTTTTCACGAAGAATATCATGTCACGGTTTGAAGTGTGTATTGGTAAATGTTGACTACGGGGTTGTTTGTACGGTATTTCTTATTTGGATTTGATGTGTGGTTTTTCGGGCGCGTTTACTTAGTTCGTCTTCTTTCTTTCTACCCTTTCGCGAAGATGACTTGTTTGGGCTGTTATAGTGTGTGATAAAGACTTGGCGATTTAGTTACGGTTGTGATTCTTTCTCGATTAACCCACAACGTAGCTATCACTTCGGTGTCTCACGCAGTTGAGGATATGTCAAGAGGTTTTGTACATTGGGTACACCGTTTCTTGTTCACGAGGATTAGTACAAGTTTAAGTAACAAATCTAGGGAATTCTACTTCATGATCAAATTTGGTATATCGAGTTTACTTCTCCATGTGGTCACTACAATAGCCGACAGAAAGCGTGAATGATGTGTTTACCAAAGTGTTGATTGGATGGTTGTTGATGTTGTTGATGTTGGATTATGAACAGTTGATGAACCGCTGCATGTTCCCCTAAAACAGATATTCACTGAAACCAAAGTTGTCATAACACATTCAAGCTGACATTGTTTACGGTTTTGTCTTGATTTTGTAAAATCCCGTGAAAGAACCTATTTCTCGGTTTAAATCATAGACTTGTAAAATCCCATGACAATGGAAACATCCTGGTAATAGTAAAGTGCATTTCTGGATCTATCTTACGGTTTATTCTTGGTTTTGTAAAATCCCGCGAAAGAATCTATTTCTCGGTTTAAACCATGGAATTGTAAAATCTCGTAATGATAGAACCATCCTGGAGAAAGGAAAGTGTAATTCTGGATCTTATATGATGCTGGTGCTATGGTTTCTGCTTCAAAGAAGGGATAAAAGGGTGTACTTCATGAATTGGATGTGTGTTTGGATATTCGTCATGGCGGTTTGGTTACTTCAAAGTTTTACGGGGTTATGCTCATTAAACCATGGTCGGGATGAAACCATTACCAGAGTTCACTTAAAATGTCAAAAGAGGCCAGATTTGAGCTTTTAACCAAGAAGATGTGACAACGGAGTTAATTCACTATTATTTATTTGAGGTTGAAGTGAAATATCACGGGCAAGTGTACTTAGCATCTGAAGGTATCGGGGATGGTTGGATGAAGATTCTTCAAGATCCTTGTTCGAGCTTATTATCAAAACGAAGACTTGGAAATCTAGTTATTGTTGGGTGTCTTTTACCTTTTCTTTTACCACTTGGGGGAATTGGGCTCATACCACTACAAAATAACTATCACTTTAAGGAGTTACGTTGTAGTGCTCAGTGTCACATTGAATTGTGGATTCTCAAAAGGTGATGTACGTCTATTACTTGATGGTTGGTTGGTTGAAGAGTATAGAGTACTTAGAGATTCAATGGAGCATGAATTCTCGGCACCGCTCTTTGTTACACATGTGCAAGTTTAAGTCACGAGTTCGGGTTAGTTTACTTCAGGGTCAAATTCATCATATTGGGTTTTCTCCATCAGCTGTCACGACATATAGCCTACTGAATGATAATGGGGTTGATTACTTGTTTTGCCAAGAGATTGAAAAGAGAGAGATTATGACGTCTGTTCACATCAGTTCAGGCCTCGTACTCCAAAGAAAAGAAATGTGTACGTTTCAGTGCGCATTATCTTCTGAAGAAGAGAAATCTTCTTATGACGTATGAACACAACAGTTCATGCCTCGTACCTCAAAGAAAAGAAAAGTGTACGCTTCAGTGCGCTTTATCTTCTGAAGAAGAGAAATCTTCTTATTTATGACCATTCTCATCAACATGCTTCATACTTTTTCCATGCGCTTCAATTATCAAGTGAACCGGGCTACCACTGATTGTTTTCTCATTCCACTTGCTCGATTATAATGAAGATGGCGACATCATGTGCTTATTTTTGCGGGAGAGAAGTGTGAATAGAACATTTGGATGGATTTCACTTATTTAGTCAAGAATGGCATCTCCGTATGCAATTCTTGAGGGGGAGAAGAAGTGTGAATTTTTTGCATTGTTGATTGATATTTGAGAATATAAATGGTCATACGGCTCTAAACTCATGTAAGAACCGAGCTTCTTCTTATCGGGTCATCTTCACATGGAGTTTTTTTCTCTTCTAAGAGCCGTTGGTTGACATCTTCACTCGGATTGATGAGTTTATCGACAAAGTGCTTCCGGTTAATGCTTCACGTATACATCAACATGATGATTCCGAACAATCTCTCTGTTCTTGTTTGATGTGATTGGTAGTTTGGTGTTACCATCTTGTGTGTTCGTTGCGGCCTGATTGCTGATTTCCTTTATGAACATCTTTCTGTTCTTGTTTGATTGGGAGGGATTTTAGTTAAGGAGATTTGCAAGATGTAAGTTAATTGGGATGCTTTTTGGTGGGATGCTTTTTGGTGTGAGTTGAAGATGTTGACTATCTATTCCCCAACTGGACAATCTTGAAGAAGGTCGAGTCTACATTCTACATTTCTTGCTATATGTTAGAAGACCAAAGACGTGTTGCATTTAATGATCTAAAGACTTCTTCTTAATTTGGGCATTCATCAAAAAGATTGTCGGTCTTGGGGAGAGCACTAATTGGGGGAACGTGATATGTCGAATTTAATCCCCAATTAGACTTGCTCACATTATTCAGCATGTTGATTCTCACAAAGACTTCAAGCAATCTTCTCAACAAATTTCAAGTATTTGGGCATTCAAAGAGTTGCTGATTCTGAAGTGTCAAAACCAGCAAGGCGTAAGGAGACAAGCACCTAAACGCGAGTAAACTTGATGAACTTAATACTTCTAAGTAATTGAAGATACCCCGGGGAAGACAAATGTTATTACCGCAGAGAAACTCAAGGTTTGACTCATGACGAGTAAACTTGATGAACTTAATTCTTCTAAGTGACTGAAGATATCCCGGGAAAACAAATGTCATGACCGCAGAGAAACTCAAGGTTTTACTCATCAAGGCGTTTAGTGTTAGTATTCCAACGACGTGGGGGAAGTGATGTTAGAGAAAGTTTCTGAAGATAAAAGAGGTACACTAGTGTGTGGTGATTTCGATGGTATCGCAATGATCAGGGGAGAGATATTGTGTACATTGGGGATGCTCTGCTGTTTCACTTGAGTGCTTAATCAGTGATTTTGAGATATAATCACTTATTCCGGAGTTGACATCCGCAGAGATTGTCTTCCGCAGAGATAATCAGTGACTTGGCTTGCTTCTTCAATGTTATCCGTTATTCCTTCCTTGGGTATTGGTATACTTCGGATACTTGAGCTTCATACACGATCATCAGGGAAGAAAAATGTGAACATGGGGAGGTGTTTTCATTCCTCTCATGATGTGTATTCGGAGAGCTCTTGGGTATTGGTGTACTTCGGGTTCTTGAGCTTCATACACGCTCATCGTGGAAGAAAAATGTGAACATGGGAAGGTGTTCTTCATTCCCTCATGAAGTGTATTCGGGAGAGTTCTTGAGCATTATACTAAGAGGCTGACTGCATCAATTCAACTACTTGGGGGAATTGTTCTCTTGACACTTTTTGGAATAGATCGCTTCAGACTTCAGTCGGAATGGAAATTTGAGAAGATTATTTATGTGTGGGATGATACGGTGCTGTTCTTCTTGTTGATGATATAACCTCGAACTAAGAATCACGGTGATTATTCTTGAAAGGAGCAGCGGGATTTATGATAATGGTGTGCTTCTCAGTGCACCTGGCTAAGGCAAGCTTGAAATAGAGCTTCGAATCTGCTCAGCTAAAGGATTTTCGGTTTGGGGGGAAGCTGCCAAAGTCTCACTTTCAGATGGTTCAATTTCTTTCTTCGATTCAAGAGCCCTGGAAGCTTTGGTGGTGAATGTTTAAGAGTTGATGACTTCTATCTTCTACGACGTGCTGCTCGATATCCTTATCTCGGTACTCGTATCATCATCTTCTTTAACTATATCATCTACTCTATCACTGTATATATTTATCAGAAAAACAAAATACAAAAATATAAAACCAACAAAAAGAAAATATAAAAATATAAAACCTTCAAAAACCAATAAAAATCAGAAAATTTGAAAAAGACCAAAAATATGTTTTCAAAGACATGTCTTCTGGTATCGATAACATCTACGGTCTTAGAAATGTCATTCAATAATGGCACGGGACCATAGATGAAGTTCGAGCAGGAGGTGTAAATATTCGTTTTCTAAACATGTCAAAAATTGTGGCTTACAGTTATTTCAGACTGTAACCCGGGCTTCAAAAAATGGCTTACAGTTATTTCAGACTGTAACCCGGACTTCAAATGGTGGCTTGCAGTTACTTCAGACTGTAACTCGTGCTTAAACTAAGGTTTGCTATTATTTCAGACAGCAACCCGCTCTTCAAGAAAGGAAAGTGCTGCGCTAAACCATTTTTCAAATATTTCGTGCACTTATCCTAAAACAAAATGAGGAAAGTATGTTGAAGGACTATTGTTCCTACACAAATGTTTTTCCGTCTAAAATTCTTCAGAAAAATATTTGTTTTAACAAAAATGGTGGTAAATGAGTTGCTTGAAATACAATCAGTTTCAGTGTTTTCGTTAAAATTGAAAACTCAATCAATGACTTCAGCACTCTTAAACCTTTCAGAAATTTAAGTCATTGATTGAGGGGGATAATGTTTTCAAATCTGTATCATCTAACGAGATTATCTTAATCATCCTATGTGCTTATCTGTTAAATACAATTGCCTATGTTGAAGGACTAGGTTTCTAGGATGTGATTATTAGGATTAGATGATTAGAGTTTGATAAACACATTATTCCCATGCCATATATGATCTGATTGATATGTTGCATTGACTTTTATTAGTCGATTGTTGTTTGGGTGATGTTGACCACCATATATCTGTATGTGTGTTCACTAACGTATGCAGGTATATTGGTATATAAGAATGTTCCCGATCCGGATCCTACAAATGAAGATGATTGGATGCCGAAAGGAAAGGGTAACTATATCTTGGGTTGACAAATGAAGAAACGAAGCTTAATTGGACTTCTGTGGAGAGTTGGCATATATGCAACGTAAGAGGTCTCACTGCATCAGCAGATGGTTTTTTTCTAATTGATTGAAGAAACGGAGCTTAATTTGACCTCAGTTGGCATTCAAAATGCAACGTAAGAAGAAGTCTCACTGCATCAGCAGACGGTTTTTCTTCCAAGCCCTACAGCAACAACAAAAGCTTCTCAACCACCTAACATATCTTTGTGCAGGATAATCGTGATGATACCATTTTTCTAAAACTTTGAAAAATAAAATTGTTTTTGAAAATGGAAAAATATTGTTTTGAAAATATATTGGACTAAATTTTGAAAATCACCGGACTTCATTTTATCAAAATTTAAGTCACTCAATTATCGACTTCGGTCATCGATTGAGGGGGAGAGTGATTTATTTTAAAATATTTTCTAACAATATATCTTCAAAAGAGTCCGTTTGTACGTAATTATGTGGTGATCTAAAGATTTAATGTTATGTCATGGTATGGTTTTTCTTTTGAATCAAGGTCTTTCAAATTGAAATTTTTTCTGTTCTTGTTTGATTATGAAATTGTTTTGTTTTACTCAAAAGATCTCTTAAAAACAATCATACCTGACACTAACAATCTTTAATGTCTAAATCTGTTCCTTATTAATCATTTTTCAAAATTAAATCTTGCCACGTCTTTCCCCAAAATTTTCTAAATGATTTAAATCTTTTGGGATCACAAATCTCAAATGGTTTGAAATTTCTGATCGGGGTAGAGATCGTGTTTTAAATCTCAAATCTGTTTTAAATGGAATTGGTTTTAGTCCTTTAAAGGCACTCTTGCCTCCATGTGCCAAACGATTTCAAATACACAATGCACATGTTGAGGAGGAGGATTTATCCAAAAACCAGATGAGTATTTAAACAAGGCCACATTTTCTCCCATGTTTTCTAAACCTAATTAAATCACTTGGGATCCAAAATCTCAAAGGGTTTGATATTTTTGATCGGGGGAGAATTTGTGATTTAATAATGAAATTTGATAAAAGGTGATCGTTTTGATTTAATTGTGCACGCTGCTCGCTCATATGTGCTAAACGCTTTCGAATCTTGAAGCACATATTGAGGGGGAGCAAATAAACTATCGAGGTACGAAAGCTTTTAAAGTGATTTATAAAGTACCTTGATTGAGTTTTAAAATTGGTTTCTTAATGGCGCTTGTGATTGTGGATGTGCTTCAAAAGAACTCTTGCCTCTATGTGATAAAATGATTTCAAATATTCTATGCACATATTGAGGGGGAGAATTTTACCAAAGAAATTCAAATGACTTTTTCTAAGGAAATTGTGATCAAGAAATTATTTCAAAGAACTCTTGCCTCCATGTACCAAACAATTTTAAATCATATGCACATGTTGAGGGGGAGCATTTCTAAAATGATCAAAACTATTAAGGTACAAAATGCTTTGATCTCGTATCACAAGTACCTTGATTGTTTTTCCAAATGATTTTTCGATTGGTTTCAAGGAAGAATGAATTGTACCAAAAGACCGACCATCTTACTTTATGTATGGAGTTATAAGGATGGTGAGGTTAGGTATTAGTTCCCACGATCCAGCCAGAGCCGGAGGGATCTACCCAGGGACAATCCACTAGATAGTGTAGAGTCCTTAGGTATATTGAAAAAAGGAGAAAAGTGAGATATGGGAAGAGTGCGGACTGAGATAGAGCTAGTACTGGAATAAACCCAATAAGGTTCTAGTAATGAAGTCTTGGTAAGCACTGAAGGGGTTGAAGAATGAAAAAGAAATGAATGTGAAAAGGGTGAAAAGAAATAGCCCTCTATTAATTCAACCTTAGGGCGACACGGGTTCAATACATATGCTACTGGTTGTTACCAAGGTAACACTGGTATTGAAGACAAGACGTCATGGACCCAGTGACGCACTGCACTAAACTTCCCAAGCTACTCAAGTTCCTCTTAAAAGGGCTTGTTTCATTCTCACGGGGAACCAACATAATCTATCGACTTTCTTTTAGAGATAGTTGATATTGAAAAAGGAGACCCTCTCCCTAGTCTCCGGCATAGGAACCAAATGTGCACGATTGAGTCTAGAGCCAAGAGATCATCCACAATATCTCATTAGGACACAAAATTAATGAAGACTCACTGTTTCACACAATGTGAAAAGTGAGAATATATTAAGAGTCCTACGCATTATCCTTGTGGTATTGCCAGAACATCTGAGTGATATGTAAATATTCACGATGAAGATGGAAATCCTTCTAGAGCCAACATCAAACAAGCTCTTGGTGGGTGACATGTGAGATCTTTTCTAAAGATCAAACTTGTGACAACTGGATAGAAACAATGGGGCGATTCACTTGTGAATCAACCTTGGTCCAGGAAATGAATTGACGAATACTTTTGGAAAAACCGTTCGATGTGCAAATCTTCTTTTCTCTAGCGCATCGAATGTGTATTCATTTTCAAATACAAAAAGTATCTCTGACTGAAAAAAATACTTTTAGAAAAACCGTTCGATGTGCGAAACTCTTCTTTTCACTAGCATGTCGAATGTGTACTCTTTTAAATACAAAAAGTATTTTGATTGAAAATTGATCTTTCTCATAAAACCTTCGTTGTATTGCAAAACTCTTTCTTCAAGCAATACGCGATTGTTTTTCAAATCATTTTTCATCAATCGGTGAATCTCAATTTGCTGGTTCACTCACTCCGTGTTGTCTTCTTTGAGGACGTTCAGTTTGAGAACAGCTAGAACATGCGAAACCCTCAAGGAGATTCTTGAATTATACCGATCACAGGCAGTACTTTGTACGATCAACGGAACCGTGGGCGTGTACCTCAATTCAACGAAAGTGATCAAAGACACTTTCGTGTGTTTTATTGCTAACTGTTGTTTGTATGTACATTTGGACGGTTCGGTGATCGTAATTGAGGAGTCAATCCAAAGCCGCATGCTCACAGCATCCACACTTAATTTGAAGAAATCATGAGTGGTGCATATCTTCATAACCGCTCGATATTTCATACTATGCTTCGCTTCGCTGCGCAAATATCATGAACCAGTAAGGCTTCCGCTACTCTGATGGAAAGATGTCATGATTCAAAAGTGTGAGCATGTCGGTCCATAAGTCACAACTTCACATGATGGCAACACAATAAAGGGTGATCCAGAGATTTACTGTGGCTGATGATCTCAAAGAAAGCTCGAAGATCATCAAAGACGTGGATCAGTTAAAGGCCTCCACTAAAAGTACAAATCAATGCGGACTTTGAAGAATCGCTACAAAAGCACAAAGATTGCGGAACTTGAAGAATTGAAGTCTACGAGCTCAGAACAAAGTCAAGAATAGAATGCTAGGATTCGAAATGTAAAACATGGGGTGACCTCCCTTAGGGGGAGATTGTTAGGAATTAGAAAATTCCATAGTGAAGAGTCGGTCAACCCTAATATTATCTAGCATAAGTTAGCTCGTAGACATATCGTTATTTACGTTATTTAGTAGTTTATTAGTTAGTGTGTAGCGTAGAATAGTATAGTGCAACACCGTGGAGGAAGGACGGATCTTTACCCACTGTATACCTGATCACGAGGCCGATAGGAGGTCGTGTATTGTGTAAGTATAAATACCCCTTCCATCCATGGAAGGGGTGGTGCTTTCTCATTAATCTAATATTTCATACTTTGTGTAAACCTCTAGCAAGAACACCCTCTCTCTCTACTAACTCTCTAACTATGGCAAACATGTATTTTGATCATCCAAGACCACCCGAATCATCAACACAATAAAATAACGATCCTACAAGCCGTGCGAGTGTTCCTTTGCCCGCAGGTTTGTTTTTATACGTTTGCTAATGACTTATTCATAGTTTTTGTTTTCGTAACCTGTTACATTTGTCTGTCTACTGGAATTTTTTTCCCCTTTTTTCAGGGGATTTGCTCATTTTGTATACGTTTGGATATGCCAGGGTAACGTGGGATTTAGTAATTTATACTTGCAAACTTTGCTAATTAATGAAGGGAAAAATGTAGCAAATACCAACATGTTTCGCCTTACATATTTCGTTTCCTTTTAACTGACAAACCTATCAATTGTATGTCAATTGACTGACTGTATGCAGTCATTTTTGTAAACCTTGAAGTATAATGAGAAAACAGGGTTCAATAGTATGTAATACCGTTTTTTGGATCACTCAAACATTAATCGTTTAATTGTTTCTTTGTGTTTTGTTCTTATTGTTGCAGATGAAATTGACTTTCCAGGCAGCAGCCGTGTAGCTGTACCTTTGGCTGATGGTTTGTTCTTTTATGTTTACAAACGAGTTACTCATGGTTTTAGTTTTCATAAACCTGTTACATGTACTTGGAGATGTGCTGCTGAGGTGGGCTTTAGTAATTTATGCTTGCATGTTGCAACGCAGCAAATAGCACATTATTTTGGAACCTCTTGCACTTTTCTGCTAACGACCAAAAAGTATTCTCTTTTTCAAAAGGCAAACAGACAGATACATGTATACAAGCCCTTTTAAATGACATTGTTTCGCTTTTATTTTCATTCATTTTTCCCAGATTCAAAAATAAAAAAACTAAGTAATATCTCCTAACTCCAGTTGGTGTATTTTGAAAATTGTCTCATGTTTTCAACAGTCATCAACAAAATTAAAAAATAAATATTGAAGTTAAATAAGTAACTAAACAGCACTTAGTAAAAAAAAAAAAAAAAAGTAGGAAATTTAGTTAATTGGCTTACCAAATACGGTGCTAGCAGGGTTCATGGCAACTTGGTTCTTGGCTCCTTCGCTGATGAGCCGTTCTCTCTCAAGGAAAGCAACAACAGATGGTGTTGTTTTGTTGCCTTGATCATTTGGAATGATTTCAATTCAACCATTCCTCCATACAGCAACACATAAGTATGTTGTTCCCAGGTCTATGCCGATCCCCGGTGCTTCATTTACTTTTCCCTGCATCACTTAGCGTAAAATACCTTTAAATCTTTTGACTATTTTATTGAAACTGATTAGCAATTTCGTTCCATGTTGAGTATATATATCAAAAGTGAGTCTGAAAAAAATGAGCCGCCATCATCATCGTATTTTTGCAGGTTAGTATAATCAGTTACGTGTGCATGATTTAGATGTTTTGGCTTTGATATTCTTTGTTATAAGGTAATTTTATTATAATATGTCTACTTTTATTATAAGGTAATTTTAGCTCAAGGCTTATGATATTCTTTGTTGTGCAGCTAACCTGCTTACTGTTGCCTCATGAGCATTGCGGCTTGCTGCATTCAAAAACTACAGGGAGCGAACAAACACTTGAAACATGGTCAAGTTTTAAATTACAACTATAGTGATCATTCTGCTTGTGTTCTGAAATTGTCACCTCTTTTTGTTTTTAGGTATAAACAAGCAGTTTTCTGCTATGAGGAGCAATTTTGTCACAACAATGATTTTTTTGCATCATCTGGCTTATGTTGGTGGTGTTTGGATTAGTTTTTATTTTAAGCTTATTTGCATCATCGCCTTTCGTTCGGGAAGGAGACGAGTAAAATAACGGATAACGAGAATGCATATTAAGTAACATTCATGGATACCAGGTTGACGTCGTCATTAAAGGTAAAAAGGGAGTCTAATGTTCGGTTTTTTATTGCTGTATATATATATTTGCAGCTTATAAACAATTTTTTTTTTTTTTTTTTGGGAAATATCACCTGCTGTTATACCACCATTTTGAACAGGAAACAAGGAGCACTGGCATATTTAATGCATCAAGAAAGAGCACAGTTAGAAGAGAGAAACTCAGGAAATGCATCTTGGTGCCGATGCATTTGGAACATGTTGTTGCTCTTAGCTTTATCCAAACAAAAAGTTAGGGAGCTTTTCTTGGAAGAAAAAGTGTTGGAACTTGATCAAGAAGTTGGGATTATGAAAAGGAAAAAGCAAGCAGGGTGCATGTTCGTATGCTTACACAAAAACTTAGGAAATCGTTAGATATACATACCATTCTGTACACTACTTTAGTCGAGCTATCCAACACTTTAGTACTTCAAAGCTGTGCTGTTTAGATGCTAAATGACCAAAAAACTGAAATGAATTTGACCCATAAGTTAAGACCTAACACCTCACATTACCATTCTTCAATTCCCAAAAATGACCCTGATGTATTAGAGATAATGCAAAAGAAAGGGGTCACAATGTTAAGGGCAGATTTGGCACTTGCAGTTCAAAGTAGAGGCGGGTTAAATAAGTCAGGTCCTGTTGCAGCTATCCATATGCCTAGGCTTCACGCTTCAAATTTTGACGCCTGAATTAGTCGATACTTGTTATGCGGTTTTGGTTTTAGTCCTTCCTAATGAAAATGAATGAAATTGGAGGTTTGATGAAATTCAAATAGTGGAAGTAGTAGCTGATCAAGTGGCGGTTGCACTATCACACGTTGTGGTTCAAGTGATATTTCATCAGATTATGGCAATTGGAACACTAAATTTATGCTACAACAACATTGAAGTTTTCACAGGAGTAGTTAAGCTGAGACGTGGTAAGGTTACTTTTTAGTCCTGCACTTTTCCGAGTGTTAGCATCTTTATCAAGTCATTTAAGACTGTTTGTTACTATTCCAAAAATATGCTATGTCGTATATTATATCTTGCTATTATTTTTTCATCAGATGTGTGATTTTGTTACTGACTTGTGGTCTCTTTTTAAAGGTCTTACAGCAAAAACAATTGATCGGACTAATACCATGGCAGATGTATACGGTGCATTTTATGATTTTTATTTAATTTCCTAATATATAATTTTATATTAGTGTCAGATATATTGAATTATTCACATTGTAATCATCGATTTCCTAAAATGTCTCATTGTGTCAAGAAATTTTGTATGTTGTATTTGTATATACTAGGTTAACTTGAAGGATCCAAATGCCCATACAACAATTACCAGGCTAGAAGCTACCCAAAATATTTGCAGGGCCTCGGCACCGTTAACAAAAGGTATGTCAAACAATTGTACTACTAACTTTTCTTAATAATTTCAGAATGTAGGGATTTTGAGATGTGAAGTTAAACATTTCATGTTCCGTATTTCCTAGGAATTCATACATAACTTCTGACGAGCCAAGCTATGGTCCACTTTTGGTGAGAAGTGAACTTTCTATATTTTCAATGCCGCTCAACCAATTTCCAAACACCTTTCCATAATTTTGACACCATGATATTATTTTTATGCAGATTGCTGCTCTTGTCCTTATATTTGCTATTCTTTATGCATATCTATCCTCCAACAAGCACAGTAAGCAGCTTTATTAAAATACTAACGCTATCAAGCATTGATTTCCTCCCAAATTTAAATCCCTTCCATTTTACTCTTGCAGAACTTCCATTATCATAAACCAGTGATACCTTTTGATGGACATCCCGTGCCATGCTAGCTAACATTTTACGGTAGTACCAATGTCAAAAAGTCAAAGTTTTCATTGCTGTGTAGGATGTAGGAGCATTATTGATCGACGATGCAATAAATTGAGGTTCGGGGAATTTGTAAAGTTTTTGTTATGGATGTTACAGACTGATTTGATACGTAAGTTGTGTCAACTTCGATGCATTTTTTTAACATTAGCCCTAAAGTTTTTAACAGGATGTAAGAATGATGACAAAATTTGGAAGTTGGCCTTTGATACGTTGTTTTCTTTTAAATATTCGGGACTAATGAATGCATGTCAAACTATTTAAAAATGAACTTAACTTTGCTATGAAGATAATGGGTTTATCCGGGCTTGGCTATTCTTGATTTTTTTTGTTTGGCTTTTGTTTCTCAGGTGGCTCAGCTGAGAAGTAAAACTTCAGGTACATTAAGAGGGGAAAAAGAAAAGCTCAAGTGGTTCATTTAGCTTCGTGGTTTGCTCAAGTTGGTTCTCAGAAAAAGATTCGGAAGGCGCTTTTTTAATTTTCTCAAGTCGTAAATTCAGGTCAGTAGTTTATATTAAGTGTTATTGATGTAATTTTAACTAACCAATAAAGATTGATGTGATCAAATTCTATAAGCTATTATGATTTATGGGTGGTCTAGGGGAGTTGAGGCAGGCGTGCATTAGAACTGAACCACAAGTGGCGGTTCCTCCTCAAGAAGAGCTCGTGGACCATTTGGATTAGTGGCTCTTGCCGATGAATCTCTTACAGAGCAAACCCCTATTTATTTCTACATTAAGACATGTACTGATGGGGTTACTAATACCTACTATTGTGCCGATCAAACCCAATATTCTTATAATTTTTATCCCAAAAGCATTATCTGAACACAATAAGTACTATTGTAAATTAATATTGAATATATTTATCAAGCTGCTGATTTGATGCAGGAGATTGTAGCTGGTTTGTAAATCGTCTTTTGATATCCCAATATAGAATTATGTATGTTACTCTTTCTTATACTATCAGTTGCCATAAATTTGTATTTCACGGGTGGAAACTTTCGGTGCTATGACAAAAACCAAAAAGATTCGCTTTTATTCTTGAACAAGTAGGCAATTTCATGAAGTTTTTAAGAATTATTTTTAGCAACAAGATTGTGATAGATTGAATTTCATCATGTACAGGTCTGTTTGTGCTTGGACCGCCAAAATTATGTGCCTGCACATATTCATTTTAAAAAGTAAGCCATTTGTTATCCCTCTTAGGCAGATAAGCAATTTAACACGCAATCACACTATAACTAACTTATTTGTTAAGTTTGGAATAATTCTAATGTTTGAAAGTAAACATACCGTTAATAGAGTTATTGCTCCACTATAACAATGATGAAGTGTGATAAGAGGGTGTTTGGGCTTATTTTTCTGCTTGAAAACATTAACAGAAAAGCAGTTTAGGATTCAACATTAATAGAAAAACTGAGTCCTAAGCTGAGAAGAAATGATGCTATACTTATTTGTGTTAAGGAAGAGCTTGCCAAATAACATGTGGCCAGTAGAAAGAGCTCTTATTATGTGGAAGCTGTGCACAAATTAACTTACTGCAAACGTATCAAATTTTATCTGTTAACAATGTCATATGTTTTGTTCTTGACTGATCAGGTACAATACCAGATCCACGGGGCAGAAATGGAAGTAGCCAAAGAAGATGGGTTCGAGAGTATTGAAGGCCATGTTCAGGAAAAAGAGTACTGAAGCACCACCTCAGATTCATGAAGAAGAATACTGTGATCCCGACAGTGACATATCAAGGTTTAATTACCAACTTGGAAAATTATGCCAAAGGCGCAAAAATGCAAAAGCACATTGCTATATGTTTGACATTAGCCCTTACAAAACCTATCATTGCGATAATAATATGTAAGTATTATAAAAAAGCGATTTAAGATGTCTAAAGTGGGAGACTTTTGACTTGTTTCCTTTTTAGCTACAATTTTCTTCTATTTTTAACAGTATGATCTGTTTGAGAATAATCATAACTAAAAATGACCCATTCATTAGCAGGTACATTTATATAACTTTCATTTACTATCGTCATGTGTCGATCTTATCCGTGAAATACTGAAATAGATTCCTTGGTCAACACAAAGATGGATGGAAGTACAAATGAACATCCAAGTGCAAGGTAAAATAATCATATCAAACCTCAATAGCGGCAGTTCAAGTTGTTTTGATATACAGATATAAATCAATAGGGTGTGGTGTGTGAATCAGCGGGTAAGATATAAATCAATAGGCTGTACCAGCTGCTAGAGGAATCACTGATGCGAATCAATGAGTAGAATGAATCAGATGGTACGTTGCGTGCATCAGATGTTTAAAATTAGTGTATTGGGTATTTTATCATAATTTCGATTATCATACCGAATGCTAGGAGGCAACTTTTTGTTCTTGATTGGAAGTCAAGAGATTTAAGCTTGACCACACTTTCTCTTCAGTTTTACGAGCCTATAATTCGTGGAATGACTCAGTGTAAAATGGGTTCAACTTATATTGCATCGAATCTTTATCAGTATTTCAAAAGTTTGGTGTTTATAGATCCAATATAAACCGATGAAGATACTTCTTCTTCTGAAGACGTTTCTTCAAACTCAAAAGAATTAGCTATTGAAGCAATTGAAAGACTTTTACCACATGATCGAGGGGTCCTTCCATGTGCATTAATATCATAAATGCTTCAATATGCAACTGTTTTAGAAGCTAATTCCAACTATAGGGACGGGTTTGAAGTGAGAATCAGAAGACAGCTAGATTTAGCAACAGTTAATGACTTGCTAAAACCAACTCGAGGCTATTCTAAAGAAGAAAATTATGATACTAAATGTGTCAGAAGAATCTTAAAGCATTTTTACAATAATATCATAAGGCAAGATCAATCTGGGCTTGACATTGTGGCTGAGCTTCTTGAGGACTTTCTAGGGGAGGTAGCAAATGACATTGATCAGAAAAAGGACTCGTTTATATCACTTGCTGAAATGGCCATTGTTGCATCAAAAGAAACTCAAAGAACCTTAGATGGGATATACCACGCAATAGATATTTACCTAAGTAAACACAGATACCTAACATAATCTGAACGAGAAGAAATTTGTGTGGTTTTGGATTGCAACAAAATGTCAGTCGAGGCATGTGAGCACGCAACACAAAATGAACGGCTACCAGTTCGTGTGACAGTTCAAGTATTATTTGTAGGGCAGTTGCACTTGCGGGAAACAATTACTAAAGAGGTGGCACCTCTTTCAGAGGACGGGCCGAAAAAACCAAAGTCAAAGTCAAAATCAGTGGAAAATGATGATGAGGAGAAAGTGAAGGGGGAACTAAAGAAAATGAGTAGTAAATTTATGGACGACGCAGAATCAAAACCTCAAAAAAATGCAGTTGACCACAAAGTAGGTAATATGCCTGAGAGTGTTTTTGAAAAGGATACAACTGAGAAGAATTTTGACTCATTTGTTAAGAAAGATCAAGTTGAGAGTTTAGTGACAGCCCAGGAGCAGTCCTGGTCAACTTGCTGACCAGCTTAAGGCATTTACCTATAGGGATGCATTCGGTGCTTATTGTATTGGCTCTGACATGGGTGAGTTCAATGTTCTAAGTTAGGTTCTTTCTCTAGAATTATCAATAATATGACCTTTTGAAATGTATTTATTTGTACCTTTCACATGTGCAGTTGTCCTGGTTTCCCTTTATCCTTTTTGATACATATTGGATGGGTAGAGAGGTTTATCACGGTGACCCAAAGGGGAATGATGCTCAAGTAAAAGGTTATGATGAAGGTGTCAGAGAAGGTGCATTTGGTTTGCTATTGAATTAAGTAAGAACTCAAAATTCAACACCAAAAATTACACCTTCTAGATAATCAGTAATGAACTTTTCTTTCCAATAGTTTGAATCATTCGTTTTAAAAAATTCTCTTTGGGATTTATAGGTCATTAGTTAACTATTTGTAGACACGAAATATAAGATGTAAAATGATGGTAAGATAGGATTGTGCTTGCAATGTGTTTTGAGATTGTGTTGATTGACTTATGTTTTTTTAACAGTTTCTGACCTCAGTATCCATTTCTGTTGAGACAGGTGGTTCTTGGTATCAGTTCTTTCCTCATTGAACCAATGTGTCGGTGGATAGGTTCAAAATCTGTGTGGGCTGTTAGCAATTTTATTGTGTTCGCCTGCATGGCAGGCACTGCCATCATAACTGTAATCTCTCTAGAAGAGTCTCGAGGGAGTGATAATGTTATAGGAGGAAATGAGTCAATCAAGACTGCTTCATTGGTTATCTTCGCCATTTTGTGCCTTCCTCTTGCTGTAAGTATACTGTTATATCATGTATATCTCAAGAACCGTTTGATTTGCTGTTATACTGATCGTTGGTGCTTAAAGTAGTTGGATGCGATCTTTGCATGGTATTTCTTCAACAAGATAATTCATTACAAGATTCACTCTTGAACATGATATGAAAATATGTGTACAAATAACATATTTTCGTAGTCACGCGTCATCAACTTACTAATGCTACATATTATATGCGGTTTAATTTTGGGTAAAGGGTTTTTACACATATTCTATGTTGTTTTATGACCATGCATCAACGCTTATTCTGATTATTGAACTAAAATGATTGAGTTCATATGTTTGTTTATGATTTCAGATGTGCTTAAAGGGTGATCACCTAATAGCCAGAGAATGATCCATTGGACGTCTTACGGAAAGATGTTCGAAACAGAGGATGCTGAAAACCGCTATGAAATCATACACATGTCTGGAGGCAAGAAGGAGGATGTGGAGGCATCCTGTAAATTGCAAGGATTCAATGAGCTGAAAATTAAAGGTGATGGAGTGACAAAAGATTACAATCATATTAAATGATAATGTTTTAGCCGTTTTATGGATTATGATAACATCAATTATAGATTTTAACCGTTTCATTTAACTTTTAGTTACTTTTTAGTATATATTTGTTCTACTAAATCCTAAAAATAAAAACCACAAGTCAAAGTACTTACCTGATTTTAGCCGTTTTATGGATTATGGTAACATCAATTATAGTTCTTAACTGTTTCATTTAACTTTTAAGTACTTTTTAGAATATATTTGTTCAACTAAATCCTTAGAATAAAAACCAAAAATCAAAATACTTACCTGTTTTTAGCCGTTTTATGGATTATGGTAACATCAATTATAGATCTTAACCGTTTCATTTAACTTTTAATTACTTTTTAGTATATATTTGTTCTACTAAATCCTAAAAATAAAAACCACGAGTCATACCCGTCCATCGGACGGTTTTGACTATATATATATATATATATATATATATATATATATATATATATATATATATATATATATATATATATGTATATGTATATATAATTTAACTATTAGAATATATATGACATATATAGAGTTTAAGAAAGATATATTTTAAGGCTTTGAAAAGATATATATATACAATTCCTTCTAAAACTAAAGGCCCATTGTTGTTTTTCACTCTCACAATAGACACAACATGACCAATCATGTTGGTAACAACTTGAGAGGATCCTAATCTCAAACTAAATTTAAGTTATGTTTATTATTTATTTTATAATATTGGGCGTGTTTGGTAAAAGTAAGCTCACCGCTCACTGCTTCTTAAAGAAGAATTGGAAAATGAACTTTCCTAAAAAATAGCAAAGCTCACAACTTTTTTTCCAAAAGAACACTAAAGATCAAAAAGCTCATTGCTAACTGTTCATCGTTCCAAAAAGCTTCAAAAATTTTCGCGCCAAATATAACCATTATTTATATATAATTTAATTATTTGAATATACATGAAATTTTTAAGTTTAGAAAGAAAATTTATGTAATTGTGGTTTTAAATTGAATATATGTATAATTTAAAACTTTTGAAAAGATATATATACAAGGGATAATTTCATATGTATCCAAAAGAAAGTTCATAATTTCATATTTACTCAAATAACAAGTTTTTAATACATGAGTACAATGCTTTTAAAGCACGTGTTGGAGAATATGGAATTATAATGTTTGTTTTGGGTATATATGGAATTGCCCTTATGGGAATGGATCCAGTGAGAAAAATTATTGAGATTAGAAGAATAAGAAAAAATATTTGCCACATATTTTAAATAAAGAAGGAAAAATAATAAGGAGATGCATCTATTTTTGTAAATGCATATTAAATTTGTAGTTATAATTTTTTTTTTTATCTTTGTTATCTTAATTATATTTCTCATTTGATCACTCTTGCATTATTTGCAATTACCAAAATTATTATTATTAGTGATTATTTCTTGGGGGAATGCTAGAACCACATAAACAATCAAACAAAGAATCCACACGCTGATGTAGTAGGGGGTGATTGGTTTATTTTAGTACACTTTGGGTGTGTTTGGTAGCGAGCATAAATGGAGCAATTAGCATTTAGCATTTAGCGTTTTTGAAAAAAGCTTGTTTGGAATGATTAGCAGTTAGCATTTATAAGAAAAAAACGCTAAACGCTAAATGTTCTTTGAATAAGCATTTAGCATTTAGATTTTAGCATTATTCTATTTTACACAATAAAATTATGGCTACAACTATTCTACCAAACACTTTTATAAATTAAACTGCTACTGCTAACTGCTTTTGCTAACTGCTAACTGCTACAGCTAGTTTCAACAAAAACACCCTTTCTCTCTTTTCTTTATGAATAGACTAATCAGACCCTGCCACATTAGCGTCTTTTTTGTGAATTGTTTATGTGATTAGAGCACAAGGTATCGTGGATACCAATAACACGTTATTGGTATGCCACCTCAGCGCCACATCATACACTTCCCAATAACTCACCAATAACTAAAACACCCTCCCTCATAACACACCACTAACATGTTATTGGGTCCCACAAAATACCCCACTAAAAATACCCACTCACTCACAATACAAAAAAAAAACCATAAAAAAACCACTAAACATCACAAATGGCTTGAACCATTAGAATGGCTCAAATACCTTTGGCTCACCAATGGCACTAAGTAGTAGTATGGTTTGGCTCACCAATGGCATGAAAAATGAACCTTTGGCATGTTAAAAGCTCACCATACCTTGTGCTCTTATAGCATTCCCTTATTTCTTGTGTGACTTAAACCGGTGCACATAACACTAACTTACACCACAATCATGATATACTCCTGCTAACGTACGCAACCTTCATCCACAACTAAAAAAACAACATCTACCTCTTGTTCCCAACGACTTGTTCTTAATATCAATGATCTGCTCTTCATCACTCCATTAAATAAAATCTCTGGTCAGTCAATCTTCATTTATCCACGTTTTAATATCAATCTACAGTAATTCATAATGTTGACTTGATATGTGCATGTGTTGTCATTTTTTACTGTTCCACAAATGTTGTTTTTAAGATAATTAGTTTTGCAATCCAAAAAGGGCCAGCGGCGCAGCTTGTTGCTCGTTTGCCTTCCACCTCTATATGTAAATCCAAATTTGAAATTAAGTGATTTTGAAACTTTTGGGCTTTTTTCGGTATTACTGGGGCATTGCCCAGTTGACCGGTCAAGATGGGCTTCGGAGAAATAGGTCCTGGGTTCAATCCCAACTCCTGGCTAAAGGTCACTGGAAACCAGGACACAAAGTGACGAGGTGCATTTAGAATGAACTATACAAGACTACAGGGACCGGGTGCATTTAAGAAAATCAGGTTTTTTTTTATAACAAAATTAACACTACGCCACAAAAATCCATGGGTGTCCCGGGACTCCCCCGGCCTGGTTTCGTCACTGCAAGTCCTTGGGGAAGGGTTAGGTTTTCGCGCCGATTTAAATCTTTTGGAGATACATTAATTGATCACGGATAAGTCTGTAGATACGAAAATAAATTACAGTTTTGATTTTTTGTTAGTAAAAGCTCTACTGTCATGTAGAGTGATTATTTAAGTGTGAACTTTTGACGTGAATTGAGTTAGAATTAGTTGCACGTAACAAATTAGTACTACTAATTTGAATTGTGTTAGATATGTAAAAGATAGATTGTAAAGTAGGCCTCGAGTGTGGTTATTTGCTTTTAACAGAAGAGTTTTTGTAATTTGGGTAACATGTAGTAATTTGGTATTCTATTCATATTTCCACTTATAGATAGATGTCAATTTTGATTACAACTTGTAAAAAGGGGGCTTTTGTTTTGTTATGAAAAGGCCCAACATATGTTCCGCTCTTTGGAGTTTAAAGGGGTGTTTGGATTAGCTTATTTCCCGGCTTATGTGCTTATAAGAATTTGCAAAAGCCGATAAGCTTTCTTTTAACAGCTTGTGGGAGCTCATGGACTTACATAAGACAAGAGTTTAAAGTTGATAAGTTGTAAAAAGTGAGCTTATCGGCTTTTACAAAGTTAAGTATGTCCATAAGCCCGCAAAATAAGCTATCCAAATGCCCCCTTAGTATATTTCGGGTCATGTACTCATGGAACTGATGCTCATTTGGATGGAAAGAGAAGGTAGTATAGCATTCTTGTTGGTGTCAGCGTGCTAAAATTAAGCTAAAAATAGTCGTTTGGGTTGCATTAGAAGTTTGTCACTCGATTGAAAACCTTGCTGCTGCATTACTGTGTTTGTTAATATACTTTTTTACAATATTTCAAAGTTGGACCAGTATGTGTTCGAGAAGGTATATGTCTTTAACTTTTGCTAAATGCGGGATAGTCTTTGTTTTCAGTTTAAACTGTTTGGGGCTGCTTTGAGCTGCTTGATCAACGATCACGTTGAAGGATAAGAAAATGGGATCCATGATACCTCAGTTTCTGCTTATCGGCTGTGTTTTGTTCAGTTTTATGAAGAATGCTTATGCTGGTGTTACTAGCAGTTTCATCCGTTCAGAGTGGCCGTCAGTTGACATTCCTCTTGATAATAAAGTTTTTGCAGTTCCCAGTGGTTATAATGCACCACAACAGGTAAGCTTCTAAGGTTACATAGATCATATGATACTTTATTCACATTCTCAACAGGCGTACATGTCAAAAATGTTATATGTGATGTTGCAAATAATTTTTTAGCCATTTATATCATAAATATTTGCTTTGTATAGTGGCTAATTCATTTAATCGTTCTGTAGGTACACATAACTCAAGGTGATTATGATGGAAAAGCTGTGATTATAATGTGGGTGACGCCAGATGAACCAGGTTCAAACCAAGTAAGATATGGAACATCAGAGAAAAAGTATGATTTTACTGCGCAAGGGGGGCCGGTGAAAAATTATACGTTTTACAATTACAAATCTGGTTATCTTCATCAGTGTCTTGTCGATGACCTTGAGGTACTTAACCCATGGCATAAATCCTTAACTTTACAAATTCACTTTATATATATGTATTATCAATTTATCACTAACAATTGTGTCCCTTTGGATAGTATGATACCAAGTACTATTATGAGATTGGAGAAGGAGATTCTGCTCGATCATTTTGGTTTCAAACACCACCAAAAGTCGATCCAAATGCTTCTTACAAATTTGGAATTATAGGCAAGTTAATCATTTTTTATGAAAATATTAGTATGTCGACTTTTTTGTAAGCTAATTGTCGATTCTGTGTTTTAGGTGACTTGGGCCAAACATATAATTCTTTGTCCACTCTTGAACATTACATTCAAAGTGGCGCACAAGCTGTGCTACATGTTGGAGATCTATCTTATGCTGATAGGTATCAGTACCATGATATGGGTGTACGCTGGGATACATATGGTCGTTTTGTTGAAAAAAATGCAGCATATCAACCATGGTTATGGACAGTGGGAAATCATGAGATAGAGTATGAGCCATATATGGTAAGTGCTGGAACTTACATTGGTACCTTTTACAATAATCTCTGATAATAATCAAAACCATAAAATTTTGCGTAACATTTTTTTAACTGTTAAAAGGGTGAAGTTGTTCCGTTCAAACAATATCTTTATAGATATACCACTCCTTATGCCGCCAGTGAAAGCAGTAATCCTCTTTGGTATGCTGTCAGACGTGCATCCGCTCATATAATTTTCCTCTCAAGTTACTCTCCATTTGGTAACTTACTGTCTTACACTATAGATTATATGACTAAGTAAAATTTTCTGTTACTCACATTGTTACCTGACTTCTGACAGTAAAATATACACCACAATATAAGTGGCTTGAAGAAGAATTTAAGAAAGTGGACAGAAAGAAAACACCATGGCTTATTGTTATCATGCACGTCCCGATATACAACAGTAATAGTGCTCACTACATGGAGGGTGAAAGCATGCGAGCTGCTTTCGAGAGCTGGTTCTGTCAATACAAAGTTGATGTCATCTTTGCTGGACATGTTCATGCTTATGAAAGATCGGTTTGTTTTCTCCTTCATATCTTATCTTTCTGATATATTGGTTTAACACAGAACTCTTAATAACATATTCAATTGTTGTTGTTCTCCTTTATTGGCTTGTAACACTATAAAAATATGAAATTTCAGTACCGGATCTCAAACATACACTACAACGTGACCGGTGGTTCGAGTTATCCCATCCCAGACAAATCAGCTCCAGTTTACATAACAGTTGGAGATGGAGGAAACCAAGAAGGTCTCGCGTCAAGGTGATACTTTATTTATAGTTTCTGTTCTACTAATAAAAATGTAACTTCGTTCATTTGTAAATGATTATGTTTATCCTGATGAATTTTTACAGGTTTAATGATCCTCAGCCGGACTATTCTGCATTTCGAGAAGCCAGTTACGGACATTCTACACTAGAGATTATGAATAAAACACATGCATTTTATCATTGGAATCGTAATGATGATGGAAAGAAAGTTGCAACCGACGCCTTTGTGTTGCATAACCAGTACTGGTGAGTATCCTGCTGTTGTTGAACTTGTAAATTGCAATTCTGTTAGCCGTTGCAATTTCGACCCTGTTATAAATGGGTCGATTTGGGTTGTGTTATTATTTGAAATGGGTCAAATAAAATAATATAGCTAAAAGGGTTAATGCATACATACTCCTATACTGTTTTTGTTCGAAGATTTTATCTTTTGTCATAATATTGATATGTAATCATAGTTAGTGCGTTAAATTATATTCTTTTTTAAAGATCGACAAAAAATGTTAATTCATTCACTAAACTGACACTGTACACATCTTTTTGTAGGAACAAGAGTCTTAGGAGAAGGAAACTGAAGAAGAATTATCTGCACACAATCGTTCCAACTCTTGAACTAAACAATTTCTGAAGGCGAAGATACATGTGTGATATTGTTATACTCGACAAGAGTTATCTCCCGCTCTGTACTTCTGGTATTTCCGATGTGTGACATCCATGAAAAGAAGGCATCGAGCACGCGTTGTTTCTTATGTAGTAATCATGTTACTGCACTATTCAAAGCATTCATGTTTTACCTTTTATCTCGGAATAAGGAATTTGAAAGTAGTATTCAAACATCTTTCGAGTGGTTAATAAAGACGCTGAAGTATGCATTTTCTTACTTGTGATGATCAATAGATATTATTTCATTTTTATGTTTGCTTTCTGTTTTGATTATAATGGCATCTACAAGTTTTGTTTTCCTTCATCAAATCATGAACTGCGCCTTGACCAGCCTGCATAGAGTAACCATGGCGTGAACCGATAAGTGGTTGGCTCAGGAGGGAGTATAAGGTAACAGATCAAACAGCTGCAAGCCAAGAAAAGGTCACGGCGTGGTTGGCTGCGCAAATATGCCAATATGATTTTGTTCAAGTAAATGGATAAAAATCGTCGCCTCTAGTCTTCTTGCCAGATAGGAATCCGAAATGTACCATCTAAATGCAACTGAAGAAAATTAAGAAAAATCTTATTCCTTGCACTTCTGTAGATACAACACAAATAATCTATCCAATTCATAAAACTGCTTTTAGTCATCAAGTTCTCGTACCATGCAAAAACACACGCACTGTACACTTGTACTCTGCCACAACTGGCTCGATGCAAACTCACCGCTTGGTACAACCCATCAAAACAAGCATATCTAAGCTAAGAAATAGAGATCAAAGTTCAGAAATCTACTATACAAGAAACTTAAGCGTTTATATCAGTTTCTGCTTCCATGTTTAAGATATTTCATTCGAATGGCCCACAACTGCTCTCCCACCGTCTTCATATCTGGTCGATCGGCTCGTGTGGGGGCTGCACATTGGAACGCCAAATTCATCATCTTTTTGAAGATCTTCTCGTCTACAACCTCCCTTATTTGAGGATCCACCAAATCCATCGCTTCACCATTGTTGAATTTCCCAAAAGCCTGAGAAAAAACAAACATGGTAAAGCTTTTAGTGAACCTAGTATTACGACTAATGCAAAATGTAAAATGTGTTTATGCAGAGGATTTAAAAACATACCCATCTAATTGTGACCTTCTCCTCTGGTGACCTCCTCGATTCAACAGGGCGGCGACCGGTAAGAATTTCTATGAGTAAGACCCCAAAAGAGTACACGTCACTCTTTGCTGTGAGTTGAAAGGTTCTCATATACTCCGGGTCAAGGTACCCGACTGTCCCTTTGACTTTAGTCAAAATATGTGTTTTACCAGCCTCGGTATCCCCAAGCCGTGCAAACCCGAAATCTGCCACTTTGGCTTGCATCCTCTTCGTAAGAAGGATGTTCGACGATTTCACGTCTCTGTGGATTATCTGTTTTTCTGTTGAAAAATTTAAGATAAAATAAGTGCTATAAAACAACAATAGTAAATTACACATATGGTCCCGTGGTTGTTTTTAACTCAAAAATACGGAACTGTTCACTTGCTCAAAATTGAGATGCTAAAATTAAAAAAATACTAAACAGAAAAGGGCATCACCTGCGTATAAATGAAGGTACGTTAAGCCATGAGCAATGCCAATGGAAATTTCAAGCCTTTGGCTGAAATCTAAGCAACTTCCATGAACACCTATCAAAAAATAAAAATAAATTCATTATCCTTCGTATAAATTGCGAATTTGGATATTATAAATCCAGTCTATTTGATGATCTTACCATCTAAATGTTCTCTAAGTGTACCATTAGGTACATACTCTGTGATAATTAGGCGTTCATTTCCTTTATCAACGTAGCCAAGCAACTTTACTAGATTTCGATGCTCAATTTTTGCAAGTAATTCAATCTCACTTCTAAATTCACTTCGTAGAGCATCAGAGTGTTCCTGCATCAAAACTTTATGTTAAGAACTTTCATAGAGTAGGTTTATGACCATATACTGGTATGGCCAAACTAGTCATGTTTGGATTCAAATTTGGTACACAAAAATTACACTTATCTATGTTTAGCAAACAACAACAACAAACCCAATCCCGCTGGGGCAGGGTATGGGGGAGGTATAATGTAGACAGATCCTACCCCTACCCCAGGATAAACCTGGGAGTAGAGAGACTGCTTCCAATGGGACCTCCGGCTGGTGCGGGTGAGAAAGAAGAGAAGAGAGAGCAAAAGGAGGGCAAAAAGGTCAGTAAACAGCATGCAAAAGCAGGCGAAAAGGAGCAGTCAAAACACGCTAACAAAAGTACAAAAGCCTGCCCGAAAACAAAAACCAAGAGTCAAGGCACAAAGAGAAGCAGACAAACCTAAGGAGAGCAGCATAAAGCAAGGCATATCAACCCACGGGACCTAAAGCTAATGCAAAGCAAAAACGAGACACCCAAAAAAAACCAAAACGCAGGGGGCAAGCCCAACACTAAAAACTACCTAAAAACAAAGCAGAACCAAAACAAAGGACCCGACGAAAGGCAAGGGGGCACGGGAAAAGCACAAGAAAGGAAACACAAAAGCAGAAAAGCAAACATTACCAAGATCCAAGGCACAAAGAGAAGCAGGTCAACCTATCACTTTAATATGTGTGAGGTCAACCTATCACTTTAATATGTGTGAGGTCTCAAGTTCAATTCCTGCTAGGTGCAAACAACCTTAAGTGGCCACGCCAACCTCCTGAAAAGGGTGGGCTTTACCTGATTTGAGTCTGTGTGGCGGTGGGTTCAAACCCCGTGAATTAGTCGGCCAAAGGTCGGAAATCATGGTTAACAAAAAAAAAGGGGGGCCTAAAGCTAAGGCAAAGCCAAAACAAGGCACCAAAAACTAAAAACGTGGGGGGCAAGGCGACAAAAGACGCCTAAAAAGCCTAACACCTAGCCTGAACTACCCGCAAATCCTTATCTATGTTTAGCAATAGACCATTATTTTGGGACACACCAAAATGGTAAGATGAACAACAGAACTAGGACGGAGGGGGAGTATTCGCAGCAAAATAGATCATTTTTGTTTCCTAAACATCGAAATGCATAAGAGTACTCAAATTACCTTGCTTGCTCGTTTTATGGCGACTAGTTGACCATCTGGTAGTTGAGCTTTATAGACAGTTCCAAACCCTCCTTCACCTAACTTAAGCGCTGGTGAAAAGTTTTGAGTAGCTCTGGCAACTTGAGTCATAGTCAAATGAACTGATCCAATCCTATCAAGTTTTGGCGACATTGAAAATCTACCGGGACTCGGTGGAACTCGTAGTGGACTTCCAGGAATCCTTCCATGTGATGAACTCATTTCTACAGAAGGAGCTGATTCCACTGCAAAATTAAATACATTGTTTTAGCATTCTAGTCAGTACCACACTGCAATGGTCAGATAGGTAATGTTAACATGATGGCGAACTAGTTTTAACATATTGACAGTACGTATTATAATTCAAAGTATGCCAGATGTTACTCACATGAACTTGAACCATTTACAAGAACAACGTCGTCTGTATCTTTTTTTCTTGATCGAAAACAAGGGCACATCATACTGCAACAAAGAAGCAAGAGTCCCGGTGCACCCATGGTCATATACTTTGTTTTCAAAACAGATTTTTTTGTTTCTTTTATAACTAAATCACGCAAAAATCTTCTTCCAACCTCCAAATGCAAACTATCTGCTTAATAACAAAATTCAGCATATAAATTAAAGTTGTTAACCATAAGAATTAAAACTAAAACAGAAACACAACTTGTTTTACCTGAGTAAAGATCATCAACCGAATGCGACAATCCAACAGTAAATAAGATATGTAATTGCGTCAACAGTAGAATACTCAATACAATAACTTGAATCTTCATTAGATCATATGAATTTCATCTTTTTTGGAGGTCATTGTTAAACTCAGCAAGAAACAACTGATCGAGACTAGAGGATTATCGATTCTTCTAGCGACTTCCTTTCAAAACTGGGCTGTAAACTAATAAAAATTGTTTCTTGGTTCATTGAACCGAGAAAAATGAGGGCATCTAGATGGGAAAGCTGTATTTGTTTAATATCTCTGATTTAGGATTAAGAATCATGGAATAATGCTGTTCACACTATGAATTTATTCCACGATTACCCGTGAAGTCAACGAATGGTCCTCACAAACCTGTCACCAAATCGTAACCATTAATTACCCATGTGAAATTTGAATTGCAGGTGCAAGAGAATCTTGAAAAAATACTACAAATTGCCATCATGTCAGGAAACATAAAGTTCAAAACTTTATAGCTCATACACCTAATGTGCTTAATACCCGCAACATGAAATGAGAAAAAGTTTATATCAAGTAACATACAAACTACTAACATGTCAAGAAACCTAAAGTTCAAAACTTTATAGCTCAAACACTTAAGAGTACTTAATACCAGCAGCATGAAATGAAATAAAGATTCAAGATTTGCATTAATCAGCCTACTTTATAAACTACCAACATGTCAAGAAACCTGAAGTTCAACGCTTTATAGCTCAAATGCCTCAACAACAACAATACCCAATCCCACCGGAGCTGGGTATGAGGAGGTAGGATGTAGACAGAAGACAGTCATACCCCTAGCCGAGGGTAAAGTACTTAATAACCACAACATGAAATGAAATTATTTTCAAGATTTGCACCAATTAACCCACTTTCCCCCAAACCAAAAGCTCCCATCAAACCTAATGGATCAAAAACCACATATGAAACAAACCCTAGTTCTAAAACATCTTGATCTACCATAAAGATACAAAATTTACACTAACAAGTCACATAATTTGATACCCAATTGGCCTAATTTGATTCTTAGATACCCAAAAAACAAAAACTTAACACTAATCAAATTTCAAGATTTGCACCCTAAAACCTTAATTCAACAAAATAAATCAGACCCAATTCATAGTTTCCAAAAATAACTCAAACCCATATCATAAAATCAACAACATACCATAATCAGTGAACAATTATGAAGCAAGATAATAAGTACTAAAACTTGAAGTCAAAGGAACTTGTTAAGAGATAAAAGGTCAAACCTTTGGAATTGACTAAATAATTACAACAGTGAGGTTTTGTTTATTGATTGGTAAGAAGATTCGTATGCAGTGAGATGGAAGCACCTAGGAACAAGGCAGATAATGAGAGACCTGCCAAAATAAGAAAGCCGCCAATTTATAATGTTGTCATGCTCATGTGTACAAAGATAGTTTAATGAGAGCATGTTTTTTTGAATTATGGGATGTTTTAAGTTTTGTGTTCACATTTAGGGTTACTCACGGTTTGAAAAGGGACCACCAACAGGGACCTCTTGGATTGGATTAGATCGAAAAGATTTAGTTTAAAAGTCTCGACTAAAAATCGAGGCGAATGTTGGTCTATTTTAGGTTCATCGATCGGTTCGGTCCAACAAAACATAATAGTTGGTTCTGGCGTAAAGGCGAGCAGGGGACGAGGACCAAAAATTAGAAAAAGGGTGGACCAAGACCGAACGGTATATGTTTGGTCGGTCCGGTTTCTCGATTCGATCCGTCCGATCCGTAGTTTATAATGCTCGGCCTTAGTCATATTTGTGAAAAAGAGTTATTGCTACCATGCGTTGCGATGGATCTAAAAACATTCATTTTGTAGCTAAAAAATAAAGTTATCATTTAAGTAATGTATGACGAAAAGTCATAAAAGAAATGTAAACAAAGTTTTGAAAAAAGATGTGTAAGAAGTTATAGTATAAAGTTTTATGAGTTTAGTGATTAACCTATCAATTGACCTAACTCAGGGAGTTTTAAAGTATAAAGTTGAAGTTAAATATAAAGGGGTGTTTGGAGATTTTGTTAAACTAAAAACTTTTAGCTCGGTTATCATTTTGTTAAAGTTGATGGGTTTATTTTGGATTTTCTTCAAACTTTATTGTTCATCTACACTAGAGTTAAAGTTCATAAATGGTAATATTGAAGTATGTTGATAACCATCGATGTTGATTAGTTTGCAGTGTTTTCTAAAAATGATACTTGGAAGGCGATGTTTTGTTTACGCGGGCTGGCTTAAACGAGTATACGGTATACGGCTATTTATTTATAAAGTTTTATATCAGATTCCATTGATTTACTCGTTTTAAAGTTTGTATCAAACTTGGAGTATATGCATATAGTACTTGACTATGTATAAAGTTCTTTTCTTTAAACTAGTTAATTTATGCGTTTAAATCAGTTTTGGTTTAAGTGTTCACATTTGTGGTCATGATTCTTAGAATTGAGGTAAATTTTGGTCAATTTTATCTTAGTCACTTAAGGTTATTTTATTAAGAACTTTGCGTTCACATAATCACATCATATGTTTAATATAGCTAAAATGATGTTATTAAAATGGTGGTTGATGTTAACACAACATTGACCTTAATCTTATCTTTATATTATTAAATGTACTTGATTCAAAAATAGCAAGTTTAAGTTTAGTTAAAGTGTAGTAAACGTTTCAAAGTTTCATATTATATTGATCTATTACTATTTTATAAAATAAATGTTTTGCTTTACCACAACCTTATAGGTTGTGTTATAGGGTTGTTTTTAGCAAAACCTTTTATAAAAGAAAAGTGACTTGTACACAATTTTTTTTTGCCATCTACCACTAAATTACACAAGTGATGCACACAGTACAACACTGGTATGCATGATTTAGTGGTGGATAAAAAAAATAAATGGTGTACAAATCACCTCCCTTTTATAAAAAGGTTTTTTTTCTAACAGGTGCTTATATGGCATTGGTTTAAATGCATAAAAGAAGCATTGAGTTCATTATACTAGAATTCACATCTAATAAAGGTAATTTATATATTTAATTAATGTGTATTTAGGTAGCGGATCCTTTAAAAAGAGGGGACATTTTAGAAAGTCTAAAAAGATTTCTGGTTATGCCACGTGTCCCCCCTCTTTTTTCCCCTCAAGGACATTTATGTAATTTTACACCTCCCGCATTCTTTTTCTTTCTGTTTTCTCTTTCTATTCTTATCTGCTATCTCCTTTCTATTTTGATCGGATCTTTTTTACTTTTCCGGCCATATATAAACCTTTTTCCACGATGATTTTCATTCAGTTCATTCATTCATTCAATTTCCCAATTTTCTCATTCTTTCAATTGTTCATATTTTGTAAATTTAGGGCTTTTTGCTCTCTTTTGATATTCGATTATTTGAATCGTTATTTGTTCTTCAAATTGCGTTAATTCTTCATATCGATTCACGAATTGATCGTTCAATCTCATAATGGAGGAAATTAGGGTTTTAATCTTTCAATTGGTTAATTTGATAAAAATTGGGGATTTTTAACCGTTCAATCGGTTAATTTGATAAAAAGTGGGGATTTTTTCGGTTAAATCGGTGTGTAATGGCGATTGTTGATGGTCATCAGTTTAATCAAGGTAATTTTATTGTTAAGAGTTTGATCAGTTTATGCAGTTTTTCTATTTTTATTTATTTTAATGTTTGGTTCATCAGTTTAGCCAGGTTCATGAGTTTATGTTTTGTGTTCATCGGTTTATGCGATTTTCTATTTTTATTTATTTTTATGTTTGGTTCATCATTTTAGCTAGGTTCATGAGTGTTCATCAATTTTGTGTTCATGAGTTTATGCAGTTTTGTGTTCATCAATTTTATGCTTTTTTTCTATTTTTGTATTTTTATGTTTGTGTTTTAGCTTTTATGTTATCTTAGGTTCATCAGTTTATGTTTTGTTTGTTATAGCTTATATTCATCAATTTATGTATTTTGATTATTTTTATGTTTGGTTCATCAGTTTAGCTAGGTTTATGAGTGTTCATCAATTTTTGTGTTCATGAGTTTATGCAGTTTTGTGTTCATCAGTTTAGCTAGGTTCATGAGTGTTCATCAATTTTGTGTTCATGAGTTTATGCAGTTTTGTGTTCATCAATTTTATGCTTTTTTCTATTTTTTGTATTTTTATGTTTGTGTTTAGCTTTTATGTTATCTTAGGTTCATCAGTTTATGTTTTGTTTGTTATAGCTTATATTCATCAATTTATGTATTTTGATTATTTTTATGTTTGGTTCATCAGTTTAGCTAGGTTCATGAGTGTTCATCAATTTTGTGTTCATGAGTTTATGCAGTTTTGTGATCATCAATTTTATACTTTTTTTTATCTATTTTTTGTATTTTTATGTTTGGTTCATCAGTTTAGCTTTTATGTTATCTTAGGTTCATCAGTTTATGTTTTGTTTGTTATCGCTTATATTCATCAATTTATGTATTTTGATTATTTTTATGTTTGGTTCATCAGTTTAGCTTTTACGTTCACTTAGCTTCATCAATATATCTTTTGTGTTCATCAATTTAAGAATTTTTTAATTTTTTTGTATTTTTATGTTTGATTCATCAGTTTATTAATTATGTTATCTTAGGTTTATCCTATCTGCTTTGTTTGTTCATCAGTTTATCCTACCTGCTATTAGGTTCATCTGTTTTTTTCTTTATTGCTTATTTTTATATTAGGTTCATCAATAAATTGAAACATTATTGTATAATTTTTCACAGATAATGAGTATGAACCTGTTCCGCATTCTGTTGGTATTGTTTCTGAAGTGGAGGGTTGTAAGATTTGGGTTCTGATATTCTGTTGGTCAAAAGCGGCTTATGGTATGATGTATCACTCACGGCTTGAGGCTTATCGATATTACAAAGATTATGCAAAAGAGTGGTTTTGAGGTCCGTTTAGGACAGCAGTATATATCTAAGAAAAATAAGGAAAACATTCTCGATTTGAAATATTTTGTTTGTAGTAAGGAAGGTACAAATCCCGCCCCAAAAGCGGTGCATTGAAGAAGAATTTGAATAGTAGGAAAGTGTCCTCTAAGCGTCGATTGCAAAGCAGTTTTCGGGTTAGGCATATTCTAGGGAAAGGTTATTGGTGTTATGATTTTGTTGAGGGTCATAATCACGGACCTTGTTAGTGAAGAGGATAGCGTTTTTCTTGTTTCTTCTCGTGAAGTTACTTATACTCAGCATGTTTTTCTATATCAAGCTTCACAAGTCAATCTTGGTCCAGTGAAGGGTTTCAATTTACTTAGCGGATATATGGGGAGTATGATTTTATAGGAGCTAGTTCGGTTGATTGTAAAATTATAGGAGAGATGTGCTTGATTTCATAGGGAAGAATGATGCACAGATGTTAGTCGAAATGTTAATGAACAAAAAGGGATTTCTTCTGAACATTTCATTTGAATATGAAACTGGTGAGAATAATGCTTTGACGAATCTTTTTTGGGCTGATGAATATGAAAAGAGGAACTATTATGTTTTTGGCGATGTTATGTCATTTGATGCTACTTCGAACGAATAAGTAAGTTAATTTTTATAACTTTTTAAGTATTAACTTTTATACTTCGTGAAGTTATAAGTTCATCGGCTTTTAAAGATATTCAATTGTACCTTCAAAACCTAATGATCATGTCAATCACACACAAAAATGGTTGCAACAAGATGATGTTCATCGGTATAAAAATTACTTCCCGTTGCCCATCATCTTTGTTCGGTATTTTGTGTCCGTTTGAGATTATCAATGGGATTTAAAACGTAGAAACATCCATTATATAGTAATGGTTCATCAGTTATATTATAATGTAAATGGTTCATCAGTTAGCTAATAATGTAAATGGTTCTTCAGTTATTTTATAATGGTTCATCATTTATATAGTATTGGTTCATCAGTTATATAGTAATGGTTCATCAGTTATATTATAATATAATGTAAATGGTTCATCAGTTAGCTAATAATTTAAATGGTTCTTCAGTTATATAGTAATGGTTCATCAGTTATATAGTAATGTAAATGGTTCATCAGTTAGCTAATAATGTAAATGGTTCTTGAGTTATTTTAATAATGGTTCATCAGTTATATAATATTGGTTCATCAATTGTATAGTAATGGATTATAATTTATATTTTTATAGGTACAAAATGGTTTTGTACCTTTCATGGATTGACAATCACAATCATTGTGTTACATTTGGAGTCGCTTTGTTGTCATCGAAACGAAAGAATCTTACATCTGGTTGCTTGAATGTTTTAAAAGAGCGTTTGTTCGAGCACCAAAGGTTATTGTGACCGACGGGATGGATCAATGAAAGTTGCTATAGAGTCGGTGTTCCGTTATCTCGTCACGATTATGCATGTGGCATATCATGCGTAAGTTGACTTCAAAGGTATGTTATCGATTTTTTCAAAGGTTTGGCCATTAACTTTTTGTTCATCATTAGTAGTATAAAATTAAGTTCATCAATTAGCTCTGTTCATCAGTTTATTGTTGTCCATCAACTATTTTTTCATCTGTTAGTTTTTATAATATTTTGTTTATCAACGAGGTTTTTTTTATATATTATGTTCATCGCTGAGTTACGTTCATCATTAAATTTGATTTTTCTTTTTGTAGGTTGGGCCTGTTTTAGCTAAAGATCTTACTTTCAAAAGGAGAATATCGATATTGTTTGGACCGATAGAATAGAGCCTGAAGAGTTTGAGGATTTGTGGGAGCGATTGTTAGTTGATTTTGATTTGAAGGGACACAAATGGCTTTCAGATATGTATAATTTGAGGCGAAATGGATACCGGCCTATTATAGGGATGAACCGATGTTGGGATTGATGAGAACTTCTTCTAGGTCAGAGAGTGAAAACAATGCTTATGGTAGATTGACAAGTATTGATTTGACTTTATGGGAGTTCTATAATCATTTTGATAGTGTGGTGGGGTGCCAAAGATTTTCTCAACGTAAAATGATCATGACGGTCGTTATACTATTCCGGATATGCACACTGCGAACTTGATTTAGAGCGGAGGCTTGAAATATATATACTCGGTCGATTTTCTTTGATGTTCAAATGAGATTTATGCTACGTGATTTCATGTATGTCGGTTAGTGTTTGGTGATGATTGGCAAAAATATGTTATACAAGATACTGGTGAAGATGAGCAGATTTCTAGGCGACATCGTCAAGTGGAGAGCGTTGTAAATGAAGTTTTTATGAGGTAACATCTTTTTTAATCTGTTCATCGCTTTTTATTAATTAGTTTTTGTTCATCGGTTTTTTATTGTTATAAAATTACTTTTTAATCATCATATCTTTTATTGTTCATCAATTTTTCGTAATTTACCATTGTATGTACTACTTTCTTTTTGGGTCTTGTGTAAACCAGTGAAGACTTTTATCGGTGTTAGTGCAAACGCGTTTTGAGTCATATGGACTTTTATGTCGTCATATCTTTTATGTGCTTCGGTTGTCAAAGGTTAAAAAGTTTCCAAAGAAATACGTGCTTAGGCGTTGGTCAAAGGATTCTCTACCACCTGCATTCGTCATTCAAGCCACGGTGATAGTCGATATGATCCCTGCGTGAGATATTGAGGCAGGTCGAGTATTGTGTGAATCGTTATGCAGATGATCCAGAGCTCTTGCAAAAGTTTAGAGATCATCGAGGTTCGTTAATGGCGAAGGCGAGATCTTGATGTTCCTATACCGAAAAAAGACTAATAGCGAGATAGGCTTGCTTCTATTCTTGGTGTGTCGCAACCGGTAGAGATCATTGTAAATGTTCCAAAACAGAGTTAGTAATCTTGTTGTTCATCGTTAATGTTTTTTTTTAGTTATTATAGGTTAACAGTTAGTTTTTATGATTTTTAAGTTGATGAACATTATTGTTTTTGCTTCATCACCTATTGACTTTTAACTATTATGTTATCACATAGGTTCATCAGTTTGTTGTTAATGTTTTGTTCATCATTTTTTCCCTTGTGTTATGATTTTTTCATTATGTGTTTTCGGCATTTTTGATCATCTAATTTTTATTACGATTTGTTTTCAAAACAGGTTAGTACTAAAGGTTCTAGAAAAGGATTAAGAGTAGTCTTGAGCGTTCAGTTAATCCAAGTGGGAAGTCTAGGAAGAACTGTAGATATTGCAAATGTAGCATGAAAGATCATGATCAAGCCAAGTGCAATGCTATTAGAGTTGAAATTGCTACTAAGAAGGCTAGTGATAAGGCTGCTATAAAAGAGAGCAAGCAAAAGCTTAAGTTGGTCGCTAAGAAGGCGGTTATGCGATATGAATGCTTGTATTGTTACTTAGCTTTTGTTTCCTTTTTCTTTTATTGTCAAAATAAAGGTGTACTTGATATGTTTTTTTTTATACTCTTATATATAATAAAGGTTTAGTTGTTGGTATGTTTGTTCATCAATTTATCAATTTATAGAAGCAAGTACATGTTTGTTCATCAGTTTATTAAAACTATTTGTTCATCAGTTTGTTCTTGAGTTTATTATTAATGTTTTGTTCACCGCTTTAAGAAAAATGTTCACCAGTTTAATAATAACAATAATAATAATTAACTCATCAATTTATCAGTTTATAGAAGCAAGTACATGTTTGTTCATCAGTTTATTAAAACTGTTTGTTCATCAGTTTATTATTAGTGTTTTGTTCATCGCTTTAAGAAAAATGTTCACCAGTTTAATAATAAGAATAATAGTAAGTAATAACAATAATAATAATAATTAACTCATGTACATTTTTCAGTAATTTATCAGTTTATAGAAGCAAGTACATGTTTGTTCATCAGTTTATTAAAACTATTTGTTCATCAGTTTTTGTTCATCAGTTTATTTTAAATGTTTTGTTCATCAGTTTAAGAAAAATGTTCACCAGTTTAATAATAACAATAATAATAATAATAATAATAATAATAATAATAATAATTAACTCATCAATTTATCAGTTTATAGAAGCAAGTACATGTTTGTTCATCAGTTTAATGTTTTGTTCATCAGTTTGTTCATCAATTTAACTCATGTACACCATTCATCAATTTATCTGATGATAGAAGCATGTATAACATGACCAACCAACCAAATATTTCAACATACTTGACAAAAAAAACCCCTCAAATATTCCAGATGTTCATACTAAACAAAACATACTGAATCTAAGTAATGAGAACCAAACATTGTTTTCACTTAGCAACATTGGCGTAGGAATAATATCGAAGTAGTGTTGTCTGACTATTTATGGCTTCAATGATTCTTGTTGGAGTTTTTCCTTGTCTTCAAATCCAATTTGGATATGCTTGAACTTCTTTTTCAATTCCTTCTTTGTTTTCATTGGAGTCAGATAGCAGAATCTTTGTTAGATATTTCATTCTCAAGCTCCTTATCTGCTCCTCTAGTTCTTTTCCTTACGGTACAAATCCGGCATCATATTTTGCCATGCTTCCTTGATATGTTTCCATATGTCGCATGGCGAAAATGCCACAATCAATCACATTTTCTTGTGTTCTCCATGGCATCTCAACAATGCAGAGCTTGTAATCCTTCAAGTTTGCTACGCGTGGATGCTTTTTTTTGCTCAAAAACTTTAAAAAAGTGCTTTTTCAGTAATAACATATTAATAACAATGAGTTTCAGTTACCTTTTAAACGCATTGATGAACGGTGGAATACTTACCAAATTACCCAGATTCCTCCCATATCTAACTCCCAATTTCATATTGTGAAGCATGTTGTCTAGAACGTGAATTTGAGGATCTTTCAAATTGAAGCGGCACAACATAATAATGTTCATCATTGAGCAACATAGGGAAAAATACACGCCATACATGGAGTGTTCATCAGTTTATTAATATACTTTTGTTCATCAGTTTTTTATCTTATAAGAATTAATACAAATAAAATTGTTTAACAGATCTATTTCAAGAATAGAATCATAATTTGGGTATCTGGCGTTATTCATGTTTTCCTCAAACTTGTTATACAGCGAAGCCTTCCTTATATCCCCTTGCATCATCTTCTTTATGCATTTTTCATCAAAATTCATAAGGGTAAGGAGGACTTTATTTTTCTAAAAATATTTTGTTTCTTTTATATAACTTACAATAATCGGTAGTGCGAATAGTTTCTTCAACGTGAGAACTTTTCCTTTTTCACCCATATTCGAAGTGTGTCCACATGTCAATTACCGCATCAATTACTTCATTTCCAAATTGCAAGCTCTCAAAATGTATTCTCGGACCATCAAAAAGTAGGTCTTAAACAAAATATCCTGCCAATTAAAATTAATATAATATTTTAGTAAAAACATTCCTATTTTTGCTTTTGATGAACCAATATAAATTTTAAATTCACGAGCATAATTTAGATTACTTACTCTACATTTCCTTGTGGGAGAAGATAGTCTCAAACAACCTTTTTTCGTTGTCGGTTGGTTTGTTTTTCATGACCACCACTCTCTCTAAGTAAGGAGACTTAAGTGCTTACATCTGGCTTCACTTTTCTTTTTCCCAAGTCTTCTTCTTTTGCAATTTTTCTTTTTGGTGCGGCATTTTTAGCTTTTTAGCAATTGTATTGAATGAACTTAGGCGAGTGGTTTTCGCTTTTAGTTACGGTGTTTCGCTCAACCATGATATCCTCTTCGCTTTTTGTTACGTGCAATTTCACAAATGATATCGGCATTATTATCTTGGGCTTTGGTGTTGAAAATTCTTCAGGTTCAGTTGTTTCAACTTTTGAAGCATCCTTCAGAATTTTTGGCCAAGTATCCTTATCTACGCTTCTCAAGCATGGTGATGATGGTTTCAAGAAAGATAATGTGGCAATTAATTCATCCACACTAATCTCTGGTTTTATCTTTTCATATAAAACGATATCTAGACTCTTATTTTTCTCCACCTCGTGATATTGAACAACGGGAATTCCGGTTTTTCCTTTCGTTTTGACATTCTATATGTTCAAAATCTTTCACGAATTCTGGATCATTGAACATTTGAGTTAGTGTTGGTTCATCAGTTTTTGTTGGTTCATCATGCGTATTGGTTCATCGATGCGTGTTGGTTCATCACCTGTAGATCCTCTTTATGTTCACCGTTTCTTTAGCTTCGGTTCATGTTGAGCCATCTTCATCAATATCTAAATCAGCTTCTTCACCTTGAAATTGTGATTGATGAACAACAATTTCCTTCGAGCTTTCACCCACTCTGTTTACTAACCTATTCATCCATTCCTGTACACCTAACAAAGCTGTATGCCAAGGGTATTTTTCCAATCGACTCTCAACATGTCATCAATTTACGTTTTCAGCTCTTGAAATATTGTTAACATGTTCCTCAATGAATGGTCAAATTTCTGTTATTATTTAAAATTTAATAAATATGATATACAAAATAATTATTACTCTAAGATATATTAAAGATTTTTACCTCTCGTGATTTGAATTGTGAATAAATCCCTTGAAATTCTAAAACCATCGCTGATAATTGTTGTGTGAGCTTAATACTTGTCGCCGATGACAAGCTCTTTTGTTCATCGGTTTACATTACTTCCGCTTCCATCAGTTCAGTCGATTGGATTACGAGTTTCAACACTTTCATCGGTTAGATCATTTGATTTCGAATCTGTTAATTTATTGAATGAAATTTTAAAAATATATCTTAATAACTAATCTATGTTCAATATAAACAAATTTCAAAGATCACATAATTTTTTACCGATCATATCTTCATCAGTCCATTGTTGCTCACCAATATCATCTATATGAACACTCGTTATGTCTTCCCTTGTATGTAGAGTATCATGAAGTGCTTCACCTTCAAATGTATCTTGTGCTGCAATGTCACCATCAATCACAGGCTCTTTCTCTGCACTTTCACCTTCAAACTCGGGCTCTTTCTCTCTAATTACGTCATCATGATTTTCTTTTCAATTTTCTTCGTATTCTATTACTCTTGCTCCTTTTTCAACAACAAAAGGTATTTTTAAGTAACGCTTTTAACATGTTTTACACAATTCATCATTAATATATACATACCAATTCTTACCATCTTTATCGACTTTTTCCACTTCATATATGTTGTGTTCTTACGCGATTACTATTTGTTTTTCTTGTCCATCATCCTTTATTACAAGTTTTTTAATTAAAACTGATGAACATATATGTTTTTAACCGATGAACATATATTTTATTAACTGATGAACATATAATAAAACTGATGAACAAATAATAAAATCATATGTTCATCTGTTATCAAATTATTATACCTTCTTTAGTATTACAACCCTTCTTTGAATCATTCTTTGCTTTTTCAACATCTGCAAAATAGAAGCTAATTAATTTTTTATTTAAAGACGTAAAATCACAGTTCTTTTTAAATAATATGCTTACCTTTAACTTTTTTCTTTTTAGTACAAAGTGTTTTAATCAATACGGTTTGATCTTCTGTTGGCATCAGTTCCGCTATAAGAAAAAAATAGAATATAAGTTACATGTAAATATAATAAAATCATGTGTTCATCAGTTCATCAATTTATTATACCTTCAGTTGTTTTCTTCTCAGTAGTCCTCAGGTCTTTAACCAATGTCTTTGTCATTTTTGGTTTTTTTGAGGGTACTACATCATTCTGTATTTCATCTGCTCCAACATCGTCCATTTCTTCTTCTTCTTCATCGTCCATATCTTCTTCTTCGTCAGTATCTTCTTTCTTTACCATTTTTTTTTCTGTCTTTCCCAAACATCATCTCATCCAATTCAATTATCAAATCTGTTTTCCAGTATTTAAAAGCTGGATATTGTGGATTTTTCAAGCAAGAATTGGCGAATATCAACTGCATTTTTAAGTTAATACATGTATGTTCATCAGTTATCAATTAATACATATCTGTTCATCAGTTAATACATATATGTTCATCAGTTAATACATATATGTTCATCAGTTATCAAGTGATAGAAATTACCTCCAGTAACAAGAGTGGGCCAAAGAAGCGCGTCTTTACGCCCTTCCAAATTGATCTTTGGGACTTCAGATAATCCAACATGTATTCACACCAATCCATTTCTTTCACATTTTCAAGGGAACTTAAAGATGGTATAATGCTTAGATTAAGAGTCCCTGTTGAAACTACATGCGCCATAATAGTTGAAAACATGACTAAAAATTCAACCGAAATAGCCTTCCGCGTCATTTCTCTTTATCTGAATCTTCATTCTTTTGAGCAAATGTTTATTAGCATATAATCTTGACAGTCCGTTGAATTGATTTTTAAATTCTTGGTAAACTGTATTTCCTCTTTCCTTCAACACATCACGTATTTCAACTTCAAAAACGCCCATTGGTAATCCAGGTTGTCGATGAACAACTTCGTGGGTAATCTCAATAGATTTACCAAATACCTTCAAGGTTCCCTGCCGCATCGAACCTTTTAGCAACCAATATCCTAAACGGCTTGGCATTGCATTAATTCCAAACTCCAACATTGATCCAAACCCTAAAGTCAGAATCGCTTCTTTTTGGTCATCAGTTAAATCCTTAATAACTTCAAATAATGGACCTGGGAAAGACTTTATTAAAACCCTATCAAATGTTGAACCTGGTTGGCGAAGTTTTTGATGCAGTTTAGAATCTATGTCATCGGAAAGAACTGGTTTAGATGAACTAGAATTTTTTGTTTTTGAACTTGTTTCAGAATCGGATTGTCCACGTTTGCGTTTAAGAACCTTAGAAACTTCATTTTTTTTCTTGTAAATGCATCCTTACTTGAAATCGTCATCACTTGGTGAATATGCTTTTACTGGAACAGATTTCTTTGCCTTCTTTGAATCTGTACATATCAATCAAAACATAATACATGTATCAAGAATCGATGAACCAAATAAAACCGTGAACAACTAATGATGAACATAACAGGTTGATGATAATAATTTAAACAAAAAACATGATGAACAAAAGATGTTGGCAAGTCAATAATCTTCGCAAACTATCACTATCAATAACGATGAACAAAAAATAACTGATGAACAAGGATATTATCAATAACTGATGAACATAACGTAGAATATCTAAGACTATTATCATCTAACAAAACCAAACAGCATAATAATCTTCGCAAAGAACCACTATCAATAACTGATGAACAAAACCAATAACTTATGAACAAGCCTATTATACTACCTTATAATCAAACCGATGAACATAACATGACTTTGTAAGACTATTATCATCTAACAAAACCAAACTGACCTAATATTCTTCGCAAACAACCACTATCAATAATAGATGAACAAAACCAATAACTGATGAACAAGCCTATTATATTTCCTTATAATCAAACTGATGAACATAACAGACTTTGTAAGACTATTATCATCTAACAAAACCAAATGACCTAATACTCTTTCTCAAACAACCACTATCAATAATCGATGAACAAAACCAATAACTAATGAACAAGCCTATTATACTACCTTATAATCAAACGATGAACATAATGACTTTGTAAGACTATTATCATCTAACAAAACCAAACAAACCTAATATTCTTCGCAAAACAACCACTATCAATAACAGATGAACAAAAACCAATAACTGATGAACAAGCCTATTATACTACCCCTTATAATCAAATGATGAACATAACAGACTTTGTAAGACTATTATCATCTAACAAAACCAAACAACCTAATATTCTTCGCAAACAACCACTATCAATAACAGATGAACAAAACCGATAACTCATGAACAACCCTATTTATAATCAAACTGATGAACATAACATAGACTATCTAAGACTATTATCAATAACTTATGAACTAAACCAATAACTGATGAACAAGCCTATTTATAATCAAGTCGATGAACATAACATAGACTATGTAAAATCATCTAACAAAACCAAACAACCTAATAATCTAAGCAAACTACCACTATAATTAACTGATGAACAAAAAAAATAACTGATGAACATGTAACTGATGAACATAACATATACCTTGTAACAATCTACTTTCCCACTTTCTCATGTATGCAGTACCTTCATTCCCGGGGAGTTTCAGACGGTCGTGTAGGTTTTTCGATCTTTTTTCCTTGAAGAGTTTTTCTATTTTTGTGTCATCTAAAAATTTAAATAAAATAAGATTAAAATAATTCTAATTTTTCTTCCTGAACAGTCAGATACTCTATTTCTCCATCATTTTTTTTCCTTATTTGCTTAAAAATTTAAATAAAATAAAATTAAAATCAGATTATTCAAAAATAACTAATAAACTAACAAATAACTGATGAGAGATGAATGCAAAAACTAAAATTAAAAAAAATTAAACCAAAATTAAAAAATAAATCAACTTACTTTTAGTTTTCATCTTTCCGAGTGCAAATCGTTCACTTTAGTCCGTAAATTTGAGTGAAAATCGGGTTTTTTTTTATCGGAATAATACCTAATTAGATCCCCAATTTAGAGAGAGGATTTTAGAGAGAGGATTTTAGAGGGTTTCGGAGTTTTTTGTGAGAGAGAAATGAGGTGGTAGGGAAGTGAGAAGAGGTGGGAGGAAATATGAAATTACAATTATACCCTTCTATTAGTCAGATACTCTATTTCTCCGCTTTTTTTTTCTAGTTTCAATCCCAACCGTGGGATTGAAATCGGACGGTTACTTTTTCTTTTTAGACTTTTTAATTTATTCACCCTTTGCAAGGGATCGCACCTCTGTGTATTTAATGCATTTTTAAGCTTAAAAGGAA
>OU343222.1:175412573-175669190 GCA_910596185.1 Chrysanthemum makinoi
CTAGTAGACTAGACATCTGGTTCGCTATTTGCATGTGTATAGATACCGTGCTAAGCCTACTAAAAAGCACCTTGAAGCTAAGTTAAATGGGTCTTCGGTATCTCCAAGGAACCATCAATATGGACTTTGGTACCGGAAGGACACCGGTATGTCACTGGTCCTCACGCAGATGCCGCATCATGCAGATGTCAAGATACTTTCGTCCGCAGCACCGAGGTGCTCACGCTTTTGCGATAGCTTGTGTTGGTCTTCAAAGAAGCAATGAGTACTTCTATTTCCTCTACGTAGGTTGAACATAGCCATGTCATCTTGTTGTGCTCAAATCCTATGGATGATCCCAATTATCCACTTGGCTTTGAATTTAACAAAATCCTCTTCTCGTACTATGATAAAAGTGTTATTGTTTCATGCAATAACGCGCAACAACTCTAGAGCAAAGAACATCGACATTTCGACATCATTTCATCGTGGAACAAGTTGAAAAAGGTGTAGTGGAACTATACTTGTAAGGACCGATATCGTTGAAGGCACATCTTCACCAAAGCCCATCCCAGAGAACGTTTTGAGTTTATCCTTCCACGACTTGGTCTTAAGAGCCTACAACCAGAAACACTCAAACGCCTTCAAGAGGAAGAAGAGGAGTAAAAGGTTTTCTTCAACTATCACTTGTAAATATCTATTCGGAAAAAAAAATACAAAATTACAAAACCTTAAAAAAAATAGAAAAATATAAAACTTTCAAAATCCTTAAAACTTTGAAAAATTTTCAAAAAAATATTGTCACTTTGTCATGTTTCTCTCAATTCGATTATATCTACGGTCTTGATGTTGTCATTCAAAGAATGACACGGGACTTTAGATGTTGTTCGAATTCTTTAAAATATATATATATATATATATATATATATATATATATATATATATATATATATATATATATATATATATATATATATATATATATATATATATATATACTAGAAGTTACCAATGTATGGCATGACTTATAATTATTTGTTTGTTGTTTTATGTTAAGTGAAATATATTTTTTAGAATTGTCAAACAATATTATAAAAACAATTGTTTCTTTGGTTTGAGTTGTTTTTTTCTTTTTTTTTTAAGAATTATAAATTATTGTATGGATTGCGTGGATAGTTAATAACACAACATATATAATTTTTACTACATTATGAAATTTATGTATGTTTGTAAAGTTGTAGAGAATGAAAATGTATTAAGTCGATTTGACTATAGAAGTCATGACTTCTTTCCCGTGATCAAACCTTAACCAAGCATATGATTTGTCCTTCTTTTTTGTGAAGGGTGTTATTGAATCAGATTACTTTGATTGCAAAGTAAAGTAATAAAATACCACATACATAACCTATAGTAGAAGGGAGACATTTTAAAAAAAGCTTATATTGACAACATGAACAACCATGAATTGTTTTATTCTTGAAGATATGATAATCGAGACTTATCAAGTGCTTCTTGCAAGTCACTCATCTGCTATTACAAATTTTGAGTTTGTGATACCAGTTTCTTTCTCATTAACATTTGAAGTTATTTCGACAAAAAGCCATCTTCGAATCTTTCAAACCCTCTTCTGCTTGTATAACCCTTTCTTCCCTCTTTTTTTTTTTTTTTACTTTCATCAACTCTTCTACATCATCTTCAAATCATGTCACCGCTTCTCCAATTTTTTCTCCAACCTCTTAATATGTGTTTCGAGCTCACGATTTCCAATTGAGTTTTCGGATACATCAAGAGACTTGGTAAAAGGATCGATACCCTTTGATAAAAGTCATATTAACCCTAAAAAGTCATATTAACTTGAGGCACAATTAGCTTACCAATAACTAAAACTATTGTCTTATTTTTTCAGAGATGAAATATTGGTTTATTTTGGCACAGAAGTTGGAGACAAATGGCAACTCTTGTATAACATGTCCCAAGTCCCAACCCACCACTTTATCTAAAAAATGATTGAATATGACAATATAACATCAAGCGTATCACCATTCATGACTTTATGCTCGATTACTCTTAATATGACATTTTTCTACAAATAAGTTATCCTAGTTAACTCCTATCAACATTGCAACTGTGTCTATCTATTCGCCTACAAATAAAACCTAAGACAACTCTTTGAGCCATGAACCACCACTTTCATTAATATGCAGTAGCTACAAACAAAAGTGGATAATTTCCATGTAACATCGTACACCTCAATAACCTTGTTTTATCGTGTGTGAAAGTCGTGGCATATATATTCGAACCTAAACTAAAGCAATCAGATGTATTCCACATTCTCGTTAAAAGACGAAAAATGTTAACAATAACAATATGAAAACGCAATCTCTATATGAAAGTGATAGCAAAGAAAGGCATGTTTTTCATCACTTTGATGTTCAACCTCAAGTGGTATTAAAAAAAAAAAAAAAAACTCATTATTAGGCAATTAAGGTATTTTACAACTAACCTTACAGCAAGCATGGACCACAAACCTAAGACAACTCTTTGAGCCATGAACCACCACTTTCATTAATATGTAGTAGCTACAAACAAAAGTGGATAATTTCCATGTAACATCGTACACCTCAATAACCTTGTTTTATCGTGTGTGAAAGTCGTGGCATATATATTCGAACCTAAACTAAAGCAATCGTATGTATTCCACATTCTCGTTAAAAGACGAAAAATGTTAACAATAACAATATGAAAACGCAATCTCTATGAAAGTGATAGCGCAAGGCATGTTTTTCATCACTTTGATGTTCAACCTCAAGTGGTATTAAAAAAATAAAAAAAAATATTCATTATTAGGCACATATTTTACAACTAACCTTACGTAAAGCATGGACCACAAACCTAAGACGACCGGAGCTTCTTTGATCTTATTAATTGGCGGCTTGAATTCTACAATCTTTTGTCGATGAAAGCACCACTGGTGAAAATGAAGAAAGATACCAACGTGACAGTTAAAAATACTTCAATCACAATGGTTCCTTTCCATATAACGTAATAGAAACTTTAACACGCACAAATATGTCATCGTTTCTTTCATTTTCATCAACAACGACACCGCTTAGTATTTCTAAATCATTTAAACCTTGAGATCACTATAATCAAATGGAAAAACAGGAAATTCAATTCAATGTAGAAGTTGTCTTGTGTGTCACCATTTTATGAGTCTTTGATCTTGCTATCCGAACTTTTTGCGTAAAACTCCAAAAGGGTTGAAAATTCAATTCTAACGGAATTCACCGGCCAGATTCATATAGAAAGTGGGAGGTCGCTAACGCTATGACCACATAGTTCAACCTATTAGCAATCGTAACAATTTAAGCAGTAAACATGCATTAACCAAACTAACTTTCGCTTCAATTAGACGTTAAATCTTGAAATGCAAAAGAAAATTTCGCTATCTTGACACTAACATATCAAACGATATTGTGCCGTACGATAAAACTAACAAAATGATGACCTAAGTAAACACTTAAAAGTAGCCATATATACTTTTTCTCAGACATACATCATCAAAACGGTGTTCAGATTAGCTTATTTGTCCGTGTGTGGCTTATTTAGGTCCATAAACTCAACTTGATAAGCTAATAAGCCGGAAAAAGTGGGATAATGAGTAAAGTGCCAAGTTGTCGTACTGTGACATTTAATAATTACTTTTGTGCTTTAGTCATTTAAAAAAGGTGTAGACAAATCAAAACTATAAAGTAACAACCTCAAAGAACAGAGTAAACCATCGCAGCCCAAACTTTGGATTCTCGACTCATGATCTGCAACCGAGTCAAATAACACGCTTCGAAATATTAAATTCGCTTCAACCGACGCAACCACTTATCATCTTTGTCCACACCTTCTAACCAACACAAAGCTACTGGATTTCCTTTAGATGTCGACGTAAATGCATCCACCTGCTTATGCACGCCAACAACTAAAATAAACTTTTGAGAATTGAATCGACAAAAGTGAAACCCTTGTTCTTTACAATTCCTTGTTAAAAACATGAGTAATCATTTGAATCAATATTCACTATCATCTTCAGAAGTGTTTGACTTTAAATTTCCATTCACCTTCAACTGGATCGAAGACGTAAACTCACCGCGTGACGCCGCTTTTAGCATCGCTGTGTATCTATCAATCATTGATCCATCCACATCCGTATTCCGCTTTTCTTATTGATGCATTTGATATTTAGAAGCGCTATCTCACCGGTATGTTAAGGCCTTCACCAACGGAGGTTTCTTTGCTCTCATCCATATAAATAATCACCTCTCGATTGTTAAATTGGATAAGAGATTCAAGATCAAGCTTTCTCACACCTGTCTCCCCAAAGAACTCGATACTATATATATGGCGTCAACCACAAAGTCCTTCACACGTGCAGAATAACATGGCTTTCCCTTTCTTTTGCTTCTAACTCTGAAATTTGAGGTTGAGTGTAGTAGTCGGGTTGTTGAAGTTTTGAGGGTACATTAACTATTGTTGCAAACAATTCTTGATCTTTGGTTGGATCCTCTAAACCAGATCAAGACTTGTTATATAACCTAAACATACGAAATCACGACGTCTAGTCGTAATATTAAAAATAGTATTGGCCTTACTCTATTAAGACTAACACTTCTTTCATTGTGTCTATTGTAAAAACTGAATTAAAAAATGTAAAAATTAAAAAGAACTTACCTCTCTCTTTCTCATACATGCTACCTAAAAACTTCTCTTCGTGCATGGTCTCCCTTGATGGCAACTTTTCGCAGTTATAATCAACGCTTGAATTTTATCTTGGAACAAAAGTTTTCGAATCTCCTTGGTGACACTATAATACTGATTCGCATAAACAATTGAAATAATAAGTCATGTGCTACGTTTTATGAGCAACATGAATAACTAAGCTTCAATTTATAACTTTTTCTCTAGTACCGAACGAAACGCTGTGCTCTTTATATCACTTTTAATAGCTTCATATCTTATCCGTTTTATTTTCTTTTACTAATGACTACTATGTTAATATGATTAAATAAGGTATATTATCGAATGACTTAGATTTTTGGATATATTAGCTCCAATAGACATAGCATATGTCAAAATGGAAACAACTTCTTCCATCACCTCTTTCGTAAATTCCCACCTTGATCACCCACACCTGAATCCAATCTCCTTGCACCAACCGATTCATAAATATTCACTAACCTTTTCTCTGCATCATACAACAACTTATCATATGATTCATGCATTTGATCCAATAATATCAACGCATTATGAATTTTTTTCTCACGCTCAATAACCTTTTTTTCTTTTCTCACCATCCGGATCAATCTTATCGATAACGCATCTCATCAAGTCGCATCGACAACAATGTGTCAATCTCTTTAATCTTAGATTTCGCTATATCAATCGGCCGTGATCGTGACGATATAACGTTGTGATAATCATATCCGACATCCGCATCACATAAAATATGACCTTAGATATACATGATTAATAGAAAATTTTAACAACATATTATACTAATAAAAACTTGATCTTATGATTCTAACCTTTTTGGTTTGAAGACGTTATTAGCCAAACGATTGCTTCCACTCTGCTACACATGCACGTAAACGATATAATATAAACAAAAGAAACCTTTATGTGAGGTAGAGGTATCATTAGTTCTATAAACATAATTCCCAAGAACATCATCATCTACTTCATGAACCATCACAACCAAATCCAAAAGGCATCAAAGAAACCAACAATATGTAAAAAATAATAGAGACCATTTGGGTTTTATGAAAAAAGCGCACCTAGGGTGAGGGAAAAAAAATATGAATGAACCGTATATAATTTTTTAGGTATATGTTTTCTTTAGGGCTACCTAAGTTGTAGGGATTCTCCTACATAATTGGTTGCATTGATTTATAATTTTTGACTTGCAACAAATATTCCAAAAAACCATGTTGCCTTAGTGGTAAACACACATGTTATTCATCCAAATAACCAAGGTTCAATCCTTGCAAGGCTCCTTTTTTATAAATAATTTTCAAATATATTTAATAAAAATCCGAAATTTACAAAAATAATTATTAAAAATCCGAAAATTAAATATTATTGCTTAGGTGGACAAAAATAATTATTAAAAATCCAAAAATTAAATATTATTGCTTAGGTGGACAAAAAATTGCTTAGGTGGACAACTTATGATTATGTGCATTGAGGTGGCGTCAGGTGGCATTGATGTGGCATTGAGGTGGCATTAATGCCAAATGCCTCCTGTTATATATAATATAGATATATATATATATATATATATATATATATATATATATATATATATATATATATATATATATATATATATATATATATATTATTTTGGGAGAAAGAGAAACAATGGCTTATTGTCACGTGCAATAACCCGCTTTTCTAAGAAAGAACAGAGCCATGCTTTATCTCTTGTTTAAAACCCAATGCTCGATTCTAAAACAAACGCTTGTCATCAACAAGAAAAATATTTAACTTCAAATATTTTTCCTTCTAAAGATTACTCTGAAAAATATTTGTAATCTTATGAAAACTCAATTGTTTTGAAAACACTTCGGACTCTATTTTTGAAAATCAAATGAACTTCTCAAGTGTCAAAATCTCAATTCATCAATCAACGACTTTCGTCATTGATTGAGGAGGAGAATGATTTTTCAAATTAAATTAAAAAGTGTTCTTTTCAAACAATTTGCACTTAAATGAGTAAGGTCTACTCTAAATGGTTTACAAAATGGTACACAATTGGTTCTAGACCTTGGTTATTATTATGTTTTCAAAAGATAATTATGCATGTTTAATCAATGGAGTTTAAAGTCTCAAAATCCGATCCTTATCAGTTAAAACGCTTTCATAATCAAGTCACAATTCTCCTCAAAAGCCTTCAAAATCAATTTAAATCTACAGAGATCACAAATCTCAAATGATTTGATAATTGTGATCGGGGAAGAATTTGTGATTTAAATTGGATTTAAACTGATAATTCGATAAATGGTTCATAAGTTATGTTTTTCCTCCCAAGTGACAAACGATTTCAAAATTTTCATGCACATGTTGAGGGGTAGCATCTATTTTAAACCTCAAATTATTGAAATGTGACCAATTGTCTCTAAGTGTGTTCCCTCTTATATGTGCAAAACTCTTTCAAACCTCGAAGCACATATTGAGGGGGAGCAAACTTTTGAAAAACCTCATCCTTCCAAAATGCTTTATCTACTTGATTTGATGAGGGAAGTGATGTTGATATCTTTTAGAAAATGGAAATCAAAGAAGTTAATTCTTCCTCTTGCCTCCGTGTGCTAAACGATTTCAAACACATGATGCACATGTTGAGGGGGAGCTCTTTTTCTAAAATATCAAAACAATTAAGATACAAAATGCTTTGATTCTATATCACAAGTATCTTGATTGAGTTTTCAAATGGTTTTCAATTGGTTCCAATGGCAGATGAACAATACCAGAAAGACCGACCAACTTTACTTTATGTATGGTGAGATAAGGATGATAAGGTTAGGTTGAGGTCCCATGATCCGCCGTAATCGAGGGATCTACCAAGGGACAATCCACTAGATAGTGTAGAAGTCCTTAGGTATGATGAAAAAGGAGAAAAGTGAGATATGGGAAGAGTGCGATCGAGATCCAGCCAAGCATCGAATAAACCCAACAAGGTTCTAGTAATGAAGTCTGTAAGCAATCGGGGTTGAAGAATGAAAATGAATTGAATGTGAAAAAGGGTGAAAAGAAATAGCCCTCCATTTATTCAACTATAGAGCGTAAACCGTTCAATTATATACTACTGGTGGTTACCAAGTTAACATCGGTATTGAAGACAAGACGTCATGGACCCAGTGACGCACTGCACTTCAACTTTCCAAACCACTCAAGTTCCTCTTAAAAGGGCTTGTTTCATTCTCACGGGGAACCTACATAATCTATCGACTTTCTCTTAGAGATTGTTGATATTGAAGAAGGAGACCCTCTCCCTAGTCTCCGGCATAAGAACCAAATATGCACAATTGATTCTAGAGCCACGAGATCATCTTATAAATCTCTTTAGGACACTCTCAATGAAGACTCTCTGCACAATGTGGAAAGACAGAATATATCTTATGAGTCCTACGCATTATCCTTGTGGTATTGCCAAAACATCTAAGTGATATGCATTCATATTCACGATGAAGATGGAAAGCCTTCTAGAGCCAACATCAAACAAGCTCGTGGTAGGTGGCATGTGAGATCTATCCAATAGATCAACCATGTGACAACCGACGTAAAACAATGGAGAGATTCAATCTTTTGAATATATCCCGGTTCAGTTATGGATTGACGGGTACCTTTGAAAACCGGTCGTTGTGCTTAAAAACTCTTTTCTTTAACGCCCGACGGTACTTATTTCTCAAAATAAAAGGTGTTTTGATTGATAATTGATTTTCATTAAAACCTTAGTTGTATTGCAAAAACAATTTCTATTGAGCAATACATGATTGTTTTTCAAATCTCTTTTCATCAATCGTGAATCTCGCTTTTCGGGTTCACTCACTCCGTTGTTCTTTTTGAGACGTCTTGCTGAGAACGCTAGAGCAAATTACAACCCCTGGCAAGGAATTTCTTCGAATTATAACGATCACGCAAGCATTTCAATCGATCAACGGGAACCGGGTCGTGTACCTCAATTCAACGAAGTGATCAAAGACACTGCGGCGCTTTATTGCTAACTGTTGTATGTGCACGCCCATGTTTGCGGTGATCAATGAAGCGCGGTCAATCCATAGCCACATGCTCACACATCACATTCATTTCAAAAGAAATCATGATAAGTGCATCAATGACTCTGATATTCTCACTCCATGCTTCTGCTACGCCGCTGCCAATATCATGAATCAACGAAAGCTTCCGCTACTCTGATGAGAATAAATCATGATCCAGAAGGTGAGCATGACGGTCCAAAAGTCACTACATCACATAATACCAACACCACAATGGATGAGTCAGAGATTTAATGTTTTTGATGATCTCAAAGTCTGCACAAAACTCGCACGTGGATCGCTTAAAGACCTCCACTCGATTATCCAAAACATGCAAAAATGAAGAATCAAAGACTATGAGCTACTAACAAAGAACATGAACAAGAATTCAAGAACAATCTTAATGTAATATTGTTTGTTTTCTATGTAATTTAATGTGTGTTTGAGATGACCTCCCTTAGGGGGAGATTGTTAGGATTTGGAAAATCCAGTAGTTAAAGTGTCGGTCACCTCAAGTATATGTAATCGTTAGAAAGCTCGTAGTCGTAGTTATTTAGTGTTAAGTAGTATTTAGTTTTGTAACACCGTGGAGGACGGACGGGTCTTTTCCCAATTGTATGCCCGATCCAAGCCCGTCAGGTGGCGTTCTATGTAATGACTATAAATACTCTCTACCTCCCAAGGTAGATAGTTGGAGCTCATAATAAGATTTTTCTTTCTCTCACTAAAGTTCTCTAAACCTCTAACTTTCTCTCTCTAGAACTCATAATACACCTATATGATCTTATGGTTTAGTGTGTTTGTGAAATCCAATATGTTACAAAAAGTTGACCAAGGCAAAGGGAAGACTCCTGTACTTGAGCAAAAAAAAGAAAGCTCAGATGAAGAGCCACTGGACACTGACTACAGGAAGAAGTTTAAAATCGACTCAACACAAAAAGAGTTTGAACAGAACAAATGCGTGCCCGAGGGTCTAGTGGTGGTGACCAATCTACACCAATTCCTCGATGCAATCAACCCGATAAGAGAATTGGTGCCACCACTTCGAGCAACAACAAAAGAGCCCGGAGGACTCTATTGATTATGACATTGAGAAACCGTAAAGAGAATTAAAAGAAAAAGTCGATGAAGAAGCTCAATTCAGTGAAGAAAAGGCTAAAATCGAAAAGATGACGAAGTGAACTATGATGATTTTCTCGCTTCAACAAATTACTGCTCCAAGGAGGAAACTGAACCTCCTAAGGACCCTAACCTCCTCATGTCTCTTCATCATCGATTCATCCTCTCACTCTTCACCACCCCCATCCGGAAGAACAACCAAATCCACATCCAAATGCGGAAGAAGCCAACGGACTCTTGGATATCTCGAGCAAAGACAAGGATCGTTAAAGATGTCAAACGTCGAAAGAAAGAGCTGCTACAAAAGTTGAATTTTCTCGCGACTGTGTCCGAGATCTTCATGACGAGAATGACAAGATGTCAAAGGGAGTACATCCGTAAGTTCATGCAACGTGATCTTCAAAGGGAAATGAACGAGATGATCAAAGGTTACACTCACAAGTTCCTTCTTGACATCGTTCTAGGTGTGACAAAAGAAATGTACACCGCACAACTCTATCCGAATCTATGGCATTTGGCCAAGCAAACTATGAGATCAACACCTATGACAATAAACATCAATCCAACGATCACAATATTCTCAGATGTCAATTGGTTTCTCGGCTGGTATCTCAAATGTCTAAACGATGCAACATTTAATTCTTACGGGTAAATTGTTTGAAGCATTTTGGAATACCAACTCAAATCAAGATGCAGAAGAAGCTCAAAGGCCTAAACGCCCAAGAGACGATGAAGATAAGGATAAGGATAAAGATGACGAGCCTAAACGTCCAAAGCGGTACTGAGAACCATCATCTATGCTATCACCACCCGAAGGACTTCACCACCAAGACGATCTCTTCCGCCGACAAACCTCGGGACTCGAGTTACCACCCCGCAGAGAGAAAACCGGTGATCACTTTGAGTATACGTGGTGACGATGAGGAAGTCCCTGAGCCCCAACAACAACCCACCTCTCCCGCCTCAACAAAGAATTCATCATCCTCATCAAGGCCAAAGAAGAAAAAGAAGACGTCTAAGGCTGATGTCGTCTCATGGCTAGACGAAGATGACACCGAATTTGAATGGTTTTCTAAACTTGTTGATGCCACTCCCGCCTCTAAGCGATATCCAGATATGGTAGAATGTCGTGCGTTGGAGCATGCCAAGTTACTGCAAAGAAAAGTTTCAGAAGATGATGAAATCAGAGTTGAAACGAATCAAGAATGAAGCATTTCAACTACTCAAAGACAGCTCGGAAAGTGCTATTGAAGTGGAATATCACCTTGAAAATATATCATGAGCCATGTCTAATAACATTGATTTGCTCAACCCTGAAGCAAACATCGACTTCACCAAAAGAGACAACCCTCCATACTACACCGACTGGTCTAAACCTCTACCAACGATTGGTCAACCAGATCAACCTAAGATTCCATTCCGCTACTTCTTCAACAAAGACTTGGAATTTCTTCTACATGGTAGCGATAGTTCAAAGAAATATGCTACATCACTTACACTTCCGTTCCTGGCAGCCATATACTCAAACCAATAGCCATCGAAGAAAAGGCTACCCACATTTTTCCAACAAATGCGGAAGCGGTATGACATTGATGCAATGTGCGGGATTCACCATTGGCCGTAACGTACCAATCTACTACAAAAGCCGCGGGTTCGAAAATCTCAACATGAAGTGTACAATGATAAAGGGATCGCTTCGTAAGCATGTCACCCTTTCGTCTAAATGGGATTACACCTTTCTCAAGACTATTGTGGTCAAAAGACAAGATGAAAGGGACTATGAGTTCGGAAGCGGACTTTAACTTGTCTCTCAACGACATTGAAGACCAGATTCAAAGTCCGTGGAAGAATGAGACATTTCTTGACCAAATTCAATGTGAATACATCAAGTGCTTGCTCATCTTCATCGAAGCATAGTGATCCAAGAACAGTAGAAGATTTACAACTTGTCGCTGAATCGTATCGGACTCTGTGTCAACTTCACCGCACCTCGGCTAGAACTTCGACATCAACCGCCTTCCACAATACACTCTCGTCGACAAACCATTCGAGTAGTTTGTAGAGTGAACTACAACGCAACTTCTTGATGGCGTGTAGAGATCTTCACAAATTTGGGGATCACACATTGAAGAAGGTCGTGACGGCTTGGCTTATAGGTTGAAGGCTATACATGAACGATTGTCTCTAAAGCGATGGAATTCTCGATGAAGGGATGTGAAGAGGATCATCATCGATGAAAGGTTGCATGTAAGGGACGATTCAACACCGAAAGCTTTGTAGGTCGCCCCGTGATTTCTCACCGGCTATCAACTCGACGCATTCCCGAAAGATTGATGGACTACCCGGTACCCCTTAAACTGTTTCAATTTCATATTAATTTGGATGTGTGATTCTATAATGATAATGGCTTGTGCACACATAACAGTGTACAACCCGTTCTTGTAATGAAAGGACCTTGTGGTACGCTTGATTGCCATAATCCTTATAAAAGGAGCAAAAGCTTCTTACTTTTGAGTAAAACCTATCAAACCTTTCAATTTTCAAAGGTTTTGCTCAAAAGAACAAGTAGTTCCCCTTATCTAAACCTCAACCGTTAATATCACTTGTTGAGGGGAGTATTTGATTAAAAACTTTGTTCACAAATTGTTCTTCGTGTAATCTTCCCACAAAACTCAAAATGGTCATATTTATTCTCAACATTTCTTCAAAAATAACATATTTATATGCCATTTTGAGGGGGAGAAAATTATGTGATAAATATGTTGTGAAATTTTAAATCAATCTTTTGTGCTAGGACTTAACCAATGAATGAATAAACCTTAAATGCTAGTAACTCTAAAAGACTTGTCGGGATGGGTAATGATTTAAAGCTAGTTCGCTAGTGATGTAAACGTGTCTCGCAAAGGACTTGTCCGAGTAGAATGTACCATTCGAGAAACTCTTGGTAGACATGAACTTTGTCAGGTTTGACAACCTCTCGAGGATTGTCCACACCTTCAAGGTAGTTATTAGAGCTAGTTGTCACCTAAAAGTCGAATAATGTCTCTTTAATTATGCAACGTAATCATGTCTCGCAAGGAATTGTCTATCTTGAGTCGATCAATTCAAAGTGCGAGTCTTTCCTCACTGTGCAGATTTATGTCAAAACTCTTAACATGCATGTGGGGAGTATTTCGAAAATCAAAACTCTTGAAGTGTACAAACATGTTTTTCATTCACAAACACTTTAAGAGATTTTCATGAAAATGGTTTTATGGCAATGGAGTTATAAGGTGATTAAGGTTAGGAATAATCGTCCTATGATCCGCTAGAGCCGGAGGGATCTACCCAAGGACACCACCAATAGTTAGAATTAGAAGTCCTCAGGTATGGTTATAAAAAGGAGAAAATGAGAATCGGAGAAAGAAGGAGTTGAAGAATTAAAAGAAAAGCAAAGAAAAGGGTGAAAAGAAATAGCCCTCCAGATTATTCAACTTAAGGCGCACAGGGTTCAATTCATATACCGGTCGTCACTTGATGACCCCTATTGAGAGATTAAAAGTCGTCATGGACCCAGTAACGCATGCACTAAACCTCCTTAGCCACTCAAGTTTCTCTCAACAGAAGCTTGTTTCATTCTCACAGGGAACCCTACGTAAACTATCGGCTCTTTCTTAGAGATTGCTGGTATTGAAGAAGGAGCCCTAGTCTCCGCCAGAAAACTAAAGCGCACTATTGAGTCTAGAGCCACGAGATTCATTAAAAGATCTCATAGGTACACTTGACATTTCATCACTTGTTGTTCAACAATAAAACAACAAGGTATCGTTATCGAGTCCTCCACGGATCCTAGCATCTGTTGAGAACATTTATGAGAGGTTCACTATTGTGATCCTCGCTGATTGAATGGAAACTCCGCCATGGTCAACATCAAACGACCGACGGTAGGTCACGGTAACTCCCGGATTACGCTTAGTGTGTCTCATACGGTCTATAGTCGAAGGTGATGCTTCGTGTACCTCGGCACTCATCTCGAACTAGGTGTACTTCGTACATCGCGTTATCTCACTTGTGGGACTCCGCCTTGAACGGCCTTTGTGAGAATTAGAGTTGTGTTTTCACACTATGCGTTAACACTCTCAAGTTCAAACTTGTATGTGCCGGAATCCGCTTATTACTAACCTTTCTTATGTTTTCTTCTTATGGAAGCTCGGAGCGGACCGATGCGTGATTCTTCACATGCTTATACCAACAACATCACTAATGGAAGTTCTCTCAAAAGGCAACACAAAGTCAGAATGATTCTTTGTCAAGTCAAAGAATCTACAAAGTTTAAAGACTAAGAGAACTTCATCGCCAATCCAGCGAAATCAACGCCGAGCATGTTGAGCATGAAGAAAGACGGAGACATTGAGCAACGAATGACCGGATGCACAACAACATACTATCGCTACCATCACAAAGAACAAAGATCTAAGAACAAAGAAAATGATGACGTCAAAGCGTAACTTTTCAAAGGAAACAATTTCTACACGGGGAGATTGTTCGAATCAAGGAAATTCTTCTCACAAGAAAGAAGAATGGCCAAAGCTACTATCACATCAACACCTTCACCGTTCACATCATCAATCACTAACACTTAGGGGGAGATTGTTGGAATCACTCCGAATCTAGAATTCAAGTGTTAGTAATTAATATGTAATAGTTAGCTTAATATGGATTTTATGTTAGTAATCATGCCAAGGCTTATGAAGAAAGCCCATGAGCCTTGGCCCAAGTCCAATAAGGAAAGGAAGGGACTAGGAGTGTTGCCCTAGCTCCCTCTCCTATAAATACCTTTGTAATACCCTTACTTGAGGGTTGGTTGTTCATTTTATTCACTTCACCTTACGGATAAACATTCTTCATTCATACGTGTGTGTGTGCTTGACGTGTTCAACCGAACTCTTCTTCTCTATTTCTTATATTTATGCTTGTGTTACTAAGATGGGAACCTGACATCCTTCTAAAGAACTTTTTGAAGTCCCTTACCGCCATGGCATACTCCTCGTCATCACTATCCGAAGAGGAGTCCTCTTCATCGCTTGAGACCCTCTTGGCTTTAAGGGCAAGAGATTTGTGCTTCTCTTTCACTTTTGAGGCTTCAGAATCTTTAGCAAGGACAAGCTCATAGACCTTTAAGTTTCCTATGAGTTCATCAAGGGTGAGGATTGTCAAGTCTTTTGATTCTTCAATTACCGTCACCTTAGATCTCCACTTGGATGGAAGTGCCCTTAGATATTTCCTAACATGATTACGGCTAGAGAAAGATTCATCAAGTGCTTGTAAAGATGTAATTATAGTATTAAAGTTAGCAAAAGAATGATCTATGCTTTCCTCATCCGATATTGAAAATTGTTCATATTGTTGAACAAATAAGTCTATTTTATTGTTTTTCACTTGTTGATTACCTTGATGAGTTACAACTAAAGAATTCCAAATTTCTTTAGAGGTTTTATACATGGAGATTCTTTCGAATTCCTTTTTGGCTAAAGCATTATATAAAACCATTTTAGCTTCACTATTTTTGCAAAGCTTTTTCTTAATTTCATCGGTGAGTTTATCATGAGGTATGTTAACTAAAATTCCATTTTCAACTTTTGCAGTGGCTTCAAAATCGCCTTCAACAATGATGTACCAAAGATCAATATCTTTAGACTTCACATACGCTTCGAATCTATTTTTCCAATATATAAAACCATTAGTTTCAAGTAGTGGAGTTTGCATGTATTGCCCTTCCTTGTCATTTTCGAACCCATAGTGATCGAAAAGTTTTAAAATACGGTTTACTTTAAAACTTTTATAAACTTAGCTCTTGATGCCAATTGTGGAAAACTAGAAGGGAGGGTTGAATAGTTTTGCCAATTTTAAGTTAGTTTCTAAAAACTTTAGATTCGATGTTATGTGAAATCGTATGGATGAAGATAAAGTATAGATCTAAGAGTAATGCAAGTAAAGAAAGTAAAGTAAGGGATAGAAATGACACAACCGATTTATAGTGGTTCGGCTACAAGGACACCTTCCTTGCCTTACTCCACTCCCCGAGTCACCTACTCGAGAGTTCAAGCACTATGTCAACAAACTCCTTCAACTTGGCGGAGAAGCCTTCACAACGTTGCTTACACCTTTTCCGGTACAAAGCTAAATACCGAGTCCGTAACACGGAGGACCAAACCAACACGACTATTACACAACAAATATGTGAAATATCAAATACAAGATCTTTGCTACAGAAATCTTGTGGAGGAACAAATCAATCAAGGACCCCTTGCTTGGATGACTTGTAGAATGCTCGTGATCTCGCCTTAGATAAGGACCTATATGAGAATCACAATAGAAGAAAGAAGAACAACTCTCTAGATCAAGTGATCTTTTGTTAGAAGAGTGTAAGAATATATGAGAGAGTTAGTAAGAAGAGGGGTGAGTAAAAATGAAGAAATGGCTCTCTATTTATAGGCAAAATCTTGCCACTATTGCACGGATCCCTTGCTTAAGGGATCCGTCTAGTGTAACTCTAGGGATCCGTGGGACGCGCCTCTTTGCCCATGGGTTTTTGGGTTATGGGTCATGGGTCATGGGTTATGGGTTGGTCCATGGTTATTTATTTAGATACAATGTATCTAATAGATGCAATGCATCTAGTCAATGGATCATGGGTTAATACCATGGGTCATGGATATGCTCCATGGGTATGGTTCATGGGTTGTGGTTTTTACCCATCCTAATAAACTATTACAACAAATGATTTATTACAACAATTTGTATTAAATGACTATATGTAAATGCTTTACAAAAAGAACATGTATCCTTATAATTTTACTTATGATAACATTATATTTGTTATCAACAAAACACAAAGTGATCGCTAAATATTAATAAATGTTTTTACGGTTTATTTGTATTAACACTCAGGTACACTTACATCCCTACCATCACTTGCCATTCTATACATTGCTACCATAACATGTTTACATGGAATACCTGTTAGCTCCCATCTCCTACATGTACATGTCCTTAACCTCATATTCACTACACATTGATCATTCCATGGTCCCTTACACTAGTAACTGTCAGCGCCATTCCAAATAACTGAATAGTCATTAGCTTCTTGCTTAATAACCTCAAAAATGGTTGTTGCAGTTGGGGTTAAGGGACCATCAGACCTGTCTATGACTTGTTGCACATTTACTATCCTTTTCATCCAATACTCCCTAATGTATTCTAAACACCCTATTATTGGTTTATCTCTACCATCTGTTGAATGCCTCACAAAGGTTGTTGACCAGAATTTCACACCTAGCTCTGCCTATTTTTTGATTAATGATTCATGATAAGTTAATGTCCACTATATATACACTTAAAACACAAATATGAAAAATGTTATACCTGAAAAAAAGACCTTTACCAAAGTTTGCTGTTATCTTTTGTAAGCACTCATGAGCTTTAGGGTCGAAGTCTTTGAGTTCCTCCATGTACTTTTAAAACTGAACCATAGTGGTTGTTGTTGCACATTTCCACATACGATCCTTGTAAATCCTTCCTTTGAAAATCTGCTTCATGTTGTCATATATGTGTCTAACACAGTATGTGTGTTTAGCAAAAGGAAAAGCTGTTGGATAACTAGTACAATACCTTGTTACAAGTAAGACATAGTAGATTAAAACAAACATATAGTGGATTAAAACATTGCTTATGTGTAATGAATTTGATATAACCAGTGTTAATGGAATCCATTCTACCTTTTGTCTATCTGAGATGAAAGTGTAGTTATAATTTGGTTATAAATCAAGGTCATCACCCAGATTTTGTAAAAACCAAAACCAAGAACTCTTACACTCGACCTCAACAATAGCATCTGCAAGATGGTAAATACCATCGTTACCATCATTACCAACAGCCGTCAAAATTTTCCTCAAATGGTCCTTTTATGAATGCACCATCCAACCCCAATATCTATCTTATTGTAGCTCTATACCCAACTTTAAGTGAACCAATACACACATAAATTCTTTTGAATACCATTGAATTAAGAGTGAGATCTGTGTTGGTTTTCACCTGGATCTTAACTATTGTGTCTAGGTTTCTTGCTTTGAGCTCCATAGCATAATCTCTAAGGAGGGCATACGTTGTTTTTAATCACCTTTCATCTTCTTCTCATCAATTTCCTCGCTATATAAGCTTTATGAAATGATACTTTTATTTGTAACTTATGTTACAATTCAATCTGTAATGCCTTAATTGGGATCCTAAAATTGATAGAAACTATTTGGCTGACATACGTTGAAAGAAACCGAGATGTTTCAATATTAACATCTCTTTTTTGAAGACATTTATGAGCATCAGTCAATATTTTAACCGACCAACACTGCTCATCCCCCCACTTTGAGACGAGTAGGTCATATGGGCAAGGGGGTTTATCATTCTTGAGTTTATAACCTTTAGTATTATCACCCTTACATTTCTTGTCCTTATGGTTTTTGTTTTTCGCAAAATGGCCCTGAGTGTTTGAAGTGGATGACATATCCCCTTCGCAAGTTTTTTATTGAATTTTGTTGAACCAAACACAGTGGCATAGTACTTAGCTCTCACCCTTTGTTTATCACATTAGAGAATTGAAATACCTCTGCTTGACTGCAATGCCTGGATATTTACTATATCAGTCGCTATTTTTCTTGTATCAAACTCTTCTTTCACCTTAAATGCACCTTATATGATTTTACACCTAACCTTATAAGCCCTTCTCAATTCCTTCAACCTTCTCTTTCTTTTAGTTACAGGCTGTTCATCATCAACCTCATCACAGCAGTCAAGCTCATCAAGGTCAATTATAGGTTCACAAAACTCATTCCAAACTCTACTAGCTTCTCTCATATTCTGTTGAATGTTTCCATCTAGTTCAAATGTGAAACCATGCATGTCAACTTCTCGTTCTATTCCGGGCATCTCATTGTCATTATGCTCAAAATCACTAACACCCCCATCTGCTTCTTTCCTCAGTACATCTTCATCTTCAATATCAGGTTCTTCCGTTTCTACAACTTCCTCATCAACCTCTTGGACAGTAGTTTGAAAAATCCCACCCTCATTTTCTAGACATAACTCATCAATCTGCAATATCTTCTAGCCTACTAGTAAGGAATGGATCCTCATCCTAATGCACTGCACTATCTTGTTGGAAGAGGTCGTCTTCAAAAAATGTGTCAGCTTGTTTACCCTTCCCAGGCATAAAAACACCCATATGGTCACAATCACTCTCTTCCAACAGATTTTAGTAACTGAATGCATTGGATGAGGATGGTCGTACCTCATTTTTACAATGCATGAATCCTACATTATCAGCATTAACGGTACTTCAACCAGCGGACAAACATTACTGGTTGAAGCTTGAGTTGGTGCCATTTCATGATTATACTCCTTCTTAGTTACATTAGTTGTACCATTACATTCTATCAAAAAGAATTTTCCTTTATTTTTCTTAACAGGTTCACTGACCACATTATCCTCAACAATTTCTTCAATCACTACACCCTTTGAGGACTGGCAATCCCTAACCACCATAATATTTTTTTCTATCATGTGTTTTTCTATCAAAGATACATCAGACTCTACATAAAAATCTATTTCCTTATACCTTGGCACAAATTTTAACAATGTCAGCACGTCAAGATCCGACATCAAAAGAACTACTCCATCATCTAAAGAGAATCCTGGGACCCTAAAATGGGTAAACAACAACTGATTATTATCACCCAAACCCAGCTCAACTAACATTTGGACCAACTCGTGAATAGAGAACTTCTCACAATCAATTAGGTCTAAATGATAAACCATAGCAAACTCATATACTCTGTCAGGTAGATTAGAAAACTCACCAGTGTAGTGGATTTGAATAATGAAGAGGTTTGGGTACGAACCTGGGAAGATAAAACAAAGAATCCAAAAATCCAAAATCAAAAAACAACCATATCATTTTCATGAATCAAAGTAACCTGCTTTAATTTCCAGATATACAATGCTTCCAAACAAAAGTACAATAAAAAAGTCTTACCATATAGTGCACCAATATCCGGAATCAGTAAACTGCGATCTCTATTTTTCTAGCCAACCATATTTGATCTACATTTAAATTAGGTGATTTGCAAAGTATGGGAAAGTTGGAAGCAAGTAATTCGATAAAAAAATGTGGTATATATGTTGAAAATGTGTATTCGAGTGGCAAAATATAAGATTGCAAAACTTGGTTGTAAAAAATGTCCCTCAACACAAAGGTAGGTGTGCAAGTGGGGTGTCAGGTGAATAAAATAACGGGAAAAGTGAAATAATGAAAATACCTTCACGTGGAACGCACGTGATGACTCACTAACGGGATTTTGTAGTGCTCGTTAGCTAAAATACACGAATTGCAACAAAGTGAAAACCAGATGGACATTGTTCACAAAAAGTGCAACTACCATGAGATTTTTTTGCTATTAAGTTTGTTAATTGACATTTTTCGCAAAAATGGCAAACCATAGGGACATAATTTGCAGTTTACCCATTTATTTAATTTTCATGATTCATTGTTTGGGTGTTCAATATTTGGTTTGTATTGTAAAACTAAATCTTAAATCTAATTTGGTTCTTGCACTTTGATTTTTGTTTGGCTGAATTTACAACGATTTTGTTATTAGAGAGATCGCTCTGCTGACAAAGGGTTTAAGTACGAAATTTGCATTTTTTTTCTTTCAGTGAGGCTGCGCACACTTACTTTCGTTTTCCTTGCTACCTCAATTTTCTCTCTCCGACGATCTACAGACGACTTTTTACCACACTAAAGCAAACTTTTTTTTCTTCAAGAAAAAACCCATTTTTTCCTATATATATCATATCCACTACATTTAAAAAAAAAAAAATAAATAATAATAATAAAAATCACACACACAACTTCTCTCAACTTTACAAAATGTGGCTGATAACCCAAATGAAGTGAGACAAACATTCATCAGAAAAATACGAAGGGAACTAGCTACTGAGGTGAAATTGGCAAATGAATTGTTGACCGAGTTGGGACATATTCTTGAGCAACTGCAAAGCCGTACTCCATAAATGGAGAGGTTGCGTTCCATTCTGGAGTAGCCTCTCTTTAGCTACGGTCTACACACTCTCCTTATGAGCCATGTAGCAAATATACGTACCACCAACAATTTAAGGACAACAAGAGAGGAAGCGTTGCTGAGAAATAAGAATTCATTGCGATTTACAGAGCATTATAAAAGCTCGAACCATGTTTAGCTGGCGACCTTATGTGTTTTAACTTCCGTATCGTAATTTGTAATTTTATTTCAATGTCGTATTCTACTTTGCTATTTCAATAATTAAAAGTGCGTATTCTACTTTGTATCTTCATACTTGAAAAAAATTTCACTAATATAAATATAAATAGATATTACAGAACGAAATTTAAAAAACAATACAAAAACACAATACTTCTACTTATTTTTTAGATGCATCCAAACAAATTTAGAATTCATTTGTTTTTCTAATTTTTCCGCCTTTCTAAACAAAGAATTATTCATCTCGTAATCGAAATCAGATTCTTGTTTCAAATAAGTATCGATCAAAGCACATTTCTCAAGTGGAATGTCACTGTATTCATCGTATGCTTTCCTCAGATCATCTTTAGCTATGCTTGTATTATCAAATTCTACGGCTAAGTTCATAAAGGCTTGCTAGCGAACTTTATCCTCGTCGATTTGTTTCTGAACCATAACTTTTATTTCATCAACATATGTGGAAGCGAAAGCCACTTAAAAAAGTTGATAAAAATGTATATAAATTGTATATAGAAATAGAATAATAAAATAAATAGGGTATTTATAGGGTAAAAAAGTTTAATTTTTTAAAAGTTATTTTTTTTAAACGTATCAAATAGATGATTTTTGAAACACATATACATCCCTCAACAATGGTTGGGTTCTCGACCAAAATCTCCTTCCGACCGACCTTGACCGACACACCTACACCAAAGGCAACCGAGCTGACCGACTGGCAACCGAAGGTCCACCGACCTTGGTGTGCCCAACCTGAATTAAACAGTTTTTGTCAACATTTACATTAATTTTTTCACAAGTTTTTCTTTGCGTACTAAATAAGTAGGAGAAATTATAGTATGACTTAGGATATGTTTGGCAAAACTAGCTGTAAACTGCATACTATAAGCTGTAAACTGCAAAGCTGTTAAATGAGCTATAAGCTATATATTTTTTTCAATAAAAAAGTGTTTGAGAAATTAGCTGTTAATTGTAATTATAAGTTGTTAACTGTAATTTTATGTTTTAATAGCTCCGAATTTTTTTTAAAAGCTTCATGAATAAGCTTTTCATTTTGGAGCTACTTATTTAAAATAAAATCTTGAAGTTGATGTATCCAAACAAAGCTACTTGTTTTGAAAAAGATTGTTTTTAGAACAAAATGCTTATAGCTCGAAAAAAGCTTCAAAAAATGCCTACCAAACGGGCCCTTAGCCAAACGAATATAGTAATGTCGTAATTGAATAGGATGGCTTGCTCCTTTCCTTAATCACTTACTTGATCGAGTCAAACAACGCGTAAATCATCGAAGGAAAGACGTAATGTGGATAAGTAAGAAATGGTATTAACTAAAGGTGCTATATAATCGACAGATAGACAGTAATGGAGATAAGCAATAAATGGTATTTAATCAAATAGTTTAGTCAAACTCAAAGTGGTCCATGACATGGTAAGAAAAGAGCTATTCCCCAAATAATTGATTTTAAGGACAATGAGGAACATACTCATTTTAGCAAACTATACGAGTGCCCGATAATAACGAAAAGACTGTATTTGAGATACTTTGGTTAAGTGTTTTGAGTAACGTTTATACATACTACATAAAATAATCAAAATATAATTAGTTAATTTTTTTAATGCACGATAATTTAAATAAAAATAAAACATGACAACAATTTGTTGGCGGTCATTGTTTTCGTTGTCTTTAAGTTTTTTTAGTTTGATATGGAGGTCTGGTGTTGTCTTTTGGGTATGCTTGATTTCAGGGAATAAGGTCATCCTTGGTTTGTGTTGACATTCTTATGTTAATAAAAGTTCATGTTTATGGTATAATAGTGGGATCATTGTTCTTGGTTTTTGTTACTTTAAAAAGACAATGTAGTTAGTATAGATTGTTGTTAATGGTGTTTTTGGCTCATTGAAAACATTAAACTAGTATTGAATTCTGATTTATGTAAATGAGTACATGATGTTGTCAAATTGAATCAACTTTGACTTATAAGAGTCAACAATTTGCTTTTAGTTGCTGAATCTTTATGCAACAAATTGGCCTTTTGGTTGCTCAACAACTTTGACTTATAATAGTCAATAATTCTTTGGTTGATTGAAAACATTAAATTGATACGAAACTGTGATTTCTGTAAACAAGTACATGATGTTGTCAAAGCAAAAAAACTTTGACTTATAATAGCCAACAATTAGCCTTTTGGTTGATGAATCATTATGTAACAAATTGGCGTTTTGGTTACTGAATCATTATGCAGCAAATCTGCCTAAACTAAACAACAACCATGATAAATCCAAATGATAAAAAAATGATTACAAATACGATTTCAAATCAACGTGTCTTAATACCAAACATGCATAATGATTGAATAGTCTTAAAATACACAAATATAAACCATAAAATGAAATGCAACATTGTTTTAGTTTATTGCACCATTAGACTGGTGTTAACTTACTTGGCTTACTTTCCTATCTTCCTTTTTCTCTTGATTTGTTTTTCTTTTGACCTCCAACATTCACTGTTACTTGTGATCCCACTGGCTGACTTATGCTTTTTGATGCTTCAGTTGCTTGTGATCCCACTAGTTGACTTGTCCCTGCTAATACCTCAATTATTGTGATCCCACTAGTTGACCAGTGCTTCCTAATACCTCATTTGGTACTCATTCCTTTCTTGTTCCATTACCCTTATTCTTTTTTCTATTGACTTGGTTGTCTCTTGGACCTGTACAATCTCTCCTATTATGACCCTTTCCACCACACTTACCACAAGAGATTGTAGTGCCCTGCAGTTTGAGCAAATGACGATACCAAATGCACATTGAGAAAGTTGAAATCTTTTACTCAATACCACTTAGTCTATTAATAACACCATTTGTACTTTTTAATGGTTATATATCTTATTAGAAATGAATTAAAGATTTACAATGGAATAGATCATGGCAAACTATTCCGGTTGATGGCAAATGTAACTCTTCTATTAGAACCATTAGTTTCTGCTAGCTTTGCTTAGTTCATTCCTAGGAGAGAGGATCCTATCAACTGTAATGCTAAGTATTACTTTATGTATTTTTTTAAGATATCTACTTAAATCGGTTACAAAGTTTTGTTTAAATAGGAAGGGAATATTGTGGATGCACATGGGTATAGTAGTTTTCCAACTGGATGTAGATAGCACGTGCCTAGTAAACTAGGTAAAGCGTGCTTTTGGTTTTCCAATGGTGACAACCTTTTGTACCCAAAATCTTGCTTTATCGTCCTTTGATAAGACCATTTACTTATCTCCGCAAGAAGTTTCCCGCCCATTTATCATAGACTAAGTTTCTTTTCAGAGATAATTCCTCAAGATCAAAGAGATATTTGTCATATCTCAGTGCCTCTGGTGTTATTTGTAGCTCCTCATACCTTGCTCTCTGACACCGCATCAGTTTACAAAGTGTTTCTTCAGTTGGTATTTGACTTCCCTGAAGCTTGGCTACTGTTTTAACTTTATACAACGCTCACTGACTTCTCTTTATCAGTGAGTTGGTCTTATTGATAACTATCAGTGACCAATGTTCAATGATAACTTGTCAGTGAGCTATAATATCTGATACTCATTAGGGAGTAATACTTTCTGATAACCATTAGAGAGCAAGACTTCTGATTTCCATCAGGGGATGTTTTACTCTTTGATCCTTATTAGTAAGTGTTGTTCTCCCTAATCCCTATCAGAGACTTAATAAATTAGGCTATTGTATTTTTAAATACATGTTAGAGACAATTGGGTTAAAAATTAGACCCAACAATCTCTTCTTATTTGAATATACAAATAACATAATCTTAATCAGTAGTAAGTGAGCATAACGACTTCTTCTTACATACTGACTTACAACAAGGAATAAATTATTTAAACAATTATTTTGATTCCTTATTTTTTCCAAACTGAAATAGACTCGCGGATCTTGAACTATCGTCGTCAGAGATCATGAGTCACTTGTGGTTCAGCTTCCATATAGTACTATGCTATTCTAAGTGAGCCAGAGACCATTTGGTCAGCTTTTTCTAGCCAATAGTGTCCTCCTATTTAAATAAAGGAATAGCCTAGATTAATTAGCTGTAAGTGAGCATAAAGGCTTCTTCTTACAACTAAAGTACAACAAAGAATAAAAGAAAAATCAATAAGCTTGATTCTTTGTTGTTGATGTCTTCTGGTGAGGTTTTTTGGAAGATCATTGACTGCCTTGTTTAATAAACACTCCCTGATGCACTTGATGTGCACTCTCTGAAGACATCTCCTCTTCCTCGGATGCTCCCTTCTTTATTTTACTTTTGTTGCTCCAATTTGCAATAATGCTTAATTCTTCTTTCTTTTTCTTGGTAGCTTCTGAGAGTAACCATAACCACACTTATAGCTTTTGTGTCTTAATATCATATTTTTACAAGAACCTTCGTACAGAAGTTTTCAAGATGAAAACTGATGCAGGTTTTCATGACCAGGTTTTAATATTTATAAAGTCTCGTTATACCTATGGTCTAACCTAATGCACTAACAGGCAGTGTACCCGGTCGTGTGTAGTGTAGTATTCGGTAAAACCGAGGTCGTCCCAAGAGCTATGTGTGCGGATTTAAACTAAGTCTAGGTGTCACAGATTTTAAGGTAAAATAATTAATTAACTACTAAAATAAGAAAATAAAGAAAGAAAATAGAGGTTAGGGTTGTGATCAATAGGGGAGAAGTGTGCTAACCTAGTTATTCATCCTATCTAGCTAAGTTCATATTTAATTACTTCCAATTACTTCAAGTGGGGGTAAAAGTCGCTAGGACAACATTTGGTCAGTTCGTCCTAACCTATCAGCAAAGGGTTCCACTGGAGATGTCAGGTGACCCGTCGAAAGTCCAGTTGTTCTTAGTCCCCTAAGCCAAGTCATGAAGTATCGCTACATGCAAGATTTGTAACAATGAGTGCCCGGGCGCTAGCATCTTAAACACTCATCCCTGACTTCTTAAGTTCATCCAAACGGTAGGTGATCAGTTGGTCAAATCGCACAAGCGAAGAAGGGTCGTCAGTTGGTCATATCTTACCCTTCCCACTCAGTCTACTTACTTAGGGTCAGTTAGTCACATCTCCTAAGTAACTAGCCACTACCGCCATTCAAAACTACCGAAACAAGGGTAGCTACCAACAAACTATGCATGCATACACTAGAAATAATTATACGGAAGCAATGTAAACATAAACAAAGCAATTAAGGAATCATAACTAGGCTAGCACCAGAGGTGCTTAGCCGCTCATATTAACTAAAACAATCGATTCAATGTTTAACATTATGAAATACATGAATTGAAAGTAATGAAAAGATAAAATGCTAATGTTTATCGTATGTGAGTGATTTCTCCCTTGGAGATGGCTCCGTATGCTCCCTAAGATCTACCTTCAACCTTCTACTCACGTTCACTGATGTTGTGTGTGAAATGGGATGATTAGAAATGATGGAATTCGAGTGGTATTTATAGGCGGATCGGTTACGGCGTAACTTAAGTTCAGAGTTACGCCGTAACACCATTATCTTCGTAATTTGCACTGAAAATGCTGGTTACGGCGTAACATCTGGAAAGAGTTATGCCGTATCTTCAATAAATCCTGGTTACGCCGTAGTTGAGACAATAGTTACGGCGTAGCTTGCAGCGGCGCGAAACCTCATTTGACCTAGTTAGTTACGTCGTAATCTTTGGAGAGAGTTACGCCGTAATCTTTAGTTGAGTTGGTTTTCTCGAGCCACGCTCGCTACTTGGCGTATGTGAGGGGGAGTTACGCCGTAACATCTTCAAAATGAGCATACTATCATATATCTTCAATAAACTCTCCAAATCCGTTTCTCTTTAGCTCCAATGCTCGTAATTTACCTGAAAGTGAAATATAGAGGAAAACAAGCGTAAATCCATATAAATGATATAAAATACGAGCATTATTGGGGGAAATTGACACTTAATATTCAGGACTATTTGATGTTATCAAATATCCCCCTACTTGAACTCTACTTGCCCTCAAGTAGATTTTATTAGATAGATTCCTAAAAAGATATCTCCCATTACCTGGAAAATATAAGTTTACAAATCCCTTATGCTAGAATAAAACAAAGCCGAACACCTCACGAAATGGAAACAAAACACTCAAATCTCTCAACTATTCTAAGTGTCAATTTCGGGGTGATCACTCATTGCACAATGATAGCATGTATTCTATCATAAGCTTGGCGGTTACACAAATCTCCACCACTAGAGTTAAGGACAAAAACAATTCTTGAAGGCAATATGGGTAGACATGACAAAGGTTAAGGGTGATTTGTCATTACTATCATGTCACGGCGAAGTGGAAAAAATCAATGATACATGACCAAATCCATGGCCAAGACACCAAACATTGCTCGTTGCATCACCTAGACACGCTTCATGACTAAGGGGTAGGATAAGACATGGGATAAAATTGGTGTAAAATAAAATCAAGCGGATAGTCTAAATCTAAAACCAAGTCATCACCACATACCATTCGTCCAAAGTTCAAGTTTCGAAGTTAAGAAACCGGATCATGATATTACTAAGTAGATGTGCCATTAGAGGACGTCATGATGGGCACACTTCCAATCTGCATTCTTCAAATGTGACTGAGGTGGCCTCCTCGATACTAAATCTATAGTAAGCTCAAATCAATAGTGCTTATAACATCGCACTTTACAATCAAATGAACAACAATAGTGCTTATATATATATATATATATATAAGAGGAGGCATGCCACATATTATTCTACGTGTCATCCCATAATGCCACGTCATTAATCCATGTCATCATAGAATACATGTGGCATTTTTTAAAATACATGTGGTATTTTTATTTTAAATTTGATTTGATTTTAGTGTTTTTATAATTTTAATTTATAAAATTTGGATATTGACTCTTAATTTTCGTCTGATTTTAAATAAATAAAAAAAACCCTACCAGGATTCGAACTCACAACCTTACACATGTTATTAAGCACTTTAACCACCAAACCACCAATGTTTTTTTGTTAATATTGTGCATGCCATAATCTATATAGGATATTGTATTGTTAATATGTATAATTATATATTCCTTAATTATAGGTTTAAAATCTTTTTCGTTAATATGACCTTTTATTCATTAAGCTATGAAAATCATTCGGTATTCTTTCCTACAAGCAAAAACACAGCAAAACCCTAAAACAAAAATCCTAAACAAAAAAACACCCCAAACAAAAAAGAAGTTCAGTTTATATTTTGCAGTTCAGTTTATATTTTGCATGAAGTGCACTGTGACCATGATTGTGATCAAGCAGGCTAAAGTTGCACCATCAAAGAAACCTGCAGCTGTTGCTGCACCCAAGGTTTGTAGTCCATGAATAAATACGTGTATACAGTTCTGATGTCAAGTTTCTATAAAAGCTATTCATTTCTTATTGCAGGGCCATGCTTGCTAAACTATGGACACATAGGGAATCCCATATCCTTCCCCTTTCTCTTTTCCAATGTAAGTTTTATTGTGATAATCTTACATTTATATGCAGAATGTTTTCTTAATAGGTGACATATTTTTAAATTTGCATAGAAGTTAGTTAGGTTTTTGTTTTTATTATAATCATGATAAGTCATAATTTTCTGAAAACCAAGAGTTCTAAAATTTAAGCTCATATTTGTTTTGTTTGTTTTTTATTTGTTTTGTTTGTTAATTAGGTTTTTGTTTGTTTTTTGTTTGTTTTATTTGTTAATTAGGTTTTTGTTTATTTTATTATATTTGTAAATTTGATTCTGTATACTTGGATCAGCTAGCCATTGGCAAAGAGACGGGCCGCAGGCTTGGAATGGGAACAAATGTGTATCTATCTTCCTCCCTCCTTGGCCAACACAAAGACGCAGATACTGCAAATATTCCAATTGAGGAGCTAATTGAGAAAACTAGTTTTGCTGGTGTTTTTACGGGTATGGAAATATAAATTAATTGTTTTCAAATTTACATGTACAAATAATATAGAATTTAAGCCGTTGAAGGGGTTGAGTTCATAGCATAAGTATGAGATTGTGAAGAAGCTACAGGAGAGAAAACATATATGTGGAATGACCGGAGATGGTGTGAATGAAGTGTCGGCATTAAAGAGGGCTTGTCTTGATGCTCTTGATGCATTTCGGTGCATCCGATATTGTCCTGACCGAGCGGACTAAGTGTCATTGTCAGTGCAGTTTTATAATCTTATTTTACCAGATATGTAGAGTTTTCTCTTTTCACAAGTATATTCTTTTAAAAACTTACAACTTTGTGTACACTCAAATATTGATTTGACAGCCGTAGCTCTTATAATTATAGCTGATTGACACTTTGGTGGTCTTTGCAAGCCCATTGGGATGGCAACAATGCTAAATGTCAGAGCTTAGGGGAAGATAATAACATAACAGTGAAGCTTGATATAAACAAGAGCCTAGAGAAAGATAATAACGGGATAGAGAATTTGGATAATGAAGATTAGGAAAGTGATTGTAGAAAGCACATTATTTTACACTAAATCCATCTGCATTCAGCCTTCGTCTTTCCTACAACAATCTCAAGCATTTTTGTTGTGTGATTAATCTTTAAGTCTTATGACAATGATTTATGATCATTGTAAAGCCTTTTACAACGCTATGAAAGATCAAAGAAGCGTGGTTCGTTGTTCATCATCTCTCGCTACTCCTTAGCTCTCATCTTCTTTTCGTGTGTAACAAAGATGATAAAAAGAAAACTGATATAGAAGTGGTGATTATCGCACCTTCAAGAGAACTTGGTATGCAGATTGTTAGATAACTCGAGAAGTTATTGGGACCTAAAAACAAAAGATTCGTTCAACAACTTTTCGGTGGCACAAACATGTCAAGGCAAGAAGAAGCATTAAAGAAAAACAACCCCGTTATCATTGTCGGGACACCCGGAGGAATTGCTGAAATCAATTCTTTAGGAAAGATTCACACCCACGGATGCAGGTACCTAATTCTAGATGAAATTGCTCAGCTTTTATCTTTTCATTTTCGTGAAGATATGGATAGAATAATCGGACACGTGGGTAAAAATGTTGATTCTGGCCCAACCCAGAACTCAGAAACCGAAACCAAGAAACGGGTCGAGAGACAAATGGTCATGGTATCTGCAATAGTTCCATTTGCAATAATAAGAATGGTCAGGAGTTGGGGTCGTGACCCAATACTCGTGCAAGCCAAAAAAGTGGCCCCACTAAAATCCATCCCTCGTCCGGCTGGACCCGTTAACTTAACCCCAAGACCTAGCTCCAGTTCAAACGCTGGGTCAGATTTGCAGCAAACTAACGCGATTTCTAAAAGTCTACCACCATCTTTAAAGCACTACTACTGTGTTTCAAGGCTGCAACATAAAGTCGATACTGTAAGAAGATGTTTACATACTCTTGATGCAAAAATCATTATAGTTTTCATGAATCACACCCACCAACTAAAAGATGCTGTTTTCAAGCTGCAAGCACGTGGTTGGTAGCAGAGGAATTACACGATGATCTTGGCAAACTCTCAAGATTAACAATCACGGTGGTTTCTACTAATGTTTAACCTTACTAAAACTTAATATTCAGTTTCATTTTTGAGGATATGGGGTAATTTTAAAAGAAGCGTGATTGAGACCAAGAATGGTGTTGCTGCAATTAAATAGAAAGTCATCTAATTAGAAATCAAATGAAGTAATTTTCGGTTTTTGTACAACTAATTTGCAGAAAAGGACACATTTTACATCTACTAAACCCTATTATTATGCATTTGTGCAGTTCTCTCTCAAATGATGATGATATTGAAAACAGGCTCTCCGCTACTTGACGCATATGAACTAGAGCAGGTTGTGAATATTGTAATAAACCCACATGCGTTTCCTTATCCACAAACCCCGGGTCAGCTGCTGGAGGCTGCACTAGGCAAGGGGTTGCCTTAGGTGGCTCCTAAAATATGCCACCCCTTTTTTTACTCCTACAGTTGAGACCATAACTGACCAGCTTCACAGGTATATAAAAGACTAGCCTACCTCATTTGGATGTTTTTGTATTTCTCGAGAGAATTTTTTTATCTTCCCCTATCAGTTTGCATTTGCAGGTGTGGATTTTCTAGATGGGGAAATGAGAGAGTTTATGATGGGCAAACAGGTGAAAAGGTCGAGTCACTCATGTTCATGGGCCCAACATTTTACCAAAAGCTTGTCCACGTATCTGAAGATAAAGTCAAATTCTGTAACATTGGCCATGTTCATCCTCTCACATGACATCCAGTGGCCAAGTTTGGGAGATGGAGAGGGACTGCATCATAGCCCATGGTTATACTGTTATGTCTTCGAATATGGTATAACAGGTTAGTTGGAATAAAGATCCTTTGGTTTATTGTTATCAGGTTTCACTATTTTAACAAATGTCTATTTCATTTTAGTAACCAATTAGAGGAGATGCTGAACCCATAGATGGGTCGTGATAATACATTATATGTGAAGGGTTATATGTTTTAAGACCTGTGATGATGGGGTCTTGTCAACATGTGAAGTGGATTAACTGAATAAGATATGGTACAATAGATCCATATTCCAAGTCGGAAACACATTTATACATATGACATGCAGAAATCAAAATTTGCCAAAATTAATCATCAATCTCAATTCTGCAGGTTCAATGGTAAGATAGAAGTCAGAAGAACTCCGTATCATACAATTTGAAACTTAAACATTTATAGAAGTCAGTGTAGCATTCATTCTTAGCTATAAGCCTATAAGAGTCAAACATACACAAATTGAAGACATTGTGTGGCTTTCACAGTGCACATAAACTGGATGGTCGTTGAAAGCTTATATATTATAATGTCATGGATTTCATATTTAAGTTTTTAACTTTTGATTAGGTATCAATTGGATAATCAATATTAACTTTTATATTCTATTTAGAAGTTTTATCGTTTAAATTCTCTTCGAAAGGTGTGAGAATTATTGATTAGTTTTGATTGCTTGGATATTCTATTGGAGGTTGCCATCTTTCGAGAAGAGAGGAATATTATCGATCTCATTATCATGCTCCTAAGAACTTTGAGGTAAGAAAACATTTTATTGTAATGTGGAAGTGACTATCATGGGCATTATAGTGTTTTGGATGGTTTTCCAAGATGACTGAAATTAGAATACATATCTCTAATTTTGTTTGGCTATAGAAATAACACCAGTCCATCGAGATTATAGGGCATCTCTTTAGAGAGATAACTTTATTTTTCAAAAAGGTACTACTTTTCACTAATTTTTGGATATGCAGTTGAAGTGAGAGACATTTAGCATTGTTGTCTTTGTCGCAATTTGATGCACCGAAGTGCCAAATATCTTATCTGGACATTGACACTCAAAAATATTTGTTACTATTCTCATTTCAGTTATAGGAACTTATTTCCCATGCAAATCCGCAAGTGGATCAACTCTGGCTCATGAAGTGGTTGTTGAAACTCAGTAAGGATATTTCTTTGTTCTTACCCTTCTTTTATTTCATGTTGTTTACTAAGGCTAAACACAAAGTACTTTAGTGTTGAACTCGTAAATTAGTAGTATCTTTGGAGTCTAGAAAATAGAGACAAATAAATACAAAAGGATGTTGATTTAGTGTGATCTGGGTAAAAAGTGAGGGATATTAGGATGCTTAAACATGTCGATGATGTCTAAGTGGTTCATATATTAGCTTTTTAATTTTCAATATGGATTCAGAAGTCATCAAGTCTAGCCGGAAGGGACCAAAAGTGACAAACCTCGCGTTGCTTATCTCTGTAATTACATCTTCTTTTCTCTAATACTTCATTTCATACTTAGATCCAATCTCTTAAATCATAATTATAAATATAACTGTTTTGTAAAGTTGGTGCGTTGTATTTTAGTCATTTCTATTGTTGCCTTGACTAGAGTACTTAAGTATACCGGTTAGGAGATAATTTGAACACCTCAAATGTATAACAGTACAAGCAACTAAAGCAGGACTAGAATAATGTACACATATATAATGCATGGATTGGAGTATCTCAATCAATCCTTGATGTGTGCAAATCGATTGCCTTACCAGATTAAATCTTTCTTATTCAAAATTAGCATACTATTTGAGTTAGCCAACAAAGCAGTCCATAAGGAAAGTGAAGTACGTCAAATGATTCACTGTAGACCTGTGTGGTGAGTTGAAGGATGAAAGCCAAAATCTGCCAAGTATTTCCTAACCAATTACTTTTGTATCGTAAATTACTATTGGTTCTATCCTGTGTGGTGAGTTAAAAGGATGACAGCCACCATAGCTCATTTAATACTTATTTTTGGTGTTATCCTTATCTTAATCAATTAATGGGTATTTTTTTGTTGGATCAGGTTTTGGTGCTATCCTAATAATCACTCGCTGTTGGAACAAGCAAACAACAAGACGCGCTTGCCAAGTTGTTAAGGTTCAATGACGTTCTTTTAACTTCAGAAGAGGTTCTCATTTTAACTTCTTCCAATTAGGTTATTTACTTCTCCTTAATGGACTTTATGCTTTGGTAGTGGTGCGAAAAGCATCTCGATTTTTTGGAATTTGAATGCATGAATTCAATGAATGTCTGTGATGTTTCAATATTTGTACGGCTTGTTGTAACATTAACACATGGGTATAAGTTCAAAAAATGCATCTTGATCATGGACCAGTGATTCTTATCTTTCCGTTTTATATACTACTCTATCAGTAGAAGCAAAAATACTTTAACGTTTGTTTTTCTGATCATAAGACTAGAAATATGTGTATGGTAGTTTTCAGAATCACATGTTGTTACGATTATCTGTTTTTACACCTATGTGCATCAGATCGATTTATAATGCTTTTCAATTTAATTAACACTTGCTCATTGTGTTTTCATTTACTAATACATTGGTGGAAATAACTCCGCATTCTCTTTTTAACAAGCTCCTGATGCATATTTGCGTTTTCTATTTGGTTCTTCGAGCCCTTGACACAATCGGTATGTTCCATTCTTCTATTGCAGGGTCTTTTGTAGTTCACTGTATTTTACATAAAAAGTCAAAAAGGATACTTGAGCGTTTAATGTAAAGGTCTTTATGACCTACTGCCTATTTTGGTTTTTCTTATGTTACTGATAAATATGTAGCAAAACTTGTTATTAGCCCTCATGGCATATTGCGGTTAATTTTTTTTGTAATATATATTAATTTACTATATATGAAACAACAGTGCTTACTACTCTGCATCTGATTTAAACAAGTTTATCGTCTTACCCTTTGTTCAGAGGATGATACAAGCATGGATACTATGGTTAAGATACCTATTCTGATGGAATTCCATGATCATACATATGATCCTGATTGGCACTTTGAATGTGAGTATTGGATATATCGCCCAACTCTAATCTTGTGTCATTCAATATATATGATTTACTTGCTAAACATAGTCGTTTCTTTTATTAAAAGGTGGTACAAAGGAATACAAGATTCTCATGGACCAGTTCCATCATGTTTCTACTGCTTTTTTAGAGCTTAATGGAAGGTCGCATTTACATATATAACTATTGTTTGTAGTTAGGTATCTTGCATTTTCATCCTGAGCCAAAAGTCTTCAACTATTCTGCAGTTATCAGGAGGCAATCGAGGATATTACCATGAAAATGGGTGCAGGAATGGCAAAATTTATATGCAAAGAGGTACATATTGTAAGTACTTCAAGTATCCGTGAAGTATAGAAATAAGATACTAATCAAAAAATTTCCTATTTAACACGAGGCTCCGAATGCGATTTTTTCTTTAATTGACTTGTCTGTATCGTCTAAAAGATTAGAAAAATGATTGAGCTTCTTGCCCTCTGTGAGTGCATCCGCATGTATTTGGAGGGGCCATGGCCCTCCCTAGACTTCAAGAAGGTCCGTCTATGTGCATGTAGTTTTCCTCCGATAAAGAGGTGTGTTTATCTGGGGTTTGCACGTTGACACAGTTGAAGACTATGATGAGTATTGCCATTATGTTGCGGGAATTGTTGGAATTAGGCTTGTCAAAACTCTTTCATGCCTCAGGCAAAGAAGATATGTTTCTTGATCCCATCTCAAATTCGATGGGGTTATTTCTCCAGGTAATCTTCTAGTCACTTGATTACCAAATTGAGCATGTACATTTATAACAGTTGGAAGTCTGATTATCTTGCAGAAAACAAATATCATTAGAGATTATTTTGAGGATATAGATGAAATGCCAAGGTCACGTATGTTTTGGCCTCGTCAGATTTGGAGTAAATATGTTACTAAACTAGAGGTATAGTTTCTTTTATCATTTGCTTTTCCTAAACCTGAATGTTACCGAATTCAATTTTTTGACCCATTTACTTATCAGTGGGCTGATTCCGGTATAAATTAGATTAGCATAAGGAAACTGGTCAAATGGGTAGAAAGTAAGAAATAAAGTGTTTGTTTTTTTTATGAATAAAACCTCATAAATCATTCTATTCACAAATTATAGATTGTAACTGAAATATGAGCATGTTTGACACCCTAATTATTGTACCGGTTCCAAAATCCAAAATATAATTTTTTTTACATAAAACCAAAAAAAAATCCATTTTGAAAGTTACCGGACCCACCCAGTTAGCCACGTCAAGTGAAAGTCATACAAAAGTCAGAAGACAAAATTCCCTTATAAATGATTTTGGACTTGGAACTTCTGTATAGTGAGTTCTTAATGATATGTGCATTAGGACTTCAAACAAAAAGAAAATTCACGAAAAGTTGTTCAGTGCCTGAATGAGATGGTGACAGATGCTTTAGTACATACTGAAGATTGTTTAAAGTATATGTCGACTTTACGATCCGAAATCTTCAAGTTTTGTGTTATACCACAGGTACGCCTTTGGCACCTCTCACGAAAGTAATTTGATATTTGTCAAATGAATAAATACATACTTTACTTTGAAATTCATTCAAAAAATGAGACCTTTTGAATTCTTATGGAACGGTATGCATATGTGATGTCATTTTGGCAATAAACATCTTTGATCAATAGAGCATAAACATGCTATATAGATATAAGCTGATACAGAATTACAGACCATGTATTCTATGTGCACATTTTTATTGAATTCAAGTGATATTTCATCAGATTATGGCAATTGGAACACTAATTTTATGCTACAACAACATTGGAGTTTTCACAGGAGTAGTTAAGCTGAGACGTGGTAAGGTTACTTTTTAGTCCTGCACTTTTCCAAGTGTTAGCATCTTTATCAAGTCATTTAAGATTGTTTGTTACTATTCCAAAAATATGCTATGTCATATATTATATCTTCTTGCTATTATTTTTTCATCAGATGTGTGATTTTGTTGCTGACTTGTGGTCTCTTTTTAAAGGTCTTACAGCAAAAATAATCGATCGGACTAATACCATGGCAGATGTATGCGGTGCATTTTATGATTTTTCTTTGTGGCTTAGGTCCAAGGTATAGAATTATTCACATTGTAATCATTGATTTCCTAAAATGTCTCATTGTGTCAAGAAATTTTGTATGTTGTATTTGTATTTACCAGGTTAACTTGAAGGATCCAAATGCCCATACAACAATTACCAGGCTAGAAGCTACCCAAAAAATTTGTAGGGCCTCGGGCACCCTTAACAAAAGGTATGTAAAACAATTGTACTACTTACTTTTCTTATTAATTTCGGAATGTAGGGATTTTGAGATGTGAAGTTAAACATTTCCTGTTCCGTATTTCCCAGGAATTCATAGATAACTTCTGACGAGCTAGGCTATGGTCCACTTTTGGTGAGAAGTGAACTTTATATATTTTCAATGTCACTAAACTAATTTCCAAACACCTGTCCATAATTTTGACACCATGAGATGATTTTTATGCAGATTGCTGCTCTTGTCCTTATATTGGCTATTCTTTATGCATATCTATCCTCCAACAAGCCCAGTAAGCAGCTTTATTAAAATACTAACGCTATCAAGCATTTATTTCCTCCCAAATTTAACTCCCTTCCATTTTACTCTTGCAGAACTTCCATTATCAGAAACCAGTGATACCTTTTGATGGACATCCTGTACCATGCTAGCTAACATTTTACGGTAGTACCAATGTCAAAAAGTCGAAGTTTTCATTGTTGTGTATGGTGTAGGAGCATTATTGGTAGACGATGCAATAAATTGAGGTTCGGGGAAGTTGTAAAGTTTTTGTTATGGATGTTAAAGACTGATTTGATACGTAAGTTGGATTCATTAGCTTCTTATTTAGTACAACTCAGTGAAATGGCATGATTTGTGGTAGTTTTCACTAAAAGTATATACATTCAAAATTGTTAAAGTTTTGGGATAATGATAAATAAATGCATCGAAGTTGGCACCTTTTGGGATTGCATATACACAACTATTTTTTTTTCATTGTAACACATAACTTGGTAAATTGTTTTATTGTATGTATGATTTCCAACGTGTCCCATGCCAGCGTGTTCGAGTGTTACACGTAGACTGCCAGCGTGTCAAGAACTACGTTTTTTTAATGAGATAATGCTAAAAAAAATGCATCGAAGTTGACAACTTTTGGGATTGTGTGTATCCAACTGCTACAGTATTTTTTTTTCATTACAACACAAAACTTTTGATTTTGTGTTATTATATGTATCAAGTCAGGCTAAACCTTACGTCGCTAGCTTTTTATATTAATGGTCGTTAGTAAATAACTTCAAATTCCTTTTTCTTACATTTTTTTTCGTTTTCACACGTTTCCATCCATTCTTATACGTTTTCGTCCATTTTTATAAGTTTTCGTTCGTTTTCTTACGTTTTCGTCCGTTTTTATACGTTTTCGTCCGTTTTTAAACATTTTCGTTCGTTTTCTTACTTTTTTGTCTATTTTATACGCTTTTGTCCGTTTTCTTATGCTTTTTACGTTTTAATCCATTTTTATACTTTTATGTTCGTTTTAAAACGTTTTTGCTCATTTTTGTACGTTTTCATTCAAATTTTTAACGTTTACGTCACATTTTCGTTCATTTTTACAAGTCTCGGTTGGTTTTTGCATGTTTGCGTTCGTTTTTATATGCTTTTACACGTTTCCGTTCATTTTTATAAAACGAACGTAAACGTATAAAGACAAACGAAAACGCATAAAAACGAGCAAAAACGTAATAAAACGGACGAAAACTTATAAAAATGGATGAAAACGTTAGAAAATGGATGAAAACGCAAAAAAACGGGAGCGTAAGAATACAGACGTAAGTAAAAAAATGGACGAAAGCATATAAAAATGGACGAAAACGGATGAAAACATGTACAGGTCTGTTTGTGCTTGGACCGCCAAAATTATGTGCCTGCACATATTCATTTTAAAAAGTAAGCCAGTTGTTATCCCTCTTAGGCAGATAAGCAATTTAACACGCAATCATGCTATAACTAACTTATTTGTTAAGTTTGGAATAATTCTAATGTTTGAAAGTAAACATACCGTTAATAGAGTTATTGGTCCACTATAACAACAATGAAGTGTGATAAGAGGGTGTTTGGGATCGCTTATTATGTGGAAGCTTTGCACAGATTAACTTACTGCAAACGTATCAAAGTTTATCTGTTAACAATGTCATATGTTTTGTTCTTGACTGTTCAGGTACAATACCAGATCCATGAGGCAGAAATGGAAGTAGCCAAAGAAGATGGGTAAGAGAGTATTGAAGGCCATGTTCAGGAAAAAGAGCTTGAAGCACCACCTCAGATTCATGAAGAAGAATACTTTGATCCAGACAGTGACATATCAAGGTTCAATTACCAACTTGGAAAATTATGCCAAAGTCGCAAAAATGCAAAAAACACATTGCTATATGTTTGACATTAGCCCTTACAAAACCTATCATTGCGATAATAATCTGTAAGTATTATAAAAAAGCGATTTAAGATGTCTAAAGTGGGCGAATTTTGACTTGTTTCCGTTTTAGCTACAATTTTCTTCTATTTTTACCAGTATGATCTGTTTGAGAATAATCATAACTAAAAATGACCCATTCATTAGCAGGTACATTTATATAAGTTTCATTTACTGTCGTCATGTGTTTGATCTTATCTGTGAAATAGATTCCTTGGTCAACACCAAGATGGATGGAAGTACAAATGAACATCCATGTGCAAGGTAAAATAAACATATCAAATCTTAATAGCGTCATTTCAAGTTGTTTTGATACACTGATATAAATCAATAGGGTGTGGTTTTTGAATCAGTGGGTAATATATAAATCAATAGGTTGTACCAGCTGTTTGAGGAATCACTTATGCGAATCAATGAGTTGAATGAATCAGATGGTATATTGCATGCATCGGAGGTTTTAAATTAGTGTAATGGGTATTTTATCATAATTTCGATTATCATCCCGAATGCTAGGAGACAACTTTTTGTTCTTGATTGGAAGTCAGGAGATTTAAGCTTGACCACACTTTCTCTTCAGTTTTACGAGCCTATAATTCGTGGAATGATTCAGTGTAAAATGGGTTCAACTTATATTGCATCGAATCTTTATCAGTATTTCAAAAGTTGGGTGTTTATACATCCAAAATAAACCGATGAAGATACTTCTTCTTCTGAAGGAGTTTCTTCAAACTCAAAAAAATTAGCTATTGAAGCAACTGAAAGACTTTTTACCACATGATCGAGGGGTCCTTCCATGTGCATTAATATCATAAAAGAAGTGAGAATTAGAAGACAGCTAGATTTAGCAACAGTTAATGACTTGCTAATACCAACTCGAGGCTATTCTAAAGAATAAAAGTATGATACTCAATGTGTCAGAAGAATCTTAAAGCATATTTACAACAATATCATAGGGCAAGATCAATCTGGGCTTGACATTGTGGCTGAGCTTCTTGAGGACTTTCTAGGGGAGGTAGCAAATGACATTGATCAGAAAAAGGTCTCGTTTATATCACTTACTGAAATGGCCATTGCTGCATCAGAAGAAACTTAAAGAACCTTAGATGAGATATACCACGCAATAGATATTTACCTAAGTAAACACAGATACCTAACATAATCTGAACGAGAACAAATTATTGTGGTTTTGGATTGCAACAAAATGTCAGTCGAGGCATGTGAGCACGCAGCACAAAATGAACGGCTACCAGTTCGTGTAACAGTTCAAGTATTATTTGTAGGGCAGTTGCACTTGCGGGAAACAATTTCTAAAGAGGTGGCACCTCTTTCGAGTACTGGGCGAAAAACCAAAGTCAAAGTCAAAATCAGTGGAAAATGATGAGGAGCAGAAAGTGAAGGGGGAACTAAAGAAAATGAGTAGTAAAGTTATGGACGACGAGAATAAAACCTCAAAAATGCAGTTGACCACAAAGTAGGTAATATGCACGAGAGTATTTTTGAAAAGGATACAACTGAGAAGAATTTTGACTCATTTATTAAGAAAGATCAAGTTGAGAGTTTAGTGACAGCCAGAGCAGTCCTGGTCAACTTGCTGACCAGCTTAAGGCATTTACCTATAGGGATGCATTCGGTGCTTAGTGTAATGGCTTTGACATGGGTGAGTTCAATATTCTAAGTTAGGTTCTTTCTCTAGAATTATCAATAATATGACCTTTTGAAATGTATTTATTTGTACCTTTCACATGTGCAGTTGTCCTGGTTTCCCTTTTTCCTTTTTGATACAGATTGGATGGGTAGAGAGGTTTATCACGATGACCCAAAGGGGAATTATGCTCAAGTAAAAGGTTATGATGAAGGTGTCAGAGAAGGTGAATTTGGTTTGCTATTGAATTCAGTAAGAACTCAAAATTCAGCACCAAAAATTACACCTTCTAGATAATCAGTAATGAACTTTTCTTTCCAATACTTTGAATCATTCATTTTAAAAAATTCTCTTTGGGATTTATAGGTCATTAGTTAACTATTTTTAGGCACGAAATATAAGATGTAAAATGATGGTAAGATAGGATCGTGCTTGCAATGTGTATCGAGATTGTGTCTATTGACTTATGTTTTTTTAACAGTTTATGACCTCAGTATCCATTTTTGTTGAGACAAGTGGTTGTTGGTATCAGTTCTTTCCTCATTGAACCAATGTGTCGGTGGATAGGTTCAAAATCTATGTGGGCTGTAAGCAATTTTATTGTGTTCGCCTTCATGGCAGGCACTGCCATCATAACTATAATCTCTCTAGAAGAGTCTCGAGGGAGTGATAATGTTATAGGAGGAAATGAGTCAATCAAGACTGCTTCATTGGTTATCTTTGCCATTTTGGGCCTTCCTCTTGGTGTAAGTATAATGATATATCACAAGAACCGTTTGATTTGCTGTTATACTGATCGTTGGTGCTTAAAGTAGTTGGATGCGATCTTTGCATGGTATTTCTTCAACCAGGTAATTCATTACAAGATTCACTCTTGAACATGATATGAAAATGTGTGTACAAATAACATATTTTCTTAGTCACGCGTCATCAACTTACTAATGCTACATATTATATGTGGTTTAATTTTGGATAAAGGGTTTTTACACATATTCTATGTTGTTTTATGACCATGCATCAATGCTTATTCTGATTATTGAACTAAAATGATCGAGTTCATATGTTTGTTTATGATTTCAGATGTGCTTAAAGGATGATCACCTAATAGCCAGAGAATGATCCATTGGACGTCTTACTGAAAGATGTTCGAAACAGAGGATGCTGAAAACCGCTATGTAATCATACGCATGTCTGGAGCCAAGAAGGAGGATGTGGAGGCATCCTGTAAATTGCAAGGATTCAATGAGCTGAAAATCAAAGGTGATGGAGTGACAAAAGATTACAATCATATTAAATGATAATGTTTTAGCCGTTTTATGGATTATGGTAACATCAATTATAGATTTTAACCGTTTCATTTAACTTTTAATTACTTTTTAGTATACATTTTTTCTACTAAATCCTAAAAATAAAAACCACAAGTCAAAGTACTTACCTGCTTTTAGCCGTTTTATGGATTATGGTAACATCAATTATAGTTCTTAACTGTTTCATTTAACCTTTAAGTACTTTTTAGTATATATTTGTTCAACTAAATCCTAAAAATAAAAACCAAAAATCCAAAATACTTACCTGTTTTTAGCCGTTTTATGGATTATGGTAACATCAATTATAGATCTTAACTGTTTCATTTAACTTTTAATTACTTTTTAGTATATATTTGTTCTACTAAATCCTAAAAATAAAAACCACGAGTCATACCCGTCCATCGGACGGGTTTTGACACTAGTATATATATATATATATATATATATATATATATATATATATATATATATATATATATATATATATATATATATATATATATATATATATATATATATATATATATATATTTATATTTTAATCACATCTTTTTTTTTCAACAAAACATAATAACCGAACATAACATCCCCCCACTAGGGATGAACAATATGAGAATTTGGGGGGTCTTCAATGATCTTTAAGGATATGTCGTCGACGAAAGCGTGATTCCCGAACCTTTCCACTTGAACCTTGAACTTAGGCAAATAATGACTTCCCAATTACAAATAAAGACTACAGGGTAGGCTAAGGTGTAATGGTGTAACGAAACAATATGTTAGGTGAACAAAATGAAAGGAATGGATCAGAAGGGTATATCTAGGGGTATCTTGCACTAAAGGTGAGTGCAACAAAGGGTTTAACATGGGGGTCGAGAATTCGAGGTGACTAATCGATAGACACACAATGATAGGATATTTGGGTGATAATCCTATAATATTGCCTTCTTAAACTGAAAAGTCCAAATACATCGAGCTAACTCAACATACCTCGTCTATGGTCTCAAAATGGTGTAAATGCCAAGTTTTAAAGTTTACAAGCTACCGGCACACTCATAATTTGGTGGATTTGGGGTAAAAATTTGGAAACGGATAAGGCTAATCTCACCATATAATCAAGGGTTATAATGTGCTCGGCTAAGGTCTAATCTAGTTAGGTTAAAAAAAACATGTCAAAAATTTTAAAAATGGCATAATTTTTCAAAATAAACTAGAAAAAACGAGGGCAAAATAAAGTTCAAGAGATAATTCTACTCCTATCCCCCCACTTGAAATGTACAAAATCCCTTTTATACCAAGCGTTAAATAAAGGTGAAGAGAAAAGTAGAATTAGAGCGAGAAATTCCCTGAAATTTGCTCCAAAAAGAAAGAAAGAAGGCTCACGCAATGAATCGTGATTTCGCATAAGCATCCACGAGCAAACTTCAATCCATGAAATCACACTACCGACAAGCATAATTCTAAAAAAAGAAAAAGAAATAGAAAAATGAAAAAGAAACCTAACTCACTTTCGTAGGAAATACGGTTGCATTTAACGTATGCAACAAGCCTTTTAAACCACTTGGTGTCCCAAGTGGATGAGTGTAGTCTCGTGAGGGCTTACATGGAACATACCACAAAGTTCATTTGAAAACTAATACAAGGTTATTGTGTTTAAAAAGAAAGAAGTGTTACAGAGGATAGTTACGTCGTAACCCTTATAAGGAGTTACGCCGTAATTAGTGCAAAACCTGGCAGACGCTACAGGACTGTAGCTACGGCGTAACCATTGATTGGGATTACGCCGTAATTGGTAATGCTCTGAGAAGGACTGCTGCAAAAAGTATGTTACGGCGTAACCATTAGAATGAGTTAAGCCGTAAGTGTGGACATATCAGGTCCCCTTTCAGCATGTTGCAGCAACGTTTCCCCGAAATCCTACAAATATGGTTAAAAACACAAAACCCAACAGAAAAGGAAATAAAACAAATGAAAGGGATAATTCAGGTTGTCTCCCGAAAGAGCACTTTTCTTTATTTATGAGTCTTTAAATTAGACTGAGAGCCTCGGGGCTTTATGGTGGCCTTCGGACTTGGCCAACTTCCTCCGTTATTAGGCGGCAATCATTCATCCATTCGATAAAAACTCTTTTTCTGCTTGTGTTGCCGATTCTATATGTACCAAATTTTTTCGAGGGCCACTCATTGAATGATAAAAGCGACTTTCCGTAGTCGTCGTCTTCAATTATAGGATCAATTGTAGCACTATTGTTTGATCTTCCATCATTAGTCATTTTATCAATAAGGTGATATTCATTGTAATCGTTCTTTAATTGTTTCATTATTCTTGTATTGATGTTTGAGTCACCAAATCTTACCTTATACCAATCTTCAAAAGATAAATTTCCGAAGTTCATGTCGTGTCTTTCAATCTCGTGAGGGCACGTCCATTCTTCCACCTTTATATTTTCATCACAAAATTCACGAAAAGGGTTGCACAAGGGCCAAGCCTTAATTGATCCGTCATGCTCTATCATTACAGGGATGCAGTAATGCTTGTTAGGGTCCGAAGTTTCCTTAATGCCCCCAATTGAGATAATTTTTTCTTGTTCCTGTTCACAACTATCAAAATCTTTCCTACAGTTGTTAGTTCTTAAGTTACAGCATAAAGGCGGGTCGAGCGACGGAACATTGACAACATCAACTTTATTTGGAATTTCTAATCTTGGATTCAATTGTTCCTTCATGCTGAAAGTGATTCGTTCCCCTTCAGTTCCCAAAGAAATTTGTTTTTCAAAGACCTTTATATGTGCTCGACAAGTGGCCAGGAAAGGCTTTCCAACAATTAAGTTGTAAGTCTCCTGTTTCCCCATGTCAATAACCACAAAATCAGTAGGAAAAATGAATTTTATAATTTTAAGGAGAACATTGTTAACTACTCCCCTCGGTACAGCTTTAGAGGAATCAGCCATTTCAATCATCATTGTTGTTTCTTTTAAATTGGTAAGTTTTATTTTATCAAAAATGAGGTAGAAATAAGGTTTACCCCAGCCCCCAAATCAGCTAAAGAGGGAATTTTAAGATTACCAATCGTGCATGTAGAAGAAAACTTTCTTGATAGAGTTCCTTCTCAGGAAGTTGGCTTCGTAGGTCCTCGTCGTCTTCAGATTTGTCATCTTACTTTAAGTAGTTAATTCCGCAAAGATCATTAGTGACAGAAGAGGTGCACTGTTCTTCCTTCGGTTTATCTTGTGCAAATATGGCTTTGCATGCAATGGATTTGTCATTACTGGTTTCTAAATTTCTAGCTAATTGCCAAATTTGAGTTTCGAGGTTTTTAATTGCGGCATCTTGGTTCCGCAAGTTCATGTTGGTATCTTCTTTTACCTTGACCATCCATTCCTTGAGTATATCACTTTTCTTTGTAGATTCTTCGATATGTTTATGCATTATTTCTTCGAGGCTTGGTCTAGGAGGATTATTGTTGATTCTCGTATAGAACCATGGGGATTTTTCTCGGCACCTGGCCCCGTTACCATTGTATCCGTTGAAGGGACTTCCAATTCCATATTTTACTTCTTCAATCCTTTTAACTTCCTCTTCATACAAGCACTCCTTGGTAGGGAGAGTGCCATTGTGTTCATTTCATTCAACTTGTATGGAATGCACATTTTCCATGAGCTTTTTAATGTTCCTTCCAAGACTCTCTAATTTGTTGTTTATTGCTGCAAGGCCTTCCATATTTCCATCCTTACTTCGATTGCTCCCTCCATTGTGCCACTTTTGAGAGTGATCAGCCATCTTCTGAATGGTTTCAAGAGCCATTGTTGGAGTCATTCTAGGTATAGGTCCTTGAGAATCGATCATTTGCCTTGAGGAGATGTTTAAACCCTTGTAAAAGAAGTTCACCTTTTGCTGGCTGTTGAGGTCGTGAGTGGGGCACTTGTATAATAATTCGTTGTACCTTTCCAATGCTTGGTACAACGTTTCATCACCCTCCTGCTTGAAGTTATGGATTTCTTCTAATTGCTTTGCAGTCCTAGATGGAGGACAATACCTTTGAATGAAATATTTTATTAGGAGTGGCCAGGTGTTAAATGTCCCGGCATGTAATCGATCAACCCATCTTTTAGCAGCTCCAGTGAGAGAAATAGGGAATACACATAACATGACAGCATCGTTTGAGACTCTTGGAATTTTGAATCGGCTGACAATGTATTCCACGTTGTCCAATGTTCATGAGCATCATCGGTAATGCTTCCGGAGAAATGGTTTGCACGCAACTCCCTCATAAATTGTGGTTTGATTTCGAATTGAGCATCTTCGGCGATGGCCGGCCTAACAATCCCCGGTCCTTGTTCTTCTCTTGTCAATGCCAAATATTCCTCAAGAGTGAGGTCATCAATGTTAACAACTTCCATGGTACCTGAAGCTTGAAAATAAATCGTGAGAAATTGAGAAAATGAGAAAATCCTAGTATAACTCCCCAACAGCGGCGTCAAAAACTTGATGCAGATTTTACTGACCAGGTTTTAATTTTTATAAAGTCTCGTTATACCTATGGTCTACCCTAATGCACTAACGGGCAGTGTACCCGGTCGTGTGTAGTGTAGTATTCGGCAAAACCGAGGTCGTCCCAAGAGCTATGTGTGCGGATTTAAACGAATTCTAGGTGTCACAGATTTTAATAGATTTTAATAGATTTTAAGGTAGAAATAATTAATTAACTACTAAAATAAGAAAATAAAGAAAGCAAATAGAGGCTAGGGTTGTGATCAATAGGGGAGAAGTGTGCTAACCTAGTTATTCATCCTATCAATCAAAGTTCATGTTTAATTACTTCCAATTACTTCAAGTGGGGGGTAAAAGTCGCTAGGACAGCATTTGGTCAGTTCGTCCTAACCTATTAGCAAAGGGTTCCACTGAAGATGTCAGGTGACCCGTCGAAAGTCCAGTTGTTCTTAGTCCCCTAAGCCAAGTCATTAAGTACCGCTACATGCAAGATTTGTAACAATGAGTGCCCGGGCGCTAGCATCTTAAACACTCATCCCTGACTTCTTAAGTTCATCCAAACGGTAGGTGATCAGTTGGTCAAATCGCACAAGCGAAGAAGGGTCGTCATTTTGTCATATCTTACCCGTCCCACTCAGTCTACCTACTTAGGGTTAGTTGGTCATATCTCCTAAGTAACTAGCCACTACTGCCATTCAAAACTACCGAAACAAGGGTAGCTACCAACAAACTATGCATGCATACACTAGAAATAATTATACGGAAGCAATGCAAACATAAACAAAGCAATTAAGGAATCATAACTAGGCTAGCACCAGAGGTGCTTAGCCGCTCATATTAACTAAAACAATCGATTCAATGTTTAACATTACGAAATACATGAATTGAAAGTAAAGAAAAGATAAAATGCTAATGCTTATTGTAGGGGAGTGATTTCTCCCTTGGAGATGGCTCCGTATGCTCCCTAAGATATGCCTTAAACCCTCTACTCACATTCACTGATGTTGTGTGTGAAATGGGATGATTAGAAATCTTTGGAATTGAGTGGTATTTATAGGGCGTGATCCGTTACGATGTAACTTAAGTTGAGAGTTACGCCGTAACACCATTATCTTCGTAATTTGCACTGAAAATGTTGGTTACGGCGTAACATCTGGAAAGAGTTACGCCGTATCTTCAATAAATCCTGGTTACGCCATAGTTGAGACAATAGTTACGGTGTAGCTTGCAGCGGCGCAGAACCTCATTTGACCTAGTTAGTTACGTCGTAATCTTTGGCGAGAGTTATGCCGTAATCTTTAGTTGAGTTGGTTTTATGAGTCACGCTTCTGTTACGGCGTAATGTGAGAGGGGAGTTACGCCGTAACATAAATGAGCTAACTATCATATATCTTCAATAAACTCTCCAAATCCGCGTCTCTTTAGCTCCAATGCTCGTAATTTACCTGAAAGTGAAATATAGAGGAAAACAAGCGTAAATCCATATAAATGATATAAAATTCGAGCATTATCGGGGGAAATTGACACTTAATATTCAGGACTATTTGATGTTATAAAAAACATTTACTCAGGACGAGTTGTCCTAGTGAGCTTTATTTCTGAATAAAGGAACTAGCAAGGAAGTTATACTTTGAAGTGTGGTTGAATGAGCTGGAAAGGAATCATTTGGAGCTTTTCCTAGACAAAAAGAGTATGGAAGTTGTGGGAAACTAGAAGGGGGGTTGAGTAGTTTATCACTTATTGATTTAGTTTTCAAAGTTTACTTGTGAAAAACTTTGATTGAATCCTTTGTGAAATCACTACAACAATAGGAAAAAAGTAATGAAAGTAAAGAGTAAGAGATGGAAAGATCAAACCAAGCCAAGAGATTTATAGTGGTTTGTTCACGAAACTCTTCTTCGCCCTACTCCACTCCCCGAGTACCCAACTTGAGAGTTCTAAGCACTATATCAACAAACTCCCTTGAGGCGGAGAAAATCGTTCAACGTCGGTTATCACAATTTCCGAAACTAAGCTAAATGTCGAGTACTAATCTAGCTAGTACTAATCTCACTTACGATCTACCCGATCTTTGTTAATCACACGAACTACTAGATCACCACGGTCTAGACTTGATCCACTTGATCAACACACTAACACACAAACAACAAGAAATCTCCAAGATATCGACAAGATCACAATGATCCACACAAGTTATCTAAACAAGACTCAAGACTACTTGATGTATATCAAGATACAACAAGTGTGTAACAAATGTTACAAGTGCACACTACTATGACTACAACACTAAGTATCTTCTTGATACAATGTGTTCTTCTCTTGCACTAGGAGAGGAATGAAGGTGATCACTTTGTTGGAAGAAGGGATCACTCTAAAACAAAATAAAACTATCTAAATGGCCAAAGGAGTGTGTGTGTGTGTGTTAGGAGACTTAAACTCGGAAAGTTTTGTGTGAAAAAAGAGGATAAAAAATTGTGAAATGGGCTGGTATTTATAGGGAAAAAAAATTCATCCGTTACAGTGGAAGATACCACTAAATACCAGACAGTACCACTAAATTTAGTGGTATCGTGGTACCGTCCCAGACAAAAATGCTTCTAATTTTGTCTTTATTTGTGAAAGTTTATTTGGGGAAGTTAGGAGCTGTTTTGGGGGGGAAAATAGCTGTTGGGAGTTTTTAAACTTATTTTTCCATTAAAACATTTCTTTAATATTCAAAAATAATTTGTAAAATGTATTTTTGAAAAAATGTTTTGTCACATTAAAAATGTGAAGTTTGAAACACAAATTCACTTCTTTGATCACTTGTTAAGTTGTGAATTTGTTTGTTTTTACCTAGAGTGATGTATGTAGAAACGGGATATTTCGATTAAAAACTTGTTTACGTTAATTTTAACGTAACGTGTTTTTACATTTTGTTATCATCAAAACGTAGCGATATCGAATGATAGCAATAACATTTTTAAACATTATTTTCATTAACAGTCTCCCCCGTTTTGATGATGACAAAACATAAACTCATTTTAGGTGAAACTAATTTTAGTAAGTTTTTAATTTGAGTTTATATCCCACTTCTTCCCCCTTTTTGTCGAAGCGACACTAAGGCTCCCCCTTGATGTATACTCCCCCTCGCTTGGAGGGCACCAAGGAATCGAGCAATGGTTGTTGCTACAAAACAAAGTTAGATGACACAAGAACAATATCTAACATGCATCAATTTAGACAAATGTCCAATCATATATAAAGAGGCTAAATAGCCAAAAAAAAAATAGAACCAACCATAACATGAAGAAAAAGCATTCATTCATAAATTAAATAAGATGCACACTTAAAGTGTGAGGACAAGAAAATAAAAATAAAGCTACAAGAAGCAAAAGATAATCTATAATGGCTCGAGAGGCCCTAAGATTTGCTCCAAACACAAAAGAGGTCCTAGATGTTTATTCTTGAAAACTAAGCATAAATATGCTTAGTTGGTTGGGCTATTGGTTGGTGGAGGAGGTGGAATGATGGTTTCTTGTGGTGGTGTTAGGAGATGCTCCACAGGGGGGAACATGAAGTGAAGTTCATCCCTAAGAGAGAAGATGAGGTTGCGGTTGTGTAGACAACAAAGGCAATTAGCAATATGAAGATCAACCAATGAAGTTGGATGGGTTGTCCCATGATGGGAGGTGAAGGAGATGGTGAGTATGTGGGTGATGGAGTTGGCATAGCATATTCCAACGGGGTGATGGGTGTGAGAGTGAGTGTCATATCCATAGAGGATAGACGAGTGTTGAAGGATGAGGAGTATGATGAGGTAGTTCCATTAGAGGATGATTTGGATGGAGCATAAGGTGGTGCTTTGAGAAGGCGGTAGGGTTGCTTCATCATCATCATCATTGTCAAGAGTTAGGTCAATGAACACGGTGTCTTGTGGTTGTGGTGGTTTTAGTGTGATCTTGGTGGATGGTCTAATGGTTATCCTAGGTTTTTTAGAGATGTGGGTTGAGGATGATTGAGTGGAAGATATGGTGAAGGAGGTGATTTGGTTGAAGATGGAGTGCAAGAGTCACTTTCAATGGTGAGGCCTTATATAGGCAAGAATGATGTGATTTGAATTAAAGTGAGTGGAGGTATTCTATGTTAGCCTAGGGGAATCTTAAGGTTATGAAAGTTTGCAAAACATTGCATTTTTTAAGGTTAGGGATGCAGGAATCTAGCGCAAATAGGAAAAATTCATGAAACTAGGTGACGGTACCACTAAATCTCACACGGTACCGTTAAATTTAACGGTACCGTGATCGTGACCCGCTGGTCACGAATATTTCTATTTGCACGGTTTTGTGTAGCTAAAAAGGGTGTTCTAGAGGGACTATTTGCAGCAAATTCTTGTGTCTCAAACCACTAAAGATTAATTTGCCTTATATGACCCATATAGACCTACTTCTAGCAATAAGGGTGAGCATGCAAGTATCAAGATTAATCATAAGCATGCAATCTAAAAAGACAAAATAAGCTATCATCCAAGAGTAGCATAAATAAAATTCATGCAAGGTGACAAGATAAAATTAAAACATGCAAGTTAAGAAAGTTAATCATAAAATGACTAAGTTTCAATCCTAACTAAATAATCCATTAATAGGATGATAATCTCTTACAATTGACATGAGCTTGTTCCCGTAGCTTCACTCATCGTCACTACTTGATGTATCATCAAAGGGTTTATTTTCGAGTGTAAGAAAGGATGATATATGAGACTTGGAAAGGGGTTCCATTACTCTATTGACAAGTGTGTACTCAGGAGTTTGGAGATATGGGTGAGTGTTCATGTAGTAGTAGTAAAGACGGGTTAGAAACATCCCACAGGGAATTAATTTGTTTCTTTTGTCTTTGACATGTATGATTCATTTGGCGAAGAAGTAGGCGAGATTGTACGGTTGTCGGAGTGACAAACAGTAGAGCATGTGTGCACAACATTCGGGTAGGTATTCTCGTTGTCTACTAGACTAAAGACATTTTCACTCAAAATAACCACCATAGGTTGAAGAAAGTAACGAAGTTCAACCAAACGAATTATGTTGGGATGTTGGATGTTAGGTGAATTGCAAAGAACATTAATTAGTTCTTGCGACGAGGGAACATATGAAAAGTATGGACCATTTTCTTCTTGACTCAAAGAGTTAAAATAAATTTTTTTAGTGTAGGCATATTGCCCAAGATTTGGAAGACCAAGTATTTGAGCAAATTGCTCAAATGGTAATAAGAAGTTGCAGTTTTGTACCCAAAACCACAAGGAGAGAGATCGATCCTCGTGACGTACGAGTTCGACTTGATGAAAGAAACCAAAATGAAATGAGGACAGATTAGTTCATTGATGGTAAGGAGACTTTCAAAACCTATGGCTCGAAAGGAAGACTCAATTTGTTGATGGAAGGTTAGAGAGGTGTTGAGAATACGACCCTCATGAAAGTAGCGGGACATAATGTTTTGAATTGTTGAACAAAGTCAAGACATGTGTATGGTTCAGATGAGATTTCTAGAATATTTATGTTGGTTAGTTGATGATCAAAGTTATACACATGCGCCATACTGATACCTATAAACATCAGATTGATCAGAAGTTAAAAATTAGCATTTTTGTAGGAATGTGCCTAGTATGTGCTTATATGCATATGGTGTAAAGGTGCGGTAATCTCGACTATAAAATGAAAATAACGAGATTACCCAAACACTTCGAATTTGCTATTGCTCATTCGAATATGTCGAAAAAAATACATATTAGTTATGTAATTCGACCAATATTCTTGAGATCATGTATGCATGAGAAAAACGTTTTTAGTTTGTATCAACAATGCACGAAAAATATTTCATGATCCTAGTTACATGAATTTTTCGAAAATTAATAGAATAGGGGGTGTTTGGCTAGTTCAACAAATTTTGGCGCCATGATTTTTAAAGTTGAGAAGCTTGAGTGTTAATCACTCCTAATCCAATTTTAAGTATACTAGCAATGATTCCACTAAAAATAATTAATCTTATGCGAATTTTTTGACAAAATTCGGACCTAAAATTGATGGTTTTATTCAAATTCTAAGTTTAGGGAATCATGATAGTTATACATTATCTAATCCTAGTCCTGTTTCTATAAGAATTTAGTCAAAATTGAAAAGCTCCAATTCAATTTTATATGCATGAACAAACCCTAGACTCAAAATTAAAGAAAATCAAAGTTAATTGACTTACAATTAATGTTAAGAAAAGTGTAGTGGTTGATAATCTTGAAACCCAATGCCTTGAATTGATTAAAATTGAGTGGAATTGAGGCCTTTGGATGATGGTTCGGTTTGATAGCAGCTTGCAGAGGGTATTTTTGGTTTGGGTGTGTTAACAGTGAAGAGTGAAAGAAGAAAAATGATTTTGTCAGGTCACGGTACCACGATACCACTAAATTTAGTGTGTCATGCCCACTTTAGTGGTGTCGTGACCTGCTGAGACAAAATTTTGTCTTGTTTTGATTTTTGACGAATAAGTCTCGCTTATTTGGTGAGATTTTTGACACGATGAGAGAATTTATACCTAATAAATTCTATTACGGGATAGAAATTAACTAACGAGACAAGCGAAATTGAGATGACCTTAATATTTCCAAAGAAATATTCAAATAGTCATAAGATGAGATGAAATGGATGACTTTAATATTTCCAGTGAAATATTTGAGTAGTCATAAGACAAGACTTATGGAATGTGTTCCATCATTCCTAGAGCTAGACGTAGATAATTAAAGGATTCTCGTTTGAGAGGTTTGGTTAGGATGTCGGCGATGTTGTCATGGGAAGGAACTTTCTCAATAGAAATAATTCCTTTTTGAATGTTATCGTGAAGGAAGTAATTACGTATTTCGATGTGTTTAGTACGAGAATGTTGGACGAGGTCCTTTCTCAAGTCAATTGCACCTTTGTTGTCGCACATAATAGGAATGTCGTCGAGATGGATGTCGTAGTCGATTAGAGCTTGTTTCATCCATAGTGCTTGTTGACATGCCTTTTTAACTACGTATTCGGCTTCGGTCGTGGAGATAGCAAGAGCCTTTTGTTTCTTGGAGAACCAAGAAGTTAGACAATAACCCATGAAGGTACAAACACCGCTAGTGATTTTTTTATCTACATAATCTCCTGCATGATCAGAGTCGGCATAGACAATAGTTTCTACACCGGTCCCCTTGGGATAATACAACCCCAAGTGCATAGTGCCTTTAATGTATCAGAAGATACGCTTAACCGCTTCTAGGTGAGAGGTTTTGTGATCCTATTGAAAGCGAGCATAAAGGAAGACACTAAACATGATATCAGGCCTACTTGCCGTTAGGTATAATAAACTACCTATCATGCCTTATACTTAATACTATCCACGGACTCACCTTCTTCGTCTTTTGTGAGTTTTGTTTCCGTGGCATTTTCATAGGTTTAGACTCTTCTAAACTAAACTTTATAAGCATCTCTTCAATATACTTAGATTGATTAAAGAAGATACCATCTTCCATTTGTTTTATTTGTAGACTAATGAAAAAATTTAATTCGCCCATCATGCTCATCTTAAACTCATCATGCATGATCTTGGCAAAATCATCACATAGTCCTTGACAAATTGAACCGAATATAATGTCGTCGACATATATTTGAACAATGATGAGATGCAAATTACGTTTCTTCTTGAAAGGTGATTTATCAACCATTCCCATGGTATACTCATGTTTAAGCAAGAAAGCCTTCAATCTATCATACCAAGATTTAGGAGCTTGTTTGAGGCCATATATTTTGACCTTATAAACATGATTCGGTTTTTCAAAATCAACGAATCCCAGAGGTTGTGCAACATACACCTCCTCGTTAATGTAACCATTTAGGAATGCACTTTTCACGTCCATTTGATATAGCTTAAATTATAAGGCGCAAGCATAGGCAAGGAGTATCCTAATAGACTCTAATATAGCAACGGGTGCATAGCTTTCATCGAAGTCTATACCTTCTTGTTGGTTATTGCCTTGTGCTACTAACCTTGCCTTATTCCTAGATACGACGCCATTTTCGTCGAGTTTATTCCTAAACACCCATTTAGTTCCTATGATAGTTTGGTTCCTAGGTAGAAGTACTAGAACCCAAACTTGATTTGTGGTGAATTGATTTAATTCTTCTTGCATAGCGACTATCTAACTATCATCTTTCATTGCTTCACCTATGTTCTTAGGTTCTACGGTAGATATAAAACAAAAGAAATTACTTTTGTTTTGTGCTTGTGACCTAAGAGTTCGTTGGTTTAGGTTGCCTATGACATTCTTTATTGGATGATCTTTGGATTCCTTGATGTTGACTATTTCATCAACTTTGTCTATTTCATCCTCAATGTCAATTTCTAAGGTTTTCTTGCCATTAACCTTAATGGTTTCTTCCTCATCTAAGTCATCATCCACCAAGGGTGATGATTTAGTTGGGGGAGGACTCTCATCGAATGTCACATTGAGTGACTCTTCGACTTTCATTGTTTCCTTATTTAGGACAACATAGGCTTTACTATTTTGTGAGTATCCTAGGAAAACGCCTTCGTAAGACTTTGGGTCAAACTTGGTGAGGTAGTATTTTGTGTTTAAAATGAAACATTTGCTTCCAAACACTATAAAGTAATCTAGAGTAGGTTTTCTACCTTTGAAGATTTCATATGAAGACTTTCCTAGAATTGGTCTAATCAAAATCCTGTTGAGTATGTAAGTTAAGGGGTCTACGGTATTACACCAAAACTTTTGAGGAATTGATTGTTCATTTAACATCGTTCTACTCATTTCTTGTAGAGTACGATTTTTCCTTTCAACTACCCCATTTGATTGAGAAGTGTGCGGAGCCGAGAAGTTGTGTGTAATACCATTACTATCACAATATGCTCCAAATTGCACTTCATTATCAAATTCCCGACAATGATTCGTCCTAATGGAAACTGTTTTACAACCTAGTTGATTTTGAACTTTCATACTAAAGATTTCGAACTCCTCAAAAGCTTGTGTCTTGTTCTAAAAAAACCTAGTCCATGTGTATCTAGAGTAATCGTCTACGATTACTAAGGTGTAGAGATTTCCTCTGTAACTTCGTACGGCGGATGGACCGAAAAGATTCATGTGAAGGAGTTCTAGGCATATAGAGGTCGAAACTAAGTTCTTAGCTTTGTGACTAGAGTGAACTTGTTTTCCAACTTTACAAGCGTCACAAAAGTGTTGATCGAAGTTAAGCTTAGGTAAATTTCTAACTAGATCCTTAGATGTTAGAAATTGTATTAAACGCATATTAGTGTGATCTAGTCTTCTATGCCATAGAGTGGAATAATCATCTATCGTTGCTAGAAATATCCTCTCCCCAGACTTATTCCCCATTATCAGGATGAATAAGTCATTTTTCCTAACTCCTTTACCTAAGGTTTTGACATCCTTAACAATTTCACTACCCTCTTCGGAGAATACTACTCTACACTTATTGTCAACCATTTGACTAATGCTAAGCAAGTTAAATCCTAAGTTATCTACATGCTCAACATTTCTAATAATGAGGGAGTTGTGAGAGATCGTACCTTTGCCTATGATGTTGCCTTTAGGATTAATACCAAATGTGAGGTTACGTCTATTTTATGCCTTCTATGGTGAGAATAGACTTCGATTTCCCGTCTTATGATTAGTGCATCCACTATCCTTGACCCATTCATCGGGCTCCAATTCGATTCCCAGGCATATCTATTTAATTAAGATAACAACTTAAGCATTTGGTCCCCAATATCTCAGGGGTCCAAGATTATTAGTGTTGACCATTCCAAACATTTGGTTAGGATGTTGAAATGGCGGAAAAATGTCCCAAGGCATGTATCCACATTGTTGGAAGTTGTTCCAACTTACGAGATAGTTATTTCGATAACTTTGCATTCTAATGTTACCTCTAGGTTGTGTGTGTTAGATCCTGGTTTAGGATTATTTATTCTCCTAGGTGGTGGAGTTTTTGATCTAGTGTCTGGTTTTATATAACCAAGTCCGAGAGTAGACAATGGTTTGTAAAAGGTCTCTTGGCACCTTGGTATCATTAATTATTATATGACTTGGTTTAGGACTCAAACCGTTTTTCAAAATTGAAGATGACACAACCTTTTCATCACATGGTACTACGGTATCACTAGCTTTAGTGGTGCCGTCCAAGTCTTTAATGGTACTGTCTGCTATTTTGATAGAATTTGTGGGTTTTACAAATTTTACTTGTTTTGTTCCACTCGTCGACGCTTTATTTAGATCAAAACCTAAGCCCGTTCTGGGATGTCCACCATATTTAGTGTTATCTAACATATCATTAAGAGCTTTTGTTCCTTTTTAAAATTTATAAATTTTAAGAACGTTTTTCCTGAGTTCTTCATTTTCTATTTGAATATTTTGACATGACGTACATTCGATGTCGACCTCTTTATTTTTCTCAAGTTTGTTAACTCTTTCTTTTAGTTGTAAAACTTGAATTTCTAGACTAATACTTCTAGTTTTTAGCATCTTGTTTCTAGAAATGATTTTAGAGGTTACGTCACATAACTTATTATTATCATCTATTAGTGAGTTATCATCTATTGAGGAATTATCATCAATATAGTATGAAGAATCGTAATGTACCTCATTTGTAGTGTGAGCCATGAGACATGTTTCGTCGTTGGGCTTTTACTCTTCCTTTTCACCGCTATCACTCCAAGAACATCCTACGAATGATCTTTGGTTATTGGTTCTCGGTGGTTTAGGACACTCTCCAATTAGGTGGTTTGGATCTCCGCATCTAAAGCATTTCCTAACACTCTTTCCTTTCTTATCATCACGATTCTTTGAGAACGACTTCTTTTCATCGCGAGGTTGTCTAACGAATCTACCATTTCTCTTAAAGAGCTTCTTGAAGTCTTTAACCACTAATGCATACTCTTCGTCTTCACTATTGGAAGCCGAACTTTCTTCGTCACTTGACTCCTTCTTCGTCACTATTAGAAGGGGGGTTGAATAGTTTACCGCTTTTTGATTTAGTTTTCAAAGGTTACTTGTGAAAAACTTTGATTGAATCCTTTGTGAAATAAAACCACAATGATCACATCAAATAGTCCTGATTATTAAGTGTCAATTTCCCCCATTAATGCTCGTTATTTATATCATTTATATGGATTTACGCTTGTTTTCCATTGTTTTACACTTTCAGGTAAATTGCGAGCATTGGAGCTAATGAGACGCGGAAATGGAAACTTTACTAAGGATTTATCACGGTATGCTTATTTTGAAGAGGTTACTACGTAACTTCTCTCTCACATTACGCCGAACTATTGCGTGACCACAAGTCCAACTCATCAAGAGGTTACGGCGTAACTCCTTCCAAAGATTGCGACGTAACTCCATTAGGTCAAAAGAGGTTCCACGCCGCTGATACTTACGCCATAACATCTGCATCATTTACGACTTAACTTGGTTTATTGAAGACTACGGCGTAACCACTTCTCGGGTTCTACCGTAACTCAGCGAATCTAGTTCATTTACGGAGGTTACGCGTAACTCATCTTTGGTTACGCTCGTAACTCGACTGCCTATAAATACCCCACGAATTCCAACATTTCTATTCATTCCATTCCACACACAATACTCTGAGAACGTGGGAAAAAGCTCTAGGGAAGTCTAAGGAAGCATACGGAGTCTGTTTCCAAGGGAAGTCACACCATTACAATAAGCTTTAGCATTTATTATTTCTTTTACTTTCAATTCATGTATTTCGTTCCTTTGAATATTGAATTGATGTGCATGATTAATATGAGCGGCTAAGCACCCTTTGGTGCTAGCCTAGTTATGATTCCTTAATTGTTTTGTTTACGTTTACCTTTACTTCCGTACAATTATTTCTAAGTGTATGCATGCATAGTTCTTTGGTAGTCACCCCCCGGTTGGTAGTTTTGAATGGCGGTGGAGGCCAATTGCCTAGGAGATATGACCAACTGACCCTAGGTGAGCCGGATGAGATGGGAAGGGTAAGATATGACCAACTCACGACCCTTTCTACTTGTGTGATTTGACCAACTGATCACCTATCGTTTGGATGAACTTAAGAATTGGGGGTGTAGTGTCTAAGTTCCTAACGACCGGGCACTCACTATTTAGAATCTAGCATGTAGCGGTACTTAATGACTTGGTTTAGGGACCGGGAACAACAGGATTTATGACGGTGCCTGATTTCTCCTATGGTGGCATCTTTGTCGATAGGTTAGGCGAATTGACCAAATGCTATCCTCGATTTGACCCCACCTAAAGTAATTGGAAGTAAGTAGACGTAGACATAACTAGTTAGGAGGATTGACTAGGTTAGCACCAATATTCCTTTATTGATTTCCTTTCTACCATTTTATTGCTTTTATATTCTGCATTCATAGTTTAATTAATTAAAACCATATAAAACCATATATATTTTGTGACAATTAGACTTAGTAATTATCCGATACACATAGCTCTTGGGACGACCTCGGCTTTACCATTTACTACACTACACACGCCCGGGTACACTGCCCGTTAGTGCATTAGGGTAGACCTTAGGTATAGCGAGACACTATAAATATTAAGACACAGTGCGTGAAAAGCGTGCATCAAGTTTTTTGTATGCCACGCCGGAGCTATATTAGGATTAATATTTAGTCTTTCATTTCAAATTTAACCTTTTCTCACGATCATATTTCAAGTTTTCATGTACCATGGAAGTGTTTAACATCGATGACATCACTCTTGAGGAATACTTGGCGTTGACTAGAGCCGATCAAGGGTCGTCTCTCGTAAGACCAAGCAATCGGGGCGGATGTTCTTTTCATGATTAAAGACCAATTTATGAGGGAGTTGCGCTAACCCTTTTTCAGAAAAAGGACGAAGACGATATGAGGACGTTGAAAATGTCCTACATCGCTAGCCTTTCAACATTCCTAGCGATCTCATGATGTCTTTGTATGCTCGGGTCTTCCCTATGACTCTAACTGGAGCAAAGCAAGAAGATGGATCAAAGATTGCCCACGAGCTGCTTAATACTCAAGGCTACTTAAGAAACAATTTATCCAAAGATATTGCCCACCATCAAAGATTTCTAATCAACTCTTGGAGATCCACAATTTCAAACAAGAAGACAACGAAACTCTATATCAAGCTTGGGGACGATACAACGATCTTCTTTATAAGTGTCCTACCAATGATCTTAATAACTAGCAGAAGGTCAATATTTTCTACAAAGGAATAAATGTAACTAATGGTGACAGTTGGATTATCAAGGACCTATCCCAAATATGACTTCCTATCGCGAATTGAAGCCATTCAAAACGGCGGACCATTCTCAAAATGGCATGACGGTGGAAGTAAAGAAACCAAGGTGGAAGTTTCGAATTTGCAAGCAATCGCTAGTAAAATTGAAAGCCTCGACCGTGATTAGCTAAAAGTCAGGGAAACCGTTCATGCCATTCAAGTGGGATGTGAAAGCTGTGGAGGAGGACACCTTACGAAAAATTATCCTCATATGGACGAAGAGGATATCGAGGAAGCTAAGTATGGAGAAAATCAACCATTTTACTCACGGACAATCAAAATGGGTATCGCAGTAATTATAACCGTGGGCCTTATGGAAAGCCCAGTCTTGAAGAAACAATTACTAAATTTCGGAAAATTCGACCCAAAAACAAAAGGAGCAAGATGAATGGTTGAAGGAATTCCAGAAAACACCGATAGAAACATTTCCAAACACGACTTTTAAAACCTTGAATCCATGGTGATAAAGCTCCAAAAAAGTAAGAAGGAATAACGATAAACCCGGGGGTCTAAACCAAAATATGGAATGTAAGGTAATTTTCGATGATAACTCGAAGGTTCGGCCGGTGATACGAGTTTAGGGGACTCATTCCGTTAACAGATCTCGAAAGTTACGTCGTAACATACCTAATGAATTCTACGTAACCGGTGTTTGATGGCGACAAAGGAGTTGTGATGAATCTTGAGGAATACGAATCTAATGAATTACCAGAATTGGAATCTGCCACGCAAGCAGAATCGATACATGGGCGAAATTCCTCGACTTGACGACCGAAAACTCGAGGAACTCTCCTTGATGATGAAGAGAGCCACTTATCACTCCATCTTTGCACTCTATCGTAATCGATGAAGAAACCACAAGGGCATGGCCTACATGCAACCCTTTCCACGAATATTGCAATGGAGGAGACAATGAAAGAGTGGAGGAATGGACATGCCCTCATGAGCGTGAAAGACACAGGATACAATTCGGTAATTTAGCCTTTAAAGATTGGTACGCGATTCAATTTGGGAATGCCAAGATCAATCCAAATCTTCTTAAGAAGCTAAAAGTTGATTACGCGATGCACATTCAAACGGATGAGACTAATAAAGATATACTCTGCACGGAAGAGCATGTAAATGAAGCCCGACAATATTGAACTTACGCAGATCACCGGTGCGAAAGTAAAACCCCCGGGAAATTTTTGGGCATCATGCAACCTGTATAACGATATGTGTGATGGTGGAGGCAACTCTGGAAGATTAGGAAAAGATGAATTCTGTTGGTCCTCAACCAATGACAAGGAAAGAACAAGTTTACCTTGGATAGACAACCTGGGGTTTGATAGTTGTGTAAAAATTATGTATGGGCATGTGGATGCATTACCAAAAGATAAGATTTGGAAGGAATACATGGATCATGAAAATTCTAACGACAAAAGTAGCGAAAACACGAGTAAAACTACAATTGACGTGGATTTAGAGCGGGTGAGTAATGATAAAGAAGAATGCAAGCGCGTTCTAGTGGAAAATCTGCTCGATGAAGAATGGTTCAAGGGTACTGATTCTGATGACGATGGTATCGAAGGGATGCTAGATTACCTTGAGTTGCATGGAAATGAAGAGTTCATCATCTCGATGACGAAGCTTTAACAAAGAAGGTGCAAGCTCTCGGGGATACCCTAAAAGACCACCCTATTATAGTAGAAAATATGAATTCACTCATACCACCTAGGTCGAAGGAGAAATTTCGAAAGACCGAAAGATCAAACTATTGAGTATTCTAACCGCTTCTAATGTTGCATGGATGAGGCACAATTTGATGAAGGATATCGAAGAAGTGGGGCAAGCTCAAAGACCCCATAGGAGTCTCGCAGCCTGAGTCTAACTTAAAGACTCAAATAAAGAAGTGCTCTTTCGAGACAAACGAATTATCCTTTCTTTGTGTTTTATTTCCGTTCATGTTGGGTTTTGTGTTTCTAACCATTTTTTTGGAGACAATGAAGTAATTACTGCGCAATTGCTGATCTGAACAGAGTGACGGCGTAACTCACTTGGTGATGGAACGCGAAACCACATTTTAGCCCGCAACATTCTTGGCGCATTACCAACTACGGTGAATACATCTTCGTGGTTACGCCGTAACCATTCGCGCTTCTTTCTTCAGCTCATTCCAGGTTTTGCAAGTTACGCGGAACTCTCTTATGGAGTTACACGTAACTAGCCCTCTTTAATTCTTTCATTTTAAAACACATTAACCTGGTATTAGTTTTTTTAAATGAACTTTTGGGGTGTGTTCCTGTAAACCCTCACGAGACTTCACTCGTCCACTTGGGACCACCAAAGTGGTTTAAAACTTTGTTGCATTCGCTAAATGCAACTGTGATTTCGACTGAAAGTGAGTTAAGTTTATTTTTCATTTTTATTTTTTCTTTTTAGAATTATGCTTGTCGGTATTGTGATTTTAGGGATTGAAGTTTGCTCATGACGCTTTAACGGAGAGGCACCGATCCTTGCTCGTTGGCCTTCTTCTTTTGGAGCAATTTCAGGGAAGTTCTCGCTCTAATTCTACCTTTCTCTTCACCTTTATTTTAATGCCTAGTACAAAGGGGACTTTGTACAATTCAAGTGGGGGGACGGGAGTAGAATTATCTCTTGAACTTTATTTCTCCCTCATTTTTCTAGTTTATTTTGAAAAATTATGCCATTTTTAATATTTTGACATGTTTTTCCGAAACTAACTAGATTAGACCTTAGCCGAGCACATACAACCCTTGATATTACATGGTGAGATTAGCCTTATCCGTTTCCTATATTTTACCCAAATCCACCAAATTATGAGTGTGCTGGTAGCTTGTAAACTTTAGAACTTGGCCTTTGCATCATTTGAGACCATAGACGAGGTATGTTGAGTTAGCTCGATGTATTTGGACTTTTCAGTTTTAGAAGATTATTATAGGATTATCACCAAAACAGCCTACCATTGTGTGTCTATCGATTAGTCACCTCGACTTCTCAACCCCCATGTGAAACCCTTTTGTTGCACTCCCCTTTAGTGCAAGATACCCTAGATACACCCTTCTGAGCCATTCCTTTCATTTTTTCACCCCAATATATTGTTTCGTTACACCCTTACACCTTAGCCTACCCTGTAGTCTTTATTTGTAATTGGGAAGTCGTCATTTGCCTAAGTTCAAGGTTCGAGTGGAAAGGTTTGGAAATCACGCTTTCATCGACAACAATTATGAAGATCATTGAAGACCCCCCGGATTCCCTTTGTTCATCTCAAGTGGGGGGATGTTATGTTATCAATTATGATTCAAAAAAAAAAAAAAAAAAAAAGTTGATTCAGTTATGATTTTGGAAAGTGCATTGTTATAAGCACTATAGTATGAGCTTTATTGTTTAGTATCGAGGAGGCCACCTCGGTCACATTTGAAGATTGGAGTTGGAGTAATACCAACTGAAGAAGAAAAGGTAGTGTGCCCATCACGACGTCCTCTAATGACACATCTACCTTGCATTTCATGATCCGGTCTCTAGACTTCTAAACTTGAACTTTGGGCGGACGGTAAGTGGTGATGACTTAGTTATAGATATAGACTACCTGCTAGTTTTTTGTTTTACACCAATTATATATCCCATGTCTTATCCTACCCTTTAGTCATGAAGCATGTCTAGGTGATACAGCGAGTAATCTTTGGTGTCTTGGCCATGGATTTGGTCATGCATCATTGATTTTGTCCACTTCCTCGTGACAAGTTAGTAATGACGAGTCACCCCTTAACCTTTGTCATGTCTACCCATATTGCCTTCGAGAACTGTTTAGCCCTTAACTCTAGTGGTGGAGATTTGTGTAACCGCCAAGCTTATGATAGAATACATGCTATGACTGTGCGTTTGAGTGATCACCCCGAAATTGACACTTAGAATAGTTGAGAGATTTGAGTGTTTATTCCCCTTTCGTAAGGTGTTCGGCTTTGTTTTATTCTAGCATAAGGGATTTGTAAACTCATATTTTTTAGGTTTTGGAAGATATCTTTTTAGGAATCTATCTAATAAGGTCTACTTGAGGGCAAGTAGAGTTCAAGTGGGGGATATTTGATAACATCAAATAGTCCTGATTATTAAGTGTCAATTTCCCCGATAATGCTCGTTATTTATATCATTTATATGGATTTACGCTTGTTTTCCATTGTTTTACACTTTCGGGTAAATTGCGAGCATTGGAGCTAATGAGACGCGGAAATGGAAACTTTACTAAGGATTTATCACAATATGCTTATTTTGAAGAGGTTACTGGCGTAACTTCGTCTCTCACATTACCCGTAACTATATGACCCTGAAGTCCAACTCATCAAGAGGTTACGGCGTAACTCCTTCCAAAGATTACGATGTAACTCCATTAGGTCAAATGAGGTTCCACGCCGCTGATACTTACGCTGTAACACGATCTTTGCATCATTTACGGTAACTTGGTTTATTGAAGACTACTGCAATAACCACTTACCTGGGTTATGTCATAACTAGCGGATCTAGTGCATTTACAGAGGTTACTGCGCAACTCATCTTTTGGTTTTGTAGTGCACCGAGACTGCCTCTATAAATACCCCACGAATTCCAGCATTTCTATTCATTCCATTCCATACACAATACTCTGAGAACGTGGAAAAAAGCTCAAGGGAGGTCTAGGGAAGCATACGGAGCTGTTTCCAAGGAGAAGTCACACCATTACGATAAGCTTTAGCGTTTATTATTTCTTTTACTTTCAATTCATGTATTTTGTACCTTTGAATATTGAATTGATTTGCATGATTAATATGAGCGGCTAAGCACCCTTTGGTGCTAGCCTAGTTATGATTCCTTAATTGTTTTGTTTACGTTTACCTTTACTTCCGTACAATTATTTCTAAGTGTATGCATGCATAGTTCTTTGGTAGTCACCTCGGTTGGTAGTTTTGAATGGCGATAGAGGCCAATTGCCTAGGATATATGACCAATTGACCCTAGGTGAGCGGACTGAGACGGGAAGGGTAAGATATGACCAACTAACGACCCTTTCTACTTGTGCCATTTGACCAACTGATCACCTATCGTTTGGATGAACTTAAGAATTGAGGGGTGTAGTGTCTAAGTTCCTAACGCCGGGCACTCACTATTTAGAATCTAGCATGTAGCGGTACTTAATGACTTGGCTTAGGGGACCGGGAACAACAGACTTATGACGGTAGCGCTCGATTTCTCTGTGGTGGCATCTTTGCCGATAGGTTAGGCGAATTGACCAAATGCTGTCCTCGAATTTGACCCCTACCAAGTAATCAAGTGGAAGTAAGTAGACGTAGACATAACTAGTTAGGAGGATTGACTAGGTTAGCACCACTATTCCTTTATTGATTTCCTTTCTACCATTTAATTGCTTTTATATTCTCAAGCATTGTAGTTTAATTAATTAAAAACCATTTATATTCTGTGACAATTAGACTTAGTAATTATCCGATACACATAGCTCTTGGGACGACCTCAGCTTTACCATTTACTACACTACACACGATCGGGTACACTGCCCGTTAGTGCATTGCAGGTAGACCTTAGGTATAGCGAGGCACTATAAATATTAAGACCTGGTCAGTAAAACCTGCATCACACAACAATATGAATCTTACTTTACAAGACTATAATAGATACACTACAACAATAGGAAGTATGTAATGAAAGTAAAGAGTAAGTGATGGAAAGATCAAACCAAGACAAGAGATTTATAGTGGTTTGGTCACAAAGCTCTTCTTCGCCCTACTCCACTCCCCGTGTAACCAACTCGAGAGTTATAAGCACTATGTCAACCAACTCTCTTGAGGTGGAGAAAACCGTACAATGTCGCTTATCAAAATTCCCGACACTAAGCTAAATGTCGAGTACTAATCTAGCTAGTACCAATCTCACTCACGATCTACTCGATCCTTGCTAATCACACAAACTACTAGATCACCACGATCTAGACTTGATCCACCTGATCAACACAATAACTCACAAACAACAAGAGATCTCCAAGATCTCGACAAGATCACAATGATCCACACAAGTTATCTAAATAAGACTTAAGACTACTTTATGTATATCAAGATACAACAAGTGTGTAACAAATGTTACAAGTGCACACTACTATGACTACAACACTAAGTATCTTCTTGATACAATGTGTTCTTCTCTTGCACTAGGAGAGGAATAAAAGTTATCACTTTGTTGGAAGAAGGGATCACTCTAAAACAAAAGAAAACTATCTAAATGGTCAAACGAGTGTATGTGTGTGTTAGGAGACTTAAACTCAGAATGTTTTATGTGAAAAAGGATGATAAAAAACTGTGAAATGGGCTGGTATTGATAGGGACAAAAAAATCGTTCGTTACAGTTGACAGTACCACTAAATACCAGACGGTACAACTAAATTTAGTGGTACCGTGGTACCGTCCCAGACAAAAATGCTCCTAATTTTGTTTTTATTGGTGAAAGTTTATTTGGGGAAGTTATGAGGTGTTTTGGGGGAGGAAAATAGCTGTTGGGAGTTTTTAAACTTATTTTTCCATTAAAACATTTTTTTAATATTCAAAAATAATTTGTAAAATGTATTTTTGAAAAAATATTTTGTCACATTAAAAATGTGAAGTTTGAAACACAAATTCACTTCTTTGATCACTTGTCAAGTTGTAAATTTGTTTGTTCTTACCGAGAGTGATGTATGTAGGAACGAGGTATTTTGATTAAAAACTTGTTTATGTTAATTTTAACGTAATGTTTTTTTACATTTTGTTATCATCAAAACGTAGAGATATTGAAAGATAGCAATAACATTTTAAGACATTATTTGAATCAACAGAAGTACTCAATCGTTTAGTTGAGCAGTGAAATGAAGTTATGAGGAGGGCATTTTTGGAGGGCTTTGTAGAGGATCGTTGTAGAAAACTAGAAGGGGGGTTGAATAGTTTACCAATTAAAACTTTGTTTTGAAACTTATTGAAAAGATCAATTGATATTGATCTTAGATATGTTAATGAGATATGCAAGCAATATGTAAAGAGTAAATAAGGAAAGAAATGATCAAACCACAACAAGTTGTTTATAGTGGTTCGGTCTACAAGGACTCTTTTTCCTTGCCCTACTCCACTCCCCGAGTCTCACACTCGAGAGTTTAACTTCACTAGTCAACAAGCTCCTTTCACGGCGAGAAAACCTTTACACTTAAACACACTATTTCCGACACTAAGCTAGATGTCAAGTTCTTTCCAAGGGTACAACTACTCCCACACACAATGTATTTTGAGGACTAAAATACTAACCACTCACACTCACAAGATTATGATGGTTTAATACAACAATGAAGTATGAATCAACACTAGATCATACAACACTAAACAAACAAGACTTCCAACTTCTCGTTTGAAGCTTGAATGTGACTTGATCTTCTTTGCTACAAAAGAGATCACTAATATGATATGAAACTGAGTTAGAAAGGTTAGAGAAGATATGTAAGAGAGTATGATAGAAAGGGATAAAAACTACTTGGTTTGGCTTTGCTATTTATAGCCAAAATGGATAGGAGCGTCCACGGACCACGGAACCCTTAAAAGGGTTCCGCCCGTGTACCATTTTGGTACCGTGGGGGTCTGACAGCAAGATATCAAAATCTTTGCTAAAGTCAACTATATCTAAGAGAGATTGTGCAAGATATGAAGAGTATAAATCCACACAAAATATCTAATGAAATCTTCCAATGATTTCCATGATGCATCACATGATGTCATATGTTGTAATTCTATATTTACAAATATGCAAGTACTTAAGGAGTGTTTGGTTTTAATAACCTAACACATTCTAAAAACTACTATGATACATAATGATTAGAGTCATATCAAGATGTTACTAATCATAAATGTAAATGCATGAATGATGAATATATTGTTTGAAAAAGCTTGTTCTAATTTCTATTAAACTTGACAAGCTTTAAGCTTTTATATAAAATAAATTTACTTTTGTCGTTAACAAAACTTAGGTAAAGATCAAAAATATAAATAACGTTTAACGACGATATTTGTATTAACAATCAGGTTTGAATGTTATTTGCCGACATTTAAGAATGGCTTTGTATTATTTGCAGAAATTCAAGAGCGAATATGGATTAAGAGAAACCCACCCGCTCTGATACCACTTGTTGGTCCATGCAGTTTGAGCAAATGACGATACCAAACGTACATTGAGAAAATCGACATCTTTTACTCAAGACCACTTTTTACTAATAGCACCATTTTACTGTTCAAAAATTATAAATTTTTAGGTCAACATGATTGTTGTAACACAAGTATAAATGATAGAAATGAGATGAGAGAAACAAGACTTTGTTGATTATGTTCACAAAAGAGAATGGCAAAGGTTTACTTGCATAAGTGAAATAACCAACAATAATAAGAGTAGTTTACATGTGTTTATATAGGAGAGGATGCTAGGGAAACACTCCTAAATCCTTCCATTCAAATGATTGGGCCTATTCATAGGCTCATGGGCTTAGTTCATAAGCCTACTAATAATAACTAACATATAATCCTAATAACTTTAGCAAAATATTACATAAATAAATGACCTACATTTGATAATAGTTACACGTATTTCCAAAAATCTCCCCTTAAGGGTTGGTCATCAAAGGTTGCTTGACGTCTTTTCAACAATCTTCCCCTAAGAGAGTAGGTGTGATTTTCTCTCTTTGATTTCTTTCGCTTGACGTCTCATGTATCTTTGTTCTTCGTTCTTTGTTGTTGTGGTGATCATATGTTGTTGCCTGGCTTTCATCAACGTCTTAGTTTCTGGTGTCTTTACGTCTTTCTCCAACATACTCATACTTCTTTTGACTTTGAATCTCCATACTTGTGTAGTTCTCAATAACTTAGCTTTGATCTTTAGTCTTTAAACTTTTTAAATTCTTTGACTTTGACGTAGAATCATTATGAACTTTTTGTTACTTTGATCTTTGGTGAGAACTTTCTTATGTTCTGATGTTGGTATAAGCATATGGAGATGGAATACTATAGATGATAGTAGTGGTGGTGATGGTCTCTCCTGGAACTCCGGATCTCCAATCCTACATGTAAATAGTTAGCAATAAAGTTCCCAACGTAAGAGTTCGGATATTTCATACACGTACATCCCAGATCGCTGGCGCGTTCTTTGACGATTCCCAGACCGGATGGTCACTGGCATGTCCCTGTACTCAATATCTTCACTCTGTCGTTGTGAGCCGATGGAGTACACCAAGGTATCACTCTACGAATGTAAACCATTTGAAACCACTGTGAACACTAAGCGTAACCCGCAAGAGATTACTAAAGTGGCCTGCTATCTGGACTGTTTGATGTTGACCCTGGCAGGAGTTTCCATTCAATCATTGAGGATTACATATGTAAATCCTCCCATAAATGTTCTGGCAGATTTCTAGGATCTGCGTAGGACTCTAAAGTATATCGCTTGTGCTCTTATTGTTTGAAAAACAAGTGTAGAAATATTTAGTGTTTCTAAGAGATCTTTGGTGAACCTCATGGCTCTAAACTCGATTTGTGCATTTTAGTTTTAGTATTCGGAGACTGGAGCGATGTCTCTTGTTTCAATATCAACACATCTCGTAGTTAGAGGTCGATAGATTATGTAGGGTTCCCCGTGAGAAAGAAGCAAGTCCTTTTAAGAGAACTTGAGTGGCTGGAAGGTTAAGTGCAGTGCGTCACTGGGTCCGTGACGTCTTTGTCTTCAATACCGGTGTCATCTTAGTGACAACCAGTAGCATATGAATTGAACCCGGTTTCTGCCCTAAGTTGAATATATGGATGGCTATTTCTTTTCGTCCTTTTCTTTAACTTTTCTTTTTAATTCTTCAACCCCTTCTTTCTCCTTTTCTCATATTCTCCTTTTTTCAATCATACATAAGGACTTCTAATATTAACTATGGGTATTGTCCTTGGGTAGATCCCTCCGGCTCTGACGGATTATAGGACATATTTTCCTATACTTAGTCACCTTATAACTCAATGACTATTCCTATGTTGCCATAAAACCTTTTTCTTGAAAATCTCTCAAAGTGTTTATGATTATCAAACATATTTTGTTAACACCTTGAGAGTTTTGTATTTTCAGAAATACTCCCCCCTCCACATGTGCTTTTATTGGTTTAATTTAAATCTTCACATTGGGAGTAGAGCTCGTACTTTTGAATTGATAGACTTTTAATGAAAAAGACCAATTCAAGACACGTTTACATCAGTAGTGAACTAGCTTGAAATTATTACCCGTCCTGGTCAAGTCCAAAGAAAGTTTCTCGGGATGGTACATTCTACTCAGACAAGTCCTTTACGAGACATGTTTACATCACTGGCTAGGCCAGCTTGATATTATTACCCGTCCCAGACAAGTCTTTTCAATTTCTGACATTTGGAGTTTGTCAATTCATGGGTTAAATCTGAGTCGAGCTTATTTGAGATTCCACTACTAACTCAAACATATTTTTAATCACATTTAGTTTTTCTCCCCCTTAAAAATGGCATATAGATGTTGTTTTTGAAGAAACGTTGATTAAAATATGTCCATTTTGAGGTTTATGGGAAGAATTCAACAAGAACTTTTCATTTTTGAACAAAGATATTTCAAATACCCCCCCCCCCTCAACAAGTGAAATAACTTTTTGAGGTTTTAAATTACAAGAGGGAATACTTGTTATTTTGTGCAGAATTATAAAAAACTTCAAAAATTTGATTAATTCTACTCAAAAGTAAGAAGTTTTCGCTCCTTATAATAGGATTGAGGCACTGAAGCATACCTCCGGGTCCTTTTTTTACAAGGTATGGGTTGTACACTGTTATATGTGCACAAACCATAGTTTTACAAACAAATCATATATATCAATAATTTTCAATAAATCACATAACTAACCAATCATTCAGGACGTTGAAACGTCATGATCGGGAAGCTCGGTCTTCCTCCAACGTAGCTCTCCAACCGTTTGATTTGATCCCGACGCTTCAACCTCGGATCAATCCTTGCAATGAACCTACGAACACCCCTTGATTCTGCCACATTCCATCTTTTTCCCTTGTAGAGGTGTTGATCCTTTAAGCGAATATCCAAGCCATCACGAACAGTCTTTTAGGTATCATCACAGAACTTATGAATTTGTTAAAATGCCATGAAGTAGTTGTGAAGATAGGCACTTATGTAGATGAAACCGAATGCATATTCTTTCTTTAACGTGTATTGTAACTCCCTATTGATGTTGTTTAAGTTAAGGAGTGGCTTGATCAAATTTGTCTTCTTTTGATAACTTTTGACACCCAATTAGAGATCTTCAACTCATTCCTGAATTATAACACTCCTTATGAAAAATAGAAGAGAAGTGATGAACGCTAGTTGTAACTTGGTTGAGAATTGACGCATTTTCTTTTGAAATTTGAGGAGATACATGTCCTCAATGTCGTTTAGATTCAACCTTGGAAAGTCAGCTTCAGAGAATTCATACTCCTTGTCGTCTTGACGTTTGACGAAAATCTTCTTAAGGTAGGAGTAGTCCCATTTTGTTGCAGTTGCGATGGACATGATGGTAATAATTCTTTGGTGATGCATGACTTTCCCCTGTGTTCGATTTAACTTGCTGCTTCGGTAGAAAAGATTCCGCCTTTCTAGCCAGTGGTGAATCCCGTACAAGGCATCTTTGCCATATGTCACAAGTTTGTCAACAAACAAATGTGTGGCATCTTCTTCAATGACTTTGCTTAGGTACCTTGCTGTTGGGATGTTAAATGTAAGGGAAGTTGAATATTTCTTTTCGGTTTGATTTCCATGCTGTAAGAACTCCAAATCGGTGTAAAAGAAAAAACGATAAGGAATCTTCTCAGGTTTTCCCACCAATGGTAGAGGCTTGGTCCAATGAGTGCAATATGGTCCAGTCTTCTTGGATGTGTGGTCCATGTTGAACTCATAATTGAGCCAATCGATATCATTTGACATTGCATGAGCAATGTTTTCAAGATGATATTCAAGCTTGATTGCACTCCCGGATCTTTCTTTAAGAAGATTGAATGTTGTGTTCTTGATCCGTCTGAGTTCTTTCTTGTTAAGCTTCTTGACTCGAAATTCTCTCTTTATCTTCTGGAAGTATTCCACGGTTCGACCATCCACTGGTTCTTGATCATCTGCAAGTGGAGGTTGAGCTTTAACCAGTTCATCAAACCATCTGTATTCAACAGTGTTGTCATTTTCTAGCCATGAGACAACTTATGGTTGTTTTCCTTTTCTTTCCTTCATGTTCTTGGATGATGCTGATGGACCAGGTTTGGTGCGCGGTTGAGTGTCGGTCTATTCCAAGTCTTCATCACCGGAGTATATGAAATGATCATCTGCATTTGGTGTTGAATCGGAATCCTTCGGTTGGGTAGCTATTGGAGTTGTGGTAGTGGAGGGGTTGATCAGTTGTTGTTGTTGTTGTGATGAAGAGCCACCATCCATTTTATGTTTCTTCCCATTTGGATTTGGATCATGCTTGTCATCATTTCTTGGTCTCTTCTTTATGCCAACATCTGCCTTGCATGAAGTCTGAAGTTGTTTTGCAACAAGACAGTCATTGATTTCTTCATCTTCTTTTTTCATTTGTCCAACTCTCCCAGACATCTTTGCCAACAGTCGAGCTTCAAGTTCTTCTTCTGTGCGTTCTGGGAGTTTGGTTGGCAGTGTGCGCAGAGTGAGAGGTATTGAAGAGATCACATCTTTAATAATTTGTTGAATTATTGGTTTCAATTGTGTCTTCAACAGTTCCTTTGTGACAGCTGGTATGTTCTTTTGTAAGAAGGTTTCAGTGTAATTAATGATCAGTTTATCCATATCTCCTTGAACATATCTAGTGAGGAACTTATCAATCTCTTGCTTTGATTGTTGAATGCCAGCCATTTGATTTGTTAAGTCAGTGACAAGACTCGTGAGTGTGTTAACTTGTTCCTGAAGTTTGTTATCCCTTATCAATCGAGCTTTCTTCACTGCATTTTAAATTTTAATTTTGGCATGTGACATCCATGTGTCAGCTGTTTTCTTGACAGATTTGTAAGTTGATTTTGTTGTTGATTGTGTTTGCGGAGGTGATGAGTGAGTTGATGATTCGGGAATTTCAGTGGATTCTTTGCTGACGTTTGAATCTAAGTCTTTAGGTGGAGCTTGAGAAGAAGATTTTGGACGGTGTTTGGGGTTGTCTTGGATGTAATTTTCAGTTTCCATACGTAATCTTTCCTCTTCAGCCTTTTTAGCATCCGTAATCTCTTTCAATCTCCTTTCCTACTCTTCTTTAGTTTTCTCCTTCATAGTGACTTCTTCTGCAACCCTTCTCAAATCCTCATCAGTGACAAAAAGGTTTTCCTCCGTATCATCATCTTGATCTTCTACATCATACATCTGCTCATCATCTTGTTTCTCTTGCTCTTCTTGGGCCATCGATGTAGTCTCACCTTTTTCTTGACTGGGTTGATTAACCAGATCAAAAACAGGTGTAGTAACGGTGTAGGTGTCTTGAAGAGGTTGAGCACTGATGTTGGAGCCCCCTACCTCATCGGGTTGATTAACCGGAAGAGGAGAAGGTGGTCGTGTCATCCTACTCTGTTGAAGATCAAGCTTTAGATTTCTTTCATTTATTTCCTCAACTGTTAATCCAAAGTCTTCAGCTTGTTCTTCTTTAGTGACATGTTGTTTCATCTTCCTCTTATCAACAAGATTAGTTTCTTCATCATCTTTCTCATTGTACTCATCGATGTCTCTGTCAATGTCATCGTACGATAACTTCCTTTGTACCTCCTCTTCTTCCAACTTTTCTGCATCTCGTCCATGTTTATACTTTCACTTGCATGGCCTTCTTTGTAGATCACGGGCTCATCAGACTCAGCCTCTGATTCATTAGCTTGTTGAGGTGATCATTCAGGAGAAGTTTCAGTTTTGATGATTCTGGCAGGTACCCTCCTCTTTGTGTATTTTGGAGCCGAGGGCTTTATAACCTTGGTAGTACTACCAGAGCTCCCAGCTTTTCCTCCCTTCTTACCTCTTGTTTTGACTGATGAGGTGTGAGTGTCATCGTCTCTGAATCCAACACACTAATCTTTCAGAGCCGCTTTATAATACTTGTTGGACTTAGATTCTTTGACCTTATCAGTGAGGAGACAATCAGGAAGCTATGCACCTTGCTTTCGAGTGATAGTTCCTTATATCCTAACCATTTTCAATTTAGGCTCATTCTTGACCGTGTGTTTGCCATCATCATCGAGACGTCGAGGAATATCATCAAACTTATCAAGAAGGTTGCTGATGATTAAATTGATTATCTAACGAAAGGGATCTTGTTGCCTCCCTTCTGGATGTGTTGCATCAAATCTTCCCAAATAAGGCTTGCATAGTCAATCAATTTGACATTGACCATGCCCCAGAATATTTGCAAGTGAGGTAACTTGGGATGTTCATGCCCACTGTCTCTTCCAGATACAGACTTGGAAATTATGATATATAATGTCCTCTAAGGTTGTGGCATATACTTGACATCAACTCTAGAGTGTGTAAAAATAATTCCAGCTGATTCATCATAGCCACTATCTATCAGAAAATCAATAACTTCCTTCTCTGTTAGAGTTGGATGGTAGTCTTTGGAAGAGTTTACAGTTGGTAGAAGAAGCACAGAGCAGAGAGAGTCGACGTCTATAGTGGCTTGTCAGTTGTGTAGGGTGCAGGTGAATGATTTGTCCCCTACATTTTGTTGAATAGTGTTTCAAAATTGATGAATGTAGAAATCTGGGACAGAGGCAGATTTTTTCAGCATGAATTTGTAAGGGTGATTTAACATAATGTCCACACAATTTGGCATGATGATTCTAAGCACGAGAAATGATTGAAGTCAACGCGAAGATTGTTCTTGCCAATGACTTTGTTTTAACCTTCCGGAAAGGTGTTTTCCATATGTATCAAGCTAACTCGACACACCTCGTCTATGCTCTCGAAATGATGTAAATGCCAAGTTCTAAAGTTTACATACTACTGGCACACTCATAATTTGGTGGATTTGGGGTAAATAAGTGGAAACGAATAGGCTAAATCTCACCATGGAATTCAAGGGTTATAGTGTGCTCGGCTAAGGTCTAATCTAGTTAGGTTAACAAAAACATGGAATAATTTTAAAAATGACATAATTTTTCGAAATAAACTAGAAAAAAGGAGAGCAAATAAATTCAAATAATAATTCTACTCCCATCCCCACACTTGAAATGTACAAAGTCTCTTTTGTACTAAACATGAAATATAGGTGAAGAGAAAGTAGAATTAGAGCGAGAACTTCCTAGAAATTTGCTACATAAAATGAAAGTAGGCTCATGTTGAAGAATCGTGCCTTCGTTTTGTATCCTTGAGCAAACTTCAATCCCTGAAATCACACACTACCGACAATCATAATTCTAAAAATAAAAAGGAAAAAAATAAATAAAACATAACTCACTTTCGTAGGAATCACGGTTGCATTTAGCGTATGCAACAAGCCTTTTAAACAGCTTGGTGTCCCAAGTGGACGAGTGAAGTCTCGTGAGAGCTTACAGCGAACACACCCACAAAGTTCATTTCGAACTAATACAAGGTTATTGTGTAAATTTTTAAAATAAAATTTAAGCTGCAGGATAACTTACAGCGTAATCAAATAAATGAGTTACGCCGTAATTGGTTTGAACCTAGAAACCTTCCAATCGAAAGAAAGGTTACAGCGTAACAATAGAGATAGGTTATGCCGTAAATGGTTGAAACCTGGAGTACGCTGATACTGGAAGAAAGTTTACGGCGTAACCAATGAGATAAGTTACGCCGTAAATGGCTTTACGAGATGGAATCCATGTAAGCCTAAACGCTATTTTTCAACTCCATTTCCTACAAAAAAAACGTTAAAACAAATGCACAAAACCAAACTATACAAATAAAACAGAAAGGAAAGGGATAATTCGAGTTGTCTCCCGAAAGAGGACTTTTGTTTATTATTGAGTCTTTAAGTTAAACTCAAAGCCACGGGGCTGTGTCAACCACCACCAAATGAGGTGTTCAATAAATCCTTTATCGCGCTGCCGTCTTTTACTATATCACCTCCTACGGGGTAGCAATCAACCATCCACTCAATAAAAACCTTTTTTCTAACCGTATTGCCAACCTCGATATCTCATCTTTTAGTCAGACCTGTGTTAATAATTGCGTTCCCATATCTAATTTTATACCAATTTTGGAAATATAGATTCCCAAACTCGATATCTCATCTTTCTAACCCATGGAAACATATCCATTCCACTTTGGTTCTCTGATCTTCTTTAACTCTCCATTATCACCCCCATTACATTTGTTACGAAATGGGTTACATGATGGCCAAGCGTGCGTAGTTTCACCGCTCACTACTATTTCCGAATTGCAGTAATGTTTGGTTAAAACAGGTGCTCCTTCTTCTAAGACTACGTCCATGGTCCGATCATTTCTACCCTGTTCCTGCTTAAAACTTTCAACATCTTTTTCATTTTTGTTAGATTCAGTCTTTATACATAAAGGTGAATCATTTAAGGATAAATTGACGTTACTATTAAAGGGGTACAAAGGTTTATAAGGAGTTTTAACTGCGCTGATTTCATTGAAAGATTCAGGATGAGGATTCAATCGATCATTCATATTAAAAGTTATTCGTTTCCCCTATTCCCAAGGAAATCTGTTTTTCAAAAACCTTTATATGAGTATGATATGTTTCTAAAATTGGTCTTCCTAAGATTAAGTTATTATGTTGTCGCTCGCCCATGTCGATAACCACAAAGTCGGCAGGGAAAAGGAATCTACCAATTTTAAGTAACATGTTATCAATAATTCCCTTAGGTGTTGCCTTAGTAGTGTCAGCCATTTCAATCATCATTGTTGTTTCTTTAAGATTGGTTAGGTTTAAAATATCAAACAATGAAGAAGAAATAAGATTAACTCCAGTTCCTAAGTCAGCTAAAGCAGGAGTTTTAAAGTTACCAATAGTGCAGGGCAATAGAAAGTCTCCAGGATTAAGCTCCTTTTCAGGTAGTTGGCATGGTAAACTTTTGTCATTCTCAGATTGATCATCCTCCTGTAGGTAATTAATTCCACAAAGGTCATTAGTGATTATTGAAGTGTATTGCGCTTCCTCCTGCTCATCTTGTGCGAAAACGACATTGCATGCTATGGTTGCAGCTTCGGCTCCCTTAGCTTCGAAATTTTTAGCAAGCTGCCCAATTTGAGTTTCTATGTTTTTGATTGCGGCATATTGATTTCGTAAGTTCATGTCCGTATCCTCCTTCACCTTGTTCATCCATTCCTTAAACCTGTAATTTTTCCTTGAAGATTCTTCGATATGCTTATGAACCAATTCGTCGAGACTTGGTTTTGGAGGCCTTTTATCAATCCTTGTGTAGTACCCTGGAGTTCCATCTTGATATTAGGTCCATTACCCCCATATCCATGAAATGGCCTGTTAGTTTCGCCATATTTTACTTCTTCAATCCTCATGACCTCTTCCTTAAGTGGGCAATCTTTCGCTAGGTGAGCTCCTCTACAAGTATCGCAACCCACTTGTATAGCGTACACATTTTCTTTCAATTTTTTCATGTCCCTGCCAATACTTTCAAGTTTATTGGTGATGGCTGCATTGCCATCCATGTTTCCACCCACGCTTCTACTACTTCCTCCGTCGTGCCACTTTTGAGAGTAGTCAGCCATGTTTTGAATAGCTTCCAAGGCTTGGATAGGAGTCATCCCAAGGATCGGCCCCTGAGAGTCGAGCATCTGTCTCGTAGCAATGCCAATACCCTTATAAAATATGTTGACCTTTTGCTGACTGTTGAGGTCATGAGTAGGGCATTTGTAAAGGAGATCTTTGTAGCTTTCCCAAGCTTGGTAAAACGTCTTATCACCTTCTTGTATGAAGTTATGGATTTTCTCGAATTGTTTTGCCGTCTTTGAAGAAGGGCAATACCGTTGAATGAAATGTCTCTTAAGGAGGGCCCATGTATGATCTGCCCGGTGGCCAACCGATCGATCTACCTTTTTGCGGCTCCAGTGAGCGTGACAACCCGCAATTTTCAGGCGATTAGTTTAATAGTACTACTATTTATTTTTATCAGAAATTTCTAATTATTTATTTTCTATCGACTACTGATAATTAAAAACCTGAAAACGAGAAGTTATCTTGTTATTCCTGGAAAATGACACCGCACGCATACCGACACCGACTTAGTAACGGCAAAACTGATATAATCTAAATTTTTCATAATAATGATAATATATTATTACGCTTACGAAAACGTTTCCTAAAATATTATTTTTATAATTTTCGTATACCGGGACGATACGATTACACGGGAACACGACATGACACGGAGTACAGACAATATACTGTTTAATAATAAAAACAAAAATAAAACTACTCTAAACCTATCCCCATGACCCATCTTTTTCACCCCACCTTTCTGCTCCTCTTCATTTTCGTTTTCTCCCACCAAAACAATAAAAGGGTAATAATCTCCTTTACAAAAGGCAAACGTTAAACCATCCCATCACCCCACTCCAATCGTCCCTCTACCATCCCTAGCAAGTCACGAGCATGTGTTGAAGAGGCTGGATGAAAACAATGACACATAAGAAAATATGTCACTTATTTGAAGACCAAGAACGCTAGAGTCCATCATTCCATGTTTACTTCTATAAATAGGAGCGATTATCACAAGTTCTAATCATTATCACACACAATTTCACAAACATTAGGGTTTTTATAAGTTATGGTTTTCTCAAATTGATTGAAGGGTATTCTAATTCAAGTGGTGATTAGCCAATTTCGGTTGTTAAATTGGTCCAAGAAAGCTCGGGTCCATTGTAATTGAGTCTCGGTTCTTTTCCATTCACACGACATCATCACCACCATCACTTGTAAGAACTTTTAATTAATCTTCTAATATGATTATATTTTGTTAAAGTCATTAAGGTTTGTAAATTTATATATATATATATATATATATATATATATATATATATATATATATATATATATATATATATACGGGAGGGTAAATGTGAGATCATACTTAAAGTTGTAAAAATAAGATCAAGTCTAAAAAACCACTAAAACATATATAAATAACAATTTTAGCAATAATACATAAAAATATAATATTTTAATACAAATTAACATTTTAGAAACTAATAACCAAATGATACATGAGTTTGAATTAGTGATACACCTGATACATATTACACTAATAAATATTCCAAAATCTGATACACATACAAAAACCTGATACACATTACACTTCTAATCAAAGTGTATTACCTAGGTTTCGTAAAATTTAAAAAGAAATCTATCAAAACTTTAACATTTTTAGTTTTAGCTAATAAAAAAATTATTTTTGTTATAAGGAGAGTGTCACTTGTCAAATTTTAGATTGATCTCATTTTAACAACTTTAAGATTGATTTTATTTGATCTAGATTCTATATATATATATATGTATATATATATATATATATATATATATATATATATAGGGGAGGGTTAATGTGAGATCAAACTTAAAGTTGTAAAAATAAGATCAAATCTAAAAAACCACTAAAACATTTATAAATAAGAATTTTAGCAATCATACACAAAAAAAATAATATTTTAATACAAATTAACATTTTAGCAACTAATAACCAAATGATACATGAGTTTGGATTAGTGATACACCTGATACACATTACACTAATAAATATTCCAAAACCTGATACACATATAAAAAGGTGATACACATTAAACTTCTAATCAAAGTGTATCACCTAGGTTTCGTAAATTTTAAAAAGAAATCTATCGAAACTTGAACAATTTTAGTTGTAGTAAATAAAAAAAATATTTTTATTGTAAGGAGAGTATCTCTTGTCAAATTTTAGTTCGATCTTATTTTAACAACTTTAAGTTTGATCTTATTTGATCTAGATTCTATATATATATATATATACATATATATATATATATAGAGTTATGATCAAATAAGAAGATTACTTAAAATAAGAAGTAATAAGAAGAACTATAACCGCAAATCCAAGATGCACCAAGCTAAATTAGATGCATCCCTATAATCTTAGATGCATTATAACGCACAATAATATGTTTTTTAGCTTTTAATCAGATGCATATACGTATATTAGATGCATTTCATGATTTCTCTTGTTTTTTGTTCCTCTGCATGTGCCGAAATCATGAAAATCAATTTGCACCATCTATACACCAAATTAACTTTCGAAACTCAAGATGTTGCATCTATATGAATAGAAATGCATCTAATGCAAGTCGTTGCATCTCAAATGCGTGGTTTTAGTCACTTATCACCACTTCTTATTTTAATTTACTTCTCACTGGATCCTTACTCTCTCTCTCTATATATATATATATCCGATCGATTCATATATATTTTTTAATGAGAATGATATCTTGGTGTTGTTGACAAATATGTGTGGCATTTAGCAAATTTCATCATAAAACTAACCAATGATTGGTTTGTTAATTAGAAGTGCTCATTTTGAGAATTTTTGGCTTATTCTTTTAATGTTTGGATAAAAGGGTTTTTGAGATAAGTTTGTGTGTGCCGAGACCCAACTGAGGTCAACAAGGGGTGTTCGTTGTGCTTAATACGGGTCAATCATGTCGGTCAAAGTGCTTATATTTTTTTTACACTCAAACTTACAAACTCTAAACTTGGCATAAAAATTGTGTGTTTTGCTTGTGTGAGTCCATCAGTGAGAACCTCTTCTGTTTGTTCTTCTTTTCCTTGCGAGGATCTAATAAGTAGGTCGTTTTGGTATTCGTTATGGGTCTAAACCCAGTAGAATGGTGTGCATTTGGTTTCTTTGCTTCTATGGTCTAGAAGAGGTGGCAAAACGGGCGGGCCGGGCGGGCACGGGCTAAACGGGCAACGGGCTAGAATGGGCACGGGCTAAACGGGCACGGGACAAACGGGCACATGTTATACAAATCGCTTAATAAAATACCTAAAACGACGAAATAAATTCCTTAAACGTAATATCTTATTTATATTAAAAAATTAAATATATTATATAAAAAAAGTTTTTTTAAAACGATCGTAATGTTCTACAATTGAGAAAAAAAAAGGCGCCCGTTAGTGCCCATTTAAGTTTTCAATGGGCTATATGTGCCCATTTCAAAAAAATAAGGGGGCTAAATGTGCCCAAATCTTTTAAAAATGTGCCAATTTAGCCCATCTTTTTGCTTTTGGGCGCATTTTGCCACCTCTCTAGATACTCAAACAAAAGAAAGGAGTTTAATTTTTGTTGCTCTCTATGGTTGAAAACGCATCTCAAAAACTACTAACAATAATAAAAGTTAAACTTTTGGTTATGGGCTAATGTTGATGTTTATGAACTTGGATAAATTATAGGGGTGTTCATGGGTTGGGTAATATCCGAATAAACCGAAAACCGAACCGAAAATAACCGAACCGAAATAAAAGTTCGGTTTTCGGTTCGGTTATTGTTTTAGTAATCCAAACCGAAAACCGAAATTAAATAAATATATATATTTTTTAATATATTTATATTAAAAAAATATACTCCGTATTAAAACTCTTTTATAATATATATATATATAATATTTTTAAGCTTGAAAATTATTATTTTTTTCAAAAAATATATATAGATAAATAAATAAATAATTAAATTTAGGTAATTCGGTTATTCGGTTCGGTTTTTTGTTATTGGGGGTTCGGTTTTCGGTTCGGTTTAGTTAAATTTGAATTCGGTTCGATTCGGTTCTCGGTTATACCCAAAAAAATAATTAACCGAACAAACCGAACCGATGAACACCCCTAGTAAATTCTCTTGGTTACACTTGTCTGTGAATCAAGTTAAACTTTTAGTGTTGTGATTTTGTGTTTGGGCCGAGGGAAAACAAAAACCGCGAGCCACGGCCCACTCCTCTCAACCATGCATAGGGTGCGTTGGTGCAAAGCAAGGTTGTCAGGATCGGGATCCTACCTAGGATCGTTTTTGGCTTTGCAAGATCGTGATCGTAGGATCGGATCGGGATCTTAAGATCCTATGAAAATGTGTATATTTTTGTATAGGGGCTGTAGTTCTATATATATATCTCGGCATAAGTCTACACTTAGTCAATTTGTATACTATATAACGTTAAAAAATTAAAAGAATGCCCATACTTTAAAGTTTACTTCGTGGTGAACAATAAATAAACCGTTTTGTTTATCTTGAAATGTACATACGTAAGACTTAATATAAATTAATAAATCATATGTGTGTTGGTAAAAATAGCATGTAGTTGTCGTAAAAATATTGTTAGTCATTATCGTAATAATTTTGTACTTAATTTAGCCAACGCTAACACTAATTTCCTACAAATCTACTTTAAACCGAATGGTCATTTGTGAAAAACAATGAATTAAAGTTCATAAAAAAAGAAAAACAATGAATTAGTGATTGAGATTGGGCTTTTGAATCAAACATACTTAAATGCTTCACATAGAAGAAAAGTCCAAAAATGGTTTAAACAGGATCGGATAAACGATCCTACGATCCTACGATCCGATCCTACGATCTGAACGATCCTACCATTTACGATCCCGTATCCGATCGTTTTATGTAGGATCGTTAGATCATCGCGATCCTGACAACCTTAGTGCAAAGCATAATACATTTTACATATCTGTTTTAGATGTATACCGTAACCAAATTTGTACTCTTTATTGTGTGTCGACATTCCTTGTACTCAACCTATCCCGCGACACAATTCCCAACTCATCCGACTTATATGTTCGCGACGCACCTTAAAATTTGTACTCTATATCATCAACACTATAAAATTACGAGTCATGAAACAAATAATGAAAATATAAACGTTAAGCAAAATTTGAAAACATATTTGTTTAAACAAAATGTGTTTTACTTATAACATATAAATAGATATTTTTATTACTAAAATAGAGTATCTTCATACCTTTAAACCAAATTGTTGAAAATATAAACTTTTAGTCATTGATTTACAATGCATAATTCGGCTATTTGAACTGGGTAAAATTTATTAGTCATCTCGGACAAACAAAAGACATTTATACGGGTCATGCTCAACTTTATAAAAATTTTACAACTTATAAGTGTATTTTTAAATACAAACTCTTTTAATCAAACTATTACATAAGATATAAATTCCTATATATTTCTATTATTAACTAATATTTAGTTGTATTTGTATGTATATAAACGCTCTTAAACGACATTCTTATAATCCAAATTTATCTACTAATTATATGTGACTACTTTTCGTACATCGTCTTTCGGTTACCGACGAACCGAAGACTTATTCGTCTTGATATTTTTGCTATCCTATACGTATATACTTAAGCACTTCCAAAAGCCAAAATTTACCAAACTATTTAAACTTAAATACTGCCACACAAGCGTCAACAACACAAAAAGACTTTTAAACTCATTTAAGCTTCTCCGATCCTTAAACTAGAACTAAGAGCTAAGACTTGTCATACTAATCAAGGTCGCGTGTCGGTGCCACTTGACTTGACACTAATCAGACTGCTTTACTGATGTGAGTTTCACAGTCCCCTTTTTATTGCTTTACTTAATTGAGGTGAAATGCATGAACCAAAAACTTAAACTATATTTTTGCTCTAAAATTATGAATTTATGGAACTATTTGATATAGTTTACCCTTTTAACTTAGGGGAAATCATCCCTGCTGTTGGGCTGCAGGGAGGTTAGCTGCTGCAAGGCTAGAAGGAGGGACTAATCATGCAAAGTAGAAAATATTGAAGGGTAACAAATGTAAGTTTAAAACTTATTTTTGTTTTGCTGCAGGTATGCTGCAGGGAGGTTTGCAGCAGTGATGCTTTCCCCTTTAACTTATTATGAACTTATGACTTATTCTTGACCCCTTTAGTATGCTTAGAACTATAATGTGCCATACGCACTAAGTCTTAAAGTCTCCCATGTTCGGAGCAGTCTTGAATTGATAATATATAATAGTTGTTATAATTTACTGTTAGTACATTCTAAGTCTCCCTCTGAGCAACACTAAGTCTCCAATAGAGCAATACTAAGTCTTCTTTGTCGACAAGAGAAACGCAAAGTCTCCCTTGTTCGGAGCAGTCGTGATCTATTATATATATATTAGGCATTTTTATTGTGAACTATTATGACCATATGTGCATTAATTACCGGGCGTACTACTTGAAATATGGGAATGTATGTGAACTTCTATGTTACAAGTCTTGTATGGGTGGGACTTGTAACATGGTGAGTTGACCGGACATTTTCAGACGGACTTTCTCAAAAATGATTTTTCGTACTACATAAAATATGTCTACTCACCAACTATTTTCATAGTTGACCCGATGCATTTCAGGTGATCGTCAATAAGCATGTCTTATGAAGTCTTTTGCATAAAGGAGTCTTCACGTGTCATCTTTGTTCATTAAGTTTCATAAGTTATCTTTTGGAAACCAAGCTTTAAGATTCTATTTACAAAGTCGGCTTGAACAATATTGTAACGTTGTACTATTTCCTTAAATTTTAAATATGGTATTGTACTATATCTCTTTGCGATGTATATTGCTTTCGTCCCACCTCGCGTTTCCGCCTCCAACTGGGTGTGACAGTGAGTGTCATTGGAAACACTCAGAGCATAACAACATCATTCGATACTCCAGGAATGTTATAGAGGCTAAAAATATATTCCACATTTTCCACATGCTCATAAGCATCATAGGTCATGCATCCGGAAAAGGGATTTGCTCGTAGCTCCCTCATGAACTGTGGCTTTATCTCGAACTGTATATCCGCTCCAATAGCCAGCCTAACAAGCCTCGGCCCTAGCTCATCTCTTGTCATTGCCAAGTATTCCTCCAGAGTGAGGTTGTCGATATCCACAACTGCCATATTATCTGAAAACTAAAAGTAAATCGTGAGAAAAACAAAAAACAATAAAACAAAAATAAAAGACTTAAACAAAAATCCTAATATAGCTCCCCGGCAGCAGCGCCAAAATTTTGATGCAGGATTTCCGACCAGGATTTAAATTTCTAACTCTCGTGTACCTAAGGTCTACCTATTGCACCAAAGAGCAGTGAACCCGATCGTGCGTAGCATAGAATGTGGTAAAGTCGCGGTCGTTCCCAAGAGCTATGTAGTTTTGGATCCTATTTAAGTCTAGTGTCACGGTTTTAAAAGAGAATAATAGCTAAAAGATTAATTAAATTAATAAACAATAAAAAAAACTACGAAAATAAAATGAAGTTGTAAACAGTAGAGAGAAAGTGTGCTAACCTAATTATTCATCCTATCATGTTATGTCTATGTTATCTAATTAATACTTCATATCGCTTCAAGTGGGGTTTAAATTCGCCAGACTCCTTTGGTCTATTCGTCTAGCCTATTACTCATAGATCCCTACCCGATATCAAAGGTATTACCCTTTAGATTGACGAGGTCCCCGATAATCTATGCTAAGTCATTAAGTGCCCTACATGCAAGATTCACAACAATGTCTACCCGAGCGCTAGCATCTTAGACACACATCCCTAACTTCTGAAGTTCCGCCCTCCGGAAGGTGATCCTTTGGTCAATTCATACGAGAGGGATTGATAGTCCTTTGGTCAATTCTTATCAACCCTCGCAACCTACTTCTCTAAGGTCCTTTGGTCAATTCTCCTAAACAAGCAAGTACAACCGGGCTTAAAAACTACCAAAGTAAGGGTGGCTACCAACGAACTATGCATGCATACACTGGAAACAATAATAGAAGTGCGAAAACATAAACAAAAAAATTAAGGAATCATAATTAGGCTAGCACCAAAGGTGCTTAGCCGATCATATTTAAATGAACACTTAATTCAATGTTTTACATGGTAAATGAATACATGAATCGAAATGTAAATTCATCATGACCTAGATGGTTACGGCGTAACTTGAGTTGATAGTTACGCCGTAACTGGTGTTGACTTGGTCTTCATATATGAATTCATAGCTACGGCGTAAATGAGAGTGTTAGTTATGTCGTAGCTTCTTCCATGTGAGCATACTAAGGTATAAATCATTAAAGTGAATCTCCAAAACCGCGTCTCTTTAGCTCCTATGCTCATATATAACCTGGAAACAAAATATAAAGAACTAAGAGCATATATCCATATAAACAATATAAAACATGAGGATAATCGACGAAAATTGACACTTAAAAATCATGATTATTTGATGTTATCACATTTGTTGTATAGTTCTTAGCTAGTGTGAGTGCACTATGAATTTAAATAAAATGGTAGATATATTTAAGTTCAGGAGTTATTCTATCTATCCTGCATTTGGAAGTCTAATGCGGACTTCTCTTTAAGTAGTAGGGATTGCTAAACAAACTCGCTTTTATGTCTTTTTGACTCAGCATACACATTTATGTTATATGGGAAGGAAAATGTAGTCATACATCTACACTTTTTCCGTAACAAAATTGTAATCGTGGAAATGGGTTGTTAATAACTCACATATCTATTGACATCAATAGTACATGTGCATCCACTAAACAAGTAAAAAAATCATCTTATGCAGTGAAGCGTGCTTCTGAAAATCTAGAATTACTACAAGTGTTTGTGTTATCCCAACCAACTAAAATGTATAGGTTTTGATCTGTTACCGGACTTAGTCAACCACCACCCATTTTTTTTTGCATAGGAACAGGTCTACATTGATTGAGCTAAATATTTAAGGGATTAGAGTTGTAACTTAAAAAGATGTTACGTAGTAATCATGAGTTTAGGGGTTTAGAAAAAAAATATCCCACATTAATGAAAAGCTTAAGAGTCTTTATGAAAGTAAATTATAACGTGGTGAGTGGTGACCCAATCTATTATTAGCTGATTAGCTGAACTTTATGCAACATTGTACATTTTTTTTCTTCAGGGAAAATCAAGGCAAGGTTCAAAGTTTCAGCATTTCAAGACTCTCTGGAGATCCCCGGATAGAGGATGTTAACAAACATATGACGCTTGAAGGTGTAACAACATGTACGTGTTATTTCATAGTATTTTGTGTCTTACGTAATAATTGTTTCTTAATACAAAGGGACGAGAGCCAAATAACATAAATGAGAAGCAATGCAAATTAGCCCCAATTGAGGTGTCGCATCATGATTCGTATAGGAGGATGAGAGGATGAGAAGCCAAAAAATAAAGGTTTGGAGGTTCTTTGTTGTGATAAAGATGGCGAATACATTAACTACGCAACCAACATTGTATACAAAGAAGTTTTATTTCACATATGTGTTGGAATCACTCCTAAACTATATTTCAAGTGTTAGTAATCAGTATGTAACTAGGATACACGGAAACGCCGCAGGGATGCCGTATCACGTACCCGAAACGTCCCGGAAACGGGAAACGCCGGGAAACGCGGGGAAACGCCCGGGAAACGTCCCCGGAAAAAGTCAAAACGTTTCTTCAATTGGGGTACGCCGATCCTTATCCAGGAAACGTTTTCCAAACGTTTCTAGCCCAAAAAGTCACGTTTCTTATCAAATTTCCGGCGTGAAGCTTATATGTTACTGTAAATGTTTTTCCGGCGTGATGGTGGGGATGGTGGTTAAACACAGGCCAGTCGAGCTGGGCGACGGCCCAGAGCATCAAGTATTTGGGGGCATCATATTTTAGATTCATGTTATAATAAGATAAGAAAATACGAAGTTCATCAGGGTTCTTGTTTGATAATTTAGATGAGGAAGAAGAGGTCTGATTCATATTAGACTATTAGAGAGAGAAAAACAAATAAAGTATCTGCAGTATATTTTTATATTTATTGCGTGGGAAGTTGTGCAGATTTACCCACGTGGGGAGGAGTAAGTACAGTAATATTTTTGAACATATTTCAAAATTTCCGTTTTATACATAATATTTCAATTTTTTGCAAAGTGCAATATATCCATTTAGCATTTGCTGTGTGGAATAGTATACAGCCTGAAGATGATATTTTTTTGTTATAGAACCTTATTTTCTACTGTATTAGTTAACTACGTATATTACGGAGTAAAATTTTAGAGTATGTATTGATTTTATTATCTCATGTGATAAAATATAATTAATAGTGTTTTTATAAAATACATAGACGTTTCCTCGCCGTACCCGTTTCTTGAATTTTAGGATGTTGCCGTTTCCCCGTACCCGTATCCGTCCCCGTCCCCGTTCCCGTTTCCGTCCCCGTGCAACTTAGGTATGTAATAGGTTGCTTAATTAGGCTTTTATGTTTGTATTTAAGGAAAGACTTATGTAGAAAGCCCATAAGCCTTGGCCCATGTCCAATAAAGAAGGAAGGGAACATGTGGTGTTGCCCTAGTCACTTCCCCTATAAATACTCTTGTAAACCTTCATTTGAACGTTGGTTGTTCACTTCACAATATATCCTACGCATAACTTTCTTTATTATTCATACGTGTGTGTTGTTTAGTGTTCATCCGATCACTTCTTTATCTATTTCTTAGATATTGATGCTTGTGTTACAATATGGTGACCTAAAAGTGGTATCAATCGCCATCTAGTTGGGTGAAACATATTAGTTTTTGAAAGTTATTGTTATACGCGTAAGTTTCGGTGTTCTAAACTTTCATACGCTTAAAAGCTTCAAATTTTACAATTAAAAACTCAAGATTTTTGTGGTTTAAGGTTTATTTAGTGTTAAAGTTTAAGTTTTTAGCATCAAGTTTGAAACTTTACGTGTGTAGAATAGTTTTTGAGCTTGGTTTTGATCCTGTACTTCTGTCTACGCGTAAGGTGAAAAAGGGTGTTAGATCATCAAGTTTCAAACTTTTGGGTTATTTTGGTGATATTGAAGCTCTTTCATCATTAAAATCAGGTTTCTAAACACTTTTAAGCATAAAAATCAGTTTTGGTGATAGTTTGTACTTTCTACTCGTAGCAAAACCCTAGTTTTACTTGTAAGCTATTTGTCTACACCTAAGCTTCTGTTACGCGTAAGCTGCTCATCATTTGATCTCCAGTTCTGTTGGTTTACTCAGTGTTTTCTTGCTTGGATAAGCCTGAAAACACTTCGACTTTGGATATCTTTTACACTGGTATAAGTGTAAAGGATTTTTGGGCAAAACCCTAGTCTTACGCCTAAGCTAATATCTTAAGCGTAGCATCTCTTTTGCCTAAGCATTTCTTACGCCGAAGCTTGTCGTACGCCTAAGCAAATATTACGCATAAAGATTCTACTACTAAGTCTTTGGTTTACGCCTAAGCTAAGTTTTCCTCAAGTCTTCGCGTAAGCTAACACAACACGTAAGCCATTGTCTACGCGTAAGTTGGGTATTACGCGTAAGGTGATTTCTACGCCTAAGCTGGTTTCTACGCATAAGGTTACTTCAAAAACATTGTTTCATTCGACTACAAAGATCCATCATCAACACAAGTTTTAAGATGTCTCAACCACCATACTCTAGCTACTTTCCTCATGAGTATCCTCAACAACAACAACAAAAATAATTCTATCAACAATATCCTCCACCATCTCCACAACAATTGCAACAATATCAACAACAATTTCAACACTTTCCTCAAGGAGCAAACCCTCTTCCACCACAAATGGTTCCACCAAACCCTCGTCAACAAGTACAACATTACACATACTTTCAAAATCAGTATCCCGCCAAGTATGCTATGAATGTTACAACACCAAAGGAACCGTCTTGGTTTGCAAAGATGTGTGAAGCTTTAAGTAGCCAACAATCCATTCATGAAGCTGGATCCCTTGACAGACCTCCAATGCTAACTCCCGGAAACTACGATCAAGGGTGATAAGGTTCTTTAGGTTTTGTGATCTCAAGAAGCCACATGGTAAGTTTTTGAAGAAGGTCATCCTTGAAGGTCCTTTTCAGATGCCTACTATCACTGTACCCGGAGATCCGACTGCCAATCCACCAAGAGATGATATCACCAACGTTGTCGGTCTTGATCAACTTACTACTGATCAACTTCTTCACTTAGAATCCTTTTGGGATTTCCCAATCCGATACTTCGTAGTGTTGATGCTCAGAAGACTGCTAAAGCAATGTGGGAGCACATTCATCTTCTAATGGAAGGCACTGAACTCAATCAAGAAGACATGGAATCAAAAATCTATTTAGCATATGAACACTTAATGATTGAACCAGGGGAGACATTAGAGTCATATCATCATTGATTCTCAGACATCTTCAATGACTTGGATAAACACAATATCATTATGCCAAGGATTGCAATCAACACAAAGTTCCTGAGCTGTCTTGGTCCTGATTGGAAAAAGTATGTTACAATCATCTGTCAAGCGAAGAATCTTCATCAAGCTACATACGGATTGCTATATGACTATTTGAAGCACCACCAAAAGGAAGTTGACAAAGAAAGAGTCATCCGTGGGGCCCCAGTTTCACCTTCACTCCCGGATAATCAAACTCTTTCTTTATGGGCTCAAGCATGTTATCCTCAATTCTCGACCTTGTAAACTGTCTTCACAAACCCTCCACAACCAACTGCTCAGATTACACCATATGATCCATCACAGCAACAATCCCAAGATACTCAATTGGTTCCATACAACAACAATAATGATCAAGCACTCTACAGTGAATCAAATGAGGATGCAGAAGCCTTCGATGCATTGAATCAAGGATTTGTTATGATTGCAAGAGCCTTCGGACTATTTTCTAACAAATCCAACAACCGCATTCGCACCTCATCAAATACAAGGAATCAAGCTGTTGTTAACAATGGAAGAGTTGAGGTTCAGAATCGTGAAAATGGTCGTCTGATGAATAGTGGTCAAGGGTTTAATGTTAATGGAAGGAATAACATGGGTTCTCCACAGCAACGGGTTCAAGTGGTTGATCAGGGAAATGCTCAGACTGGGGTTAATGGTCTCCGATGCTATAATTGCAATGAGAAGGATCATCTGGCTAATGCATGCCCAAAGCCAAGGACAAAAGGCAACGCTTATCACAAAGAGGCTTTACTCTTGGCTCTCAAGGATGAAGCTGGTGGAACTCTTACCAACAAGGAACAGAGCTTCATGGAAAATGCAGATTCGGATGATGACATGGAGGACTTGCAGGCTAATGCAGCTGTGATGTTAATGGAAAACATGCAAGAGCTCCACATGAGTGACACAGGCCCAGTGTATGACACTGATGGCTTGTCTCAGGTACCGGATCCAAACATACTTATACATGATCTGATATCTCCGTCAACATCTGCATCCGACAAGGCACAGAGTGTTCAAAATGAGCCCTCTACAAATCATTCCGACGATAATCAAATCGATCTCGTAGTTATATTTGACGGTCAAGATGACCTTATGGTTAATATTGATAATCAAGTTGACTCCATGGTTATATTTGAGGATCTAAATAATGATCATGTTGAGACTCAAGTTGAACAAAATGAACCTTTGTCTAATCCAGATCTTGAGCTCATGACCAACTTATTTCAGACCACCCAATCTCAATTTGAAAAGTGCAATGAGATCAATAAGAAATTGCAAGATAAAATTGCACTGTTAACTAAGGACAATGAATGCTATAAGTTCCAACTCAACATTTTTCAAACTAAAGAGAATCGTGAAAAAGGTTTTGAAGTCGCTTTTGCAAAATCTTACCAAAATGAAAAATCTTTGGAAAAACAGATATGTGATCTAGTTGCATCCAAGAATGCGTTGGTGTTTCAAATAGAACAATTGAAATTCGATCATAAACAACAACTTAACGCTCTCACTTTGGAAACTCAAAAAGCCAAGTCTGAGTTGTTAACTTGTCAAAAACAGTTCTGTGAGTACAAAAAGCATTCGAGGAGACAAATAGATGACTATCTTGAGGAAATTGTCGACTTACAAAACAAAATCAAAGAGTTTCGAAATGTTGTTTACAAACATGGTGAGTCAATCACAACAATTCAAAAGTTTACGTTTAAACCAAATCCAAATGGATATGGACCAAATCTTGCTGATTACAAGCCACGTTTCTCACATAGAGCATTCAAACCAAATCCTCAAGTTTACAGTGCAGAACATACAATTGATGATTCCATTATGAGTGTTGTTGAATATAATCGTATGGAGGAACGAGATGCAGAAGACGAGAGTCGGTCAAAATTGGAAAATGTTGTTTATTGCAAACCTTTTAACTATTCAAAAGCCATAACTTTCGTCACACAACAGGATAATTATAACACACCTTGGGTTACCACACCAACTCCTGAGTCCTCTTCCAATGATGGTCCCCTATCCAATGTTGCACAAATTAATGGTCATTTAGTGAAATAAAGCCATTAGCTGAACGATGTCAAGTTCTAAAATATTTTTACACTTTTATGTCTGACATCAAACTTTTGGAACATGCAATTGAAGTTAATTATGAAATCAAAGTTGAACATTTTCAATCTCCATTTGCGCGACAACAAAGGGATATTTTTCGGAAAGGGCTTTTACCACATGCCCGAAATCTTAAAATGTGTGCAGTATATTGGGAACGGGATCTTCAGAAGGAGATTGGTCTTATGATAAAAGTTTTCGAACAAACAGAAACATCGATTTCAAATTCTAAACATAAAAAGAAAATGTTAAGAAATCATGTTGACCGACTCTTGGAAGATGTTATCTGTGCTGATACCATAAATGTTGTGTTACTTCATTCTGTTGCATATGCATTTGATTATATTGCTGTTGATTCTGTTGACTCTGTTGAAAATGTTGAGAATATCGATAATGTGCAGCAAATCGAGTCTTTGAAAATTGAAAATGAGCGTCTGTTAAATGAACTTTCAAATGCAAAACGTCGTCTTCAATGGTGTCAAAAGGATTGTCAAAATCGAGAACTTGCTTTGCAAAACAAAATCAACCAGTTGCATTCAAAATCTTTTGATCCAAAAATAGAACAACTGGATGATGTTTAAAATGTCAAATTTCAAAATATGAACAAGAAATTGCCAAAGTCAAAACAGAATATGGTGTCATATTTGACTTGCTCAAACAGACTCGTGAAAAAGCATCACAAGAACTTGATAACCATCTCGCTTACACTAGAGATGTTTTAAATGTTAGTGGAAACAGTCGCTCTGAAAATCAAGATTTGTTGCACACTATTATTGAGTTGAAAGCAAAGCTAAGAAAGTATGAACAAGATAAGTCTAGTAACACTAATGTTCTTGCACCTGTAAAAGTTAAAATTGACTCTAGAATGCCTAATGACAAACCACAAGATTCTAATGTGATTCCTTCCACTGAAACATGAATAGTTGCCTCTTTTCCCAACGTTAGCACTTCACAGCTTAAGAGCAAAACAAGGAAGAATAGGAAGTTGCAACGTAAGAGAAGAACAATAAAGACCTCTGAAGTAGAAGAACACCTTAGGACTTTGAATAAAACTCAAGTTGCACCCACTTTAGACATTGCGTTAGACAAATGTAATAGAAAAAGTGATGTAACGAATGCTGAACCTTTAAGTACTTTGAATGTTATGTTTGAAGCATCTTGTGTTGGTTGTCACAAAAGCATGTTTTCTGTTTGTCATAACAAATGTGTTGCTAATGCTATCTTATCTCGTAAGCGGAACAATAGAAAACGGAATACCTTTAGGCCCACTAATGCTTCTATGTCTGTGCTAGGTAAACCGCCCTCTAATGTTTCTGCTACAATCATTGATGTACCCATAGAACCCATTTCACCTCATAGGAAGAAAATATCACCTAGTGCATTCACTAAGACCAAAGCAAAGACTAGTTGTACTTGGCAGAGATGGTTACAAAACATACCAGGATTTAAATGGATGCCTAAAATCATTAATATGTGTGTAACTGTAACGGAACCCTCTAACTCTTCGGGGTCCACCTCTACTTCTATTCCACCTGTGTCGTCTGTGTGTAATGCAGGTGATACAGATCATCCTCTGAATTGTTGATAGCGGATGTTCCCAGCATATGACATGCAATCTCAAACTGTTATCAAACTTTGTCTCAAAGTTCATTGGCACTGTCAGGTTCGGGAATGATCACTTCGCAGCTATCATGGGCTACGGAGATTACATCAATGGGTATATCAAAATTAGCAGAGTTTATTATGTGGAAGGTCTCGGTTACAATCTCTTTTCAGTCGGTCAATTTTGTGATGGAGATTTGGAAGTTGCTTTTAGGGAGAAAACTTGTTTCATTTGTGACCTACAAGGAAACAATCTTATGTCTGAAACTCGCACATCAAGCCTTTACACTATCTCCATGCAAGACATGATTGCTTCATCTCCCATCTGTCTACTTTCTAAGGCAACATCTACAAAATCCTGGCTATGGCACCGGCGTCTTTCACACATGAACTTTCAAACCATAACCAATCTTGCACGTTACAAACTTGTTGAAGGTCTCCCAAGATTTCGTTATTCTAAAGATCACCTATGCTTAGCTTGTGAACAAGGGAAAAGAACTCGTGCTCACTTTCCTTCAAAGATGTAACACAGCTCCCAACATGTGCTTCATCTTCTTCACATGGATTTGTGTGGCCAGATGCGTGTGTAGACGATTAATGGCAAATGCTACATTTTAGTAATTGTTGATGACTACTCAAGATGGACTTGGGTTTATTTTCTTCGAAGTAAAGATCAAGCTCCACAAATGATCATCACCTTTCTCACGAAAATTCAAATTCAGCTTCGGGACACAGTCAGACAAATCAGAACATACAAAGGGACTGAATTTGTAAATCAAGCTCTTCGTGAACACTATGAGAAAGTGGGAATTGAGCATCAAACATCCATTGCACGGAAACCAGAACAAAATGGATTTGTTGAAAGACGAAATCGTACGTTAGTGGAAGCTACAAGAACGATGTTGATAAATGCAAAACTACCAGATTACTTGTGGGCAGAAGCCGTGTCAACTGCATGCTACACTCAGAACCGTTCTATGATCACCAAAAGCCACAACAAAACACCTTATGAGCTTATCCATAACCATAAACCGAATCTCAAACACTTTCATGTATTTGGTGCTCTCTGTTACCCGAATAATGATCGTGATGACTTTGGAAAGCTCAAGGCTAAAGCTGACATTGGAGTCTTCGTTGGATACTGTGAAAATTCTAAAGGATACCGGATATGGAATCGTCGTACAAGGCAGATTATGGAAACGATTCATGCAAATTTCGATGAACTTACAGAAATGGCTTCTGAGCAAAACAGCTTGGAACCCGGACATAACCGTCTAAACTTCCCCCAAACCCCATCATCAGCTGAACCAAGCATTCAGCTTACACGTCGTCAAATGGAACAGCTATTATCTCCTCTGTTTAGTGATGATATTGATCAACGTGCTCCAGATGTATCAAATGTTTCCGCTGCTTAACCTGATAATAATCCAATACCTGATACACCTGCAACAACAAGAAATGTTGAAGAAGCACCTCCAATTGATTCTACAACAACAGCCGAACAAACCGCATCCAATGACACTGAACCAACTGATGATCTTCTGAATCATGATGTACCTATACCCGCAGATTATGATCCAAATGCATTCTTTAACACTTTCGCAAATGCAACTGCCTCTTCAGATGTTGCGGAATCATCTACAAGCCATTTGAATCCTTCCAATCTGCATAATGTATATCAACATCAACCCTCCACACATCGTTGGACTAAAGACCATCCTCTTGTGAACATCATTCGAAACCCGAATCAACCAGTCGTAACTAGACAACGCCTTCAGACTGACGGTGAACATTGCATTTATGCACTTACCGTTTGCCAATCTGAACCCAAAAACATTAAAGAATAAATGACTTATGACAACTGGATTGATTCCATGCAAGAAGAACTTAATCAGTTTAAACGTCTTGAAGTATGGGAATTGGTTGAAAAACCAACAGGGGTCTATGTTATTGGTCTAAAATGGATTTGGAAAAATAAGTTGGATGCTGAAGGTCCGGTTATCAGAAATAAGTCACGTCTGGTGGCTAAGGGTTATAGACAAGAAGAGGGGATTGAATTTGAGGAATCATTCACACCAGTTGCTTAACTTGAGGCTGTACAGATTTTTCCGGCATAGCGGCTCACATGAACATCACGATCTATCAGATGGATGTTAAAACCGCTTTTCTAAATGGTAAACTGAAGGAAACAGTCTATGTTAGTCAGCCAGAAGGATTTTTTGATCCAGAGTTCCCTAATCACGTCTACAAACTGAACAAGGCTCTCTACGGTCTCAAACAAGCCCCTCGGGCGTGGTACGAGGAGTTGTCCTCCTTTCTCCTATCTCATAATTTTGTTAAAGGATCGGTCGACCTAACACTGTTCATACAATATCACGGGGACCACATTTTACTTGCTCAAATCTATGTGGATGACATCATTTTTGGGTCAACACATAAAAAGTATTCAAACGCTTTCTCAAAACTTATGAAAACACACTTTGAAATGTCCATGATGGGTGAACTACATTCTTTCTAGGACTGCAAGTTCATCAATCACCCCGTGGTATTTTCCTAAGTCAGTCCAAATATGCTCTTGAAATTTTAAACAAACATGGAATGCAAAGCTGTGATACCTATGCCACACCAATGGCACATACCAAGAAACTGGACGCTGATTTGCATGGGAAATTGGTTGACCCTACCAAATACCAAAGTATTATTGGGTCTCTCATGTATCTAACAGCCAGTAGACCTGATATTGTATTTTCTGTATATCTTTGCTCCCGTTATCAGTCGAGACCAACTGAAACTCACCTCTCTGAGGCTAAAAGAATCCTTCGATACATCAAGGGAACCATTAATTTAGGGATATGGTATCCGAAGGATTCTGGTTTTGAACTGATAGCTTTTTCAGACGCTGATCACGCAGGTTGCTTAGATTCTCGGAAAAGTACTTCAGGTGCTCTACAATTTCTTGGTGATAAATTGGTTTCATGGCAATCGAAGAAACAGGATTGCACATCGCTGTCCACAACCGAAGCAGAATATGTAGCCATTTCAGCATGTTGTGCTCCAGTCATTTGGATGAGAACACAACTCAAAGACTATGGTTACGTATTTAACAGAATCCCGATGTACTGCGACAATCGAAGTGCTATTGCGATCTCGTGTAACACCGTTCAACATTCGAAGTCCAAGCACATCGATATTCGATATCATTTCATCAAATAGCATGTGGACAAGGGTACCGTTGAATTATATTTTGTGGGTACTGAACACCAACTGGCGGAGCTTCTCACCAAAGCCTTAGCTCCTGCTAGGTTTACAGATTTGATCCACCGGATTGGCATGAGGTGTTTGACTCCAGAGGAACTGGATGAACATTTAACACATTCTTAAAACTAGTCAAACACCAAAACCTCTTTTGTAAATAAATTATCAAAAACAAAAATAGAAAAATATAAAATCTGATAAAATTCAAAAATATTCTTCTATGTAAATTTCTTTCAAACATCGCAAGTACAAATCTTCCGTCAACACTGTGTTCTATCAAACTTTTCACAATTTTCCCGAACAAGTGTTGAGGGGGAGAAAGTAAATATTTTTCAGTTTCATAAAACCTTGTACTTGCATGTTACCAAAAAATATGTTGTTTCTTCTAAAATGGTGGATACGTTTCTTGTCATATACTCTCCTCGAACTCAAATATTTTCAAAATTCACCACTTCATGTGCATTTAATCCTAAACCACCAAGATCAAACGGCCCAAATCAAATCTTCAAAATCCGTTCAAGCTGTTCATTATCTGTAAGTTCTAAATTGTTTTGATCAAGATTCTAAACAAGGATTTCAAAAATCTTTCTAATCCAACGGTTAAAACTATTTAAACTGATTTTGGAAAATTATTCACTCGAACGAATTGGGTGTTTATCCATAAAAGTGTTTGGATTGAAATGAGTTATGATAAAACCTTTCTTAGTGTCTATTAAACTTGTTTCAATCGTCTAAAACCATCAAGAATCTTAAATTTCATTAATTTGAATTCTAGGGTTTTTGCGCTCATTTAATGTTTTTCTATTCTGTGATATGTTATTAGGTGGTCAAGAAAGTGTTAGAATAAGTATATATGCATGTTTTGAACCTTTAAATTAGCCCAGAAACATCTAAACTGTAAGAATTTAAGTTTTAGGTTTTTAGGGTTCATCTCCCATGAATCTTCTAATTCTGTGGTGGAAATGTGTTAAATCTTGTTCCATTGCACTTATATGACATCTATGACACTCCAGAAACATTCTTGTTTGATTTGTGTAGCTATATCTCTTACGCGTAAATTAAGGGTCTAGGGTTTAAGTAATTTTACACCTAAGTCTTTCTGTGTATATCTGATATGTTCTTATGCTTGTTTTGTGATCTAAAAGATGTTTGGAATTAACTGCAATCAAGTTTTCATGTTTATATTTAACAAGTTAATTATTCGTAATGTCAGAATCTTCAGGTGTTCAAACCGTTACACTTAAAGAATACTTTTATGCGTAAAGGTAACGCCTAAGAGAAATCTTACGCGTAACTCTTACGCATAAGAGGTCTACATTGGATTACGCGTATCTTGGAAAGATATTCGTAAATAAGGCTTGCTACGCATAAGCTTTACTCTTACGAGTAAACTTTACGCGTAACATCTAGCTTATTCCTACGCTTAAGCCTAAAGCCTTTGAATTTGTTTTACACGTAAGAAACTCTTACGCCTAAGCTTGGTCTTACGTTTTAGCTTACTACTACGCATAAGCTCCTTTCTTACGCATAAGGATCCTTGTTACACATAACCCACTGTTCACTACATTTTGGCCTGTTACGCATATAATACTTGTTAAATGTTACGCATAAGTCACAAATACCTGATGTTTCATATAAGCATACATAAGTTAATATGTTGTGTGTTAAGTGAAAAATTGGACTTTGAAATTTCAAAATTAACACGTTCACGTAATTTATCACATCAACTTCAAACAATTGGACAAATGTGACTTAGGACTTGTAACTAACATAAACATTTTACCATCAAACAAGGAATTAGATAATAAATCAGATTAAAACAAACACATTGTGTTTCCATATGTCTGTCTTTTTTGTCTAATGTCTTTTAGATCTCAAAATGGCTACAAATCAATCAAACATCAATGCCCCAGCTGAGCTCTCGATGGCAAACATATTCCCAGCTGGATATAACAAAACAATTGGCAAGAACAATCTTCGTGTCGTCTTCAACAACTTCATATGCTCATAATCATCTTGCAGAATTGCTGTGGACATCCTTCTAAAAAATCCATTCAAATTCATGCTCACAAAGTCATACTGATGATGAGTATGATTCAATGGATGAGGAAATACAATTTCATAAGACAATAAAGCAGAAAAGGATGGAATACCATGCTTCAACCTTTCCGGTTAATCAACCCGGTGGGGCAGGAGGGTCAAGCAGTAGTCCTCCACTTAAGATCCATTGCATACAACTCTTACCCCATCCGATCCGGTTATTCAACCCGGTAAGGATCAGGGTGTCACTACAACTGTTGAAATGAAGCAACCACAACAATATCTATAAAAACCGCAAGAAGGGATGAGGAAACTTGTGACAAAGGAGATTACGACCATGATAAGGATGAAAGAGTGACTGATGATGATAATTTGGCGGCTGAAGAGGAAATTATGTGAAAAGAGGCAGAAGAAGCTGCTAGAGCTGAAGAGAAAAAGTTAAAGAAGGAGTCAGACAACTACATAGTTGACAATCCAATACACAAACCTCAACAGTCTTCTGAACCACCTCTTGATACTTCCACTAAACCCAAATCATCATCTCAATCATCACCTCCATCAACAAAAGAAACAACTAAGTCAACAACAAAATCTGTTAAGAAGGCAACTCCATCCAATGATTCGACAAATGGTTAAGCAGGTTATCACCACTACACAACAAGCTACACAGCCTCCACCATCTGATTAACCAAGGGATTCAGAAACCACACCACCAATGGAGAAAACCATTGATCACATGACATACACTGGTGGTAAGGATCACGACATATCTGAGCCCCAACCTAAAACTCAACCGAAATTTAGATCAAGTATATTATTGCACTCCTTGTTTTCATACGCATCAAATCAAAGAGTGTGTTGAAGATCTCCACCTCGGGTTCGAATTTTACCAAAATTCTTCACTTCAACGAAATCAATTAAGAACCTCAATACAAAATCGTTTATAATCCAAAGTTTGGGTTTGTCCGCCGATGTGAAAATCATCTTACTTGCTTCATGGCTTTCGATGAAATTCACAAAGTCATATGACGCCACCCTGGAGATGGTTCGAGATGGATTGGCATATCGTTTGAAGGACATTGAGTTGGGTATAATTCTAACGAAGAGATGGAATTCAAAGGATCGCAAGGATGATTCGTTGATTTATCACTAGGATTGATTAAAGGTTGATTCATCGGGATCAGATGCAATGGTTGGAGAGCTATGTGGGAGGAAGACCAAACTTTCCGATTCTGACTTACAAACGTCTTCAAAAAGTAGCTGATCGTCTGTAATCATTGGGTACTCTCTTAACTCTCTTGATTGTGATTTTGTTTATTTGATATATTGACTATGGCTTGTGCTCACATAACAGTGTACAACCCGTCCTTGTAATGAAAGGACCATGTGGTACGCATCAGTGCCACAATCCTTATAAAAGGAGCGAAAGCTTCTTACTTTTGAATAAAACTTATGAAACTTTCATTTTTTAAAGTTTTGCTCAAAAGAACAAGTACTTCCCCTTATGTTTTCAAAACCTCAAAAGTTAATATTACTTGTTGAGGGGGAGTATTTGCTAAAATCTTTGTTTAACAAATTGTTCTTCGTGGAAACTTCCTACAAAAATCAAAATGGTCATATTCGATATCAACATTTCATCAAAAATAACATTTATATGCCATTTTTGAGCGGGAGAAAAATTGTGTGATACTAATATGTTGGAAATGTGATTGAATCTTCGGGTGACTAAGACTTAACCCATGAATTGATGAGAACTGAACTGTCATACATCGAAAAGATTTGTTTTCCAAGACTAATCCGAGTAGATTGTACCTCTTCAAGAAACTCTTGATAGACATGAACTTTGACAGGTTTGACAACCTTCTCAAGGTTTGTCCACACCTTCAAGGTAGTTATTAGAGCTAGTTGTCACCTAAAAGCTGAGAATGCAACTCTTTAACTATGCAACGTAACCGTGTCTTGCGGGGAATTGTCTATCTTGAGTCGATCAATTCAAAAGTGCGAGCTCAACCCTCACTGTGCAGATTTTTGTCTAAACACTTGAGCACATGTGGAGGGGGAAAATTTGTGAAAATACAAAACTATCGAAGTGTTTCAAAATGTTCTTCACTCATAAACACTTTGAGAGATTTTCGAGAAAATGGTTTTATGGCAACTTAGGATAGTCATGGAGTTATAAGGTGACTAAGGTTAGGAATAACCGTCCTATGATCCGCCAGAGCCGGAGGGATCTACCCAAGGACACCACCAATAGTTAGAACTTAGAAGTCCTTAGGTATGATTATAAAAAGGAAAAAATGAGAATCAGAGAAAGAAGGAGTTAAAGAATTAAAAAAGAAAAGTAAAGAAAAGGGTGAAAAGAAATAGCCCTTCAGATTATTCAACTTAGGGCAGACACCGGGTTCAATTCATATGCTACTGGTTGTCACTTGATGACACCGGTATTGAAGATTAAAGTCGTCATGGACCCAGTGACGCATGCACTAAACCTTCTTAGCCACTCAAGTTTCTCTCAACAGAAGCTTGTTTCATTCTCACAGGGAACCCTACGTAAACTATCAGCTTTCTCTTAGAGATTGCTGGTATTGAAGAAGGAGACCCTCTCCCTAGTCTCCGCTCAGGAAAACCAAAGCGCACTATTGAGTCTAGAGCCCCGAGATTCATCAAAAGATCTCTTAGGAACACTTGACACTTCATCACTTGTCGTTCAACAATAAGGACGCAAGTGATACATTATCGAGTCCTTCACAGATCTTAGCAATCTGTCGAGAACATTTATGAGGGGTTCACATTTGTGATCCTCAGTGATTGAATGGAAAGTCCAGCCAGGGACAACATCAAACAACCTTGACAGCAGGTCTCTTCGGTAACTCCTCGTGGGTTACGCTTTGTGTTGTCTCAAATGGTCTACAGTCGTGGGGTGATGCTTCGGTGTACCTCAGCGACTCACCTGAACTGTAGGTGTACTTCGGTACATCGTGTTATCCTACTTGAGGGACTCCAGTTCAGGAACAGCCTTTGCTAGAATTAGAGATGTGTTTTCATACTATTCTGTTAACACGCTCGAAGTTCGAACTTGTAAGTGCTGGAAATCCCGCTAAGGAGATTCCTTTCAAGAATCGAGTCCTGAAGATGTGGGTCATTACTTGAACTTGTTCAATGTAATGCCAACTGTCCCTTATGGGATTCGGACGGCTGATTCGCCCGACCAAGGTGAATGGAATCAAGACATTCATCAGAAGAACAATCGTAGTGGTCAATTCTCTAAGAAACGACCACAGTGATCGATTGGTGTTTATCGCTAACCAATTCTTATGTTTTCTTCTTATGGATGCTCCAGGGAGATGATCGTGCAGATTCTCCACATGCTCATACCAACAACAACATAAATTGAAGTTCTCTCGAAAAGCAACACAAAAGTCAGAATGATTCTTCGTCTAAGCCAAAGAATCTACAAAGTTCAAAGACTAAAGAGAACTACATCAACACTGAAATCCAATGTCAAAGAGCGTGTGAGCATGTTGGAGAAAGACATGGAGACACTTGAGCAACGAAGCGGACTTGATGCAGATTACAACAACATAACATCACTATATCCACACCAAAACAAAGAACAAAGACAAATGAAGACGTCAAAGCTGAAAACTTCAAAGAAAAACAAAATCCTCACTCTGGGGAGATTGTTGGAATCAAGACACTTCTTCTCACAAGACAGAAGAATGTCAGAAGACGTCAAAGCAACTATTACATCTGCACCATCAACTATTCAAGAATACTAAAGTCATTAATTACCAACACTTAGGGGGAGATTGTTGGAATCACTCCTAAACTATATTTCAATTGTTAGTAATCAATATGTAATAGGTTGCTTAATTACGCTTTTATGTTTGTATTTAAGATAAGGCTTATGTAGAAAGCCCATAAGCCTTGGCCCATGTCCAATAAGGAAGGAAGGGAACATGTGGTGTTGCCCTAGTCCCTTCCCCTATACATACTCTTGTAAACCTTCATTTGAAGGTTGGTTGTTCACTTCACAATATATCCTACGCATTACTTTCTTTATTATTCATACGTTTGTGTTGTTTAGTGTTCATCCGATCACTTCTCTATCTATTTCTTACATATTGATGCTTGTGTTACAATATGGTGACCTAACAATATGAATAACTATCATGCAATTAATTTTTTGTGATACTTATGATTGTTCTTTTTACATATAATACATGAGCAATATATTATGGTTTTTTAATTATTTTTTTAACATATTTGGCGTTATTCATTATTTATTTTACATGAAAATAATTTTTCAAAACGATTTTATAAAGCAAGCCCGCCCATTAGGCAGGTCATGAAGCTAGTGTGTGTGTGTGTGTGTGTATATATATATATATATATATAGGATCAAATAAGAAGTAATATTAAAATAAAAAGTGGTAAGAAGTAACAATACACGCATATCCGAGATGCACGACCTAAATTTGATGCATCCCTATTATCTTAGATGCATCATAATGTGTTTTCAAGCTTTTAATTAGATGCATATACGTGTATTATATACATTTCATGAATTCCATTTTATTTTGTTCCTCTGCATGTGACTAAATTCTAAAAATCAATTTCAATCATTTTCACTCAAAAATAACTTTCGAAACTAAAGGGGGTGCATCTAAATGAATAAAGATGCATCTAATTCAAGTTGTTGTATCTCAAATGTATGGTTATAGTCACTTCTTATTTTAATTTACTTCTTAATGTATCTCTTCCTTATATATATATATATATATATATATATATATATATAGAATCCGGATCGATTGAGAAGGTTTTCAAAAACGATAGATTTTTAACTTTGATTCATGTTTTTCAAGCGTAAAACTCATTTTAATGTGATTAAAATTTAAAATGTGTAAAAAAAATTTGAATCAATGTTAAAAATCTCTCGATTTTGCCATATATGTAGAATACTGAATCATCTGTACAAATTTAATGAATCATCATCATAGCTCGATTTTAACAATGATTTGTGAATCAAATTTGTGATTTATAGATTCGATTTACCATAAAATGATATTTACTTGTGAATCAAGTAAAAAACATGAATCAATTTGCTCAAACGAAGATTTCTCAATCTTCTCAAAATAAAAACATTCTCAATGGAACCGGAGCCTATATATATATATATATATATATATATATATATATATATATATATATATATATATATATATATATATATATATATATATCAAATAAGAAGAAAAATGAAAATGAGAAGGATAAGAAGAAACCACAACCACACATTTCAGATGCATTTACAAAAAGAGATGCATATCCCCATGAATTTCTCACTCTTATTTAAAATGTGTGGCTGAAAATCCTTCTTATTCTTCTCATTTTAGTTTTTCTTCTTACCGGATCCCTTCCCTATATATATATATATATATATATATATATATATATATATATATATATATATACATATATATATATATATATATATATAACATGAGGCATTTGGCATTAATGTCACCTCAATGCCCAGTAATTGTTTTTAGTGCCATGTCATCACATTAGTCCACATAAGCTATTAATAATTTTATTAAATTTTGTTTTGTCCACCTAAGCTATTAATAATTTTATTAAATTTCGTTTTTAATATTCATGTATTTTTTATTAGTTTTTGAAAATTGTTTATAAAAAAGGAGACTTGCAAGGATTCGAACCTGGGTCTGTTAGTTTATAAACAAACATGATTACCACTAGATCAACACAATTTTTGGATTATAACTTGAAAAACCAAATTTATAAATCTCTACAACCAATCATAGACCATTTTGATTAGTTTGAAAAGGAATGTATTTATCTACAAAAATTATATTTCACATATCCCTTCCTTAATTATAGTTAAAGACTTATACTTTAACCTAATCATATTTACGTATAAAAATTCAAAGTTCATAATATTATGTTTTCTTAAAACCCTAATATTATGTTTTCTTCTAATCGATCTACATAAAAAAATTCATCAATCAATCATGGTGGCTAAGGTATATATGATCATTATGTAATTTTTATAGAATTATTGGAGGTCTAATACAGGTTTGTGTTTATATATTTACATGAGTCTCTTTGGTTAGCAAAACTATCAAATAATCAATAGGTAAAATGTGTTCACGGACAATTTTATTTTAATCAAAAAATATGTTATCCTTACTCGATGTGGAAACACAAGCAATTCAACATTCATTACCGGTTCTTACTACCCGTTTCTTTAATTTTATTCCTTTACTTCATGGTACTATAATCTAATATGGATGATGTATAAGGACATTACGAAGCCAATCGTTTGTTTCCAGAAGTATCAAATTATAACAACAAAGAAAGATGCTAAAATATTTGTGAGGTAAGTATTCTTAATCTTATGTTTGATGTTAGTGTTATGTGCTGTTGCGTTTTTCAGGTTGTGTGACTAGATGTGGACAAGAACAGTAGCAGACTAGGGTTTCATCTTCAAATATCATGTAAGATGTGCAAGTAATTTTAGTTTTAAATATTTAATATTCAGTTTCTGTTTAGAGTCCTTGGCCATACATCTATGAATTGGATTCTGTTTATAAATTTATGAATATTGTTTTCTGTATAGGTTGTTTATGTTTGTAAAAAGTTTATTGTTTTTACTTTTTACACTAATTATTTATAGGTTTTTGATGACATCGTTAAAAATTTTGGTGCTTCTTTAGAAATATGTAGATAAAGCTTTTATTTCTAATCTGAAATTTACCGTTTTTTTTGTAGGTTTTCAATCCTAGGTTGTCAAGCAGTTGAACATAATCAAGTTCGAAAGTTGGGAGGCACGGCGAGGAGACTACGCGTAAGGTTACTATTCGTCAGGTGTGTTGTACTTTCTTATAACAAATTTGTCTCAGGGTTTTTCTAATTAAAGTGCGGAATTATTTTTGTTTTTTAGACAACTTAGGTCCATGGCAGAGGGTATGAATGACGTAAAGAAGTTCACAGAGTTTTCTCCCAAAAATCCCAAAGGGTACACTAGAAAAAGGTGTTCAGATTTGCTTTTGTTATGTTTTTATTAAACTTGGTTCTATAGGTTATGGCTCTTAATATGTTTTATTTCTTCTTAATTGCACATTGTAGCTGACGGGACGGCATGAGTATTATTAGTGTATCTACGTTGGTTTGGCCAATCGAAGGTTATTCCAAACATCCCCTGAGTAATTTTTTCATAAAAATGGTTCGCTCATGTAGATTATCTGGAATGGACTAATTCAGATTTCAGGTAAGGTGAAACTAATAAGGTTCAAAGAGTGAACTTTTCGGCTTTCTATTTACAATGTTGATTACCTGAAATAGAAGCTGGACCATACCGATGTTGTTTCTAAAATGTATGTGTTACTTTTATGGGTTTTCTTAATTGATTATATATGTATCTTATGATTCTATTGCAAGTATGTGACTCCCCTTTGCTGCCATACATGACCGATTATTCCTTTCTCATTTCCTACTAATGTATTTTTTGCGTGCAATGTATAAATGGTTCTTCTGAATTCTTTTTTTAGAAACAGAGAGCATCCCAAACTCTTGATGTGCGGTCAACAATTCACAATTCATGCTCTTCACGTGTTTATAAATGGAGAACTTTCATGTACGGCACAATGATTAATTTTGTAGAATAGATATTAATTATAAAAGTCATATAAGAGTTGAATGTTCTTATATATAGGTTTGGCTTTAAGAACAGTGGTTGTATTAGGCTAAACAACAGTTTTAAACAGGTGATTGGGTCATTTTTAGTAGTTATTGGGGGCGGGTAAAGATTTAAGTTTTCAAGAGGTGTTGTGGTATTTTTAAAGGGTGTCTCGCTTTGCTAAAAAACTGCACTTTATTATTTGTTTAAGTCAGGTGCAAACCTGATGTTTAAGATGGGTGTTTGTTATAATTGTTTCTAACCATGGGTTTTTTAAACAAATATGAAGAACTTATGCGGTAATGTTTACCAGATTTAAATGCATATCCGTTTGATTTCAGGCGCGCGCTTAGTCATTTTCTAACCCCCTCTGCCAAATTTTGATTTATAAATTTACATACACTAAATAGAGTGCCAATATGATTAAACATATGCATACACTTTGGGGACTTTCGACTGGTTTGGCCCATTTTGAACCATTTCCTGTTAAGCTACCTTTTTTAATGTTCTACCAATTTGATGTGTGAGAGGTATAACAATATCTATTCATAAATAAATTGGTTGGAATGATCGCCTTTACATTTCGTTAATTTTGATAGAGACGTGTAAACAGTAGGCAACTTACAATCTCATTTTCTGTTATGGGTTGAAGTGAACACTATTCAAGTTTTACTCTAATATTAATACTTCATTTAATCGTCTATTATATGCATCTATTTCCAGATTGTGCTTTTATAATTGAAATATGTTGGAATGTTATATGACGAAACTCACTAATATCAGCTATGTTGACTTATTTCAGATATAAAACGGATATGGATCTATGAAACTGCATATAGAGAGGGTCGCAAAGCATACACAAAATGAGCATAAGCTAATATTGTTGGTAAATGTTTTTCCATAAACACCAAGCACCTGTGTTATTTAGGTATATAGGTGTTATAATATGGGTAAAAAATGGGTTGAAACTGCCATTAAGTGAATCTTTATTATAGCATGTTGTGACTGAATACAGGCAAATGGAAACCCTTTAGACTGACATCGATGATCTTATCAACGGTTTTGCGGAGGTACTAAGTAAAAACTTCCTATCGGTATTATATAGTGAAAATTTTAATTAGCTTGAGTGATTTTCATTTTTTTTGTGAAATTCTATTGGTTCTATTGAAAATGTTTCAGGGTGAAATGATTTTATTTGCTGATATGAAGACGTAATAAGCTTCTTATTGTTTCAGCAAAGGCGGCTTTGTATGAAGCTTCTAATCTGAACCTTTTTACTTCAAAACCATCATTGCGGACCAGGTTTACTTTTTCAGACAAACAAAGTTACATTTATGTTTAACCACCAAGCATAGTTACATTCACTCTATGCTGATCTATGCTTATCCAAATATTTGAGAATACCTCAAAAAGTTTCATTCTTTGGATTTGATTTCCTGTTCTCAAGTATTATTTTGTTCTTAAAAAGTATTTATTTATATAATATATCGTACAAGCAGATTTCCGGAAGTGATTGAGCTTTTACCACAAAAAGTATTTCATATCAATTGCAAGATTAAAAGTCTAATGCTATCATCCATTGCTGGTCCCATGAATCATCTCAAACTCATAACCCCTCCGTCAAATTTTTATTTATAAATTTGCATACACCAAATGGAGTGCCAATATGATTAAACATATGCATACACTTTGGGGACTTTCGACTGGTTTGGCCCATTTTGAATCGTTTCCTGTTAAGCTACTTTTTTAATGTTCTACCAATTTGATGTGTTAGAGATATAACAATATCTATTCATAAATAAATTGGTTGGAATGATCGCCTCTACATTTCGTTAATTTTGATAGAGACGTGTAAACAATAGGCAACTTACAATCTCATTTTCTGTTATGGGTTGAAGTGAACACTATTCAAGTTTTACTATAATATTAATACTTCATTTAATCGTCTATTATATGCATCTATTTCCAGATTGTGCTGTTATAATTGAAATATGTTGGAATGTTATATGACGAAACTCACTAATATCAGCTATGTTGACTTATTTCAGATGTAAAACGGATATGGATCTATGAAGCTGCATATAGAGAGGGTCGCAAAGCTTACGCAAAATGAGCATAAGCTAATATTGGTGGTAAATGTTTTTCCATAAACACCAAGCATCCGTGTTATTTAGGCTACCATTGCACGACGTGTTTTTTTGGTCACTTATAGATGGCTCATGGTGGAACCAACTTTGGATTTTATAACGGTGCAAATGCTGCTTAGGAATCTGACTACACTGCTGATCTTACGTCTTATGATTATGTGAGGAACCTCAGTAATATTCGTGTCTTGCAATTTTTGTAAAGATTAATTATAAATTTACATGTTCTGTTACTTTTTGTAGGACCCTCCTATTAGCGAGTCTGACGATGTGGATGGTGCAAAGTTCAAAGGTAATATCTCCCCCCCACAAATGGGCGTAGTTTTTCATTTTTTTCTGTTTTAGCATTGTCATTTCTTTTATAAATCTAAGTCAGTTTTTAAGCCGGTTTGAGGGGGTTTTCTGATACAAAATGGGACTGATAAAAGAGTACGTTGGTGTGTTCTGCTAAACAACATGGTTTTTTTCCCCAGCATTGAGGGCGGTTATAGCCAAATACAGTGCTGCCACTCTACCTCCAGTTCCTCTGAACAATGAAAAAACATGACATGGTCGTATTAAATTAGAAAAAACAGCATCACTTTTTGATACATTAGACAGTTACTTGTCGACCAAAGCTATTGAATCCGAAAACCTGATCTCAATGGAGGCTGCAGGCCAGGTATTTGTGCTGATCTCATAGACCACTTAGTTAATTTCATCATTTCAATGTTTTTGAACTCATTGTACGTGGACATGTCCTTATTTCCAGATGTTTGGATTTTTATTACAAGTAAGAAAGTACTATTACATTTTTTACAGATACTGTTATGCTTTAGTGTAGTTCGTTTAGTAAGTTCCCTGAAACTGAACCTGTTAACAGGGTATATGGAATTGCATTTTTTAAGTGCATATCATCTTATCGTGTTTTCTAAATGAAAAATGCACTGGAAACCCACTTGACGTGTACGCCCCATTTACCTTCTTGCTAATTATGTCTTTGAACCAATAAGGATAAAGTTTAACTCTAAATAGCAAAACGAAGTCTAATTACATTCAATTTAAAAGAACAAAGTAGAGCTACATTTATTTCTATAAGATTCCCGACTGTTAAGATTAAGTCACCTCAATTCTCACTCAAAAGCCAACATTTACTCCTTTGTCTTTGTAGTGAACTAGCTGGGCAGCTGGCTAATGATCCCATCCGACGAGTTTAGGATTTTTCTGAAAGTATTCTTAGATCATTTACTTACAGGTTCCAAAAGAAGAAAAAGAGTTGGGTCTTCAAGATCAATTAGTTGTGTTAATCATTATACAACTGACACAACTCGGGTAGCTTGGTGTTATAGATGTAAATAAATTCATTTTTTCAGTTGCTCATTTTGCTACTGTAATGCTAACAGTTAAGATCTAAATGGGAAATTGTTAGTTGGTCCAGAATTTTGGCGAGCCATTTTTGCTGGTCAATCATGAGTGTGAGACGTTAGTTAAAGTTAAAGTGCAGATACAAAAGAAGTTAGATGTTCGAGGTGATGAGCTCTCACAGGAATATTATTCTCTTCATCAAGTGTTTCCTTAATCATTAAAATATTTTGTTTCGTTAGTTCCTGCAATAAAGAGTATGGAAGCAAAAAAATTATGTACTAAGATTAACAAAAATCGTCTAATTACATTAGAACTGCCACTGTAGAGTATCTGTATGGTAGAAGTTATTAACCTTATATTTTCCATTTATCACATTCATTTATTTAAAGAATATTCATATTATTTTTATGAACCAGGTTGCACCTTCGATATAAAAGATGTTAAACATTCAGTGAACGTTTAGCAAACTCTTATTACTTGAGGTTAATAATTTGATACACATGTTTTCTGCAGGTAACATACTTAACTATCATAGTTTTACGAGTACTTACGATGCATGCCATTAATCTTTATGTGAAGCCCGTTCGTTTGAATGATCGGTGTCGTTGGAAGGAGGAATGGGCCACTCTTTGTCACCACAAACTTTAATATCGATGCTTTACTTTTTGAGACTGACGAAAAAGGCCTATGTAACATTCATTTGGTGAGTCCATTATCAATACATAAGAATCAATTTTTTGTTGATATATCAAAAAATACGAGGATGATTCATTAGACACCAATAATGATACATACATTCCTTAGATTAAGTATTTATCAATAATTGAACGCTTATTCATATGATATTTTGATGTTTTATTTTATTAATATACTATTAATTGAAATAAATTGATAGAGCTAGCCCGCTCATCGTTGGTGATCTACTAAACCATCAAATACATCCAAGGTACCCGACAATCATATCGTTGGTATTGATTTTACTTCATGCTACTAAACCATCAAGTACATAGAAGGTACCTGACACTAACATATACACATTATATTGTTTACGTTACATAACGCATTTGTTAATTTGGATATTGCAGTTAACAGATGGCGTTTTAGACGAGCTAATGAAGAAATTCTTAAAAATTATAGAGCTATCATTAAACTTTTTTTTAATTAATTAATTTTTTTTTTACTTTTACTAACTTCACTTGATTATTTACTAACGTGGTTCAAAAAGGGAACATTGGAGAGGTAATGAACTTTTCTTATAAATTAGTAATTTATGTTTGGATTGTAAGTCCATTGCCTTTAATTTGTCGTATTTCTAGGTTTACTTATTTAGTTAGCACACCGGAGGTCTTGGAGCTTGTGAGCACCTATGATGCTAAGATATCTCAGCTAGATGCAGCGCGCATGATGTATTAACAGGTATATGATTTGGCACTATGGAATCCTACATTTTTCAAGTTTAAGCATATAAGTTTTCCTGATAATAAGTTTTTGAAACTGATTTCAGGGATCCTTATACCAGCTTTCGTGATAATAGGTATTTTACACATCTAATATTTTAGGTGACGTGTTGATCGTTTAAGTGGGATGGCCAACACGCTATTAGAAGGTACGGAGTATATAATTTCATGAACGGTACAACGAGTTTATGATTAACTTAGTACTTGCTTTCCAATTTTATTGAAATCTTATAATTGATACCTGATAAAACAAGTATAGTTCATTACATTGAGGTAGTGCATGATGTTGATCTACAAAAGCTATGTGTTCGGTTCGTGTCATGGATAGAGTTGGTTTGGTTGGATAAGATGGACCTACATATTGTGTAGCATTTGACATCACTTACATGGTATGCCTGCCAACACATGGTGGTCATGGCTCCTTTAGATGAAGCCAAACATGAAAACATGGTAGCTACTACTGCACCCATTGATGACAGACCTTCCCGAGAGTCAATGGTTTTGGTGTACCTCTTCCTCCCAACACTAAAAACATAGAAACTAACAAAATTTAAACTCTTTTTGGCTAAAAAAGGTTCTAATAATATTTTGTAACATATTGATTATCGATGAATACTGAATTGGTTCACCAAGTGTTTGAAATTTTCAAAAAAAAAAAAAAATACTACTACAGCATATATGTTATTTGTACTCAAAATTTTGTTCATGTCTATAGAAAACTCTGTATATATTTGGCTCTCAAACATTATCACAAGTTGGGTACAAAGACCGGACAACTTCATGTTGGTCATTCAAGAGTTAAGAGGAAAAAAGGTTTTAAGATTCTTTGTTGTGACAAAGACGATTAATACACTAACTTCGCAACAAATGTCGTGTACAAAGAAATTTTATTTTGTATATGAATAAAATGAGCATCCATTTTTTTATTTCGCTATGACGATTAATAAAAGTTAAGGCCAAACGTTGTCCTAGATTGGTTTGTTTCTACAAAAGCCGGTATACTTATATTATATAATTGTTTCATTATCTTTTATATGTATTACACTAAACTTAGTTACTTATAGTTTGTATGTTTTTATAATTTACTTCCACGCAAACCATACAATTATTTATAATCCAAAAAAACAAAAAAAACTAAAATCAACAACTAAAAACCAAAGAAATAATTGTTTTATAATATTGTTTGACAATTCTAAAAAATGTATTTCAGTTAACAAAAAACAACAAACAAATAATTATAAGTATTGTGTGTATGTCAAATATGGACATAAACTATGTAAAGAGTACTCATACTTATATTTTTACTGATCTCGAATGTGTGTATGTCAAATATGGACATAAACTATGTAAAGAGTACTCATATTTATATTTTTAATGATCTCGGATTAGGTGGCTATGCTTACTGTTGGAGCATATGTGTCATTTGGCGTATGACGATTCAACCTTAACTTAACAATGATAAAACACAAGTGAGAGTCGCAAAAGCATTATCTGCTGTGGGCATGTATAATTAGACGGGTGACAGGATATGTGTATGGAATTAATCGTACATTGAACCCCTTACAACTTAAAAAAGTATAATAGATAGTTATGTAAGTGTAGTTGTTAATCCCTTTAAACATGAGCTTGGAAAATTCAATGGGCGGGTTGATTATTTCTATAACTTGGCGCAATCATTATGGTATGATATATGTTATATTGTTGTAATCTCTCAGCTATTGTGCCTGTATATATTTATTTTAAATGACGAAACATCCTACTCGTCAATAGCACTTATATATATATCTAGAACTATATGTGATGTCTTTTAGTAATTTTTTATGCTACAAATTTTATTGAGGGAAGGACATTGAAAGCATCTATAACATTTTTCACAAGATAATGGAACAAATATTCAAGCAGTTAGAATGTAGATATTGACACACCAATAAAGACCACAAATAGCTAAACCCATTAACACAATGATACTCATCATGTATTTCAATGAAATCCATTTCTTTCAACATGTACACTTTCCAACCATTTTTTACCACCATTCTTTTGTTATAGAAAAATATGGCAACGATATTTATAAGTCATGCCCGCCCAACGGCGGGCTTATATGCCCAGGAGGGCTTCGAAAACTAGTATATATATATATATATATATATATATATATATATATATATATATATATATATATATATATATATATGTGTATATATATGAAAATGGACACGCAAAATAAAAGGCTAACTTAAAGAAATAATTCTTTAAGAAAAAGACTCTAATAATAAATTACTCAACTATTTTTCTACGCTTCAAATAATGTGAACAAGTAGGGGCAGCCCGCCGCGTTGCGGCGGGTCTTATGTGGGCTTTTCTTTAATGGCTTTTTTTTCCTGCTAGCATATTCAATTCGCGTGTAAATATTTTTTTCGGTCGCTGTTGTTATTAGGTGTCACGAATAATGTATAAGTATGTGGCTAATTAGCATTTTTTTTCCGCAGTTATGTTTAGGTTTGCCTGGTTTTGGTGTCGTTTTAGTTCGTATTGGTTTTCAAAAATGGTGTTTGATCATGCATATATTTCGTGCCTTTTTTTCGGACGATAGTCGATTATTCGCAAAGGGTTCCTCCTTTTTTTTAAGTGGCTTTCAAGGGTTTTTTATTGGGCCCTTTTTTGGGCTGTTAGTTATTTGTATTTAGGGTTGGGTTTTTATACCTTTGTTATCTTTGTGGGTGCCTTTTTCAACGCAAGGGTGGAAGGGTTAAACCGGTGTTTCCAATTTCTCTAGCAGTTCTAAACTCACCCACTATAGTTATCTCGATATGAGTGCCATGCCTAATATTGATGAGATCAAGGCTGCGAGTGGCTCTGAAAACTTGCCCGCGGCGTTTAAGTATTTGTTCAGTATTGAGATCGCTGAGGATCGTGCATTTTTGCTGCGTATGGAGGGGGAGCGGCAGCAACTTGTTGGAAAGATTGAGAAGCATAGGAGGACCACTATAGAAGCTCAGTGGTACGGGTCTTTTGATAGTGATGCAGTTGACTGTTTACAAGGACTTACTGAGCTTCAGCGTGCGGATCGACAATCATTGGCTGCGCTTGACACTCTTATTGATGAGTTACGTGCTGGGATAGCGACGAAAGAAGAGCAAGTCGGTTTCATGGAGGTAACTGAACAGGCATCTAGTGGTTAGTTTTGGTGGGGGCAGGTTTCAATAATCTTTTGTGAATTCTCTTTATAGTAGTTGTAGTTAGTAATCGTTGTTTACTTTGTTTGGGGCTTTAGGTATGGTATGTGTTTATGTATAGTTAAGGGTTGGATGTAGCCTATAATAGGTTACAATTTTGGCATTCACACCACCCGTAGTATCTTGTCCGACCAATGTTGTTCTTATGGTACTTTTAATGGGAATATGACGGCCCGATTATCTTAATCCTCAAAACTTTCTTTTCTTTTGTTAGTGTTGCTGACACTTCGTTAATATTGGTTTGTGATTGTTCTGATTTGACAGATTATCATTGTTTGTGCTTTTGGGTAGTTCATCTGCGATGTGTTTTTTGTAAAGTTGTTTTATCTCTGTATGGAATAAGCGATAAATCTGTGGTTGTAGTTGTTACTGAGAACTATTTGCATGACCGCTGTATGTGAATGAGAGGATTTGATAGTGGCTAGGCTGTGATCACTGGTTGAAGTGTGAAATGTTTTGGACAAAGACTTTGTATTGACTATCGTTTACTTTTTAATGTTGACTCGGCATGGCTTCCACACGATCGTCATCTCTTCAAGCTGATAAAATTACAATGATGTCCACAGCATTTTTGTCAAACTCTTTCGACTCTTTCTTCATACATTCAAAGAAACAAACATTGTCATTTCTCAATTATGTCAGCATTTTTATTATGCATACTCTTGTTTTCAAAGGCTGTAAATTTTATGTTTCTACTTTTACTTAGGAATTCTTTAGACCGAAAGCGGTGACTATTTCTTGCATTTTATTTTAATCTCATTAGGCTGTGGTCTTTTTTGTATTCTTGAACCCAAATAATATTTGTGGATGGTATTTAGTGGGGATGGTTTGGCGGGCCATACGTTTTGTGGTATTTCGCACACTTGCGAGGCGTATGGCTTTTTCCTTTCGCAGTTACTATTGCTATCTTTTTTTGTGGAATCTACAGCCTTACTTATAGTGGATGCATTTATTTTTGCTGTTAGCGGTGGGTTCACATCTCTATTATTCTTTATCTGTTTGTGCTTTCTTTGCTTATTATGAAATTAGGTGGTTCCTTTCTTCCTTGTGGCTTATTTGGAAAGATCTGTTTGTGTTGTTTTAAACTTTAATAATATGTGTGTGTCATGCTTTAATTGAGATGACTGGTTACGGAAATGTTCTTGTCGCATTTGGCGTGTCTGGTAGCTATATGTTTTTTTCTTTTGCAGCCAGTGGCGGTGGGTTTTTCAGTGGAATGTGCGCTTTTATTTGTAGTTGGGTGACTATTGGAGTGTATACAGTGGTGCATTCCGGATATTGTTGTTAGTGGAGGATATGATGTATACTTTTTGTTTGTATAAATGTAGCTTTGCATGTTCATCAGTTTCTGCTTGTTTGTTGTGTCGTACACGGCTTGTTATAGACATAGCACGCACAGCATGTTTAGCCGAGCTTAGTTTTGGTTGTGATAGCAATGATTTACAGGATCAGGTGTGCTTGTTTTTTGAAAGGGAGGTTATTGCGGCATGTGACTGGGAGGCTATGGTGAGCGCACGTTGTTTGGAGATCGGAGATCGCATCACGTATTTGGAGGAACTTATTCAGGACTGATAAGGTTTTAAAATGTACCTTTTTGAGGGGTCATTTAAGCCCTTATTTGATCACTTTTGTATCCGTTATTACTTAATATCGTTCCTTTTCACTTTTTAGGTCTCTTAAAGGCAAATTGCTGTAATGGCACTTATTTGGACGAAAAGGCGCGGATATACGAAGAAAATGGCCAAAGTCAAGAAATCGAGACACTCAAGCTGCTGAAATACAAGGTGACGGTGTCACTGCTTAACTGCGACGCCGTCGGAGCATTTTGTGACGGGACAGAAGTCAAATTTCTTATTTTCAAGTGACGGTGTCAAGCTTTAAAAGAGTAGGCCGTCGCAACTCAGACGGCCTAGATTAGATCCAGACGGCGTCATAAGCTGAAGAGGACGGCGTCACAGGCACAAGGTGACGCCGTTGCAAGACTAACGTGGCCAAGACGAAACCCTAATGACGGCGACCCGACGGCGTCACAAATCATAAGGTGACGCCGTCGCATATGTAATCTTATATATAGAATCCGAATTTTTCAGTATTAGAGAGTAGTCTTTTGGAGTAAAAACCTAAACCGAACCAAGGCTGTCTTGTACAGTATTTTAGGGTTTCAAACCCTATCTTACATCAAGATAAGTGTTTTACTTCATTAATACAATTATGTCTTTGATTATTTGTGTGTATGCTTGCATGTTCTCCATGTCCGGCTAATTTACTTGTGTGTTTGCTTAGGTATTATGAAACTTAAATATTGAATATTGATTGGTTGTCTCTTATCTTAATTGTTAATGATCTAGTAATGTGATAGGTCATTCGTTGTGTAGTTAATGCTTGATTAATCTTTGTGAACCTTAGACTATGACACCTAGAGTAGTTGTAGGCTAAATCATACAAAGAGTTCCTTAGAGTTAGAGTGTATAAATCCTAGAGATTTTGTAGAAGAGACCCTTTGGTAAGTTCAAAGAGTTAGGGATAAACGCATACCCTACGACTTTAGGCACACAACGCGATTAAGAATAAGGACGTGACAATTCAACCATCAATAGGAGATAATTAAGGAGTAATAAAACCTAAGTAAACACATTTTTAAACTATCATACGAGCACACAATAATTAGACATAGACTACCATCACCTTAGATTAGATAATTAGATAAGTAGAGTAATCGGCAGAAATACCAAACCCCCAAATTCAAACCCCGAGATTCGTACCTTTTCTATTCCTAAAAAAAACATAAAAAAGATACAAAATAATCTTCCTCAACCCCAACCTTAGCGTAGTAACTTCTCACTAGCATTCCTATTCCCCTAGAGAACGATATCAATACCCGTGGCTTACCCTAATACTACACTACAACGATTAGGTTCACTGCCTAGGGTGTTATAAAACTTGCTCGAAGAAAAGGAAGTTCCTTTGACCCCGAACGATGCGTGTAGCGTTATCAAGGAGGTTCTTCGAGAGGGACCTGGCATTGTTGCGGCCACTTCTGTCACGTATCTAAGACAGGTTCAGGCCCGGGAGCGGTCAAAGCAGGCTACATTTCAAGCAATGGTACGTGAGGCTCATGCTGCTCTACGTGCAGTGGCAGGATGCATCAACAGCATCAGGGCGCTGTGATGTTTTGGTCTGCATCCGTATTAGGAATTATTATGGTTTCGTTGGCTGTTGCACTCATTTTATTGTATGGTGTGAGTATTGATTTGCATTTCTATTTTATATGTGTTGACTGTGTTTGGTTAGCGTATGTGCGTTGGTTCTGATTTTTGTATGTTTTTGTATGTTTTTCGATTGCTGGGATGGAACGACGCGTGTAGCGTTAGCAAGTTTTTGGCGCCGCTGCCGGGGAATAGAATAGCTAGTTAGTAGTCCACCTCGTTTAGGTTTCTTTGCTTGATTCCTATCAAGTAAATTTTTTCTCATTTTTATCCTTCTCGTAGTCTATCCCCCCTTCTTTGTGACCTTTGTTCGTAACCCCATCACTTTTCATCATGGAAGGTGATAACCACCCACCATTCATCTACCCACCACCAATTGACCCGCCAAGAGCCCGTACTCTTGGTGAATACTCGAGACCAAGCCACCTAGGCTATAGGAACACCATTGAGCTTCCCGACCAAGCCCAAACTACGGCCCCGCGATCCGACGCCATCCGGTTGGTGCAAAACGGATGTGCATTCTATGGACTTCGCTCCGAAGATCCAAATCAGCATCTAAGGGATTTCCTTAAAATTTTCGATTCCATCTACCTTGATGCTACTACTCGGGAGACCACGCGCCTGCGTCTCTTCCAATTTTCTCTACGGGAGCAAGCTAGTAATTGGCTTGAGCGACTTCCCGCCGGCTCCATCTCAAGTTAGGATGATCTCACCTCTCGCTTCCTTGCTCAATTTTTCCCACCAGAGAGAACCACTAAACTTAGGAATGACATCTTGATGTTCCAACAACATCAAGGTGAATCTCTTTACGAAGCATGGACCCGATTCAAGGACTTACTTCATAAAGTCCCTCATCACGGCATTGATCTTTGGCTCCAAGTCCAAATCTTTTATGATCATGTCAATTTCCCACAAAGCGATCCATTGACCAAGCGGCCGGTGGAAAACTTTGTGATCTCACCGCGGAAGAATCATGGGGCATAATAGAGGACCTTGCCCTCTATGACAACGAAAGTTGGAATGACCCCCGTGAGTTACCCAAAACCATTAAGGCAATCTCCTTGCCTCCCATTGACTCACAATCTTCCGACCGTAGGATGATCGAACTTGAAGATCAAGTTAAATGCTTAATGAGTTCCTACGAAAATCCTAAGTCTTCTCATCAAGTGAATAAAATCACTCTACCTTGTGAGTTATGTAGTGGTCCCCATGACACTCGTGATTGCACAAGACTCCCCGAACAAGCTTTTGCGGACTACGCCTCCACAGCGTACCGGAGCGGGAGAGAAGTGGTACACTTTCAAGCCCGAAAAAAACAACTTAGGAAACTCTTACAATCCCTCGTGGAGAAATCATCCTAACCTTAAGTGGAACCAAAACTCAAGCACACCACAAAGCTCATCTAGTCCACCTAATAGGTTCAATTCTCTAAACACCGGGAACCCCACTAATCTTGAGGCAATTGCATCTAGATTCATGTCATCTCAAGAGGCTCGATTGACTAAGCTTGAAGCCGATTTTAAGCGAAGACAAGGCGAGATGACAAACAAGCTTGATGCCCTCTTAAAAGCCTTTAATGACCGGGAAATTGGAGCACTCCCAAGTGATACTATAAAGAACCCAAAAGTGAATTCGATTTCGTCGACTTCATGTTCTTGTTCACCATGGGAGAGTGCACATCCATGTCCCTTACACCCAACGGTTCACTCGGTAAATGCTATCAAAAAGGGTTCCAAGCCATCCAAAATGAGGTACCAAGGCCCTACACCATTGGTAGAACCTACTCTTGAGAAACCCGTCAACCAAGAACCCAAACCTAGTCTAGAAGAGGAATACAAGGAACTCCATCAAGAAAAACCGGTTCTTGAAGTCTTAGCTCATGCACCTTATTATAATGCTTTAAAAGAAAAATATGAGTTAGAACTTAAACTTGGAAAACATGGATCCGCTTTTGTGCGAAATAATCTACCTAAAGAGTTAGACGATCCCGGGCTATTTACTCTTCCATGTAGGCTTGGAACTTCCAAACCTCTCGATGCTCTAGCCGACTTAGGATCATGCATCAATCTTGTTCCGTTGTCCCTTCATAGAAGCCTTAACTTAGGTAAGATAGAACCAATGGAAACCATCTTAGGTCTAGCGGACGGTAGTGTTGCATATCCGGTGGGGATAATTAAAGACATGGTAGTACACGTAGGATTGTTGACTCTTTTGGCCGACTTTCATGTGCTAGACATGAATAAGGACCCGACATGCCCATTACTAGTAGGAAGAGGATTCTTAGCTACCGCTAGTGCTATCATCGATTGTAAGATGTCCGAGATAGTGGTAGGAGAGGGAAGTGCTAGGTCAATCTACGATGTCAAAAAGCATACATACTACAAAGAAGAGGAAATCCCACATGAGATTAGGTTGGATAGAACGCCCTCTAGATACGGACCTTGGATAGATAAGAACCTCATAGGTCCCCAACGACCTTTCTACTTAGATGAAGCCTTTGCTAGTAAAGCAACTTTCAATGAAAAAGAGATGGCTAGGGACATGGAAGTGAACCCGTTCGAGGACGCCTTAGTATTTAGGAAGATGACCGAGTTTCTAGGAAGCTTGCCCATAAACCTTGTCATGAATAAGTGGAAAGTTGAGAGCGATAAGCCTAAACATAAATGGGATTGGAATAGACCACCTAGTGATGGTAATGGAGAGTGGCACATTAGAATTACGATCTATGATCCCGATGGAGAGAAGTTTGAAAAGGCATATCGAACCAAACGTACTACTAGGAACTTAAATGATAAGTTTGATCCTTATGACATTGTTAAGGATAGGCTTACTTATATCAGTACCTAGGGGCACGACTACAAGTCTAGCTACAAGACTCTTAAATAATGAAAAGCGCTTCGTGGGAGGCAACCCATGCTTAATTGTTTGCTTGTTAGTGTCATATATCTTTTAGTGATTGTTTATTCTCATGTTTAAATTTGTAAAAATGCTTTATTTTGTTTTTAACCTCGTCTTAATTGCATATAAAGGTATTTTGCATAAATGATAAGTGTAGGGAGGATTACACACGTTTTCAAAAGAAACGTAAACATGAGAATGGCAATTCATTAAAAGATATATATGTGTGTTTGTTTGAGTCAAATGCTTGTATCGAGTCTTAATGGATGTTTTGCAGAAATTTTTCTAGATTCTAAAGATGTAAATTTTCCAAAAAATCGCAGACCAGTTTTTGTCAGGATAACCTGAAGGTGTCAGGGTCGCAACCTGACGGCGTCAGGAAGGAGTAAAAACAACAGATTACTTTTTTCTCATTTTATGAATTACTTAAAAATTTTTGGAATTTTCTAGGTCTTAATTTTCCAAAAATTCTGTAAACATCCATTCCACAAGCATTATATCCTAGTTTAATCGAGTCTTATATATATCATTACCGCCGATTTTACGCGAATGTTTCGTTTGTTTTCTTCGAATGTGCAGGTTTTATTTATCAAGAAGAAGAAACAAAAGATTGGAAGGAGCTTTTCACGCATACATTTTTCTTGGAAAGGACTTAACCACCACTTTACACGGATCCTACTGAGCTAATCAGGGGAGTACTAGTTTCTTTCGTTTTTAATTACCTTCCATTATCATAACTTTGATACTTTCGGGGAACATTGGGGACAATGTCCAGTTTAAGTGTAGGGAGGGAAATTAAAACGGGAACTTTGAAACTATGCTTACCCTTGATTATTTGCCTTGTCCAATTGCAATTGTGTAATAAACCATGAGAAAATGTCGGTTAGGGTAATTTTGGCAGCAAATTTTTAATTTTTCATGACATATAGGAGTGGGCCATTAGTCTTAGCAAAAGCGTCTCATGGATAAGAAATTATATGACTAGCACAAAAACCCTTTACCACCTAAATTCCACCCAAAATGTGAGGATCACCCTTAGATTAGTAGGAATTAAAGCATTCATCTTTAATGCTTAGAGTGTGAACCGGTAGTTTATTAGATTCTAGAAATTGTTTTGTGATGCATCCCGAGATCGCTAGTAAGACTACACTTGTGTAGTTAGGAATAACTAAATGATAAGAGGCATTAGGATAACCCTTGTTTGATACCCATAATATAATTACTTCTTCCACATCGGTTGAGTAATTCCCCCACACCGTTGCGTTGTACTCATTTTTAGTACACGATACCCCTAGTTAACCCCTCATAGCCTATCCTTTTCGCGGTTCTCTTGATTTTTCGGTTTTTCAGGAATATCAATGAAGAGCATTGTTTACAACCCACCCCACCCCCAAATATACACCCAAATCGCCTTCGCCTACCATGTATGCACTCACTTTTAGTGCATTATTGTTATCACCCCAAACCCTTAGTTCAATTATCTAGTTGCTTGCATGAGTTGCTAAGTCGAGTCATATCCTTTGTATACAGTTTTGGGACGATTGAGACTCATGGGAAAAAGTTAAAGTTTAAATGATTAGAAGGGAACGTTAAATTCCCTTATTTGCGTAATAACATAATCCAAGTGTTTTGATCTTTTCAATTCGGTCAAATTAGTGTTAGAGTAATAAAAAATCAAGTGTAGGGATGTGCCTATAAATCTCTATCATTTTGATGTTACAGTAGAGGATGGTAGAGTAAAAGTGTATGAAAAAAAAATAAAAAAAAAAATAATCGAAAAAAAAATTAGAAAAAGAGAAAAAAAATAGAGTGTAAAAAAAAAACATACGGGCTACCATCCTACATTTATCTTTAAATTTATGTTTGTTTGTTTCAGTTATCTAGAGTTTAGAGTGTCGAGTCTTGGCTTAGCAACGCCATTCTTCGTATGCTTGTAACATTAAGATTTTTGACAAGCCACCACTAAATAGCCTATCCCACCAAACCCTTTGTTTCCCTACCGTAAGCCTAACATTACAACCCTTTAAAGACCTCTTTGATAGTCTTTCCTAGGTGCTTACGCCAAAGCGATGGAGGTTTGATCTAGTCTCAAGCCTATGGTAATCTATGTACTAGGACCGGTTAATGAGTGTCTATCTTCCATTTCCAACTTGTTATATTTCATATACACCTGAGAGAGATGTGAGTATCCAAACACCCCTTGTGAGGTGCTAGTATGTAATTTTCGTGCTTGTTATGACTTTTGCGGGGCTTATATGTGTTGTGGACTGTTTTAAACCAATGCTTCATGACCCCTAACTTATAAATTAATTGGCTAAAAGCACATTTGCTTGATCATCAAGCAAATACCAAGTGTAGGGATATTTGATAAGGTTTTAAAATGTACCTTTTTGAGGGGTCATTTAAGCCCTTATTTGATCACTTTTGTATCTGTTATTACTTAATATCGTTCCTTTTCACTTTTTAGGTCTCTTGAAGGCAAATTGCTGTAATGGCATTTATTTGGACGAAAAGGCGCGGATATACGAAGAAAATGGCCAAAGTCAAGAAATCGAGATACTTAAGCTGCTGAAATACAAGGTGACGGCGTCACTGCTTAACTGCGACGCCGTCGGAGCATTTTGTGACGGGACAGAAGTCAAATTTCTTATTTTCAAGTGACGGTGTCAAGCTTTAAAAGAGTAGGCCGTCGCAACTCAGACGGCCTAGATTTGATCCGACGGCGTCATAAGTGAAGAGGGCGTCAAGCACAAGGTGACGTCGTCGCAAGTCTAACGTGGCCAAGACGAAACCCTAATGACGGCGACCCGGCGGCGTCACAAATCATAAGGTGACGCCGTCGCATATGTAATCTTATATATAGAATCCGAATTTTTCAATTTTAGAGAGTAGTCTTTTGGAGTTAAAACCTAAACCGAACCAAGGCTGTCTTGTACAGTATTTTAGGGTTCCAAACCCTATCTTACATCAAGATAAGTGTTTTACTTCATTAATACAATTATGTCTTTGATTATTTGTGTGTATGCTTGCATGTTCTCCATGTCCGGCTAATTTACGTGTGTGTTTGCTTAGGAATTATGACACTTAATTATTGAATATTGATTGGTTGTCTCTTATCTTAATTGTTAATGATCTAGTAATGTGATAGGTCATTCGTTGTGTTGTTAATGCTTGATTAATCTTTGTGAACCTTAGACTATGACACCTAGAGTAGTTGTAGGCTAAATCATACAAAGAGTGCCTTAGAGTTAGAGTGTATAAATCCTAGAGATTTTGTAGACGGGACCCTTTCGTAAGTTCAAAGAGTTAGGGATAAACGCATACCCTACGACTTTAGGCACACAACGCGATTAAGAATAAGGACGTGACAATTCAACCATCAATAGGAGATAATTAAGGAGTAATAAAACCTAAGTAAACACATTTTTAAACTATCATACGAGCACACAATAATTAGACATAGACTACCATCACCTTAGATTAGATAATTAGATAAGTAGAGTAATCGGTAGAAATACCAAACCCCCAAATTCAAACCCCGAGATTCATACCTTTTCAATTCCTAAAAAAACATAAAAAAGATAAAAATAATCTTCCTCAACCCCAACCTTAGCGTAGTAACTTCTCACTAGCATTCCTATTCCCCTAGAGAACGATATCCATACCCGTGGCTTACCCTAATACTACACTACAACGATTAGGTTCACTGCCAAGGGTGTTATAAAACTTGCTCGAAGAAAAGGAAGTTCCTTTGACCCTGAACGATGCGTGTAGCGTTATCAAGGAGGTTCTTTGAGAGGGACCTGGCATTGTTGCGGCCACTTCTGTCACGTATCTAAGACAGGTTCAGGCCCGGGAGCGGTCAAAGTAGGCTACATTTCAAGCAATGGTACGTGAGGCTCACGCTGCTCTACGTGCAGTGGCAGGATGCATCAACAGCATCAGGGCGCTGTGATGTTTTGGTCTGCATCCGTATTAGGAATTATTATGGTTTCGTTGGCTGTTGCACTCGTTTTATTGTATGGTGTGAGTATTGATTTGCATTTATGTTTTATATGTGTTGACTGTGTTTGGTTAGCGTATGTGCGTTGGTTCTGATTTTTGTATGTTTTTCGATTGCTGGGATGGTTGGAGTGTATTTCCATGTTAGTCTTGGACCTTATTTTTATTTTAGTTTGTTAGGAATTGGAAATTCCATGTTAAAATGTCGGTCACCCCAATTATGGTCTAGCATATATTAGCTCGTAGACATGTCGTTTGTTACGTTATTTATTAGTTTATTAGTTAATTTGTAGCGTAGATTAGTTTAGTGTAACACCGTGGAGGAAGGACGGGTCTTTACCCACTGTATACCTGATCCACAGGCCGATAGGAGGTCGTTAGCTTTGTAACTATAAATACCCCTTCCATCCATGGAAGGGGTGGTGCTTCTCAATCTAACCTTTCATAATTTGTTAAGCAAATCTCTACCAAGAAATACCCTCTCATCTCTTTCTCTCTCTAACTATGGCAAACATGTATTTCCATCATCCAAGACCACCCGAATCATCATAACACAATAATATTTCGATCCTAAAAATGGTATCAGAGACAGGTTATTGTGTTGTGTTGATTTGTTGTGGTTATTTGATTATTGTTAAAACTGTTTCTGAAATTTTTATGGTCGGAAAATTTGTTTTCTCTAGTTTTATTGATAACAGTTTTATACTGATTTGGTTTTTGGTAAAAAGATGTCATATGGTATATTCATGTATTCATCTCTTTTGTGTCATGGTTCTTTTTGGCCCAAACTGACTTATGTTTCGTACAACATATCTTTGTGACATTTTTTGTATCATACTTGCAGTTAAAGTGGTTAACTGGTCATAATATGTGGTCAAAATGAGTCAAATATGCATGTCTTTGTGATGCTTTTCTGGGTTTTACAAATCTGGTTAGATTATTGGTGGTCAAACTTTGGTCAAACTGGGTAAATGAAGCAGTTTTGTCACTTTTTCTGGGTTTGTTTGAAGGTGAACGGTTTTTATGGTCGGAAAACTCATCGGAAAATATCAAAAATCTTGCTAGCGACTTGTCAAAACAGTCCAGATGCAATGTATTTTACTTAGCGACTTGTCTTTACAAGTCGTAGCGACTTGGCCTAGCGTCTTGGCCTAGCGACTTGGCCTAGCGACTTGGCCTAGCGACTTGCACTAGCGACTTGACTCATGACTGCAGTTAAAGAATAGAAAGGATGAAGGAGAAGTATGAAATGACCAGTTGACCTCAAAACCAATTGCCAAGACCTCTTCAACATTCTACAACTACATCTACATCAAGACTCAAATGAAAACAGAAAACTAACCAAACATCAATGTCTCAACTCTCATTACTTAAACCAACATATTACCCACATCAACAAGACCTCAGATTCATCGTGTGTTATGTTCGTTCTCTTAAGTCCGTTCACACGAATTATCCATCACTGATCCATGGGTTGACTATGAAAATGAAAACAAGATGATACAATGACTCAAACAAAACGAAAAGAGTAAACTAATTGCAAGATCTCACATTCTCTTTTTTTTGTGGGTTAAAGTGTTATCAAAGATCTTTCTTTTCAGATCCAAACATACCCTAAAGAGATCATCATTGATCTATAAGTTTTGATAATTTTCGAACTTAATGAGGTGTTCTTAACAATCATGTTAAAACAAGTCTTTGGTTCAGTTATGTATCAACAACAAAATGGAAAAACATCTCTGATTATTAGAGACCTCAGTCCATCATCTTCGTGTGATTCAAAAAGAACATCAAGACTATCAAGAGTCATACACGAAAAAGACTGATCATCATTGATCTCTTTTGAAGACTTGCTTCATGTACTATCCGAATCTTTAAAGAAAATAAACCAACTATCATGAAAGATTAATTGGTCTTTCCAGATTCGTTCAAAATTAAACATAAAGAATCAATATACCTACCTTTGTGTCGAGTCCTAGTAGCCATCCCTGTGGCTAAGACAAAACCAAGCTCCAGCCAACCCTGTGGCGAGCATGATGGTGTGCTTATCGTGATATTGTTTAAATCTTGATGGTTATCAACTGAAATGGGAAGATGAGAGAAGAAGGCGTCCACTTTTGTGATTAGGGTTTGATTGATGCTTTAAGGGATTTAGTCTGTGAAGGGAGGCTGATAGTTGGTTGTGATAAATATTAGGGTTGAGTGAGGTTAAGTAACTAATGGGGGCGGATGGTTTCTTTAAGTGTCTTAAGGTTGAGGTGTGAGAGATGCGGGTTGGGATTGCTAAAGATTAGGGTATGCGTGGGATTATGGGGTATTTTATACTCTAGTTTTTTAGAGTTGGTTGGATGACAAAATGCATGGGCCTTCAAAAACCGGACATGATTCTCATTAAGGATTGGGCTTCAACTTGCTGGACGGGCCTTGAATGATGTATGCTAATTATTAAATTTGACCGTGTACCTCAATGTCATAAGGAGAGTTATCTCCTTAACGAGTAATATTTTTAGTATGACTTTCAAAAATGAAATAATTTGAGCATACTAAAATTTTTGTGAAAATGGAGTATTCAATCGGGTATTAATTTGGATGGATTAGTCTTGGACAAAGGATTGATAATGAGCCGTGTGTTTGTGTTTGGTAATGAACTTGGAGCCGGACAATTATTCTTCCTTGATGAGTCTATTCTTGGGCTACACATTTACAAAACTTGAAGTGGGATTGGGACTAAGAGTGGTGATATGTACAGGCTCGTGTGGTTATATGGTACAATGCATTAGTGGTAATGTAAATTTGTGTTACTCAAATCTTAGATACACAAGTTTCAATACTTTTCGATACTGAGTAAAAGTGTGGCATAACCTTTCATGGATGATAGATTTGTCTAAATCTAATGCAATCATATCATTGGGCTAAAAAGAATCACACCTCATTTTACTTGAACTAATGTGTTGGATCACAAGTGTTGTTATGATGTTGAGCTAATATTTTATGCGAGTTGTAATTCAATCGTGCGATTTAAAGATACGATTTGTGAATCGATGAGAGTTGATAATGAGTCTTGGTGTGATATATGGTTGGATAAAGAGATTCGTAGTGTTATGGTTTGGTACTTTGGTATATACATTTTCACGGAGAATATTATGACACGGCTTTTATTTATATTGGAAAATGTTGACTACGAGGTTGTTTGAGTTCGATATGTCTTATTTGGATTTGAAGTGTGGTTTTTTTCCCGGCGTGTTTACTTATTTCGTCTTCTTTCTTTCTATCCTTCCGCGAAGATGACTTGTTTGGGCATTCATAGAGTGTGATAAAGACTTGGCAATTTAGTTACGGTTGTGATTCTTTCTCGCTTAATCCACAACGCAACTATCACTTCAGTGTCTCACGCAGTTGAGGATACGTCAAGAGGTTTTGTACATTGGGTACACCGTTTCTTCTCCACAAGGATTAGTACAAGTTTAAGTAACAAATATGGGGAATTTCACTTCATGATCAAGTTTGACATATCGGGTCTATTTCTCCATGTGATCACTACAATAACCGACAGAATGCGTGATTGATGTATTTACCAAAGTGTTTATTGGATGGTTGGTGATATTGTTGATGTTGGATAATGAACCACTGATGAACCGCTGCATGTGCCCCTAAAACAGACATTCACCGAAACCAAAGTTGTCATATCACATACAAGCTGACATTGTTTACGGTTTTGTCTTGATTTTGTAAAATCCCGCGAAAGAATCTATTTCTCGGTTTAAATCATAGACTTGTAAAATCCCGTGACAATGGAAACATCCTGGTTAAAGTAATGTGTATTTCCGGATCTATCTTGCGGTTTGTTCTTGGTTTTGTAAAATCCTGCGAAAGAAACTATTTCTCGGTTTAAACCATAGAATTGTAAAATCCCATATTGATGGAACCATCCTGGAGAAAGGAAAGTGTATTTCAGGATCTTATCTGATGCTGGTGCTATAGTTTCTTCTTCGAAGAAGGGATAAAAGGGTGTACTTCATGAATTGGATGTGTGTTTGGATATTCGTCATGGCAGTTTGGTTATTATATGGTTTTACGGGGTTATGTGTTTTTAACCATGGTCGGGATGAAAACCATTATCATAGTTCACTTAAAACGTCAAAGAAGGCTAGATTTGAGCTTTTAACCAGAAGATGTGACAACGGAATTAATTCATTATTATTTATTTGAGGCTGAAGTGAATTATCACGGGCGAGTGCACTTAGTATCTGAAGGTATCGGGGATGGATGGATGAAGATTCTTCTAGATCTTTGTTCGAGCTTATTATCAAAAATGAAGACTTCGAAATCTAGTTATTGTTGGGTGTCTTTTACCTTTTCTTTTACCACTTGGGGGAATTGGGCTCTTACCACCACAAAATAACTATCACTTTAAGGAGTTACGTTGTAGTGCTCAGTGTCACATTCAATTGTGGATTTTCAAGAGGTAATGTACGTCTAATACTTGATGGTTGGTTGAAGAGTATAGAGTACTTAGAGATTCAAGGGAGGATGAAGTCTCGGCACCGCTCTTTGTTACAAATGTGCAAGTTTAAGTCACGAGTTCGGGTTAGTTTACTTCGAGGTCAAATTCATCATATTGGGTTTTCTCCATCAGTTGTCACTACAAAGAGCCTACTGAATGATAATGGGGTTGATTACATGTTTTGCCAAGAGAGCTGAAAAGAGAGAGATTATGACGTATGAACACAACAGCTCATGCCTCGTACTCTAAAGAAAAGAAAAGTGTACGCTTCAGTGCGCTTTATCTTCTGAAAAAGAGAAATCTTCTTATGACGTATGAACACAACAGTTCATGCCTCGTACTCTAAAGAAAAGAAAAGTGTACGTTTCAGTGCGCTTTATCTTCAGAAGAAGAGAAATCTTCTTAATATGACCATTCTCATCAACATGCTTCATGCTTTTTCCATGTGCTTTCGATTATCAAGTGAACCGGGCTACCGTTGATTGCTTTCTGTTGGGTCTATTATAGATTTGATGATACAAAACAAGAAGAATGAAACATGAAGGACTAAAAGTGACAAGAAGGGAAACTACAAAAAGATGAAGGATTTGGAAGATTCTAGAAGATATGCTTAAAAGAATATTTAGTTTCCTAATTGTATTATGATTCCTCTTGTAAACCCTAGATGTCTCTAGTATATAAAGAGACATAGGGTCATTAGTTTTATAGTACGTACAAGATGTAAACCAAAGGTGTGTGTGTGTGTGAACCTAGGCGTAGGGATTAGGGAAAACGCCTAGGGGTTAGTTAGTTAGTGTTAGATCAAGTCTTTGATCTTTATTATAGTTAGTTAGTTAGTTTATGATAATGAAAAACCTTATTTATAATAATGTTGATTCTATGTTTGAATATTCCGCTTTCATTATTATGTGTTCCTAGATATAATATTAGACCTAGTATAAGAGCTTACAACGATCTTTACATGTGGTATCGAGCCTCGTGATATCTAGGATCTACAAGGTTTTCAAGAGAAAAGAAGAAAAAATTCGAAGTCTGAATTTTCGTATACTTTTTGCAAAAGATCTTTCAAGAGGCCATAACTTTTTATTGAACCGTTGGATCGAGCTAAAATTTTGGATGGTGCATCTCAGTAAATCTATCTAAATTTTACGAAGGGATTGTCAATTAGTGCTCTCAATCAAAAGATATTAGCAGTCGAAGTCTGCTGCAGAAAATTCCGTAAGGCTTCTGCAGGACTGTTTTCAAACAATCATAACTTTTTCGTTAACCGTTGGATCGTGACAAAATTTTAGATGGATGTTCTCTATATGACAATCTAACTTTCCACTGGAGGGATCTTCGATCTGAGCTTCCAGTAAAAAGATATAACGCGTCAAAGTTGGCTGCTGAAGGGTTTTTCAGAATTTTTTTTTAAGGTTTGTGCTTAAATAATTCTATTATTACTTCATCATTCTTCAATGATTGATCATTAATGGTTAAGGAGCTGATTTGGCTTTGAAGAAGATTTCTTGATTTTTGGTTCATGATGTGCATGTTTTGGAGATCACGTGCAAGTACTCACGTGAATGGTGTACTATTAATATTGGATCACGATACATTATTGGTGATTCGTTTATTCTGGTCTTGTTTTGATCACGTAGGGTCCTTATTATAATAATGTTTGAAGATCACTGATTATATGGTTTTGTACACACATGCGTTAACCTTGGCTATTTGATTGTGGGGCTAGTGAATTTGCACGCATGGGATATCACGTGGGTTGAGGACGTTCCCAAGAATTTGGATGACATTGTAAATTTGCATTGTTATCCTCGTACAATATTTAATTGGTCGGTTGTGGGGCTACTTTGCTATATTATTTGGTTAACTCGAGTGCTATTACTGGTCTACATATCAGAAGGTAATTATTTTCTTGGATGTTTGCATTCTTGGTTACACTCTTATTGAAAGTACTGCCGGTTCATTGAAAGTACTGCTAAGTTATTGAAAGTACTGCTGGTCTCCTTATGAAAGTACTGCTTGGACATGAAAGTACTGCTGCAACGTACTGTTCAAAGTACTGCTTATGTTCAAAGTACTGCTTGTTTTAAAAGTACTGTTGTTTGACGAAAGTACTGCTCAAGGTACTGATTCTTCTCAAGGTATTGATTCTTCTCAAAGTACTGCTCAAGGTTTTTACACGGCGAAATTTATTTGGGTTGACAGTATAATGGTTTATTACGAGGAGATTTGGAATTAAAGGGAAGTCGAGCATAATTATTGTTATAGTTTTTGGACGACACACACACAGGTTATTATTCACACACACAAGGAGTTTGGTGATTTGTTCTTAAAAGGATTCAAAAAGGCTCGTATTTGATTCTTATGGATTAATTGATTACGAAGAAGGTTGAATATCATTTATTTGATGTTGTAGTTGAGTGTCACAAGTTTGTGTTCTTATCATATAGCTTGATGAATCTAGCAATGTGTGATTTTTCTTATGATGTTCTATGCACACATTGGCTATCACTTAAAGGAGTTACATTGTAGTGCTCAGTGTCTCATATTAGTTGAGGATTTTGTCAAGGGATTGCGGTCTACTTATATTTGGTGATTCGTATAAGTATGGAGTTCCGTGGATTGTACAAGATTTAAGACACAAGTTTGGGAAATTCTACTTCTTCATCAAATTCATTATACTTGGTTTTCTTCACAAGTAATCATTACATAAAGCTTACAGATTTGAAGAATCATTTGATCTACATGCATCACTCAAGGGGAAGTGTTTGATTTTTACTACTGTTGATCATTATTACTACTGCTAGTTGGAGTTTTCTACTGTTTTGGATCCATTTTTCCTATGGTGCGTAATGGTGTGCGATTTGAAGCATTGGAAGTCTTAGATTAGAAGTATGATATTGGTTCGTAGTGGTCAAGATCATTATTTGCATACGTTCCCTATTTGTTGATAACAAAAAGGGGAAGAGATGTTTGAGTGACATGTTCAAGTCAAGGGGAAGCTTGGAAGACAAGATTGTTTCATTCATGGTGAGATTTAATTATCTCAACTTCTGCTACTTCGTCTAGGGAAGTTCGTACAAGAATCGTGTTTGTTTTGTCATCATCAAATAGGGGAAGATTGTTGGGTCTATTACAGATTTGATGATACAAAACAAGAAGAATGAAACATGAAGGACTAAAAGTGACAAGAAGGGAAACTACAAAAAGATGGAGGATTTGGAAGATTCTAGAAGATATGCTTCAAAGAATAATTAGTTTCCTAATTGTATTATGATTCCTCTTGTAAACCCTAGATGTCTCTAGTATATAAAGAGACATAAGGTCATTAGTTTTATAGTACGTACAAGATGTAAACCAAAGGTGTGTGTGTGTGTGAACCTAGGCGTAGGGATTAGGGAAAACGCCTAGGGTTTATTTAGTTAGTGTTAGATCAAGTCTTTGATCTTTATTATAGTTAGTTAGTTAGTTTATGATAATGAAAAACCTTGTTCATACTAATGTTGATTCTATGTTTGAATATTCCGCTTTCATTATTATGTGTTCCTAGATATAATATTAGACCTACTCTAAGAGCTTAAAACGATCTTTACACTTTCTTATTCCACTTGCTCAACTATAATGACGATGGCGACATCATGTGCTAATTTTGCGGGGGAGAAGTGAGAATAGACTACATTTGTTGAAGATATTCACTTAGTCAATCAAGAATGGCAACTCCGTATGCAATTCTTGAGGGGAAGAAGAAATGTGAATTTACTGCATGGTTGATTGATTTCTGAGAATAAATGGTCAAACGACTCCAAACTCATGTAAGAACCGAGCTTCTTCTTATCGGGTCATCTTCACATGGAGTTTTCTACTAAGAGTCGTTGGTTAACATCTTCACATGGGCTGATTTGATTAATGACAAAGTGCTTCCAGTTGCGGGGCTGATTTCCTTAATGAACATCTTTCTGTTCTTGTTTGATTGGGAGGGATTTGAGTTAAGGGGATTTGCTATTTGTATGTTAACGGGAATGCATTTGGTGAGTTGAAGATGTTGACTTTCTATTCCCCAAACTGGACAATCTTGAAGAAGGTCGAGTCTACAGTCGATTCTACATTTTCTGCTGCATGTTAGAACACTAAAGATGAGTTGCATTTGATTATCCAAAGACTTCTTCTTAATCTGGGCATTTATCTAACAGATTGTCGGTTTAGGGGAGAGCACTAATTGGGGGAGGGTGAAATGTCTGATTTAATCCCCAGTTAGACTTGCTCATTCTGCTTCAGCAAGTTGACTCTCACAATGATTTAATGATATTCTTCTCAACAGATTTCAAGTATCTGGGCTTACAAAGAGTTGCTGATTCTGAAGTATCAAAACCAGCAAGGGGGAAGGAGACACGTATCTAAACGCGAGTAAACTTGATGAACTTAATACTTCTAAGTGATTGAAGATATCTCGGGAAGACAAATGTCATTACCGCAGAGACACTCAAGGTTTGACTCATGGCGTTTAGTGTTATTATTCCAACGACGTGGGGAAAGTGATGTAAGAGAAAGTTTCTGAAGATAAAAAGAGGTACACTAGTGTGTGATGATCTCGATGTTATCGCAATCATCAGGGGAGAGAGAATTGTGTACATTGGGGGCGCTCAACTGTCTCACTTGAGGGCTTAATCTGTGATTCAGAGATATAATCACTTATTCCGGAGTTGACATCCGCAGAGATAATCAGTGATTCGGCCTGCTTCTTCAATGTTATCGGTTGTTCTCTCTTTGGGGAATGTGTGTACTTCGGGTCCTTGAGCTTCATATACGATCATCAGGGAAGAAAGCCATTGTTCACCACAAACATTGGGGAGGTGTTTTCTCTCCGAGCATGATGTGTATTCGGGAGAGTTATTGGATATTGGTGTACTTCGGGTTCTTGAGCTTCATACACAATCATCAGGGACGAAATATATGAACATTTGGGAGGTGTTCTTCATTACCCTCATGATGTGTATTCGGGAGAGTTCTTGAGCATTATACAGAGAGACTGACTGCATCAATTCATCTACTTGGGGGAAGTGGTTTCTTGACAACTTGTGGTATGGATTGCTTCAGACTTCAGTGGGTATTTAATATGAGAAGTTTATTTATGAGTGGGATGATACGTTGCTGGTCTATTGGATTATATAACCTCGAACGAAGAATCACGGTGATTATTCTTAAAAGGAGCAGCAGGATCGATGATAATGGTGTGCTTCTTTGTACGCCTGGCTAATGGAAGCTTGATAGAAAGCTTTGAATCTGCTCAGCTAAAGGATTCTCGGTTTGGGGGGAAGCTGCCAAAGTCTCTCTTTCTCAAATGCTCATGTTCTATCTTCTATTCTGGAGCCTCGGAAGCTTTGGTGGTGGAAGTTTAAGAGATGACGAATTCTACTTCTACGACGTGCTGCTCGATATCCTTATCTCGGTACTCGTATCATCATCTTCTTAAACTATATCATCTTCTCTATTTGTGTATATATTTATCAAAAACAAAATACAAAAATATAAAACCAACAAAAAGAAAATAGAAAAATATAAAACCAACAAAAACCCATAAAAATCAAAAAATTTGAAAATACCAAAAATATGTTTTTTCAAAGACATGTCTTCTGGTATCGATAACATCTGCGGTCTTAGAAATGTCATTCAATAATGGCACGGGACCATAGATGAAGTTCGAGCAGGAGGTGTAAATATTTCTTTTTCAAAACATGTCACAAAATATGGCTTACAGTTACTTCAGACTGTAACCCGGCTTAAACCATGGCTTGCTATTATTTCAGATAGTAACCCGTTCTTCAAGGAAGGAAAGTGCTGCGCTAAACCAAGTTTCAAATATTTCATGCACTTATCCTAAAACTATTTGAGGAAAGTATGTCGAAGGACTGCTGTTCCTACACAAATGTTTTTCCGTTTAAAATTCTTCAGAAAAATATTTATTGTTTTCAAAAATGGTGGTAAATGAGTTACTTAAAATCTTTCAGAATCAGAGTTTTCGTAAAAATTTGAAAACTCAATCAATGACTTCAGCGCTTTTAAACTTTTCAGAAAATGAGTCATTGATTGAGGGGGAGAATGTTTTCAAATCTATATCATCTAACGAGATTATCTAATTATCCTATGTTAGGAATTAGAAAATTCAGTCGTTAAAGAGTCGGTCACCTCAAGTATATGTATTCGATAGAAAGCTCGTAGTCGTAGTCATAATATGTTAGTAAGTAGTTTGTTAAGTAACACCGTGGAGGACGGACGGGTCTTTACCCACTGTATGCCTGATCCACGCCGTAGGTGGCATTTATTTGTAAGAAACTATAAATACCCTTTACCTCCCAAGGTAGAGGGTTGGAGCTTCAATACCATTTTTCTTTGTTTCACATAGTTCCCAACTCTCTTCCCTTTCTCTCTCTAGAACTTTCTCTCTCTAAACATAGTGAACGCCCCATTTGATTATGGTTTAGTGTGTTTGTGAAATCATATATCCTAAAATTGGTATCAAGAGCCATGGTTTGATCACTCATCTTTCATGCTCTTTGTTTTGGTGGATTTCATAAGGTTTTTGGGGGTTTAAGTGTTTAGGAGATTTTGAATCATTTGGACAAATTCTTGTGTTAAAGTTTGAATTTTGTGTGTACTTTTGTGTTTAGGATCATCATATGTGTTTAGGTTTTGAATTGGAAGGCTTAAATCATTGTGGTTTGGTTGTTTTTGATTGATAAAGTGGTTGTTTGTAAAAGTTGTATGAAGCGAGTTGAGTCTCGGTGTTTTGTTTCTTCGAAGCGAGTTGCTTTGTTATTGGAAGCGAGTTGGTATATGCGACTTGGCTATTTTGTGAGTTGACTCTTTATGCGACTTGGGTTCTAAGCGAGTTGTTTCTTTAAGAGACTTGAGTTCTAAAGCGACTTGGCTATTAAGCGAGTTGTCTCTATATGCGACTTGGCTATTAAGCGAGTTGGTTCTTTAAGCGACTTGTTTCTTTAAGCGAGTTGTCTGTTTAGCGAGTTGATACGAGTTGGTGTTTAGCTACTTGTCGTTTGAGACTTGTCACTTCTTCGTGCTACATTTTTACGGTTGTTCTTTTGGTTTAGTAAAATCCCGTGAAAGAATCAATTTCGGTTTAATCAAGGAATAGTAAAATCCCGTAGAACTTGTAATCATGTCAAACATCGTACCTACTATCCTTTCTTCGTAGGTGAGGGCGTTCAAGCGGTGGATCGGATACTCGTCCACCTATGCTTGACAGAACTGATTATGACTCATGGGCTCAACGAATCCGATTATGCTTGTCTTGGAAAGGAAAATGGGGTCTCAAATCCATTGATGAAGGACCTTATCAGGTTGAGACTACAAGAGACTTAATTGATACAACTGCAGATGGAACAATGATCTATGGATTAGATAAACCAAAGATGTATGATGAGCTCAATGATAAGGAGAAAAAGAGATTTGATCTTGATATCGGGGCTTCTAACATTATACTTTAGGGTCTTCCAAAAGATATCTACAAGCTTATCAATCACAACACTGAAGCCAAGGGTTTGGGATAATGTCAAAATGCTTCTCTCAGGTTCTGAATTAACTAAGGAAGACAGATAATCACAACTGTATGCTGAGTTTGAGCACTTCAAGATGAAACCAGATGAGAGTGTCTATGAGTACTACGTGAGATTTCATAAGCTTGTGAATGATATGAGGAACATCAAAATGACCATGCCATATATTCAGCTGAACTCAAAGTTTGTGAACAACATGAATCCTGAATGGCACAAATTTGTCACCGTCGTGAAGCTAACCAAAGGATTGAAGAATACAAACTATGAGCAATTGTATGCCTTTCTTCTTCAAAATGAGAGACATGCTATGTTTGAAAAAAGGATTCTTGAATAGTTCAAAACCAACCAAGGAGAACCAAATTCTTCAAATGATTCAACTGCCTTTTACACAAATGTTGGAATTACCACCAAAGCTTCTCAAGTTATACCCACGGGTAATGGTAATCACAAACTCATTCCCGATCCAATGTTCAAACAAGCGTGATGTTGATGCAAGTGGGACACTTCATTAATCAACTGGCTCTTATGGTTAAACAAAACTTGACTCTCAATCCACATTCCAACAGTCTTCACACTAACAATGAGATCAGAGCGCATCCAACCTTCACTATCATGCGGTTGTCAGAGATGGAAAAGTTATGGTGCAACCAGTTCAAGGAAGGCAATATGAATAGGGAAGAGGTGGAGTAGGTGGAGGCTATGTTGGAAATCAGAATAGGGGAAGGAATGGAAATTAAGGCCATGCAAAGCCAATTAAGTGCTACAACTGTGGTGGTGAGGGACACATTGCTAGGAACTGCACATCTCCAAAGCGTCCACGAGAATGCGAGAATACTTGAGAGACAAGAATTTTGCTTGTGCAAGCTCGGGATAATGGAGCGCTTTGGATGAAGAGGAGTTGTTGTTTCTTCTGAGGAAATGCCCGAACCTATGATGCTGATGTTGATGAACGGCCAATTCAGGAGATAGGTCACAATCATCAGAATGCCTTTCAAGTCGCTGATTGTGATGCATACGACTCGGCGTCGATGATGAACCTATTGCACAAACAATTTTCAAGGCTAGAATTTCTCCAATGGTCTCTCCTAAGGTCTCATCATCATAGCAAGCTAGTCCATCCAAAGATTCAATCATCTCAGAGGTATTAAAACTATATGATGATGTTGATGAGCAAAAGATGCATAATAAAGTACAATCTCTTGAAACTTATGAATCGGATATATATGATGAGGGTAATAGCAATATTGTCCCATATGATCAATATGTGAAGCAAAGTGAGTGAGGTTGTACCAAGTAATGCATCTTCTTGATCAATGATGATTATGTTTTTGATGAATACACTACATGTGCCCCGATGATTCTATTATCTACGGTGAATGCCTATAAAGACCAAGTTGCTATTTATGAACAACGTGCTAAGTTTGAGTTAACCACCCGTGAGCAAGAAATGGATGACCAAATGCGTACAATTATTCGAAAATGTAATTTTAGAGAAGAAGTATTAAAACAAGAGTTAAACTCCTTACAAGAAAAGCTTTCTAAAACTGCTAAGCAAAAACAAGAACTTCAAGAAAATGTAAAAATGCTTAAGCAAGAATTCAATGCTAAGGAATCAAAACTTTTGAATGATTTTTCCAATCTAAAAACTTTGAAAAACAAGCTTGAAAATAAGTTGTACGTACAAGGGAATACCATTCAGACTGCTCACTTGGTCACTAAACATAGAGTCTTAAGCGATAAGCACAGTATTCCCCTTGTTGAGGAACCAAATCCTGAGGTAGTTAAAAGGCTAGAAGCTCATAAGGTACTTTATGATTGAAATCCTTAAGCCTAGGAGAAACCTAGTTGCTTGAGTGCGAGGAAGATAAGAAATCAGATGAAGTCACTAGGGAGAAAATGAATAAGAAACTTAACAATCCATGTAAAAGAAAAACATTACTATCAAACCTCATGATTACACTAAGGAAATTGGATCTCCCTGAACATGTTTAAGCCTCAAACTCAATTAACCCCAGAACAGATTTTTTAGAAGAAAGATATCGATATGCAAAAAGATGAAAATCTTGTTGATAAGAATCCCCCTTGTAGGAAATTCCCTCAAGCAACTGTGTATCCTCCTAATACACCAATGCATTTAGTTCCTAGATCTATTGCCACTAATAGCAAGACCTTAATCAGCATGTATGTTGTTTTCAATTTTTGTTGATTTTGAGAAAACGTGTAAGAAGAATCACACCTCAGGGATAGCTGAGGAAAGGGGTTTTGAGCAAACTAAAGAATATTATTTAAGCGAGGTCATGCCTTTCTTTAAACAATTAAAAGGTCAATTTGAGAGTCTTCAAAAGGGATAAATTAGGATATTAAAGAAATGGAAAAGAATTTGATGCAATGATTGTTGAGGTCAATGATTATGAACAGGAACTCAAATATAATTAAGTTGAAAGGAAGAACTTGCATATCTTAAATGAGAATTTGATTTCGAGTTGTGTTGCTCAAGATGTGTTTTATACTGTTACTAAGCACTCTATTACTGCTTCTCGATTTCATGAATTATCTATTGCATTGAAAGTTTCCCATGATCGTGTCATTGAGCTTGAAAACAAAAACTCAAACTAAATGAGAAAATTGATCAATCTGATCATGATAATTTGGTAAAACATCTTTCTAAACTAGAAGTTGAACATTTTGATTTGCAACTAAAATATTAACATCTTAAAGAAAATGTTAAAACCTCAAATATCAAGACATCCTCAGATGTTCCAGAGTTTGATGCAGTTTTGAGATAAACAAGCGTGACGCAAATTCAAGCTCATCATAACACGATCAGAAAGTTGAAAGCCCAAATTTCTCAATTAAAGGGTGAAAAGAACAATGTGATTGGCTCCCAAATGCCTCCTCCTTTTAGATTCTCATTATTCTCAAACTTTTCATCTTCAAAACTTGGTTAATGTTTTACAAAAAAAATGCGAGAGTTTTTCTAGAAGAAAATGAAAAAGTTAAACGACACTTTAAAGAGTTATATGATTCAATGAAAGTCACTTATGACAAGAACAACGAAAAAATAACGTCTTTACAAAAAGAAATTGAGAATCTGAAGAGACGGAAAAGAAGCTGCCACTTTTTTAATGAGAATGTTGAATCAAAGTCATCTACAGATACAAATATCTTGTATTGTTAAATACATTCCCACTCATCTTAGGAATAATGAACTTGTGTTTCATAACTATTGTGCTCACCTTAAGGATAGTCTAGAATGTCTCCGTGAGATTGTGGAAGAGGATTTCATTAATAAACCTCTTGATAGTGAAATTAGGTTTGCTTGCATTCAGGCCAAACGATCTCAATAGCTGCTAGAATGTTTAATTGCAACATGTCCTAAATCCTTAGGTGCGAAAGGTAAAGCTATGATGCCTTGTTCTATGCCTAGTGCCAAGCATACAAACCATTCTATGCCCGGTTTTAAGAAAGTGAACACTAATGTGCCTTCAAGTAGTTCGGATCCCTGCACATCTAGTTCAGGAATGCAAAAAGTAGATCAACCAACTAATGTTCCCATAATTCCCTCTGAGTAATCGGTGACATAAAAGCAAGCGGGTCAAAGCCTCCAGGCAATACCAAGCAAGATAGGACCTCGCAAGCTAAAAATGTGCATTGGAAGAGAGTAGAAGACCACCCTAGGAACTTTATGTTTGAGTTGAATAAAACGAATCGTGTTGATTCTAGTATTAGCCATAAAGCGTCTTGTAATTAATTGAATTCGCTACTATCTGCAAACCATGTAATGATGATCGCTTGATTTACATTTACTAATCATGAATGTGGTGTGAATGTTTTGTCTAATGTTGTCAAATGCCCTGTTAAAACTGTTAATGCTAAAAATCAAGCTAAGAAGGCTAAAAGGCAAAGGCGAAAGAAAGTTAGAAAACAGGTGAAACCCACAGGGAAGAATATTTAGTAAAATAGGTTATCAATGGATACCTTCTGGCCATAAGGTTAATGAGTTATGCCCTCAATTTGCTAAAACAATGCCCACTAGAAAATGGATGCCTATTGGTAGAACTATTCCCTTAAGAAGTGAACATACTTTGAATAGGTCAAATCTGAACATTAGCATTGCATCCATTTCGATGATTCCATTGTTTCTACTTGATGTGGGTGTTCCAATTCGCATTACTAACCAAGTGGAACCCATTTATGGGGTTCCCAATTATCCGATTATCCATTCTTGTTTGCGTGTTCAACTGCGGTCGTTCAAATCGTTCGTGGTACTTGGACTCAGTTGTTCCAAGCATATGACTGAGACTGGTCGCGGCTCATGAACTTCGTGAGTAAATTCATCGGGACAGTTAGATTCGGGAACGATCATTTCGGTGCAATTATGGGTTATGGAGATTATGTTGTCGGTGATAGTGTTATCTCCGGGGTATATTACGTAGAAGGTCTTGGTCATAACTTATTCTCTGTCGGTCAATTCTGTGATTCGGATCTAGAAGTGGCCTTCAGAAAACATACTTGTTTCGTTAGAGAACTTGATGGTAAGAAACTTTTAAGAGGAACTCGTGGTTCAAATCTATACACCATCTCTATCGAAGATATGATGAAGTCTTCTCCAATTTTCTTGTTGTCAAAGGCTTCGAAAACAAAGTCATGGTTATGGCATCGTCGTCTCAATCACTTGAACTTGGCACCATCAATGATCTCTCCAGAAAGGACTTAGTTGTAGGTTTACCTAGACTAAAGTATGAAAAGGATCATCTTTGTTCACATGCCAATTGGAAAAAGCAAGAAGTATGCCCACAAACCCAAACCTACAAACTTCGATTCTGAAGTTCTTCATACAATTCACATGGATTTATGTGGACCCATGAGAGTGCTGAATATCTTTGGGAAGAAATATGTGTTAGTTGTGGTTGATGATTACTCTCGATTCACGTGGGTTAAGTTCTTAAGGACAAAGGATGAAACTCCAGATATCATCATCAAACTTATCAAATTGCGGGTTCGACTTAACAAAACTGTCAGAATCATCCGAATGCACAATGGAACGAGTTTGTTAATAAACACCTTAGTGAGTTTTATGAAAGTGTTGGAATCAGTCATCAAAGAAGTGTTCCACGAACTCCTCAACGAGCGGTGTAGTTGAAAGACGAAATCGAACTCTTGTGGAAGCCGCAAGAACAATCATGATTTACTCAAAGGTTCCAATGTTTCTCGGTGAAGCCATTGCCACTATATGCTACACTCAAAATCGATCCCTAATTCACACTGCTCATGGAAAAACTCCATATGAACTTGTCCACAATAGAAAACCTAATCTCTCATTCCTTCGTGTGTTTGGTGCATTGTGTTATCCAACTAATGAGGGCCAAGACTTAGGCAAACTTAAAGCTAAGGCGGACATTGGAGTATTTGTAGGATATGCACCAAACAAAAGGGATACCGAATCTACAACAAAAGAACCCGAAATATCATGGAAACAATTCACGTTACGTTCGATGAGTTGACCGGTCCAATGGCTCCAGGACAACCCGATTCGGACCCGCATCTTCAAGTAGTCCCATCAGTTCTACTCTTGTATATGATTCTTCGCCAGCAACTCCTTATGTACCTCCTTCGGAAGATGACTTGAAAAGCTGTTTGATCCAATGTTTGATGAACACTATGAGCCAACTGCTAATGATCTATCAATTCCATCATCAAAGGCTGCTACTATCCCTGTCAATGAAGTTAACCCTTAAATTTCTATGACACTAAGTCAAGAAGCGTCTGCTGTTGATCACTCTGTCTCGTCAACAAATCATCAATCATCGAGTGTACATCATGGAAATGTTTCTGGCACCCTTGATGGAGAGAATCCCTTTGCTACTCCTGAAGATGCACCATTTGAAAACATATTTGCTCCTGAATCATCATCAGAACCATCTTCATCAGGAGAAATCGACTTTGCTACTTCAGTTCCTCAACAACAACCACACGAACACCTTAGAAAATGGACACATGATCATCCATTGGACAACATCATTGGAAACCCCTCTCGTCTAGTATCCACACGGAAACAACTTGCAACCGATGCCTTATGGTGCTTTTTCAACTCCGTACTCTCTAAGGTCGAACCAAAAGATGTTAAAACTGCCATGAATGAAGACAATTGGTTCAATGCCATGCAAGAAGAAATTCATGAGTTTGATTGACTTGATGTATGGGAATTAGTACCTGCTCCAGATTGTGCTATGATTATTGCTCTAAAGTGGATCTTCAAAGTGAAACTTGATGAGCATGGTGATGTTTTAAAGAACAAGGCTCGATTGGTTGCAAAAGGATACCGTCAAGAGGAGGGTATTGACTTTGAAGAGTCATTTGCTCCATTTGCTCGTATCGAGGCAATCAGAATCTTCTTGGCTAATGCTGCAAGTAAGAACATGGTGGTTTATCAGATGGATGTAAAGACGGCGTTTCTTAATAGAGATCTTAAAGAAGTCATATCGTCGGCAACCTGAAGGCTTTGTGAATCATCCTACTCACGTCTATCGTTTGAAGAAGGCTCTTTATGGTTTAAAACAAGCTCCAAGGGCATGGTATGATACGCTATCTAAATGTTTCTTCTATCTAATGGATTCAGCAAAGGAGCAGTTGATCCGACATTGTTCACCAGAAAGTTAGGCAAACATTTAATTCACGTTCAAATATATGTTGATGATATTATTTTTGCCTCGACTGACCCCAATGAATGTGATCGTTTTTCAAATGAAATGGGTTCCAAATTTCAAATGTCAATGATGGGACAAATGTCATTTTTCTTGGGATTACAAATTTCACAAAGTCCTAGAGGCATTTTTATAAATCAATCTAAATATGCAAATGAGATTTTAAAGAAATTTGGATTTGATTCTAGTGACCTGTTGACACTCCCATGATAGGCGTACTAAACGGATGAGGACCACTCAAGGGTCATGGTAGACCAAACGAAATATCGTAGTATGATTGGATCCCTGATGTACCTCACAGCCGATAGACTAGACATATTACTTTTTGTTTGCATGTGTGCTAGATATCAGGCTAAGCCTACCAAAAGCACCTTGAAGCGGTTAAACGGGTCTTTCGGTATCTCCAAGGAACCATCAATATGGGTCTTTGGTACCCGAAGGACACCGTATGTCACTAACGACCTATCAGATCTTGATCATGCGAGGATGTCAAGATACTCGTCGAAATACGTCTGGAGGTGCTCAGTTTTTGGGTGATAAGCTTGTGGCTGGTCTTCAAAGAAACAAATGAGTACTTCTATTTCCTCTACTGAGGCTGAATACATAGCCATGTCATCTTGTTGTGCTCAAATCCTATGGATGAGATCCCAATTATCGAACTATGGCTTTGAATTCAACAAAATCCCTCTGATCTTGTGATAATAAAAGTGTCGTTGCTCTCTCTTGCAACAACGTTCAACATTCAAGAGCCAAGCACATCGACATTCGACATCATTTCATTTGGGAACAAGTGGAAAAAGGTGTGGTGGAACTCTATTTTGTGAGGACTGAATACCGGTTAGCAGACATCTTCACCAAAGCTCTTCCTAGAGAACGTTTTGAGTTTATCCTCCCATGACTTGGTCTAAAGATTCTTCAACCAGAAACACTTAAACGTCTTCAAGAGGAAGAAGAGGAGTAAAAGGTCTTTCTTCATTTATATCTTGTATATATTTATTCAAAAAGCAAAATACAAAATTTCAAAACCCACAAAAGAAAATATAAAAAAATAAAATTCTCAAAAAATCCATAAAAATTAGAAAATCTTGAAAAATTCCAAAAATATTGTTATTTTATCTTGTTTTTCCTTATTCAATATCATCTACGGACTTTGTGTTGACATTCAAAGAATGTCACGGGTCTTTAGATGTTCTTCGAATGTACATAGTCTTGTTTAAAAAAAATGAGGCGGAGAAAAATGGTGGTTTATTGTCATTTGCACAGAACCCGTTTTTAAAAGTAAAGGACAGAGCCATGCTTTATCTCATTTTTTAAATCTCATGCTCTGATTCTTAAAACAAATGTTTGTTACCAAAAAGACAAATGTTTCTCTTTCCAAATATTTTTCCGTCTAATGATTCTTTTGAAAAATATTTGCCATCTAAAGAAAACTAAATTGCTTTGAAAGTACCTCGTACTCTATTATTCGTGTAAATCATTTTTGCTTATCATCTGTCAAAATCTCTATCTCTCAATCAACAACTTGTGTCATTGATTGAGGGGGGAGAATGATTTTATTCGAATTAAAAAGGTTATTTTGAAAGGTCATTTTTCAAACAATTGACACGTAAATGAGCAAGGTTTATTGTTGAAAAAAAATCAAAAAGAATAATGTTTTATACAGTTGATTCAAAACCTTTGCTAATGTTAATGTTTTCAAAATACAATCTTGCATGTTTAAAACAATGGAGTTTAAAGTTTGAAAATCTGATCCTTATCAGTTAAAAAATGTTTTTTTTTCAAAAGCAAGTCACTATTCTCCTCAAAAGCTCTCAAAATTTAATTTAAATCAATAGATATCACAACTCTCAAAGGATTTGGAAAGGGTGATTGGGGGAGAATTTGTGATTTAAATTGGATTTAAACTGATAACTTGATAATTGGTTTTATAAGTGTTTAGTAAGCTTTCCTCCCCACATGTGCCAAACGATTTCAAATTTTCCATGCACATGTTGAGGGGGAGCATCTTTTTAAACCATAAAGAATTGAAACGTGATTGATTTGTCTCTAAGTGCAGGTTCCCTCTAGTATGTGCAAAAATTTTTCAAATCTTGAGGCACATATTGAGGGGGAGCAAACCTTTGAAAACCTCATCCTTCTCCAATATGCGTTATCTACTTGATTTAATCAGGGAAGTGATGATGATATCTTTTAGAAAATGGTAATCAAAGAAGTTGATTCTTCCTCTTACCTCCGTGTGCTAAAACAATTTCTAATACATGAAGCACATGTTGAGGGGGAGCTCTTTTTCTAAAAATATCAAAACAATTCAGGTACAAAATGCTTTGATAATATATCACAAGTATCTGGATTGATTTTCAAATGGTTTTCGATTGGTTCCAATGGCAGATGAACAATACCAAATAGATTGACCAAATTTACTTTATGCATGGTGATATAAGGATGATAAGGTTAGGTTTTTAATCCCATGATTCACAAGAACTGGAGGGATCTACCCAGGGACAATCCATTAGATAGTGTAGAAGTCATAGGTATGATGAAAAAAAAAGAGAGAAACGTGAGATATGGGAAGAGTGCGGACTGAGAGAGAGCTAGTACTGGAATAAACCCAACAAGGTTCTAGTTATGAAGTCTCGGTAAGAACTGAAGGGGTTGAAGAATGAAAAAGAATTGAATGTGAAAAGGGTGAAAATAAATAGCCCTCCGATAATTCAACCTTCGGGCAGATACCGGCTTCAATTCATATGCTACTAGTGGTTACTAAGGTAACACTGGTATTGAAGACAAGACGTCATGGACCCAGTGACGCATTGCACTACAACTTCCCAAACCACTCAAGTTCCTCTTAAAAGGACTTGTTTCATTCTCACGAGGAACCGACATTATCTATCGACTTTCTCTTAGAGTCTGTTGATATTGAAGAAGGAGACCCTCTCCCTAGTCTCCGGTATAGGAATCAAATATTCACAATTGAGTCTAGAGCCACGAGATCATCATATAAATCTCTTTAGGACACTGTCAATGAAGACTCTCTGTTTCACACAATGTGGAAAGAGATTATATCTTATGAGTCCTACGCATTATCCTTGTGGTATTGCCAGAACATCCGAGTGATATGCTAACATATTCACAATGAAGATGGAAAGCCTTCTGGAGCCAACATCAAACAAGCTCGTGGTGGGTGGCATGTGAGATCTATCCAATAGATCAACCATGTGACAATTGGGGCGATTCAATCTTTTGAATCAATCACTGTTCAGGTTATGGATTGACGGATACCTTTGAAAAACCGATCGTTGTGCTTAAAAACTCTTTTCTTTAGCACATCGACTGTGTACTAATATTTCAAAATAAAAGGTATTTATGATTGATAATTGATTTTCATTAAAACTTCGTTGTATTGCAAAAACAATTTCTATTGAGCGATACACGATTGTTTTTCAAATATCTTTTCATCAATCAGTGAATCACAATTCGCTGGTTCACTCACTCTGTGTTGTCTTCTTTGAGACGTTCGGTTTGAGAACATAGAGCATGCGAAACCCTGTCAAGGAGATTCTTCGGAATTATACCTGATCACAGGAAGTACTTGTACGATCAACGGGGAACCGTGGGCCGTGTACCTCAATTCAATGAAAGTGATCAAAGACACTTTCATGCACTTTATTGCTAACTGTTGTATGCGTGCGAATTTTGTGATCGAATGATGCGGTCAATCCATAGCCGCATGCTCACACTACACATTCATCTTTAAAGAAATCATGATAAGTGCTTCAACGACTCTAATACTTTCACTCCATGCTTCTGCTATGTTGCTGCAAATATCATGATCCGATTAAAGCTTCCGCTACTTTGATGAGAATACATCATGATCCAGAATGTGAGCATGTCGGTCCAAATGTCACAACATCACATAATACCAACACCACAATGGATGAGTCAGAGATTTATGTTAGCTGATGATCTCAATGCTGGCTCAAAACTCATCATCACGTGGATCAGTTAAAGACCTCCACTTGAAATTATCCAAACATGCGGAACATGAAGAATCAAAGACTACGAGCTTCTGAGCAATGAACTTAATCAAGAATCCTAGAACAATCTAATGTAATATCTGTTTGTATTCATTGTAAATTGAGGTGACCTCCCTTAGGGGGAGATTGTTAGGAATTAGAAAATTCAGTTGTTAAAGAGTCGGTCACCTCAAGTATATGTATTCGATAGAAAGCTCGTAGTCGTAGTCATAATATGTTAGTAAGTAGTTTGTTAAGTAACACCGTGGAGGACGGACGGGTCTTTACCCACTGTATGCCTGATCCACAGCCCGTAGGTGGTGTTTATTTGTAAGACACTATAAGTACCCTCTACCTCCCAAGGTAGAGGGTTGGAGCTTCAATATCATTTTTTTTGTTTCACATAGTTCCCAACTCTCTTCCCTTTCTCTCTCTAGAACTTTCTCTCTCTTAACATATTGAACGCCCCATTTGATTATGGTTTAGTGTGTTTGTGAAATCATACATCCTACATCCTATATGCTTAATTGAAAATGATGATAACCTACGTTGAATAACTAGGTGCCTAGGATATGATTGTTAGGATTAGATGATTAGAGTTTGATAAACACATTATTCCAATACCTTTTATGATCTGATTGATAATGTTGAATTGACTTTTATTAGTCGATTGTTGTTTGGGTGATGTCGACCACCATATATCTGTATGTGTGTTCACTAACGTATGCAGGTATATTGGTTTAAAAGGGTAACTATATCTTGGGTTGACAAATGAAGAAACGGAGCTTAATTTGACTTTTATGGAGAGTTGGCATGGAAAAATGCAACGTAAGAGGTCTCACTGCATCAGCAGATGGTTTTATTCATCGGCAACTGAAGAAACGGAGCTTTATTTGACCTCAGTTGGCATAAAAATGCAACGTAAGAAGTTTCACTTGCATCGTGACGGTTTTTCTTCCAAGCCCTACAGCATCTACATAAGCTTCTCAACCACCTAACGTATCTTTGTGCAGGAAATTTTATACCATTTTTTAAACAATTTTCAAATAATATTGTTTTTGAAAAATGGAAAAATATTGGTTTTGAAAATAAACTGGACTAAATTTTGAAAATCACCGGACTTCATTTTATCAAAAGTATAAGTCACTCAATTATCGACTACGGTCATCGATTGAGGGGGAGAGTGATTTAAAATAAATTATTTTCAAATAATATTTCTTCATAAAAGTCCGGATTGTACAAAATAAGTGGTGATCTAAAGATTTAATGTTATGTCATGGTATGATTTTTGTTTAAGAATCAAGATCTTTCAAAATAAAATTTTTTCTGTTCTTGTTTGATTGTGAAATTGTTTTATTTTACTTAAAGATCTCCTAAAAACTATCATACGTGACACTAACAATCTTTAATGTCTTAAAATGGTCCTTATCTGTCGTTTTTCAAAAATTGAATCTTGCCACGTCTTTCCCTAAAACTTTCTAAATGATTTAAATCAATCGGGATTCAAAATCGCAATTGGTTTGAAATTTTTGATCGGGGTAGAGATCGTGATTTAAATCTCAAATCTATTTTAATGGAATCGGTTTTAGTCCTTTATAGGTACTCCTGCCTCCATGTGCCAAACGATTTCAAATATACAATGCACATGTTGAGGAGGAGGATTTATCCAAAAACAAGATGAGTATTTAAACCTTACATTTTCTCCCATTTTTTCTAAACCTTATTAAATCACTTGGGATCCAAAATCTCAAAGGGTTTGATATTTTTGATCGGGGGAGAATTTGTGATTTAATAATGAAATTTGATAAAAGATGATCGTTATGATTCAATGTGCTGGCTCTCTCTCTAATATGTGCTAAACTCTTTCATATATTGATGCACATATTGAGGGGGAGCGAATGGTTTCTTAATGGAAAATGTGATCGTGAATGTGCTTTAAAAGAACTCTTTCCTCTATGTGATAAAACTATTTCACATATCCTATGCACATATTGAGGGGGAGAATTTACCAAGAAAATCAAATGGCTTTTTCTACGGAAATTGTGATCAAGAAATTATTTCAAAGAACTCTTGCCTCCATGTGCTAAACAATTTCAAGATCATATGCACATGTTGAGGGGGAGCATTTCTAAATAATCAAAACTATTAAGGTACAAAATGTTTTGATTTTATATCACAAGTACCTTGATTGATTTTCCAAATGATTTTTCAATTGGTTTCAATGAAGATTGAACAAATACCAAAAGACCAACCAATTTACTTTATGCATGGTGTTATAAGGATGGTTAGGTTAGGTATTCATTCCCATGATCCCGCCAGAGCCGGAGGGATCAACCTAGGGACAATCCACTAGATACCCAACAAGGTTCTTGTTATGAACTCTTGGTAAGCACTGAAGGGGTTGAAGAATGAAAAAGAAATGAATGTGAAAAAGGGTGAAAAGAAATAGCCCTCCAATAATTCAACCTTAGGACAGTAACCGGGTTCAATACATATGCTACTGGTGGTTACTAAGGTAACACTGGTATTGAAGACATGACGTCATGGACCTAGTGACACACTGCACTACAACTTCCCAAGCTACTCAAGTTCCTCTTAAAAGGGCTTGTTTCATTCTCACAGGGAACCGACATAATCTATCGACTTTCTCTTAGAGATTGTTGATATTGAAGAAGGAGACCCTCTCCCTAGTCTCCGGTATAGGAACCAAATGTGCACGATTGAGTATAGAGCTAAGAGATCATCCACAATATCTCATTAGGACACAAAAATAATGAAGACTTGCTATTTCACACAATGTGGAAAGTAAGAATATATTAAGAGTCCTACGCATTATCCTTGTGGTATTGCCAGAACATCTGAGTGATATGTAAAAATATTCACAATGAAGATGGAAATCCTTCTAGAGCCAACATCAAACAAGCTCTTGGTGGGTGACATGTGAAATCTTGCAAAAGATCAAACTTGTGACAACTGGATAGAAACGATGGGGCGATTCACTCGTGAATCAACCTTGGTCCAGGAAATGAATTGACAAATACTTTTGGAAAAACCGTTCGATGTGCAAATCTTCTTTTCTCTAGCGCATCGAATGTGTATTCATATTTCAAACACAAAAAGTATCTCTGATTGAAAATAATTTTGGAAAAACCGTTCGATGTGTAAATCTCATCTTTTCTCTAGCACATCGAATGTATACTATTTTCAAATACAAAAAGTATTTATGATTGAAAATTGATCTTTCTCATAAAACCTTCGTCGTATTGCAAAACTCTTTCTTCTAAGCAATACGTGATTGATTTTCAAATCATTTTTCATCAATCAGTGAATCTCAATTCGCTGGTTCACTCACTCCGTGTTGTCTTTTTGAGGCGTTCGGTTTGAGAACGGCTAGAGCAGCTTCAAAACCCTGTCAAGGAAATTCTTTGGAATTATACCTGATCACAGGCAGTACTTGTACTGATCAACGGGGAACCGTGGGCCGTGTACCTCAATTCAACGAAAGTGATCAAAGACACTTTCGTGTGTTTTAATTGCTAACTGTTGTTTGCAGGTACATTTGGACGGTTCACGGTATCGAATTGAGGTGTCAATCCAAAGCCACATGCTCACATCATCCACACTTAATTTGAAGAAATCATGACTAGTGCCTATCTACATAACTGGCTCGATATTTTTATACTATGCTTCTCGCTACTACGCTGCAAATATCATGCACCAGTAAAGCTTCCGCTACTCTGATGGAAAGATGTCATGATCCAAAAGTGTGAGCATGTCGGTCCAAAAGTCACAACATCACATGAAGGCAACCCAACTATGGATGATCCCGAGAGATTTGTTGTGGCTGATGATCTTAAAGAAAGCTCAAAGATCATCAAAGATGTGGATCAATTCAAAGACCTCCACTAAAAGTACAAAACTATGCTGACTTTAAAGAATCGCTACTGATGCACAAAGATTGCGGAATTTGAAGAATTGAAGTCTACGAGCTCGAGAACTAAAGACAAAGAAAGAATGCTAGGATGCAAAATGTATTTCATGGGGTGACCTCCCTTAGGGGGAGATTGTTAGGAATTGGAAATTCCATGTTAAAGTGTCGGTCACCCCAATTATGGTCTAGCATATATTAGCTCGTAGACATGTCGTTTGTTACGTTATTTATTAGTTTATTAGTTAATTAGTAGCGTAGATTAGTTTAGTGTAACAACTTGGAGGAAGGACGGGTCTTTACCCACTGTATACCTGATCCACAGGCCGATAGGAGGTCGTTAGCTTTGTAACTATAAATACCCCTTCCATCCATGGAAGGGGTTATGCTTCTCAATCTAACCTTTCATAATTTGTTAAGCAAGTCTCTACCAAGAAACACGCTCTCATCTCTTTCGATCCTACATAGTTTTTATAAAAGTCAAGCCTTGGTCAAATTGCTTATCAGTGTTTATCAGTGGTTGATTTCTGTTTTTTTCCGCTTATCTGAGTTTAGCCAATTAAGTCTGTTCAGAAATCCGAGTTGCAAAAGCTATTTTTATTTCAAGAGTTTCAAATTTGTTTGCTAAGAGACGCTTGGATCTAGCTTATTTTTTAGTTTAAGGCATTCAGGTAGCTTTATTTCTACTCAATTAAGTGTAGTAGTTAGATTTTGAGCTAAATGTACCAAGGTTTATGACCTTGTTTAACTAGGCAAGCCTTAGTATGGAGTTTAAGTGTTTTGCCTTTATCAGTTTTGCAGAGGTCATCCTAGTGGTTATCTAGTAGTTCAGAGTTGCTTACGATGGCCCGTAGGTCTGCTGCTGTTGTTATTGAGTGTTTAGAGGTTACTGCGTTTTGTATTAGTTATTTGGTCGGTTTATTTGGTCATATAGATCCTTGTAGTTTTAACAGCAGCCACATTTTTTTATAGCTCATGTTCCTAATCAGATTTCTCATTTTATCCTATTTAGTTTAGTTTTAGTTTCCTACTCTATTCTAGTTTAGTTGTTAAAGGATTATTTAGATTTGGTAGTTTTCATTTCTTTAGATGCACTTTCAGTTTATATATTGGTTATATTTAGTATGCCCACACCTTATCATCTGCTTTTAGTATTCTTCAGTAGTTACAATTTGTTAAACTTGGTAGTTTTAGCTTACATTTAAGATCTCTTAAACCAAACTGTAGAAGTGATGATGTTGTACTTGGTGGAGCCACATGTATATAGTAGAATGAATATGTTAGGAATTGGAAATTCCATGTTAAAGTGTCGGTCACCCCAATTATGGTCTAGCATATGTTAGCTCGTAGACGTGTCATTATTTACGTTATTTAGTTAGTTATTTAGTTATTAGTTTAGTTTAGTGTAACACCGTGGAGGAAGGACGGGTCTTTACCCATGTATGCACGATCCTGACCGTCCGAGGGCGTATTATGTAAAACTATAAATACCCTCTACCTCCCAAGGTAGAGGGTTGGACCTTTTATTCTAATCTAACCTTTTCTCTTTTGTTTACTTTCTCTCTCTAGAAAGGATCCCATCTTTCACTTTCTCTCTCTAAACTCATATTGTACGCCCTATATTTGTGATTGTTTGTGTGTTTGTGAAATCCAATATGTTACAAATGGTATCAAGAGCCATGGTTTGATCATTCATCTTTCATGTTTTTGAATTTCTAGTGGTTTTATATGGTTTTTGGGGTTGAAAAAGTTTAGTGGTATTTGCATCATTTGGACCATTTCTAGTATTAAAGTTTGAATTTTGATTGTACTTTTGTGTTTAGAATCATTATAAGTGCTTAGGTTTTGATTTGGAAGGCTTGAATCAGTGTGGTTGGGTTGTTTTTGGATTGAAAAGTGGTGTTTTTTTGAATATTTCTACCTAGAGACTTGTGGTTATGTTCTTCGTAGAGACTTGTGGTTATGATTCGTAGAGACTTGTGGTTATGTTCTTCGTAGAGACTTGTAGTTATGATTCGTAGAGACTTGTAGTTTATGTTCTTCGTAGAGTCTTGTGGTTATGATTTTTAGAGACTTGTGGTTATGATTCGCAGAGACTTGTGGTTATGATTCGTAGAGACTTGTCGACATTTGTCTGATTCAATGTATCTGTCTATAGACTTGACACTTATTTTCGGTAGAGACTTGTAGCCTATTTTTGGTAGAGACTTGACACTTATTTTTGGTAGAGACTTGTAGCCTATTTTTGGTAGAGACTTGACACTTATTTTCGGTAGAGACTTGTAGCCTATTTTTGGTAGAGACTTGTCACTTATTTTCGGTAGAGACTTGTAGCCTATTTTTGGTAGAGACTTGTCATTTAATTTTGGTAGAGACTTGTCACTTGTAAACTAGCGATTTGTATTCATAGCGAGTTGCTATTTAGCGACTTGGCCTCTTAGCGAGTTGTTTCTCAGCGACTTGCCCACTTAGCGAGTTGTTCTTTAGCAACTTGTCAACCAGCGATTTGTCTTCATAGCGAGTTTTCTCTAGCGACTTGTGCATCTAGCGACTTGATACCTAGCGACTTGGTGCTAAGCGACTTGTTTTCATAGTTAGAAGCGGTTTGACCATTCCATCAGTGCGTTTTGTTGACTTTTCCCGATAAAACTTCAAACGGCTATAACTTTTGAACCGTAACTCCGTTTTCAGCGTTCTACCCATCAAAATGACCGTGAGAACGAGGAGAATGGCATCCTGGACAAACTAAAGTTTATTCTGGTCAACCCTCGAGGCCTAAATCCACTCCAAACAGAAGTTATTGAGGTTTTTAAGTTTTTAGGCCTAAATTTCTCCGTTAAATCGTGCAACAACCAACCCAAATCACAACCAAACAACATCTCTGCTAATCCTACAAACAATCATAAGACCTAACACACAATTGTCTATCGTTGTGTCATTCCATCGATTATCTTAACACGCCTATTGGTCACTATATCACGGTTTCTTCTTGATTTTGTAAAATCCTTGAAAGAATCTATTTCTGGTTTAAATCATAGACTTGTAAAATCCGTGTATACTACAACATCATGTCTTACACTCTTGACCCAGCTATTTTGAAGTAATTAAATTGTATGATGCTTTGGGCAACAATGATAATGTATGCTACACTGAACGATTAAAGATGATTGAATCAATCAATGAGGATGTGATATCTCCGGGTTCAGACTCTGAAAAGACAGAAAGGCACCATAATGCTACAGAATGCTTGTGTAAAGGATAAGGAAAGTTGCATTGAACCTTATCGACAACTTCATTCACACCTCACGTTACTTTTATCTATGAGAAGTGAACGAACATTTACTACACTTTTCCGTCAAGAATTATCAACGTTCACGAGCACATTATTCTTAAACTTAAAACAATTGGAGCTACAACTTGACAAAAAGAAGGTTAAAAATGATAGTTCCAGAGGTGCTGCGCAGTGATCTACAAACAATTTTAGTCATTCTTCAATGGTGAATATACTTCGGATTATGATGATCATATGGTGAAAAGCGCTTCAAGGATCACACTCGGATGGAAGCAAATGTGTTCAGAGAAACATTAATCCAACTCTTGGATAATGTTAAGAAGTATATTGAGGAAAGTGCACTGAATGATGACAAGGTGAATGAAGGTCGGGTGAATGAGTGTCAGGTGCAATTGAGAGATAGTTGTGATGAGTCAGGTAATGTGTCAGTTGATGGATCAGTTGGTAAATGTCTGAGGGACTGAGGCGAGATAAGCTTGAAGAAGTTCGACTTTGTTTCACATGATGTAGATGCAGATATCAGACCGATAAATGAACAAATGTCATGTGATGAGGTACCCTTAACTGTTCAACATAGTGCATCTGCTAATGTAACTAAACAAACTGAGTCTAATAATTTCAAAACTAATGATATGGTTGATAAAAAGGATTTTGATGAACTTTCAAACAAATTCTCAAAACTTGAAAAAAATTGCATTTCACTTGAAATTGCAATACAAAGAAAGGAGGAAAGGTTTCAAACTAAGAAACCATGTAAAAATCTGGAATTTCCGGAATTTCGTGAATTTTTTGAAATAAACAATTTAAAAGCTCAGCTTCAAGCCAAAAACTCGACTATCAACAATTTGAAGAAACATATTTCTGATATGCATGTGAAAATTTAATTTGGTTACAAGTAATTCTGATGTTAATTCTATTGATGATATTCAAATGAGAAATGATGAATTAGCGGTTTGTGTGGCCAAATTACTAAAGGAAAATGAGTCTTTGAGAAATCATCACATATAACTAAGAGACTCTTTCAATGAAACTAGAACTAAGTCAGTGGAACAAACAAAATCTTTGATAGCAAAAATTGATGAACTCAAAGCTCAACTTCAGGAAATGAGTTTTGCAATAGTTGCCTTAAAGAATGAGCATAGAAAAACTGTAAGGAAAAGTGTGAACACTAAGTTTACAAAACCATCAACCTTGGGGAAGCCAGTTTCTCATTCCATTAGAGGCGTGATCATTGTTAGCCACCACTTTTGCATTTAAATCTGAAAGAACAAAATTTTCAAAAACACGATTTGCCTCCCAAGTTGATGTGAAACAAGTTTTGTCAAAACTAGTCACTTCACCTTATTTGCCTAAGAATTCACATGATATGAATGACTTGTTCAAGAACTATGATCTAGATGAAGCTAGGAAAAAGGCACAGATTCAAAAAGATGGAATTTTAGGTGCTAGACATAGGGTGATGAATTCTACGAGATTTCAAGGCACTGCTAGTAGTTTTAAACCATTACCTAGGAACACTCAACTAAAGACTAGGGATTGGCTTGTATCTAAGAGTAGTTGCGTTTTGAATAAAGCTATTCCCATAGCAAATCACTCTAAGAACTCTAGATCATTTTCTGAATCCAAACAAGTTGTTTGCTCAAATTGTCTGAAATGCATCTTTAAGGCAAATCATGATAATTGTTTTTCTAAATCTCTAAAGAAAGTAAATGCTCATACAAAGGTTCAACCTGTTAAGTCTAGGATTTTCACTAAGTCATCTACTATGCATAGGAAGCAAAACAAACCGAAAACTTCGCCTAGATGGATTCCAACTGCCAAATCTTTGGAAACTAGGAATAAGGATAAGTCTTCCACTATGCATAAGAAGCCTAACAATCCTAGACCTTGCCATAAGTGGATACCATCTGGAATAATTTTTAAGAATGTTGGACTTAGGTGGATACCTACCGGTAAGTTGTTTACCGATGGCAAAATCAAGGTTGAATGTGAAACCCCAAAGGGTTTGGATACTAATGTCACTAACCAGTATATATGCAATCAAGCTTGTAATGTTAGTGCAGGTAATCCTTACTCAGTTACAGATACTTCGATCCTTCAATACATGGACTGGCTTAAAGTATGGATAATAAACGGATTGATATCTCATAACTCACGGGTTCAAGTAACTCAACCTTGATATTCAATCGGCAATGACGTCGTTCACATCGGTTCAGGGCCTCGACTTCATCATTATGGCGTCGTAGATAACACTTCAGGCCCCGTTCCTCAAAGAAAAGAAAGGTGTACGATTCAGTGCGCTTTATCTTCATAAAAAGAGAAATCTTCATGTTTATGACCATTATCATCGACATTCTTCATCAACAAGCTTTATGCTTCTCCCATGCTCATTCAGTCATCAAGTGGATCTACGTTCATTGGTGTATATTCTTATTCACTTGTTAAATCAAAAATGGAAACTTCGGATGCAATTTTTGAGGGGGAGAAAAGTGAATATACTACATGATGATGGAGGTTTGAATAATGGTCATACGACTTAATGTTTGATGACTCTACTCCAACGCCTAATGTCTCACTCACTAAGGATAAACGGGATTTATTGTTTGGGTTTCGTTGTTTCAAGATATATTTGTTGAGTATTTCCAACCGCTAGCGAATGTTGATCATCCAAGAAGTACAACTCAGACTACTCAAGAAGCCTAATCTCTAGTTATTCCTCAAGGCGTTGATAATGACTATCATAATATTTCAGTTGCACTCATGAATAATGATCCGCTCTTTGGTATTCCTTTACCAAATCTTCACGGATTATTGTTCATGAATAATGATCCGCTCTTTGGTATTCCTTTGCCAAATCTTCACGGATTAGTGTTCCTTCCAATGTGCACTCTGTAAATCAACCAAATGAACATTGAATAAAACGACAACCTCATCCTCTTGAAGACATTATTGGTGAATCATCCAGATCAGTCTCTACATGTATATTTTTAGGAAGAATACATTGATGTTGAGGATTCATTTGTTTTGGTTCATTCAGTGGGTCAATGTACATCCAATTGTATGTTTATTCATGTGTTGGGCATTTGACACAAGTTGATTACTTCGGAGTTAATCATTTATCACTTATTTGAGATTGAAGTTGACTTTCACAAAGGCGTGTTCTTATTTGATAACTTGCTCGGGCTTAAGAATTTGAGTTGAAGACTTGGTTTATCTAGTTACTAGCAGTCGGGTGGATGGTTGAAGACCTGGTTAACTATCACTATTAGAGATTACGTTGTTTTACTCAGTCACACGCAGATGACGTGTGGATAATCGCAAGAAGTGTTAATGTCTCATACTTTGTTTGAGTAGTGAGTACTTAGAGATTTGCTTGAAGCATAAATTCTCGACACCATTCTTCCATCATCAAGTGCAAGCTTAAGACACAAATGTGGGGAATTCGGCTTTAGTTTCAAGTTTGGTATATCGGGTTTTTCTTCTTTTAGTGGTCACTTCAAGTTGTCTACATATGGGTTGATAAAGATAGTCAGAGAGAGTTTCTGTAGCAGTTGATTCTTATAGGATTCAGTTGAGCTAATTGTTTGTTCTTCTCTATTTCAATAATTTTTGGTATGTATAATGTGTTGCTGATTCTGAGGTATCAAAACCAGCAAGGGGGAAGGAGACATACAACTAAACACACAACGAGTACACATGATGAACTGAATACTTCTTCTCTATTGAATTAATCCCGGGAAAGACAAATGTCATAACCGTAGAGAAACTCGGTGTTTAACTCATAGCCTTCGGTGTGTTATTCCAACTATTTGGGGGAAGGATGTGTTTTTCCAACTATTTGGGGGAAGGATATATTATTCCAACTATTTGGGGGAAGGATGCATTATTTCAATCATTTAGGGGGAAGTGGTCTCTTGATACTTTTGGTATGTGTTACTTTAGTGTTCAGTTGGAAGAAATATGAGAAGAATATTTGGATCATGAGATGATATTGCTTATCGACATCTTCTATATGGTTTATGATAAAGTGGTTCCGGTTATTGCTTCATGTACACAATGCTATGATGATTCCGATGAGATCGCAACCATCAGGGGAGAGATATGTGTATATCAAGGACGCACAACATGTTCACATGATCGAGCTTAATCAATTATTCCAGAGTTGATATCTGCAGAGAAGATCAGTGATTCAACCAGTTAGATGTCGTTGTCTCTACTCTGGTTGGGTACTTATGTACATTATGGGTTGATTAGTTATATGGAAGATAACTGGAATGCACTTGGTAAAATGAAGATGTTGATATATTGTTCCCCTGAATAGACAACTGGTCAATCTCGAAGAGTAATGTGTACATCGGGGATGCACAACAGGTTCATGTGATCGGACTTAATCAGTTATTCCGGATTTGTCGACCACTGAGACGATCAATGGTTCAACTTGTTACTTCGTTGTTCTCGTGATTCTTCGGGGTGCTGAGCTTCATTCAATGAGACCGTTTTTATTCATTTCTACTTCTTGGGGAAATGGTCTTTATAATTTTTCAGTTTGGGGGGAAGCTACCAAAGTCTCACTTTCAGAAGGCTCAAGTTCTGACGACGATTCAAGAGCCTCGAAAGCTTTGGTGGTGAAAGTTTAAGAGATGATGACTTCTTTCTTCTACAACATGCTTCCACGATATCCTTATCTCGATACTCATTTCATCATTCTCTTAAACTAAATTATCCTTTTTGTATATATTTATCAAAAAGCAAAATAGAAAAATATAAAATCAACAAAAATCTATAAAAATCATAAAATTTGAAAAATTCCAAAAAAAAAAAATTGTTTTTTCTAAAGACGTGTCTTCTGGTATCGATAAAATCTACGGTCTTAGAAATGTCATTCAGTAATGGCACGGGACTTTAGATGAAGTTCGAGCAGGAGGTGTAAATATTTCTTTCTAAACATGTCTCAAAATATGGCTTACAGCATTATTTGATCAGTAACCGTGCTTAAAACTATGGCTTGCTATTATTTCGATAGCAACCGCTCTTCAAGGAAGGAAAGTGTTGCGCTAAACCAATTCTCAAATATTTCGTGCACTTATCCTATAAACAAAAACAAGGAAAGCATGTCATCAAAACTGCTGTTTTACTCAAATGTTTTTCCGTCTAAAATTCTTCAGAAAAATATTTGGTGTTTTCAAAATGGTGGTAAATGAGTTGCTTGTAAATCAATCAGTTTCAGAGTTTTCGTAAAAAATTGAAAACTCAATCAATGACTCAGCGCTTTCAAACTTTTCAGAAAATAAGTCATTGATTGAGGGGGAGAATGTTTTCAAATCTATATCATCTAACGGGCTTTCTTAATTATCCTAAATGCTTAACTGAAAAATGATGTTAACCTACATTGAAGGACTAGGTGCCTAGGATATGATTGTTAGGTTTAGATGATTAGAGTTTGATGAACACATAATCCCATGCTTTATATGATTTGATTGATATGTTGAATTGACTTTTATTAGTCGATTCTTTGGGTGATTCACCATATATACATTTGTGTCCACTAACGTATGCAGGTGTATTGGTATATAAGAATGTTCCCGATCCGGATCCCACAATTGTTGATTGGATGCCGAAAGGAAAGGGCAACTATATCTTGAACAAATGAAGAAAGCGGAGCTTAATTTGACTACATGGAAAGTTGGCGAAAATGCAACGTAAGAGGTCTTTCGCATCGCGAGATGGTTTTCTTCATCATCAAATGAAGAAACGGAGCTTAATTGGACTTCTATGAAGAGTTGTGTTAGGATCCAATATTTATGTTGTTTGATGATTCGGGTGGTCTAGGATTGTGATTAAATAAGAAAGCCATTTTAGAGAGATGAAGAGAGTTGAGAGGAGGTTCCTTGAAGAGAGTTGCTTAAGAAAATGAAAGGTTTATTCAAATAAGCCACACCCCTTCCATGGATGGAAGGGGTATTTATACTTACAAATTACATGACCTCCTACTCGTGTGGATCTTGGGTAAAGACCCGTCCTTCCTCCACGGTGTTGCACTAAACTAAACTGCGCTACAAACTAACTAATAAATTGCAAAATAACATAACTAATAACATGTCTACGAGCTACCTTATGCTAGATAATATTCGGGGTGACCGACTCTTCACTATGGAATTTTCTAATTCCTAACAGTCTCCCCCTAAGGGAGGTCACCCCATGTTTTACATTTCAAAACCTAGCATTCTATTCTTGACTTTGTTCTTGAGCTCGTAGACTTCAATTCTTCAATTCTGCAATCTTTGTGCTTTAGTAGCGATTCTTCAAAGTCCGCATTGAGTTGTACTTTTAGTGGAGGCCTTTAACTGATCCACATCTTTGATGATCTTCAAGCTTTTGAGATCATCATGGATCACCCTTTATTGTGTTGCCATCATGTGATGTTGTGACTTTTGGACCTACATGCTCACACTTTTGGATCATGACATCTTTCCATCAGAGTAGCGGAAGCTTTATTGGTTCAAGATATTTGTAGCAAACATAATATAGAAATATCGAGCGGTTATGTAGATATGCACCACCATGATTTCTTCAAATTAAGTGTGGATGCTCAGCATGGCTTTGGAATGACTCCTCAATTACGATCGTCCAAATGTACCGCAAACAACGCTTAGCAATAAAACACGAAAGTGTGTGATCACTTTCGTTGAATTGAGGTACACGCCCACGGTTCCCGTTGATCAGCATAGTACCGCTTGATCGAGGTAGGATTCGAAGAATCTCCTTGACGAGGTTTCAAATTGTTTCTAGCGTTTCTCAAACCGGAACGCGTCTCAAAGAAGACAACACAAGTGAGTGAACCAGAAATTGAGATTCACTGATTGATGAAAAATGATTTGAAAAACAAACGCGTATTGCTTAGAAGAAAGAGTTTTGCAATACGACGAAGGTTTTATGAGAAAGATCAATTTTCAATCAAAAATACTTTTTGTATTCAAAAGAGTACACATTCGACGTGCTAGAGAAATGAAGATTTGCACATCGAACGGTTTTTCCAAAAGTATTTGTCAATTCCAATCCTTGACCAAGGTTGATTCACGAGTGAATCGCCCCATCGTTTCTATCCAGTTGTCACATGGTTGATCTATAGAATATATCTCACATGCCACCTACTAGGAGCTTGTTTGATGTTGGCCCCAGAAGGGTTTCCATCTTCATTGTGAATATCTATGCATATCACTCAGATGTTCTGGCAATACCACAAGGATAATGTGTAGGACTCTTAATATATACTTACTTTCCACATTATGTGAAACAGCAAGTCTTCAAGAATTTAGTGTCCTAATGAGATATTGTGGATGATCTCTTGGCTCTAGACTCAATCGTGCACATTTGGTTCCTATGCCGGAGACTAGGGAGAGGGTCTCCTTCTTCAATATCAACTATCTCTTAAAAGAAAGTCGATAGATTATGTAGGTTCCCCGTGTGAATGAAACAAGCCCTTTTAAGAGGAACTTGAGTAGCTTGGGAAGTTTAGTGGCGTCCTTTGGGTCCATGACGTCTTGTCTTCAATACCGGAGTTACCTAAGTAACCACCAGTAGCGTATGTATTGAACCCGGTTTCTGCCCTAAGGTTTAATAATTGGAGGGCTATTTCTTTTCACCCTTTTCTCATTCGTTTCTGTTTCATTCTTCAACCCCTTCAGTGCTTACCGAGACTTCATTACTAGAACCTTGTTGGGTTTATTCCAGTACTAGCTCTGTCTCAGTCCGCACTCTTCCCATATCTCACTTTTCTCCTTTTTTCAATATACCTAAGGACTCTACACTATCTAGTGGATTTTCCCTGGGTAGATCCCTCCGGTTCTGGCGGATCTTGGGAACTAATACCTAACCTCACCATCCTTATAACTCCATACATAAAGTAAAATGGTCGGTCTTTTGGTACAGTTCATTCTTCCTTGAAACCAATTGAAAAATCATTTGGAAAAACAATCAAGGTACTTGTGATACGAGATCAAAGCATTTTGTACGTTAATAGTTTTGATCATTTTGAAAACCTCCCCCTCAACATGTGCATATGATTTAGAAATTGTTTATCACATGGAGGCAAGAGGACTTTGAAATATTTTCTTTGATCACAATTTTCATCCGAAAAAGCCATTTGATTTTCTTGGTAAAATTCTCCCCCTCAATATGTGCATAGGATATTTGAAATCATTTTATCACATAGAGGCAAGAGTTCTTTTGAAGCACATCCACGATCACAAAATCCATTAAGAAACCATTTTAAAACACAATCAAGGTACTTTATAAATTACTTTAAAAGCTTTCGTACCTCGATAGTTTGTTTGCTCCCCTCAATATGTGCTTGAGATTGGCGTTTAGCACATATGAGAGTAGCTGCACAATTAAATCAAATATGATCACCTTTTATCAAATTTCATTATTAAATCACAAATTCTCCCCGATCAAAAATATCAAACCCTTTGAGATTTTGGATCCCAAGTGATTTAATACGGTTTAGAAAACATGGGAGAATATGCGGCCAGGTTTAAATACTCATTATGTTTTTGGATAAATCCTCCTCCTCAACATGTGCATTGTGTATGAAATCGTTTGGCACATGGAGGCAGGAGTGCCTTTAAAGGACTAAAACCAATTCCATTTAAACAGATAAGAGATTTAACTCACGATCTCTACCCCGATCAAAATTTCAAACCTTTTGAGATTTGTGATCCCAATTGATTTAAATCATTTAAAAGATTTTGGGGAAAGACGTGGCTTGATTTAACTTTGAAAAATGACAGATAAAGACCATTTTAAGACATTAAAGATTGTTAGTGTTAGGTATGATTGTTTTAAGAGATCTTTTAGGTAAAATAAAACAATTTCACAATCAAACAAGAACAGAAAAAATTTCATTTTGAAAGATCTTGATTCTAAAGAAAATCATACCATGATATCACATTAAATCTTTAGATCACCACTTAATTATTGTACAAAACGGAACTTTTGTGAAGAAATATCGTTTGAAAATATTTTATTTTAAATCACTCTCCCCCTCAATCCATGACATAAGTCAATAATTGAGTGACTTATGTTTTGATAAAAAGAAGTCCGGTGATTTTCAAATTTTAGTTCAATTTATTTTCAAAACAATATTTTTCCATTTTCAAAAACAATATTTTTCAAAGTTTTAGAACAATGGTATCATCACGATTATCCTGCACAAAGATATGTTAGGTGGTTGAGAAGCTTCTGTTGTTGTTGTTGTAGGGTTTGGAAGAAAAACCGTCTGCAGATGCAGTGAGACTTCTTCTTACGTTGTGCATTTTGAATGCCAACCGAGGTCGAATTAAGCTCCGTTTCTTCAATCACTTAGAAAACCGTCTGCAGATGCAGTGAGACTTCTTCTTACGTTGCATTTATGCCAACTCTCCATTGAAGTCCAATTAAGCTCCGTTTCTTCATTTGTCAACCCAAGATCTAGTTACCCTTTCCTTTCGGCATCCAAACATCATATTATGTGGGATCCTGATCGGGAACATTCTTATACCAAGATACGCATCGTTAGTGGACACAAACAGGTATATGGTGGTCGACAACACCCAAACAACAATCGACTAATAAAAGTCAATTCAACATATCAATCAGTTCATATAAAGCATGGGAATAATGTGTTTCATCAAACTGTAATCATCTAATCCTAACAATCATATCCTAAATTCCTAGTCCTTCAACATAGGCAAATATCATTTTTAATTAAGCACGTAGGATATTAAAGAAAGCCCGTTAGATGATATACATTTGAAAACATTATCCCCCTCAATCAATGACTCATTTTTTGAAAAGTTTAAAAGTGCTGAAGTCATTGATTGAGTTTTTCAATTTATTTCGAAAACTCTGAATAAGATTGATTTTCAAGCAACTCATTTACCACCATTTTTGAAAAACAACAAATATTTTTCTGAAGAATTTTAGACGAAAAAACATTTGTGTAGAAACAGCAGTCTTTTTTGACGACATGCTTTCCTTGTTTTGTTTAAGGATAAGTGCACGAATTTTGAAAAATGGTTTAGCGCATCACTTTCCCTTCTTGAAGAACGGGTTGTTATCTGAAATAATAGCAAGCCATTTTTTGAAGCGCGGGTTACAGTCTAAAATAACTGTAAGCCATTTGATTTGTGACATGTTTTGAAAAGGAATATTTACACCTCCTGCTCGAACTTCATCTAAAGTCCCGTGCCATTATTGAATGACATTTCTAAGACCGTAGATGTTATCAATACCAGAAGACATGTCTTGAGAAAACATATTTTTGGTATTTTTGAAATTTTCTGATTTTTATGGATTTTTGAAGATTTTATATTTTTCTATTTTCTTTTTGATGGTTTTATATTTTTGTATTTTGCTTTTCTGAATAATATTTACAAGGATAGATTAGATGATATAGTTAAAGAAGATGATGATACGAGTACCGAGATAAGGATATTGAGCAGCACGTCGTAGAAGATAGAAGTCATCAACTTTTTAACATTCACCACCAAAGCTTCCAGGGCTCTTGAATCGAAGAAAGAAATTGAACCATCTGAAAGTGAGACTTTGGCAGCTTCCCCAAAACCGAAAACCTTTATCGAGATTTGAAGCTCCATTTCAAGCTTTCCTTAGCCAGGTGCACAGAGAAGCACACCATTATCATAAATCCCGCTGCTCCATTTAAGAACAATAATCGAGGTTCTCCGTTCGGGGTTATATCATCAACAAGAACAGCAACGTATCATCCCACTCATAAATAATCTTCTCAAATTTCATAACCACTAAAGTCTGAAGCAATCCATTCCAAAAGGTGTCAAGAGAACAACTCCCCCAAGTAGTTGAATTGATGCAGTCAGTCTCTTTGTATAATGCTCAAGAACTCTCCCAAATACACATCATGAGGGGAATGAAAACACCTTCCCATGTTCACATTTTTCTTCCGGATGATCGTGTAAGAAGCTCAAGAACCCGAAGTACACCAATACCCAAGAGCTCTCCCAAATACACATCATGAGGGGAATGAAAACACCTCCCCATGTTCACATTTTTCTTCCCTGATGATCATGTATGAAGCTCAAGTATCCGAAGTATACCACTACACAAGGAAGGAATAACTGATAACATTGAAGAAGCAGGCCAAGTCATTGATTATCTCTGCGGATGACAATCTCGCAGATGTCAACTCCGAATAAGTGATTATATCAATCACCGATTAAGCCCTCAAGTGAAAACAGTGCCCCCAATGTACACAATTCTTTCTCCCCTGATGATAGTGATTCCATCGAAATCACTACACACTTGTGTACCTCTTTTATCTTCTAAACTTTCTTTAACATCACTTCCCCCACGTCGTTGGAATAATAACACTAAAAGGCTTGATGAGTAAAACCTTGAGTTTCTCTGCGGTCATGACATTTGTTTTCCCGGAATATCTTCAATCACTTAGAAGTATTAAGCTCATCAAGTTTACTCACCATGAGTCAAACCTTGAGTTTCTCTGCGGTAATAACATTTGTCTTCCCGGGATATCTTCAGTTAATTAGAAGTATTAAGTTCATCAAGTTTACTCGCTTTGTGTTTAGATGCTTGTCTCCTTACGCCTTTGCCGTTTTGACACTTCGAATCAGAACTCATTATAAGCCCATATACTAGAAATTTGTTGAGAAGAACACTTGAACTCTTGTGAGAATCAACTTCTGAAGACTCTCTCGACTATTTTATCAACCCTTATGTAGACAATTTGAAGTGACCACTGAAGAAGAAAACCGATATACCATACTTGAAACTGAAGTCAACTTCCCACATTTGTATCTTAAGCTTGCACCTAATGATGGAAGAACGGTGTTGAGAATTTATGCTTCAAGCAAAACTCTAAGTACTCACTACCCAAACAAAGTATGAGACATTAACACCTCTTGCAATTATCCACACCGTCATATGCTGTGACATGAGTAAAACAAAGTAACTCCTAATAGTGATAGTTAACCAGGTCTTCAACCATCCACCTCGATTGCTGGTAACTAGATAAACCAAGTCTTCAACTCAAATTCTTAAGCCCGAGCAATTTATCAAATAAGAACACGCCTTTGTGAAAGTCAACTTCAATCTCAAATAAGTGATAAATGATTAGCTCTAAAGTAATCAACTTGTGTCAAATGTCCAACACGTGAATAAATGTACAACCGGATGTACATTGACCCACTTAATGAACCGAAACAAATGATTCCTCAACATCAATTCCATCTTCCTAAAGATATACATATAGAGACTGATCGGGAAGATTCACCAATAATGTCTTCAAGCGGATGAGGTAGTCATTTTCCTTAATGTTCGTGTGGTTGATTTACAGAGTGCACAATAATCCGTGAAGATTTGGTAAAGGAATACCAAAGAGCGGATCATTTTTCATGAACAATAATCCGTGAAGATTTGGCAAATGAATACCAAAGAGCGGATTATTATTCAATAGTGCAACCAATATTACAATTGTCAATATCAACGTCTCGAGGAGTCACTGCTAAAGAATATGAGCAAGTCTAATTGAGATTGAATATGACTTATAACACTCTCCCAATTAGTGCTCTCCCTAAACCGACAACTGTTTGATAAATGCCCGGATTAAGAAGAAGTCTTTAGATCGTTAAATGCAACTCGTCTTTAGTCTTCTAACATGTAGCGAAAATGTAGAACGACTGTAGACTCGACATTCTTCAAGATTGTGCAGTTGGGGAATAGATAGTTAACATCTTCAACTCACACCAAAAGCATCCCACCAATTAACTTACATCTTGCAAATCCCCTTAACTAAAATCCCTCCCAATCAAACAAGAACAGAAAGATGTTCATCAAGGAAATCGCAATCGGGCTGCGAACACACAAGATGGTAACACCAAACCACCAATCACATCAAACAAGAACAGAGAGATTGTTCGAAATCATCATGTTGATGTATACGTGAAGCATTAACCGGAAGCACTTTGTCGATAAACTCATCAATCCGAGTGAAGATGTCAACCAACGGCTCTTAGAAGAGAAAAACTCCATGTGAAGATGACCCGATAAGAAGAAGCTCGGTTCTTACATGAGTTTAGAGCCGTATGACCATTTATATTCTCAAAAATCAATCAACAATGCAAAAAAAAATTCACACTTCTTCTCCCCCTCAAGAATTGCATACGGAGATGCCATTCTTGACTTAATAAGTGAAATCATCCAAAAATATTCTATTCACACTTCTCCCCTGCAAAATTAGCACATGATGTCGCCATCTTCATTATATTGAGCAAGTGGAATATGAAAACAATCAATGGTAGCCCGGTTCACTTTATGACTGAAGCGCATGGAAAAAGCATGAAGCATGTTGATGAGAATGGTCATAAATTAGAAGATTTCTCTTCTTTAGAAGATAAAGCGCACTGACATGTACACTTTTCTTTTCTTTAGAGTACGAGGCTTGAACTGTTGTGTTCAAACGTCATAAGAAGATTTCTCTTCTTTCGAAGATAATGCGACCAAACGCATACACATTTCTTTTCTTTGAGAACGAGGCATGAACTCAAGTGTTCATACGCCATAATCTCTCTTTTCATCATTTCTTGGAAAACTTATAATCAACCCATTATCATTCAGTAGGCTATTTGTCGTGACATGATGGAGAAACCCGATATAATGAACTTGACCCTGAAGTAAACTACCCCGAACTCGTGACTTAAACTTGCACATATGTAACAAAGAGCGGTCGAGAGACTTCATCCTCCATTGAATCTCTAGGTACTCTATACTCTTCATCCAACCAACCATCAAGTAATAGACGTACATCACCTCTTGAGAATCCACAATTCAATGTGACACTGAGCACTACAACGTAACTCCTTAAAGTGATAGTTATTTTGTGGTGGTATGAGCCCACTTCCCCCAAGTGGTAAAAGAAAAGGTAAAAGACACCCAACAATAACTAGATTTCCAAGTCTTCGTATTTGAAGATAAGCTCGAACAAGGATCTTGAAGAATCTTCATCCAACCATCCCCGATACCTTCAGATACTAAGTACACTCGCCCGTGATATATCACTTCAACCTCAAATAAATAATATCTTGAATTAACGCTTTGTCACATCTTCCGACAGCTCAAATCTAGCCATCTTTGACATTTAAATGAACTTTGATAATGGTTTCATCCTGACCATGGTTAAAAGCACGTAACCCCGTAAAACCTTGTAAAAGCCACACGGCCATGAGGACAATCCAAACAAACACCTAATTTATGAAGTACACCCTTTTATCCCTTCTTTGAAGTAGAAACCGTAGCACCAAAGATTAAATAAGATCCCGAAATACACTTTCCATTTCTCCAGAATGGTTCCATCAGTACGGGATTTTACAACTCTATGGTTTAACCGAAAAATAGTTCCTTTCGCGGGATTTTACAAAACCAAGATTAAACCGTAAGATAGATCCGGGAATGCACTTTACAATTACCAGGATGTTTCCATTGTCACGGGATTTTACAAGTCTATGATTTAAACCGAGAAATAGGTTCTTTTACGGGATTTTACAAAATCAAGACAAAACCGAAAACAATGTCACTTGAAAGTGTAATGACAAATTTGGTTTCGGTGAATATCTTTTTAGGGAACATGCAGCGGTTCATCAACGATTCTTTCACCAACATCAACAACCATCAACCATCCAATAACCACTTTGGTAAACATATCATTCACGCATTATGTCGGCTATTATGTTGACCATATGGAGAAGTAAACCCGATATGCCAAACTTGATCATGAAGTAAATTTCCCCAGATTTGTTACTTAAACTTGTACTAATCCTTGTGAACAAGAAATGGTTTACCCAATGTACAAAACCTCTTGACATTCTCACCGAGTGAGACACGAAGTGATAGCTACGTTGTGGGTTAAGTGAGAAAGAATCACAAACGCAACTAAATAGCCAAGTCTTTATCACCCTCTATAAACGCCCAAACAAGTCATCTTCGCGGAATGGTAGAAAGAAAGAAGACGAAATAAGTAAACATGCTCGAAAAAACCTCATATCAAACCCAAATAAGAAATATCGTACATACAACCCCATAGTTAACATTTTTTCAATAAGCACTTCAAGCCGCGACATAATGATCTTCGTGAAAATGTGTAGACCAAATTGTCAAATCTCATAACCCAACAAATCTCAGCATCATATCAACTCGAGTCTCATAATCACACTATATCCTTGAAAAAAAATTACCACATGATTGCTAAGTAACATCAAACGTATGTCACAAAAATTTGAGCCTTGTATACCATTTTTTTTAACTCGAACCACTGTAAACAATCTTTAGCATAATAGATCATTATGTCCAATAACTCATTCAGCATGTCTGTTCAATTTAAAAAAATTCGAAGTAGCAATATACCGAGGCCTATTTATCATTTAGTCCAATATCATTTCATAGATCAACATCCAATCTTTACCGAGAATCTCAATTCAAAGCATATGTGGGAGTGGATAATATTCGGTTAAATGGTGCTCAAGACAATTAACACCCCATGAATAAACTTTGTGATATTTCGGCCCATTTACATAGTACCTATTCGTTTTGCCCAAAATACTATCCTGTCAAAATCCCAATCAAATCTCAGCGCAAGGCCCATTAGCACAACTGGAATAACAAAACCGGTTTATGGGTGCCCTAATTATTTGGGTATTTAACACACGTATCTCACACACATCACATTTTCACAACCCTAATTCCCACTGATATCATTTCTCACATTTACCAAACCCTAAATCTCCAAAAAAATGCAGAACCCTAAAACACGCCTCATACCATCATTTAACAATATAGAACATTAAGACTAAGCCATAGGATTGGCAAGAGGATGTCTTAAATCGCCACAGGGATGGTATAACAATGAATCATAAAACCTTGCCACAGGGATGGCGTTTAGGGCACGAGACAGCCACGAGATGGACCAAGCTCATTTGAGATGACATCAAGGTAGGTAATAACTCATGAATTCGTTGTGATTTGATATATTAACCTTTAATGAATAAAAGGAATGAGTTGATGATTTGTTAACATCACCCCTTTGTTATATTCGGATATTGAAATAAAACCATTTGATCTATGATGATGATTTTCGTGTATAAGACTCTCGGCAGTCATGTCGATCCATGTGATAATCACGAAAAATTCTGAGATACAATCCATTTATAATATCTCTTTTGATTTTGTTTAAAAGTTTGATTTATGAACGAACACATGGAAAATGATAACATATTTGTTATTGTTCTTCTATTTTTGATTCGGATATTATCAAAGATTTAAGATCAATGATGTTTAGAGTTCAACTCATGTGCGTGACCCTTGAGGCATGATAGTATATTGAAAAAGGCATGAGAAAAGAATGACTATGAGATCTTGCAAATTAATTACCCTTCGAGTCTTGTTGAAGTTGTTGAGATAAGGATGGTTTGAGTACATTAGATATTTGTTGAAAAATGAGGTCGGCATTGAGTCATTTGATAAATGGTGTATGTGGTCATTGTAAAACACTTCCCCATCCTTTTCTTTTGTTAAACCGTAGTCAAGAGTTGTTAGAGTGGTTATCCTTTCTGTTGCAATGGTTAAATCAGTTGGCATCAAGAAAAATCAACTCGCATCAGTTTTAATTAACAACACGCATAGTATTTTGACTCAAGAATCAAAACACACAACTCGCATATGGCAAGTCGGTTTTGAAATTGTTAAAAAAACAACTCGCATGTTTTTCAAAGATTTTAATAACAACTCGCATTCATGAATGCTAGTAGACAACTCGCATTCAAGAATGCTAGTAGACAACTCGCAATAGGTTCCTCGAACCTGGGCAGCATCTCAACTCGCATTTTTAACAGATTAGACAACTCGCTCAATAGCAAGTCAAGTCATCTAAGAAATCAAAGACATAACTCGCATAGGTGAATGACATAGCAGCAGACCATAACTCCAATACTGCACTTAACCGCTTAAGGAAAACCATCATTTGACCCGTATTTGACCAATGAGAACTTAACCATTTTGACCAAAATGATAGAACTTTTAATAACCATGTTTTAAAAAGCCAAAACAGTTTACTCATGAATATTGTTATACCACACAAATGGTATTAATTAAGACATGTAATAGAACAAAGTTAATAAACTGTTATGACCACACAAACATTTAGACACATGAACACCATTGAATGACTAACACTTAAACAAAACAGGATACAAGCAACAAACTTTAACATAACCAACTCAAAACTCATTCAACCATCACAATAAACACATCAACCCGCACACGAACCGTACAAACCGCATACGAAACATCAAAACAACAAAACCTTGGCTCTGGTACCAATTGTTAGGATCCAATATTTATGTTGTTTGATGATTCGGGTGGTCTAGGATTGTGATTAAATAAGAAAGCCATTTTAGAGAGATGAAGAGAGTTGAGAGGAGGTTCCTTGAAGAGAGTTGCTTAAGAAAATGAAAGGTTTATTCAAAGAAGCCACACCCCTTGATTCGATAAAAATCAATAATAAGAGAAGTGTGTAGTATTACGGGGTAACTCAAACGTGTTAGGTTTGAGCACCGAGATCGTTCCAAACGAGGGTTGAATGGAATTTCCAACTCACGTCGCGATTATCGGGATTTGAATGCGTTAAAAAGGATTTTGAGGATTTCTAAACTACGGGGCAAGCAATAATAATAAAAGGCATATAAATCGACTAATCCTAAGGTGCAAACAAGTAATCTCAATTAAGTACGTAATTAGAACTAAAGACGCAAATTACTTTATGCAAAAAAAAAAACGTATTCTAAAATGCAAATTAATCTATTTTAACCCCAAAAAGTGATCTAATATTTCTCTACAACTAAAAATGTGATTTAAAAAATTATCTAAAATTTAAAACTATTTTTTTTTTGGTTTTTGATTTTTAAAAAAAACGGAATATATATATATATATATATTTTTTACTTTTTATTTTTTTTTAATTAAAGTTTAAATAGCAAACTACAACTAGTGACGATGAATATTAAGCTACAATATGACAATAAAAGACTTAACAAACATAAGACGAATAATTAAACATAACGTTAAACTAAGATTCTAAGCTAAAAATGATAAAAAGTTAAGAGAATAAAACCCGGTGATGAAACGAGAGGAATAAAACCACCCGATCTTATAAGCACAAATTAATACAAAAGTTTACAACTTTATTAATCTTATCCACTAATTAGTAAGTAAAGTTTAAAACTTTATTCACCAATAAGCTTAAAAATTACTAAAGCTTCAAACTTTATGTATTAAAAATGCTTAAAGACCCTTAAGCTCCACGCCTTATGAGGTAGGATCGGATTACACAAACAAAATCAAAACTTTAAGGGTTAGCACAATTATATCAATATAAACTTTTATAATAAAAAGCTAAAATAAAAGATAAACTAATCTTAATAAATCAAATCTTAACCACCAAACTCTCTCAAGGAGATATGTTTTCACAAAACTAATTTGGGTATTAAGGTTAAAGATTTAAAATATAAGATTTTTTTTAATAATAGAAAGGAAATAAATCAAGGAAAATATCAAATGAACTCGAAAATTCCAAATATTTTTTTAGAAACATTAGAAAATTGATAGGAGCTCACAGAAAACTTTTGAGAATTTTCGGAATTAAATAAGTATTTATTTCGATTTTTAATACTCAAAATAGCAAATAAATCAAAATAAATAGTAAACTAGTTCAAAAAAATATTAAAAATTCACACTATCTTAAGAAAACTATGAGAAGCTACCAGAAAATCTAAAAATATTTTTTTAACGTTTTTTTACTATTTTTTTAAAAATAAAATTCGAAACAGTTTTTAGAGAAAAAGGACGAAATGTTTTTGATTTTTTAAATATACTAAAACAGCTCAGAAAATTACGAAAATTTTATGACGAAAATAAAATATATTTTTGGATTTTTGTAAAAAAGACAAGATTTTTAGAGACTTTTTACTATTTTTAAGCTAAATAAAACAATAAAAACGTGAGCTTTAATAAAAAAAAAAAAACTAAACTTTTATAAAAATATAAATATGATATGTTGAGTGTGCACGAGCGTATAAAATACACTCACACAATCTTACAATAACTCAACTCTTCATGGCATATTTTTATAAAAAGTTTTATAAAAATAAAATGAAATAAAAAGGATTAAGAGATGAGAAGAATATAGAGATGCAAGAAATAAATAAAACTTTTATAAAACTAAAGAGCATAAAAATAAAATACAAGAGTTTGGGTACAAAATACAAATAAAGATGATAAAATGAGGTGAGGGAGGTGGGTATTTATAAACTCCCAAGTTACACTTTGACCCCTAGTAATTTTTCATAAAAGCCTCTAAACTATTTAGATCTTGGCACAAATAAAACCCTTAAAACTTGGTCCCCAAGTTGAATTTTTCTCTTTCTTTTCTTTCTTCTATTTTTCTTTTTCTTCTTAATTAATTAATTCTTCGTTTGGTCTTTAAATTTTTCTTCACTTGCCTCGATGCTTCAAATAAAATTATCATTGGTCCCGTAACTTCGTGCTCCTTCCCTTCTCGTGCTCGTTTTTGTCCACTTGTCTTCTTTTTGTCCATTTTACAATATCATTACTGCACATACATAAATATAAAAACACAAATATTTATGGCTTTAGGGGTTAGTTTTTGGTCTTTTTGGTCGGGTTTTGATAACGAAAAGGTATATGTTTTTACATATACCACCCCTTCCATGGATGGAAGGGGTATTTATACTTACAAATTACACGACCTCCTAACGGCCTGTGGATCAGGCATACAGTGGGTAAAGACCCGTCCTTCCTCCACGGTGTTGCACTAAACTAAACTACGCTACAAACTAACTAATAAATTGCAAAATAACATAACTAATAACAAGTCTACGAGCTAACTTATGCTAGATAATATTTGGGGTGACCGACTCTTCACTATGGAATTTTCTAACTCCTAACAAGTTGGCAAGTCAAATGCAACGTCAGGGGTCTCACTACATCAGCAGACAGTTTTCTTCCAGCCCTACAACAACAAAAGCTTCTAAACCACCTAACGTATCATTGTGCAGGATAAATAGTGAATTATACCATTTTTCAAAATATTTGATAATATTGTTTTGAAAATGGAAAAATATTGTTTTGAAAATAAATTGGACTAAATTTTGAAAATCACCGGACTTTATTTTATCAAAACTTAAGTCACTCAATCATCGACTACGGTCATCGATTGAGGGGGAGAGTAATTTAAAATAAAATATTTTCAAATGATATCTCTTCATAAAAGTTCCGGTTTGTACAAAATAAGTGGTGATCTAAAGATTTAATGTTATGTCATGGTATGATTTTTTTTAAAACTCAAAGATCTTTCAAAATGAAAATTTTTCTGTTCTTGTTTGATTGTGAAACTGTTTTATTTTACTTAAAGATCTCTTAAAACTATCATACCTGACACTAACAATCTTTAATGTGTTAAATTGATCTTATCAGTCATTTTTCAAAATTCAATTTTGCCACGTCTTTCCCCAAAATTTTCTAAATGATTTAAATCAATCGGGATCCAAAATCTCAATTGGTTTGAAATTTTTGATCGGGGGAGAGATCGTGATTTAAATCTCAAATCGGTTTTAAAGGGTGATTGGTTTAAAAGCACTCCTTCCTTCATGTACCAAACGATTTTGTAATACATAATGCACATGATTGGGGAGGAGCATTTAACCAAAAACCAGAAGAGCTTCTAAATCAGGCACATTTTCTCCCATGTTTTCTAAACCTTATTAAATCACATGGGATCTAAAATTTCAAAGGGTTGATATTTTTGATCGGGGGAGAATTTGTGATTTAATAATGAAATTTGATAAAAGATGTTCATTTTGATTCAAAGTGCCAGTTCTCTCTAATATGTCTTTGTTGGGAATTATATTTGAGTTGATTATGACAAAATATGAAAGATGAAGGACTTATGAAGATAATTGATGAAGAAAGAAACACAAGGGACCTACTTGTTAAAGAAGAAATTATTATTTAGTCCCTAATAGTCAATTGTAACCCTAGACTCTCTAGTATATAAAGAAAGGCAGGGAATTAGATTTTTTGTGTGTCAAGATGTGAACACCAAAGGTGTGTGTGTGTGTGTGTACAGGAGTTAGGGGAGAACGCCTAGGGTATTGTTTAGTCGATTAGTATTTAGTATAGTAGAGATGTTTAGTCGATTAGTAGTTTAGAGATGATGACGAAGAACCTTTAGCAATAACATTGATGTTCTTATTATTCCGCTGTGCATTCATATTTATCATTGTTATTGTTATCCCCTAGAGCTCATAAACGATCTTCACAATTGGTATCAGAGCGGGGAGCTCTTGATATAGGGATCTACAAGGTTTTTCAAATAAAAGATACAAAATTCGAAGTTGTTAAAAATTTCCGTATCTTTCTGCAGGGCTGTTTCCAAACAGCCATAACTTTTTCTTGAACCGTTGGATCGAGCTAAAATTTTTTCTGGTGCATCTCAGTATATCCATCTAACTTTTCACCAGAGGGATTGTGAATTGGAGCTCGCAATCAAAAGTTATTAAATGTCGAAGTCTGCTGAAAAACTGAAAAAATTTCGTATAGGTTTCTGCAGCACTGTTTTTAAGAGGCGATAACTTTTTTGTTAACCGTTTGATCAGGACGAAATTTTAGGTGAACGTTCTCTACATAGCCATCTAACTTTCCACCGGAGGGATCGTCGATCGGAGCTCTAATTTGAAAGTTATAAGATGTCGAAGTTGGCTGCTGGTAGAGGTTTTCTAAAACGATTTTTCGAGTATCAACTTCTTAGATTTCGTTTTCTATTGAATTTATTCATCACAGAAGTTGGATATATGTCGTTGGCGTCTATGATTCATGGATGGAAGCTAGGTATGACGGTTTTTCAACTTTTCATGGTATAATCGTTTGTTTTATTTTTAAAACGTATCGATGATAACAACATTACACACATTCATATTAATTGGCTAATGAATATCAAAGCATTCTGGTTTTTCGTGATGTGCATGAGCTTAAATTGTTAATTAGTAAAATCGTCCAAAGCCTGTTCTCCAAATTCATCTATTGGTCTATTATTTAAGTGGGACGGTGCACAATTAACTTCAAGAATGGAGCATGATATCTTTGACCATATTTGGTTAAGTAAACTGGTTTGTATTCGAATGTGTCTACAATCTGTAGTTGGAAGCTTATTGGTCAATTTGAGATAAGTGGTTTTGAATTCATTATTTGCGAGAAGACAATGGCGAAGGGTGCAAGTACTGTTCTTTATTCAAAGTACTGTTCGTTATTTTTAGGAAAGTACTGCTACCCTTATTCAAAGTACTGCTGGCTTTATTTGAAGGTCGATTTTAGTTATTGTTGCACGTTTATGGGATGGTGTTTTGGGTAACTAATTGTTTGGTTAAATCGAGCATGGGCATGTGATTTAAGAACACTGTGTTAAAGATATTGATATCAAATTGGAAGGTGGCTTGATACTTTTGACTCATGGTATAATATTATTCTTGTTTTGGGTTTATCTTGGAGAGTTGTGATTGGTTAATATTATGAAGGTTTGGGCAAGTGGTTAATATTATAATGGTTCATGAGTTTGAATGGAAGCTTGCATAATTGGTCTATTCGCTAAGGGTTTTTCTAAGGGTGTTATACAAATGAAAATTGGTTACTGTGATTCGTTGGCTATTATATTGATGATTTGATTGGTTGAATACAAGGACAGTGGTCATGCATGATAGTAATTATGGACGGTGGTCATGCAAGGTCTCGAAGAGTTGATCATTAATGTGGATTCAGAAGCAAAAGATTGGTTCGAAATTGTTATTGGCATTTTAGTAAGAGTTGTGATTCGAACAGGTTTGAAATTTATTCAATTCAAAATTTTGTACAGCTAAAGAAAAGTTAATTCTGCTGTTAAGTCTACTCAAAGAGAAAAAGTACTGTTGGAGTTTTTAAGGTACTGCTTATGCCTCAAAGTACTGCCCGTATATTTTCAAAGTACTGCTCGAAGAAAAAGGATTGCGTAAGCATGTCAGATGGTTTGAAGGATATCGAATGACACACACAGAGGTTATTGGTTAACACACACACATGATTGGATCTCGGCTAGAACGTGATTCGATATTGGATAGAATATGGTTATTGATTTGAGGGGAAGTGGACACACATACTTTGACAGATTTGGATTTTTAGTTTTCGGACGACACACACATGATGTTTTGGATTTAGAGTTTTTGATTGTGACCTAATGTTTATGAATCAGTTTCAAGATAAAGAACTATTCTTCATATTACTACTACTTGGTTTCAAATGCGATTGTAGTCATCTTTATTAGTATTTGGGGTGGTACTATGTTCTTCATGGCTGGAACTAGAACGTATTTGTGATCATGGTGGTTAGTTATTCGACAAGTTCTTATGGTTATTTACATGCATCATTCAAGGGGAAGGTTTTTACTACTATTTGTTAGTATTTGTACTATTGGTTCAAATTTCTATTGCCTTAATTTCATTTTTAGTTGCGGAAAACTTCATGGAGGGTATCTTGAGGCATTGGAAAGATGAATTAGTCGTATGATATTGGTTCGTGGTTTTGAAGAATTAAAGTTGCTTCTACTTAGCTTCTCCTAGTGGATTATGAAAAAAAGGGGAACAAGGCATTACATAGAAGATTTGCAACTTGAAGATTCTTGGTGATTGCATGTTTAAGGGGAAGTTCTTATCTTTCATGACATCTTAACTTCAGGGGAAGTTCGTGCTTATTTGGTTTTGTCATTATCAACTAGGGGAAGATTGTTGGGAATTATATTTGAGTTGATTATGACAAAATATGAAAGATGAAGGACTTATGAAGACAATTGATGAAGAAAGAAACACTAGGGACCTACTTGTTAAAGAAGAAATTATTATTTAGTCCCTAGTAGTCAATTATAACCCTAGACTCTCTAGTATATAAAGAGAGGCAGGGAATTAGATTTTTTGTGTGTCAAGATGTGAACACCAAAGGTGTGTGTGTGTGTACAAGCGTTAGGGGAGAACGCCTAGGGTATTGTTTAGTCGATTAGTGTTTAGTATAGTAGAGATGTTTAGTCGATTAGTAGTTTAGAGATGATGACGAAGAACCTTTAGCAATAACATTGATGTTCATATTATTCCGCTGTGCATTCATATTTATCATTGTTATTGTTATCCCCTAGAGCTCATAAACGATCTTCACATGTGCCAAACTCTTTCTTATATCAATGCACATATTGAGGGGGAGCGAATGGTTTCTATTGGCAATCGTGAAAAGTACTTCAAAGAACTCTTTCCTCTATGGATAAAATGATTTCAAATATCCTACGCACATATTGAGGGGAAGAATTTACCAAAGAAAATCAAATGGCTTTTTCCTAAGGAAATTGTGATCAAGAAAAGATTTCAAATAACTCTTGCCTCCATGCGCTAAACAATTTCAAATCATATGCACATGTTGAGGGGGAGCATTTCTAAATGATCAAAACTATTAAGGTACAAAATGCTTTGATCCCGTATCACAAGTACCTTGATTGATTTCCCAAATGATTTTTCAATTGGTTTTATGGAAGAATGAACTGTACCAAAAGACCGACCATTTTACTTTAGGCATGGTGTTATAAAGATGGTTAGGTTAGGTATTCGTTACCATGATCCCACCTGAGCCGGAGGGATCTACCGAGGGACAATCCACTAGATAGTGTAGAGTCCTTAGGTATGATGAAAAAAGGAGAAAAATAAGAAATGGGAAGAGTGCCAACTGAGATTGAGCTAGAACTGGAATAAACCCAACAAGGTTCTAGTTATGAAGTCTCAGTAAGCACTGAAGGGGTTGAAGAATGAAAAAGAAATAAATGTGAAAAGGGTGAAAAGAAATAGCCCTCCAATAATTCAACCTTAGGGCAGAAACCAGGTTCAATACATATGCTACTGGTGTTTACTAAGGTAACACTAGTATTGAAGACAAGACGTCATGGACCCAGTGACGCACTGCACTTAACTTCCCAAGCTACTCAAGTTCCTCTTAGAAGGACTTGTCTCATTCTCACGGGGAACCTACATAATCTATCGACTTTCTCTTAGAGATTGTTGATATTGAAGAAGGAGACCATCTCCCTAGTCTCCGGCATAGGAACCAAATGTGCACAATTAAGTCTAGAGCCCCGAGATCATAAAATAAATCTCTTTAGGACACTGTTAATGAACACTCTCTGTTTCACACAATGGGGAAAGAGAGATTATATCTTTAGATTCCTACGCATTATCCCTGTGGTATTGCCAGAACATCTGAGTGATATGCAAACATATTCACAATGAAGATGGAAAGCCTTCTAGAGCCAACATCAAACAAGCTCTTGGTAGGTGGCATGTAAGATCTATCCAATAGATCAACCATGTGACAACTGAACAGAAACAATGGGGCGATTCAAACTTATGAATCAATCCTGGTTCAGGTTATGGATTGACGGATACCTTTGAAAAACCGGTCGTTGTGCTCAAAAATTCTCTTCTTTAGCACATCGACTGTGTATTAATATTTCAAATATAAAAGGTGTTTATGATTGATAATTTTTTTTCTCAAAAAACCCTCGTTGTATTGCAAAAACATTTTATTGAGCAGTACACGATGGTTTTTCATATCTCTTTTCATCAATTAGTGAATCTCAAATTGTTAGATATAAGATTTCAGAAACACATTAAACCATAATCATATGGGGCGTTAACTTGAGTTTAGAGAGAGAAAGTTCTAGAGAGAAAGGAAGAGAGTTAGGAACTATGTGAAACAAAGAAAAATGGTATTGAAGCTCCAACCCTCTACCTTGGGAGGTAGAGGGTATTTATAGTTTCTTACAAACAAATGCCACCTACGGGCTGTGGATCAGGCATACAGTGGGTAAAGACCCGTCCGTCCTCCACGGTGTTACTTAACTAAATACTACTTAACATAAAATAACTACGACAACGAGCTTTCTAACGATTACACATACTTGAGGTGACCGACTCTTTAATACATGGAATTTCTAATTCCTAACAGTCTCCCCCTAAGGGAGGTCACCTTAAACACACATTAAAATTACATTGAATACAAACAGATTTTACATTGAGATTGTTCTTGGATTCTTGTCCATGTTCTTTGTTTTGTAGCTCGTAGTCTTTGATTCTTCATAATTGCATGTTTGGATAATCTGAGTGGAGGTCTTTAACGATCCACGTGATACTGAGTTTTGAGCCAACTTTGAGATCATCAACCACATTAAATCTCTGACTCAACCTTTGTGGTGTTGGTAATTAGTGATGTTGTGACTTTTGGACCGACATGCTCACATTCTGGATCATGATTTATTCTTATCGGAGTAGCGGAAGCTTTCGTTGATTCATGATATTGGCAGCAGCGTAGCAGAAGCATGGAGTGAAAATATCAGAGTCATTGACGCACCAATCATGATTTCTTTAGATATGACTGTGTTGTGTGAGCATGCGACTATGGATTGACCGCTCCATTCGATCACAAACGTCGGGGTGTACCCGCATAATACGTTAGCAATAAAGCATATGAAAGTGTCTTTGATCACTTTCGTTGAATTGAGGTACACGGCCCACGGTTCCCGTTGATCAAGATACAAATACTGCTGTGATCGTATAATTCCGAAGAATTTCCTTGAGGGTTTCGCAGCTGCTCTAGCCGTTCTCAAACCAGGGCGTCTCAAAGAAGACAACACGGAGTGAGTGAACCAGCGAATAGGGATTCATTGATTGATGAAAAGGGATTTGAAAAAAAACAATCGTGTATCGCTCAATAGAAATTGTTTTGCAATACAACGAAGTTTTAGTGAAAAATCATTTATCAATCATAAACACCTTTTGATTTGAAATAATTGTACGCAGTCGATGTGCTTAGAGAAAAGAGTTTTAAGCACAACAACCGGTTTTTCAAAGGCATCCGTCAATCCATTTTCTTGGACCTGGATTGATTCAAATTTGAATCGCTCCACTGATGAGGTCCATATGACACATTCAAGTCTTGGCAATACCACAAGGATAGTGCGTAGGACTCATAAGATATAATCTCACATTCCACATTGTGTGAAATAGTGAGTCTTCAAGAAATAAGTGTCCTAAAGAGATTAATTGATGATCTCGTGGCTCTAGACTCAATTTGTGTATATTTGGTTCCTATGACAGAGACTAGGGAGGGGGTCTCCTTCTTCAATACCAACTATTTCTAAGAGAAATTCGATAGATTATGTCGGTTCCCCGTGAGAATGAAACAAGCCCTTTTAAGAGGAACTTGAGTAGCTTGGGAAGTTTAGTGCAGTGCATCACTGGGTCCATGACGTCTTGTCTTCAATACCAGTGTTACCTTAGTAACCACCAGTAGCATATGAATTGAATCCGGTTTCTGCCCTAAGGTTGAATAAATGGAGGGCTATTTCTTTTCACCCTTTTCTCATTCAATTCTTTTTCATTCTTCAACCCATTCAGTGCTTACCGAGACTTCATGACTAGAACCTTGTTGGGTTTATTCCATACTAGCTCAGTCTCATCGCACTCTTCCCATATACTCATTTTTCTCCTTTTTTTCATCATACCTAAGGACTTCTACACTATCTAGAGGATTGTCCCTGGGTAGATCCCTCTGGTTATGGCGGATCATGGGACCTCAACCTAACCTTATCATCCTTATATCACCATACATAAAGTAAAGTTGGTCGGTTTTTTTGGTATCGTTCATCTGCCATAGAAACCAATTGAAAACCATTTGAAAATCAATCAAGATACTTGTGATATAGAATCAAAGCATTTTGTATCTTAATTGTTTTTGATATTTTAGAAATGCTCCCCCTCAACATATGCATAAAAATTTAGAATTTGTTTAGCACATGGAGGCAAGAGATCTTTGAAATCGTTAGATTGAGATTGAAAGGTCCAATCTTTTGATTAACATTTTCTAAAATGATCATCATCACTTCCTAATCAATTTGAGTAGATAAAACATTTTAAGGAAGGATGAGGTTTCCACGAGTTTGCTCCCCCTCAATATGTGCATAGATGTTTCAGAATGTTTTGCACATGTTAGAAAAGACGCACATTGAGATAAATTGATCACGTTTCAAATATTTGTGGTTTAAGATAGATGCTCCCCTCAACGTGTGCATGGAAAATTTGAAATCGTTTGTCACTTCTGAAGGGAGGCAATCATACTAATCACTTATGAAACCATGTATCGAATTATCAGTTTAAATCCAATTTAAATCACAAATTCTCCCCCGATCACAATTATCAAATCATTTGAGAATCGTGATCTTAGTAGATTTAAATTGTTTTTGAAAGCTTTTTAAGGATCGAATTTTGAGACTTTAGACTCCAAAGATTTAAACATGCTTGAATATCTTTTGAAAACAAACCATTGTTTGAAAAAATACACTTTTTAATTAAAAATCATTCTCCCCCTCAATCAATGACATAAGTTATTGATTGAGAGATAGATAGTTTTAGCAACCGTTTAGTACAAATGATTTTCAAAATTGAGCGAGTAATTTTTCAAAGCAATTCGTTTTCATTGGATAGTGAGAATTTTTTATAAAATCAGAGCATGAGATTCGAAAAACAAGATAAAGTATGGCTCTGTTCTTTCTTTTCAACATGGGTTACTGCCTGAAATGACAATAAACCACCATTTTTCTTCGCCTCATTTTTTTTTATGAAAAACTATGTACATTCGATGAACATCTAAAGACCCGTGACAGTCTTTGAATATCAACACAAAGTCCGTAGATGATATCGAATCGAGAAAAAACATGACAAAATGACAACATTTTTGAGGATTTTTCGAATTTTTCACATTTTTATGGATTTTGAAAGTTTTAAAATTTTCTATTTGATTTTTGAAGGTTTTGTAAAATTTTATTTATTTATTTTTATTCTTTTTTAAATATATACAAAGTGATAGATGTAGAAAGACCTTTACTCCTCGTCTTCCTCCTGAAGACGTTTGAGTGTTTCTGGTTGAAGGCTTTTCAAGCCAAGTCGTGGAAGAATAAACTCAAAACGTTCTTTTGGAAGAGCTTTGGTGAAGATAATCGCTAACTGGTATTCAGACCTTACAAAATAGAGTTCCACCACACCTTTTTCCACTTGTTCCCTGATGAAATGATGTCGAATGTCGATATGCTTTGCCCTTGAGTGTTGAACGTTGTTGCATGAGAGTGTAGAATATTGCTTTGCCCTGATGAAATGATGTCGAATAAGTGTCCTAATGAGATTTATTGATGATCTCGTGGCTCTAGACTCAATTTGTGCATATTTGGATCCTATATCGGAGACTAGGGAGAGGGTCTCCTTCTTCAATATCAACAATCTCTAAGAGAAAGTCGATAGACAATGTCGGTTCCCCGTGAGAATGAAACAAGTCCTTTTAAGAGGAACTTGAGTGGTTTGGGAAGTTGAAGTGCAATGCGTCCTTTGGGTCCATGACGTCTTGTCTTCAATACTGATGTTACCTTGGTAACCACCGGTAGCATATGAATTGAACCCGGTTTCTGCCCTAAGGTTGAATAAAATGGAGGGCTATTTGTTTTCACCCTTTTCTCATTCAATTCTTTTTAATTCTTCAACCCCTTCATTGCTTACCGAGACTTCATAACTAGAACCTTGTTGGGTTTATTCCATACTAGCTCAGTCTCATTTCGCACTCTTCCCATATCTCATTTTTCTCCTTTTATCATCATACCTAAGAACTCTACACTAACTAGTGGATAGTTCCCGGGTAGATCCCTCCGGTTCTGGCGGATCATGGGAACACATACCTAACCTTATCATCCTTATATCACCATACATAATGTAAAGTTGGTCGGTCTTTTTGGTATTGTTCATCTGCCATAGGAACCAATTGAAAACCATTTGAAAATCAATCCAGATACTTATGATATATTATCAAAGCATTTTGTACCTGAATTGTTTTTGATATTTTTAGAACAAGAGCTCCCCCTCAACATGTACATCAAGTGTTTGAAATCGTTTTGCACATGGAGGCAAGAGAAAGAATTAACTTCTTTGATTTCCATTTTCTAAAAGATATCAACATCACTTCCCTTATTAAATCAAGTAGATAAAGCATTTTGGAAGGATGAGCTTTTCAAAAGTTTGCTCCCCCTCAATATGTGCCTCGAGGTTTGAAAGAGTTATCCACATATTATAAGGAACATGCACTTCGAGACAATTCAATCACGTTTCAATAATTTGTGGTTAAGATAGATGCTCTCCCTCAACATGTGCATGGAAAATTTGAAATCGTTTGTCACATGCGGGGAGGATAACACGTACATCCTTATAAAACCATTTACCGAATCATCAGTTTAAATCCAATTTAAATCACAAATTCTCCCCCGATCACAATTATCAAATCATTTGAGATTTGTGATCTCTGTAGATTTAAATTGATTTTGAAAGCTTTTAAGGAGAATTGTGACTAGATTACAAAAACATTTTAACTGATAAGGATCAAAATTTGAGACTTTAAACACCATTGATTAAACATGCCTGATTATCTTTTGAAAACATAATAGTGACCAAGGTCTGGTACCATTGTTTGAAAAATACACTTTTTGATTTAATTGAAAAATCATTCTCCCCCTCAATCAATGACATAAGTTGTTGATTGAGAGATAGATATTTTTGACAACAGTTAAGTATAGATGATTTTCAAAAATTGAGTCCGAGTAATTTTTCAAAGCAATTAGTTTTCATTAGATAGTAGTTGATTGTTTTATAGAATCAGAGCATGAGATTTGAAAATTAATTTAAAGCATGGCTCTGTTCTTTCGTTGAAAAGCGGGTTACTGCCTGAAATGACAATAAACCATAGTTTCTCTTTCTCCCAAAAATATTTTTTGATTTTTTTAAATGAATTTTCGAACAATATCTAAAGTCCCGTGTCATTCTTTGAATGACAGCACAAAGATAGTAGATATTATCGAACTGAAAAAAACATGACAAATTGACAATATTTTATGAAGATTTTTTGAATTTTTCAGATTTTTATGGATTTTGTAAGTTTTATAATTTTGTATTTGATTTTTGAGTAGATATATACAAGATATAGATGAGGATAGAACTTTACTCCTCGTCTTCCTCTTGAAGACGTTTGAGTGTTTCTGGTTGAAGGCTTTTCATGCCAAGACGTGGAATAATAAAATCAAAACGTTCTCTTGGAAGAGCTTTGGTGAAGATGTCTGCTAACTGGTATTCAATCCTTACAAAATAGAGTTCCACCACACCTTTTTCCACTTGTTCCCAGATGAAATGATGTCGAATGTCGATGTGCTAACTGGTATCACAGTACAGAGGGATTTTGTTAAATTCAAAGCCATAGTCAGATAATTGGGATCTCATCCATAGGATTTGAGCACAACAAGATGACATGGCTATGTATTCAGCCTCTGTAGAGGAAATAGAAGTACTCATTTGCTTCTTTGAAGACCACCTCACAAGCTTATCACCCAAAATGAGCACCTCCGGGCGTGCTTCGGCGAGTATCTTGACATCTTGCATGATCGATCGCATAGGTGTTAGTGACATACCGGTGTCCTTCAGGTACCAAATTCCCATATTGATGGTTCCTTGGAGATACCGAAAGACCCGTTTAACCGCTTCAAGGTGATTTTTAGTAGGCTTAGCCTGGTATCTAGCACACATGCAAACAGAGAATAAGATGTCTGGTCTACTAGCTGTGAGGTACATCAGGGATCCAATCATACTACGATATTTCATTTGGTCTACCATGATCCCTGAGTGGTCCTCATCAAGCTTGGTTCGTTCAATCATGGGAGTGTCAACGGGGTCACTTGAATCAAATCCAAATTTCTTTAAAATCTCATTTGCATATTTAGATTGATTTATGAAAATGCCTCCGGGACTTTGTGAAATTTGTAATCCCAAGAAAAATGACATTTGTCCCATCATTGACATTTGAAATTTGGAACCCATTTCTTTTGAGAAGCGATCACACTCATTGGGGTCAGTCGAGGCAAAGATAATATCATCAACATAAATTTGAACGTGAATTAAATGTTTGCGACTTTCCGGTGAACAATGTTGGATCAACTGCTCCTTTGTTGAATCCGGTAGACAGAAGAAACTTTGATAGCGTATCATACCATGCCCTTGGAGCTTGCTTTAAACCGTAAAGAGCTTTCTTCAAACGATAAACGTGAGTAGGATGCTCTAGATTCACAAAGCCTTCGGTTGGCTGACGTGAGACAACTTCTTTAAGATATCCGTTCAAAAATGCCGTCTTTACATCCATCTGATAGACTACCATGTTCTTACTTGCAGCATTAGCCAAGAATATTCCGATTGCCTCGATTCGAGCCACTGGAGCAAATGATTCTTCAAAGTCTATGCCCTCCTCGACGGTATCCTTTTGTAACCAATCTAGCCTTATTCTTTAAAACATCACCATGCTCATCAAGCTTTACTTTGAAGATCCACTTGAGAGCAATGATCATAGCACAATCTGGGCAGTACTAATTCCCATACATTAAGACGATCAAACTCATGAATTTCTTCTTGCATGGCATTGAACCATCTGTCTTCATTCATGGCGGATTTAACATCTTTTGGTTCGATCTTAGAGAGTACGAAGTTGAAAAAGCACCATAAGGCATCGGTTGCAAGTTGTTTCCGTGTGGATCTTGGGCGAGAGGGATTTCCATTGATGTTGTCTAATGGATGATCGTAAGTCCATTTTCTGAGGTGTTCATGTGGTAGTTGTTGAGGGACTGAAGTAGCAGAGTCGATGTCTCCTGAAGATGGTTCTGATGATGATTCAAGAGCAAATATATTTTCAAATGGAGCATCTTCGGGAGTAGCAAAGGGATTGACTTCATCATGTGAATCAGAAGCATTTCCATGATGTACACTTGATGATTGAAGATTTGTTGATGAACTAGATTGGTCAAGCGCGCTTCTGGCTTAATGACATAGAAGTTGAAGGGTTAATTTCATTGACAGGGGATAGAAGCGGCTCTGTTGATTGGATTGATATATCATTGTTACTTGGCTCATATTGTTCATCAAACATTGGATCAAACAGTTTCTTTAAATCATCTTCTGAGGGGGTACATATGGAGTTGCTGATGAGGAGTTTGGTACAAGAAATGAACCAATGGGACTGTTTAGAAGTGCGGGTCCAGAACTGGAATGTCCAGGAGCCATTTGACCGGTCAGCCCATCAAACGTGACGTGAATTGTTTCCATGATATTTCGGGTTCTCTTGTTATAGATTCGGTAACCTTTTGTTTGGTGCATAGCCTACAAAACTCCAATGTCCGCTTTAGCTCTCAGTTTTCCTAAATCTTGACCGTCATTAGTTGGATAACATAAGGCACCAAACACACGAAGGAATGAAAGATCAGGTTTTCTGTTGTGGACAAGTTCATATGGAGTTTTTCCATGAGCAGTGTGAATCAGGGATCGATTTTGGGTGTAGCATGCAGTGGCGATGGCTTCACCCCGGAGAAACATTGGAACTTTTGAGTAAATCAGCATAGTCCTTGCGGCTTCCACAAGAGTTCGATTTCGTCTTTCAACTACACCGTTCTGTTGAGGAGTTCGAGGAACACTTCTTTGATGACTAATTCCAATACTTTCATAAAACTCACCAAGTTGTTTGTTAACAAACTCAGTTCCATTTTCTGTTCTGATGATTCTGACCGTTTTGTTAAGACGAACCTGCAGCTGTTTGATGAGTTTGATGATGATATCGGGAGTTTCATCCTTTGACCTTAGGAACTTTACCCAAGTGAATCTAGAGAAATCATCAACCACAACTAACACATATTTCTTCCCAAAGATATTCGCACTCTCATGGGTCCACATAAGTCCATGTGAATTGTATGAAGAACTTCGTGTGAGTTAGTAGGTTTGGTTTTATGGGCATACTTCTTGCTTTTTCCCAATTGACATGCTTAACAAAGATGATCCTTTTCATACTTAAGTCTAGGTAAACCTACAACTAAGTCCTTTCAGGAGAGATCATTGATGGTGCCGAAGTTCAAGTGATTGAGACGACGATGCCATAACCATGACTTTGTTTTTGAAGCCTTTGACAACAAGCAAATTGGAGAAGACTTCATCATATCTTCGATAGAGATGGTGTATAGGTTTGAACCACGTGATCCTCTTAAAAGTTCCTTACCATCAAGTTCTCTAACGAAACAAGTATGTTTTGAAGGCTACTTCTAGATCGAATCAGAATTGACCAACAGAGAACAGGTTATGACCAAGACCTTCCACATAATACACCATGGAGATAACACTTTTTCCAATAACATAATCTCCATAACCCTTAATTGCACCGAAATGATCATTCACGAATCTAACTGTCCCGATGAATTTGCTCACGAAGTTCATGAGCCGAGACCGGTCTCCACTCATATGCTTGGAACAGCTTGAGTCCGGTACCACGAACGATTTGAACGATATACAGTTGAACACAGACAAGAATGGATAACTGGATAATTGGGATCCCCATGCAAGAATGGGTTCCACTTGTTTAGTAACAGTAATGGAACACCCACATCGAAATAGAAACATCCATATCGAAGTAGAAGCAATGGAATCATTGGGAATAGATGCAATCTTTGGTGTCTCAGTATTTGACCTATTCAAAGTATGTTCACTTCTTAAGGGAATAGTTCTACCAAGGTAGGCATCCATTTTCTAGTGGGCATAGTCTTAGCATTTTGAGACCAAAACTGATTATTCTTATGACCAAAAGGTATCCAATAATAACCTATCTTTATAAATGTTCTTCTTGTGGGTTTCCACTGTTTTCTAACAATCTTCGCTTTTGCCTTTTGCCTTCTTTGCATGATTATTAGCCTTAACAATTTTAACTGGGCATTTGACAGCATTAGACAAAGCATTCACACCACATTCATGATTAGCAACAGAATTCAAGTAGACATCATTACAAGGTTTGCAAATAGTATCAGAATTGAATTAATTACAAGACGCTTAAGGCTAATACTAGAATCAACACGATTCGCTTTATTCAACTCAAGCTTAAAGTTCCTAGATTGGTCTTCTACTCTCTTCCAATGCACATTCTTAGCTTGCAAGGTCCTATCATTCCTTGTATTGTCTTGAGACTTTGACATGCTCGCTTTAATGTCACGATTACTCTGTAGAGGGAATGGAAACATTAGTTGGTTGATCTAATTTTTGCATTCTTGAACTTGATGTGCAAGGATCTGAACTACTAGAAGGCACATTAGTGTTTACTTTCTTAAGGCTGTGATTTGAGCTATTTGCAGGCACACTAAAGTTCACTTTCTTAGCACTAACATATCGGAATCGAACTACTTGAAGACACATTAGTGTTTACTTTCTTAAGACTGGGCATAGAAAGGATTTCATGCTTGGCACTAGGCATAGAACAAGGCTTCACAGCTTTGCCTTTTTCACCTAAGGATTTTGGACATGTTGCAATTACACATTCAAGCAGCTCTTGAGATCGTTTGGCATGGAGGCAAGCAAACCTAATTTTTCTAACAAGAGGTTTATTAATGAAGTCCTCTTCAACAATCTCACGGAGACATTCTAGACTATCCTTAAGGTAAGCACAATAGTCATGAAATGCAGGTTCATTATTCCTAAGATGAGGAGGAATATATTTAACCATCACAGTGTATTTGCAATCTAAGGGTGACTTTGAAACAACATTCTTATTAAACACAAGTGGCAGTTTCCCATTTTCCTGACTTCTCAGATTCTCAATTTCCTTTTGTAAAGACGTTATTTTTTCGTTGTTTTGGTCACGAGTGACTTTCATTGAATCATATAACTCTTTAAAGTGTCATTTAACTTTTTCATTTTCTTCTAGAAAACTGTCGTTTTCCTTTTGTAAGGCATTTACCAAGTTTTGAAGATGAAAAGTTTGAAATCTGAGAATCTAAAGGAGAAGGCATTTGGGATCCATCACATTGTTCTTTTCACCCTTTAATTGAGAGATTTGGGCTTTCAACTTTTTGATCGTGTTACAATGAGCTCGAATCTGTTCATCACGCTTTGCTAATTTCAAAAGCTTCATCAAATTCAGGAACATCCAAGGATGTCTTGATATTTGAGGTTTTAACATTTTCTTTAGATGTTGATATTTTAGTTGTAAATCAAAATGTTCAACTTCTAGTTTAGAAAGATGCTTTACCAAATTATCGTGATCATCCTGATCAATTTTCTCATTAAGTTTCGAATTAATCTTTTCAAGCTCAATGACACGATCATGAGAGACTTTCAGAGCAACAGATAATTCATGAAATTGAGAAGCATTAATGGAGGAATTCGTAGCAGTGTAAAACACATCTTGAGCAATACATTCAGAAATAAGATTCTCATTCAAGGTATGCAAGTTCTTCCTCTCAATCTCATTATATTTTAATGCTCGCTCATAGTCACTAACCTCAACTATCATTGCATCAAATTCCTTTTCCATTCCTTTAATATCTGAATTTATCCCTTTTTAAGACTCTCAAAATGATCTTTTAGTAGTTTGAAGAAAGGCATGACCTCAGCTAGATAGCATTCTTTTGTTTGTTCAAAACCCCTTTCCCCTTCAGTTATCGATTGGGTGTGATCCTTTTTTTACAAGTTTTCTCAAAATCGACAAATAGTTGAAGAATAACATATTGACTGATTAAGGTCTTGCTTTTAGTGGCAATAGTCCTAGGAACTAAATGCATTGGTGTATTGGGAGGATACACCGGTCGGCATTTTCCTAAAGGGGGGGGGGTTTGTTACAACAAGATTCTCTGCTTTTTGCTTATCTAAATCCTTTTCCGAACACTTGTTCGGTGTTAATAATGCGAGGCTTAAACTTGTTCAAGGAAATCCAATTCTCCTTCTTGTAATCATGGGGTGTGATATTTATTTTCCTCTCTTTACATTTAGGATCATCTAGTTTCTTGTTCATCTTTTCCCTAGTGACTTCATCTAATTTCTTATCTTCCTCAAGTGCACTCATTTGCAGACTAGGTTTCGTCTAGGCTTAAGAATTTCATTGCCATCATAAATAACCTTATGGGCAGCTCTAGCCTTTTAACAACTTCTGGATTTGGTTCCTCAACAAGGGGAGTACTATGCTTATCACTCAAAACTCTATGCTTAGTGATTAAGTGAAAATCTGAATGGTATTTCCTTGTACGTACAACTTATTTTCAAGCTTGTTTTTCAAGGTTTTAGATTAGAAAAATCATTCAAAAGTTTTGATTCCTTAATGCTAAATTCTTGCTTAAGCATTTTAACATTTTCTTGAAGTTCTTGTTTTGCTTAGCAGTTTTAGAAAGCTTTTCTTGTAAGGAGTTTAACTCTTGTTTTAATACTTCTTCTAAAACCTACCTTTTCTAATAGTTATGCGCATTTGGTAATCCATTTCCTGCTCACGTGTGGTCAACTCAAATTTAGCACGTTGTTCATAAATAGCAACAGGTTCTTTATAGGCATTCAGTTCAGAGATAATAGAATCTCTAGGGGCACATGCGGTGTATTCATCAAAAACATAATCATCGTTGACTGCAGAAGATGCATCACTTGGTACAACTTCACTTTCACTTTGTTTCACATATTGATCATATGGGACAACATTGATATTACCCATATCTTCAATATTTGACTCAAAAGTTTCAGTTGATTGTACTTTGTCATGCATCTTTTGCATATCAGCATCATCGTATAGTTTTAGTACCTCTGAAATGAGTTTGTCTTTGGATGGACCAGCTTGTGGTGAAGATGAGACCTTAGGAGAGACCATTGGAGAAATGCTAGCCATGAAAATTGTTTGGGCAGAAGGTCCATCATCAACATCAGAGTCGTATGCATCACAATCGGCTACTTGAAGGCATTCGATGATTGTGACCTATCTCTTGAATCACTGTTCATCAACATCAGCATCATAGGTTTGGCATTTCCTTCGCAAGAAAGTAACTCCTCTTCATCCAAAGCTGCTCCATTGTCTTGAGCTTGTACTAGTAGCATCTTATCCCTAAAGTACTCAGCATTCTGTGGACGTTTTGGAGATGTGCAGTTCCTTGCAATGTGTCCTTCACCACCACAGTTATAGCATTTGATTGGCTTAGCTTGACCTTGATTTCCATTCCTTCCGATTCGATTTGCAACATAACCTCTACCGCTCCACCTCTTCCCGATCATACTGTCTTTCTGAATGGTTGCACTACAATCTTCCCATATATGACAGTAGCTTGATTGTGTGGGTTAGATGCTATTCTGAGGTTGTTGTTGGTTTGTGGGAGAGAATTCAAGTTTTGACTTATCATAAGTGCCAGTTGATTGATGAAGTTTCCTATGCCATGCATGAGATCACTTGTTTGAACATTGGATCTGGAATGAGTTTATGATTACCATTACCCATAGGTATAACTTGAGAAGCTTTGGTGGTAATCCCAATATTTGAGTAAAAGGCAGTTGAATCATTTGTTGAGCTTGTTTCTCCTGAGCTTTTGAAGCGATCAAGAATCCTCTTTTTCAAACATGGCATGTCTCTCATTTTGAAGAAGGAAGGCATAGAGTTGCTCATAATTTGTATTCTTCAATCCTTTGTGAGCTTCACGAAGTGACAAATTTGTGCCATTCGGGATTCATGTTGTTTACAAACTTTGAGTTCAACTGAATGTTAGGCATAGTCATTCTGATGTTCCTCATGTCATTCACCAGCTTATGAAATCTCACATAGTACTCATAGACACTCTCATCTGGTTTCATCTTGAAGTGCTCAAATTCATCATAGAGTTGTGATTCTCGGTCTTCAATAGTTAATTCGACGAAAGAAGCATCTTGACATGATCCCATACAGCTTTTGCCTCGATGTTGTGATTGATAAGCTTGTAGATGTCTTTAGGTAGACCTTGCAATATAATGTTAGAAGCTCGGATATCTGCATCGAATCTCTTTTTCTCCTTATCATCAAGCTCATCATACATCTTTGGTCGTCCATTCCGTAAATCGAGTTCCATCTTCGGTATCAAGTACATCTCTAGTAGTCTCAACTCTGTAAGGTCCTTCATCAATGGATTTGAGAATGTTAACCCCATTTTCTTTTCCAAGACAAGATAATCTGATTCGTTGAGCCCAAGAATCGTAGTCTGTTCTGTCAAGCATGGGTGGGCGAGTATCTGAAGCCAGCTTGAACATCCTCGTCAACAGTGGAGATGATAGTAGGAACGTTGGTAGACATGTTAACAGATTACACGGGATTTTATAACTCTATGATTAACCCGGGAAATAGATTATTTCACGGGATTTTACTAAATCAAGAGAAAACCATATTAAAATTCACCCAAGTCGCTAGAAAATCTTGAACCAAGTTAAGCTAACTACTAAGTAGCTATAAACCCAAGTCGCTATAATCCCAAGTCGCTAGTACCAAGTCGCTATATAAACAACTCGCTAAGATTCAAGTCGCTAGGAAAATTTTGACAACAATTCGCTAAGATCCAAGTCGCTAATGTGTCAAGTCGCTAAATAGCAACTCGCTATGCACCAAATCGCTAACACCAAGTCGCTAACGAACACAAGTACAAGTCGCTAACTTCTACCAAGTCGCTACCCGTAGTGGAGAATCCACTAAGTGTACTGTTTGTCGGCTTGTCTCACTAGACAAGTCGCTAACCCAACTCGCTAAGACTTTCAACTACAAATCGCTACCAAATTGTAAAGCAAGTCGCTACCAAGAAAACTTTTCCGTGGCTCAAGTCGCTAGAATGAAAAACACATAAACACCACTTTTCAATCCAAAAACACCCCAACCACTATGATTCAAACCTTCTAAATCAAAACCTAAACACTTGTGATGATTCTAAACACAAAAGTACTACCAAAATCCAAACTTTAACACTAGAAATCAACCAAATGATGCAAAAACCACTAAACTTTTTCAAACTCAAAACCACCTAAAAACCACTAGAAATCCAAAGATATGTAAGATATGATCTAACCATGGCTCTTGATACCAATTGTAGAATATTGGATTTCACATACACATCAAACCATAACTCAAAGTGGGAGTATAAAGGTGAGTTCTAGAGAGAGAAAGTTAGAGGTTTAGGAAACTTAGTGAGAGAAAGAAAATTCTTATTATGAGCTCCAACTCTCTACCTTGGGAGGTAGATAGTATTTATAGTCTTACAATAAAACGCCACACAACGGGCTGTGGCTCAGGCATACAGTGGGTAAAGACCCGTCCGTCCTCCACGGTGTTACTTAAATAAATACTACTTAACATAAAAGAACTATGACTACGAGCTTTCTAACAATTACATATACTTGAGGTGACCGACTCTTTTAATACCTGGAATTTCTAATTCCTAACAAAGAGAGCAATAGCACTTTTATTATCACAGTACAGAGGGATTTTGTTGAATACAAAGCCATAGTCAGATAATTGGGATCTCATCCATAGGATTTGAGCACAACAAGATGACATGGCTATGTATTCACCTCTGTAGAGGAAATAGAAGTACTCATTTGCTTCTTTGAAGACCAGCTCACAAGCTTATCACCCAAAAATGAGCACCTCGACGCATTTAATTTGTGTATCTTGACACCTGCATGATCGCATCTGCATATGCTTTGTTAGTGACATACCGTGTCCTTGGGTACCAAGTCCCATATTGATGGTTCCTTGGAGGTACCGAAAGACCCGTTTAACCGCTTCAAGGTGCTTTTGGTAGGCTTAGCCTGGTATCTAGCACACATGCATCAAGCGAACGAATATCATGTCTACTGGCGTGAGGTACATCAGGGGATCGATCATGTTTCGATATTTTGTTTGGTCTACCATGATCCCTGAGTGGTCCTCATCCAGTTTAGTATGCTCAATCATGGGAGTGTCAACAGGTTCACTAGAATCAAATCCAAATTTCTTTAGAATCTCATTTGCATATTTAGATTGATTTATAAAAATGCCTCCGGGACTTTGTGAAATTTGTAATCCCAAGAAAAATGACATTTGTCCCATCATTGACATTTGAAATTTGGAACCCATTTTTTTTTTAAAAACGATCACATTCATTGGGGTCAGTCGAGGCAAAGATAATATCATCAACATAAATTTGAACGTGAATTAAATGTTTGCGACTTCTTGGTGAACAATGTTGGATCAACTGCTCCTTTCTTTGGCCGGTAGAAACGAAGAAACTTTGATAGCGTATAATACCATGCCCTTGGAGCTTGCTTTAAACCATAAAGAGCCTTCTTCAAACGATAGCGTGGGTAGGATGCTCGGATTCATAAAGCCTGGTTGGTGGCGTGAAGCGACTTCTTTAAGATCTCCGTTCGAAACGCTGTCTTTACATCCATCGATAGACTACCATGTTCATACTTGCGGCATTAGCCAAGAATATTCTGATTGCCTCGATTAGAGCAACAGAGCAAAAGATTCCAAAGTCAATACCCTCCTCTTGGCGGTATCTTTAGCAACCAATCAGCCTCACACATCACCATGCTTATCAAGTTTCACTTTGAAGATCCATTTTAGAGCAATGATCATAGCACAATCTGGAGCGGGTACTAATTCCCATACATCAAGTCGATCAAACTCATGAATTTCTTCTTGCATGGCATTGAACCGGTTGTCTTCATTCATGGCGGTTGGTTCGATCTTAGAGATGCGGAGTTGAAGAAGCACCACAAGGCATCTGTTGCAAGTTGTTTTCGTGTGGATATTGGACGAGAGGGATTTCCAATGATGTTGTCTAATGGATGATCATGAGTCCATTTTCGAGGTATTCATGTGGTGTTGTTGAGGAACTGGTAGCAGAGTTGATGTCTCACTGAAGTAGATGGTTCGATGATGATTGAGGAGCAAATATGTTTTCAAACGGAGCATCTTCGGGAGTAGCAAAGGGATTGACTTCATCATGTGAATCAGAAGCATTTCCATGATGTACACTTGATGATTGAAGATTTGTTGATGAAGCAGATTGGTCGGCAGGTAACTTCTTGGCTTAATGACATAGAAGTTGAAGGGTTAATATCATTGAAAAGAATAGAAGCAACCTCTGTTGATTGAATTGTCATATCATTGTTACTTGGCTCAAATTGTTCATCAAACATTGGATCAAACAGTTTCTTTAAATCATCTTCTGAGGGAGGTACATATGGAGATGTTTGATGAGGAGTTTGGTACAAGAGATGAACCAATGGGATTGCTTTGAAGTGCGGGTCTGAACTGGATTGTCGGGATCCATTTGACCGGTCGACTCATCAAGCGTGGCGTGAATTGTTTCCATGATATTTCGAGTTCTCTTGTTGTAGATTCGGTAACCTTTACTATTAGGTGCATAGCCTACAAAAACTCCAATGTCAGCTTTAGCTCTCAGTTTTCCTAAATCTTGACCATCATTAGTTGGATAGCATAAAGCACCGAACACGCGAAGGAATGAAAGATCAGGTTTTCTGTTGTGGACAAGTTCATATGGAGTTTTTCCATGAGCAGTGTGAATCGGGGATCGATTTTGGGTGTAGCATGCGGGCGATAGCTTCACCCAAGAGAAACATTGGAACTTTTGAGTAAATCAGCATAGTCCTTGCGGCTTCCACAAGAGTTCGATTTCTTCTTTCAACTACACTGTTCTGTTGAGGAGTTCGAGGAACACTTCTTTGATGACTGATTCCCATACTTTCATAAAACACACCAAGTTGTTTGTTAACAAACTCAGTTCCATTGTCTGTTCGGATGATTCTGACCATTTTGTTAAGACGAACCTGCAGTTTGATGAGTTTGATGATGATATCTGGAGTTTCATCCTTTGTCTTTAAGAATTTTACCTAGGTGAATCTAGAGAAATCATCAACCACAACTAACACATATTTCTTCCCAAAAATATTCTGCACTCTCATGGGTCCACATAGGTCCATGTGAATTGTATGGAGAACTTCTATGACTGAGTTAATAGGTTTGGGTTTATGGGCATACTTCTTGCTTTTTCCCAACTGGCATGATGAACAAAGATGATCCTTTTCATATTTAAGTCTAGGTAGACCTATAACTAAGTCATTTCTGGGGAGATCATTGATGGTGCCGAAGTTCAAGTGATTGAGACGACGATGCCATAACCATTACTTTGTTTTAGAAGCCTTTGACAACAAGAAAATTGGAGAAGACTTCATCATATCTTCGATAGAGATGGTGTATAGATTTGAGCCACGTGAACCTCTTAAAGGTTCCTTACCATCAAGTTCTCTAACGAAACAAGTATGTTTTCTGAAGGCTACTTCTAGATCAGAATCCAAATTGACCAACGAGAGAACAGGTTATGACCAAGACCTTCCACATAATATACCCTAGAGATGACACTTTTTCCAACAACATAATCTCCATAACCCTTAATTGCACCGAAATGATCATTCGAATCTAAGCTGTCCGATGAATTTGCTCACGAAGTTCATGAGCCGCGACCGGTCTCAGGTCATATGCTTGGAGCGACACGAGTCCAAGTACCACGAACGCGATTTGAACGATCTGCAGTTGAACCTGAGACAAGAATGGATAACTTGATAATTGGGATCCCCATGCAAGAATGGGTTCCACTTGGTTAGTAACAGTAATTGGAACACCCACATCAGTAGAAACATCCATATCGAGTAGAAGCAATGGAATCATTAGGAATAGATGCAGATCTTTGGTGTCAGTATTTGACCTATTCAAAGTATGTTCACTTCTTAAGGGAATAGTTCTACCAGTAGGCATCCATTTTCTAGTGGGCATAGTCTTAGCGGTTGAGAACAAAGCTGATTATTCTTATGGCCAAAAGGTATCCAATAATAACCTATCTTTATAAATGTTCTTCCTGGGGGTTTCCACTGTTTTCTAACAATTTTTCGTCTTTGCCTTTTAGCCTTCTTAGCACGATTATTAGCATTAACAATTTTAACGGGCATTTGACAGCATTAGACAAAGCATTCACACCACATTCATGATTAGCAACAGAATTCAAGCGGACATCATTACAAGGTTTGCAAATAGTATCGAGATTGAATTAATTTCAGTATGCCTATGGCTAATACTAGAATCAACACGATTCGTTTTATTCGACTCAAACTTAAAGTTCCTAGATTGGTCTTCTACTCTCTTCCAATGCACATTCTTATCTTGAAGGTCCTATCATTCCTTGTATTGTCTTGAGACTTTGACCTGCTCGCTTTAATATCACTGATTACTCCTGTAAAAGGAATGGGAACATTAGTTGGTTGATCTAATTTTTGCATTCCTGAACTTGATGTGCAAGGATTTGAACTACTAGAACGCACATCAGTGTTTACTTTCTTAAGACTCTGATTTGAGCTATTTGCAGGCACACTAAAACTCACTTTCTTAGGACTAACATATCACGGAATCGAACTACTTGAAGGCACCCTAAGTGGGCATATAACGGATTTCATGCTTGGCACTAGGCATAGAACAAGGCATCACAGCTTTGCCTTTTGCACCTAAGGATTTTGGACATGTTGCAATTACACATTCAAGCAGCTCTTGAGATCGTTTGGCCTGGAGGCAAGCAAACCTAATTTCTCTATCAAGAGGTTTATTAATGAAATCCTCTTCAACAATCTCACGGAGACATTCTAGACTATCCTTAAGGTGAGCACAATAGTCATGAAACACAGATTCATTATTCCTAAGATGAGGAGGAACATATTTAACCGTCACAATATATTTGCAGTCTAAGGGTGACTTTGAAACAACATTCTTATTAAAAACAAGTGGCGGTTTCCCATTTTCACGACTTCTCAGATTCTCAATTTCCTTTTGTAGAGACGTTATTTTTTCGTTGTTTTGGTCACGGTGACTTTTATTGAATCATATAACTCTTTAAAGTGTCGTTTAACTTTTTCATTTTCTTCTAGAAAACTCTCGTTTTCCTTTTGTAAGGCATTAACTAAGTTTTGAAGATGAAAAGTTTGAGAATCTTGAGAATCTAAAGGATGAGGCATTTGGGATCCAGTCATATTGTTCTTTTCACCCTTCAATTGAGAGATTTGGGCTTTCAACTTTTTGATCGTGTTACAATGAGCTCGAATCTGCTCATCACGTTTGCTAATTTCAAAAACTGCATCAAATTCAGGAGCATCCAAGGATGTCTTGATATTTGAGGTTTTAACATTTTCTTTTAGATGTTGATATTTTAGTTGTAAATCAAAATGTTCAACTTCTAGTTTAGAAAGATGTTTTACAAAATTATCGTGATCATCCTGATCAATTTTCTCATTAAGTTCCGAATTAATCTTTTCAAGCTCAATGACACGATCATGGGAGACTTTCAGAGCAACAAATAATTCATGAAATTGAGAAGCATTAATGGAGCAATTCATAGCGATTGTAAAACACATCTTGAGAAATACATTTAGAAATAAGATTCTCATTCAAGGTATGCAAGTTCTTCCTCTCAATCTCATTATATTTTAATGCTCGCTCATAGTCACTAACCTCAACTACCATTGCATCAAATTCCTTTTCCATTTATTTAATATCTGAACTTATCCCATTTTTAAGACTCTCAAAATGATCTTTTAGTAGTTTGAAGAAAGGCATGACCTCATTAGATATCATTCTTTTGTTTGTTCAAAACCCCTTTCCCCTTCAGTTATCCCAATGGGTGTGATCCTTTTCTTACAAGTTTTCTCAAAATCGACAAATAGTTGAAGAATAACATATTGGCTGATTAAGGTCTTGCTCTTAGTGGCAATAGTTCTAGGAACTAAATGCATTGGTGTATTTGGAGGATACACAGTCGCAGTAGGCATTTTCCTAAGGGAAGGGTTTGTTTCAACAAGATTTTCAGCTTTTAGCTTATCTAAATCCTTTTTCCAGAAAACTTGTTCAGGTGTTAATAACGTTTGAGGCTTAAATTTATTTAAGGAGATCCAGTTTTCCTTCTTGTAATCATGGGGTTTTATCGTGATGTTATGGTTTTTGCATTCAGGATCTTCTAGCTTCTTATTCATTTTCACCCTAGATGCATCATCTAATATTCTATCTTCCTCAGAGCACTCAGCGCAGCTAGGTTTCTATCTAGGTTTAAGAATCTCATTGTCATCATAAATTACATTTTGAGCCACCTTAGCTAACTTGATGTACTCAGGGTTGGGTTTATCTATAATGGGAACACTATGCTTATCGCTTAAAACTCTATGCTTAGTGACCATGTGGCGTTGAATGTATTCCCTTTATGCGTACAATTTATTTTCATGCTTGTTCTTCAAAGTTTTTAGATTAGAAAAATCATTCAAAAGTTTTGATTCCTTGGCATGAAATTCCTGCTTAAGCACTTTAACATTTTCTTGAAGTTCTTGTTTTTGTTTAACAGTTTTTGAAAGTTTTTCTTGTAAGGAATTTAACTCTTGTTTTAACACTTCTTCTCTAAAATTACTTTTTCTAATAATTTTACGCATTTGGTTATCCAACTCTTGCTCACGAGTAGTTAGCTCAAACTTAGCACGTTGTTCATAAATGGCAACTCGTTCTTTATAGGCATTTAGTTCGAGAGATACAGAGAACCATCAGGGACATCAGGTGTATTCATCAAACATAATCATCATTGAATGCAGGAGATACATCACTTGATACAATCACACTTTCACTTTGTTTCACATATTGATCATATGGGACAACATTGATATTACCCATATTTTCAATATCGACTCAATGATTTCAATTGATTGTATTTCATTATGTATCTTTTGCACATCAACTTCATCATATAATTTTAATACCTCTGAGATGATTTTGTCTTTGGATGGTACAGCTTGTGGTGAAGTAGAGACCTTAGGAGAGACCATTGGAGAAATGCTAGCCATGAAAATTGTTTGTGCAGAAGGTCCATCATCAACATCAGAGTCGTATGCATCACGGTCGACTTGAAAGGCATTCGATGATTGTGACCAATCTCTGAATAGGCTGCTCATCCACATCGCATCATATGTCTTAGCATTCCCTTCGACAAGAAACAACAACTCCTCTTCATCCAAGGTTGCTCCATTGTCCAGAGCTTGCACTAGCAACATCTTATCCACTGAAGTATTCAGATTCTGAGGATTGCGTTTGGAGATGTGCAATTCCTTGCAATGTGTCCCTCACCACCACAGTTGTAACACTTAAGCTGCTCTTGACTTGTCCTTGATTTCCATTCCTTCCGATTCGATTTCCTCCATAGCCTCCACCGCTCCACCCCTTCTCGATCGTCTTGCCTTTCTTGAATTGACTGCTGCACCATAACCTTCCCATCTCGGACGGTAGCTTGATTGTGTGGATTGGATCTTTGTTATGAGGTTGTTTTTGGTGTGTGGGAGAGTGTTCATGTTTTGACTGATCATGAGAGCTAGTTGACTAATGAAGTTTCCTCTGATGCATCGGCATCACGCTTGTTTGAACATTTGATCGGGAATGAGTTTGTGAGTTCCATCACCCATGGGTATAACTTGTGAAGCTTTAGTGGTAATCCCAATGTTTGAGTAGAAGGCAGATGAATCATTTGATGAGCTTGTCTCTCACGGATTTGTTTTGAATTGTACAAGAATCCTCTTTTCAAACATGGCATGTCTCTCATTCTGAAGAAGGAAGGCATACAGTTGCTCATAATTTGTATTCTTCAATCCTTTAGTGAGCTTCACAGAAGTGACAAACTTGTGCCATTCGGGATTCATGTTGTTTACAAACTTTGAGTTCAGATGAATGTTAGGCATGGTCATTCTGATGTTCCTCATGTCATTAACAAGCTTGTGGAATCTCACGTAATACTCATAGACACTCTCATCTGGTTTCATCTTGAAGTGCTCAAATTCATCATAGAGTTGTGATTCTCTGTCTTCCATGGTTAATTAGAACCGAGAAAGAAGCATCTTGACATTATCCCATAGACCTTTGCTGATCAGTATTGATTGATAAGCTTATAGATGTCTTTTGAAGACCTTGTAGTATGATGTTAGAAGCTCTGATATCCGCATCGAATCTCTTCTTCTCCTTATCATTGAGCTCATCATACGTTTTGGTCTCTCTATTATAGATCATCGTTCCATCTTCAGTGTATCAATTATATCCCTAGTAGTCTCAACTCGATACGGTCCTTCATCAATCGATTTGAGAATGTTGACCCAATTTTCCTTTCCAAGACAGTACAATCTGATTCTTTGAGCCCAAGAGTAGTCGATTCTGTCAAGCATAGGTGGACGAGTATCGACCTGCTACTTGAACGTCCTACAGCTGGAGATGATAGTAGGAACGTTGGTAGACATGTTTCAAGATTACATGGGATTTTATAACTTTGATTAAACCGGGAAATTGATTCTTTCACGGGATTTTACTAAACCAAAGAACAACCGTAAAAATGTATCACGAAGTTAACAAGCCTAAAAATTGACAAGTCGCTAACCACACAACTTCGCTTAATAATCAACTCGCTAGTATCAATCAATCAATAGCAACTCGCTCATTCAACTCGCTAAAAATTTTGAAGCATTAATGAATCAAAGTCGCGCAATGAATCGCTAAATAGCTGAATAGCAACTCGCTAACACCAAATCGCTGACACCAAGTCGCTAACGAACAAAAGTTAACAAGTTCGCTAGCTTTACAACTCGCTTAATAGCCCGTAAGTCTTTAGATATCAAGTCGGTTGTCTCAAAAGAAACAGCTAACTCGCTTAAGACCCAAGTATAAAATCCTCGCATCAATAACAAAGCAAGTCGCTAAAGAAGAACAAACTTTTCCGGAGACTCAACTCAAGCCGTACAAACTTGAAAAATCACCACTTTATCAATCAAAAACAACCAAACCACAATGATTTAAGCCTTCCAATTCAAAACATAAACACATATGATGATCCTAAACACAAAATTACAAGCAAAATTCAAACTTTAACACTAGAATTTGTCCAAATGAATCAAACTCTCCTAAACCTTTAATACCCCAAAAACCTATGAAATCCACCTCTAAAACAAAAGCATGAAAGATGAGTGATCAAACCATGGCTCTTGATACCAATTGTTAGATATAGAATTTCACAAACACATTAAACCATAATCATATGGGTTAACTTGAGTTTAGAGAGAAAGTTCTAAGGAGAGAAAGGGAAGAGAGTTGGGAACTATGTGAAACAAAGAAAAATGGTATTGATGAGCTCCAACCTCTACCTTGGGAGGTAGAGGGTATTTATAGTCTTACAATAAAACGCACCACACCAACGCATTGTGGCTCGGCATACAGTGGGTAAAGACCCGTCCGACCTCCACGGTGTTACTTAACTAAATACTACTTAACATAAAAAGAACTATGATCACGAAGCTTTCTAACGATTACATATACTTGAGGTGACCGACTTTTAATACTTGAATTTCTAATTCCTAACAGTAGAGAGCACAGTACTTTTATTATCACAAGATGTAGGATTTTGTTGAATACAAAGCCATAGTCGATAATTGGGATCTCATCCATAGATTTACAAGATGACATGTATGCGTATTCACCGTAGAGGAAATAGGAGTACTCATTTGCTTCTTTGAAGACCAGCTCACAAGCTTATCACCCAAAAAATGAAAGCACCTCCGCATTTGCCGACGGAGTATCTTGACACCGATGATCCGCATCCGCATATGTCGTTAGACATACCGGGTGTCCTCAAGCTCAACGCCCCATGTTGATGGTTCCGAGGTACCGAAGACCCGCTTAACCGCCTACAAGGTGCTTTTTGGTAGGCTTAGCCTCGGCCTAGCAATACGCAATACCAACGTAATATCATGTCTCATCGGTATGAGGTACACCGGATCCATCATGTTTCATATTTGTTTGGTCTATCATGATCCCCGAGTGGTCCTCATCCAGCTTAGTACGCCAATCATGGGAGTGTCAACAGGGTCACTAGAATCAAATCCAAATTACTTTAGAATCTCATTTGCATATTTAGATTGATTTATAAAAATGCCTCCGGGACTTTGTGAATTTGTAATCCCAAGAAAAATGACATTTGTCCCATCATTGACATTTGAAATTTGGAACCATTTTTTTTTAAAACGATCACATTCATTTGGGTCACTGAGGCATAATATCATCAACATAAATTTGAACGTGAATTAAATGTTTCTCGCCTCACTTCGTGAACAATGTTGGATCAATCGCCTTTCATCAGCTCTGATAGAAGAAACTTTGATACAGATAATACCATGCCCTCGAGCTTGCTTTAAACCATAAAGAGCTTCTTCAAACGATAAACGCAGTAGGATGCTCGATTCATAAAGCTTCAGTTACCGACGTAGACACTTCTTTAAGATCTCCTCGCTCGTAAACGCCGCCTTTACATCCATCCGAGACTACCATGTTCATACCAAAGATTAGCCAAGAATATTCATCGCCTCTTCATTCGGCAACGAGCCTTGTTTTTTTAACACATCACCATGCTCATCAAGTTTCACTTTGAAGATCCATTTTAGAGCATCATAGCAACAACTGGAGTGTGTAATTAATTCATACATCAAGTCAATCAAACTCGTGAATTTCTTCTGCATGGCATTGAACCAAATTGCCTTCATTCATGTATGTTTAACGAGTCAGAAGCACCATAAGGCATCCTGCAAGGTGTTGTTTTCGTGGATACCGGATGGAGAGGATTTCAATGATGTTGTCTAATGGATGATCATGAGTCCATTTTCCAGGTATTCATGTGCGGTTGTCAGGAACCGGCAGCGGAGTTGATGTCTCTCGGTAGATGGTTCTCGATGATGATTCAGAGCAAATATGTTTTCAAATGGAGCATCTTCTGAGTAAAAGGGATTGACTTCATCCTCGTGAATCAAGCATTTCCATGATGTACACTTGTTGATTGAAGATTTGTTGATGAAACAGATTGGTCGAAGAAGTGCTTTTTATTTAATGACATAGAAGTTGAAGGGTTAATATCATTGAAAGAATAGAAGCAACCTTCTGATTGAATTGTCATATCATTGGTTACTTGGCTCAAATTGTTCATCAAACATTGATCAAAAATTCTTTAAATCATCTTCTCGGTGGAGGTACATATGGAGACTGATGAGGAGTTTGGTACAAGAGATGAAACAGATTGCTTTGAAGGCGGTCCTCGAACCGATTGTCCAGATCCATTTGACCGGTCACATCAAACGTGGACGTGAATTGTTTCCATGATATTTGGTTCTCTTTGTTGTAGATTCGGTAATCTTACTATTAGATGCATTGCTACAAAAACTCCAACCGCTTTAGCTCTCGCTTTTCCTAAATTCACCATCATTAGTTGGATAGCATAAAGCACGTAACACGAAGGAATGAAAGACCGTGTTTTCATTGTGGACAAGTTCATATGGAGTTTTTCCATGAGCGCAAGTGAATCAGTGGATCGATTTTGGGTGTAGTATGCAAGCATGAGCTTCACCCAAGAGAAACATTGGAACTTTGAGTAAATCAAAGATAGTCCTATGCTTCACAAGAGTTCATTTCTTCTTCAACTTAATCGTCGTTGAGGAGTTCGAGGAACACTTCTTTGATGACTGATTCCCATACTTTCATAAAACACACCAAGTTGTTTGTTAACAAACTCAGCCCATTGTGCGCCGGATGATTCTCGACCATTTGTTAAGACGAACTCAAATGTTGATGAGTTTGATGATGATATCTGGAGTTTCATCCTTTGTCTTTAAGAATTTTACCTAGGTGAATCTAGAGAAATCATCAACCACAACTAACACATATTTCTTCCCAAAATATTTCTGCACTCTCATGGGTCCACATAGGTCCATATGAATTGTATGAAGAACTTCTATGACTGAGTTAATAGGTTTGGGTTTATGGGCATACTTCTTGCTTTTTCCCAATTGGCATGATGAACAAAGATGATCCTTTTCATATTTAAGTCTAGGTAGACCTATAACTAAGTCATCTGGGAGATCATTGATGGTGCCGAAGTTCAAGTGATTGAGACGACGATGCCATAACCATGACTTTGTTTTTAGAAGCCTTTGACAACAAGAAAATTGGAGAAGACTTCATCATATCTTCGATAGAGATGGTGTATAGATTTGAACCACGTGAACCTCTTAAAAGTTCCTTACCATCAAGTTCTCTAACGAAACAAGTATGTTTTCTCAAGGCTACTTCTAGATCGTAATCGAATTAACCACCAGAGAACAAGTTATGACCAAGACCTTCCACATAATATACCCTAGAGATGACACTTTTTACAACAACATAATCTCCATAACCCTTAATTGCAATCGAAATGATCATTCCGAATCTAACTGTCTCATGAATTTGCTCACGGTTCATGAGCCGCGACGGTCTCCCCATATATGCTTGGAACAAATGAGTCCAAGTACCACGAACGATTTGAACGATCCAGTTGAACACGCACAAGAATGGATAACTGAATAATTGGGATCCCCATGCAAGAATGGGTTCCACTTGGTTAGTAACATTAATTGGAACACCCACATCAGAAATAGAAACATCCATATCGGAAGTAGAAGCAATGGAATCATTGGGAATAGATGCAGCACGGTGTCAGATTTGACCTATTCAAACTATGTTCACTTCTTAAAGGAATAGTTCTACAAGTAGGCATCCATTTTCTAGTGGGCATAGTCTTAGCAGTTTGAGAGCAAAACTGATTATTCTTATGGCCAAAAGGTATCCAATAATAACCTATCTTTATAAATGTTCTTCCTGTGGGTTTCCACCGTTTTCTAACAATTTTCGCCTTTTGCCTTTTAGCCTTCTTTGCACGATTATTAGCATTAACAATTTTAACCGGGCATTTGACAGCATTAGACAAAGCATTCACACCACATTCATGATTAGCAAAGAATTCAAGTGCACATCATTACAAGGTTTGCAAATAGTATCGTAATTTAATTAATTTGCGACGCCTATGGCTAATAATAGAATCAACACGATTCGTTTTATTCGACTCAAACTTAAAGTTCCTAGATTGGTCTTCTACTCTCTTCCAATGCACATTCTTATCTTGAAGGTCCTATCATTCCTTGTATTGTCTTGAGACTTTGACCTGCTCGCTTTAATATCACTGATTACTCCTGTAAAAGGAATGGGAACATTAGTTGGTTGATCTAATTTTTGCATTCCTGAACTTGATGTGCAAGGATTTGAACTACTAGAACGCACATCAGTGTTTACTTTCTTAAGACTCTGATTTGAGCTATTTGCAGGCACACTAAAACTCACTTTCTTAGGACTAACATATCCGAATCTCGAACTACTTGAAGGCACCCTAGGTTGACATTCATAACGGGCATAGAAGGATTTCATGCTTGGAATTAGGCATAGAACAAGGCATCACAGCTTTGCCTTTTGCACCTAAGGATTTTGGACATGTTGCAATTACACATTCAAGTTCTCTTGAGATCGTTGGCCTGGAGGCAAGCAAACCTAACTTCTCTATCAAGAGGTTTATTAATGAAATCCTCTTCAACAATCTCACGGAGACATTCTAGACTATCCTTAAGGTGAGCACAATAGTCATGAAACCTGAGTTCATTATTCCTAAGGTGAGGAGGAATATATTTAACCGTCACAGTGTATTTGCAGTCCAAGGGTGACTTTGAAACAACATTCTTATTAAAACAAGTGGCGTTTCCATTTTCCGACTTCTCGATTCTCAATTTCCTTTTGTAAAGACGTTATTTTTTCCATGTTTTGGTCACGAGTGACTTTCATTGAATCATATAACTCTTTAAAGTGTCGCTTAACTTTTTCATTTTCTTCTAGAAAACTCTCGTTTTCCTTTTGTAAGGCATTAACTAAGTTTTGAAGATGAAAAGTTTGAGAAGTACCGAATCTAAAGGAGGAGGCATTTGGGATCCAGTCATATTGTTCTTTTCACCCTTCAATTGAGAGATTTGGGCTTTCAACTTTTTGATCGTGTTACAATGAGCTCGAATCGTACATCACGCTTTGCTAATTTCAAAATCGCATCAAATTCGAGCATCCAAGGATGCCTTGATATTTGAGGTTTTAACATTTTTTTTAGATGTTGATATTTTAGTTGTAAATCAAAATGTTCAACTTCTAGTTTAGAAAGATGTTTTACAAATTATCGTGATCATCCTGATCAATTTTCTCATTAAGTTTCCAATTAATCTTTTCAAGCTCAATGACACGATCATGGGAGACTTTCAGAGCAACAAATAATTCATGAAATTGAGAAGCATTAATGGAGCAATTCATAGCAGTGTAAAACACATCTTGAGCAATACATTCAGAAATAAGATTCTCATTCAAGGTATGCAAGTTCTTCCTCTCAATCTCATTATATTTTAATGCTCGCTCATAGTCACTAACCTCAACTATCATTGCATCAAATTCCTTTTCCATTTCTTTAATATCTCAACTTATCCCCTTTTAAGACTCTCAAAATGATCTTTTAGTAGTTTGGAAAGGCATGACCTCGTTAGATAGCATTCTTTTGTTTGTCAAAACCCCTTTCCCTTCGCCATCCCAGTGGTGTGATCCTTTTCTTACAAGTTTTCTCAAAATCAACAAATAGTTGAAGAATAACATATTGGCTGATTAAGGTCTTGCTTTTAGTGGCAATAGTTCTAGGAACTAAATGCATGGGTGTATTTGGAGGATACACAGTCGCACTAGGCATTTTCCTAAGGGAAGGGTTTGTATCAACAAGATTTTCAGCTTTTAGCTTATCTAAATCCTTTTTCCAGAAAACTTGTTCAGGTGTTAATAACGTTTGAGGCTTAAATTTGTTTAAGGAGATCCGGTTTTCCTTCTTGTAATCATGGGGTTTGATCGTGATGTTATTCTTTTTGCATTCAGGATCTTCTAGCTTCTTATTCATTTCACCCTAGATGCATCATCTAATTTTCTATCTTCCTCTAGAGCACTCAAATACAACTAGGTTTCTATCTAGGTTTAAGAATCTCATTGCCATCATAAATTACATTTTGAGCACCTTAGCTAACTTGATGTACTCTGGTTGGTTTATCTATAATGTGAACACTATGCTTATCGCTTAAAACTCTATGCTTAGTGACCATGTGAGCACCTCAATTGTATTCCCTTGTATGCGACAATTTATTTTCAAGATTGTTCTTCAAAGTTTTTAGATTAGAAAAATCATTCAAAAGTTTTGATTCCTTGGCATGAAATTCTTGCTTAAGCACTTTAACATTTTCTTGAAGTTCTTGTTTTTGCTTAGCTGTTTTAGAAAGTTTTTCTTGTAAGGAATTTAACTCTTGTTTTAATACTTCTTCTCTAAAATTACTTTTCTAATAATTTTACGCATTTGGTTATCCAACTCTTGCTCACGAGTAGTTAGCTCAAACTTAGCACGTTGTTCATAAATGGCAACTCGCTCTTTATAGGCATTTAGTTCGAGATAACAGAATCATCGTGGACGATGCAAAGGTATTCATCAAAAACATAATCATCATTGACTAGGAGAGATACATCACTTGATATAGTCACACTTTCACTTTGTTTCACATATTGATCATATGGGACAACATTGATATTACCCATATTTTCAATATTTGACTCAATGATTTCAGTTGATTGTATTTCATTATGTATCTTTTGCACATCAACTTCATCAATTTTTAATACCTCGAGATGATTTTGTCTTGGATGGACCAGGCTACTTGTGGTGAAGTAGAGACCTTAGGAGAGATCATTGGAGAAATGCTAGCCATGAAAATTGTTTGTGCAGTAGGTCCATCATCAACATCGGAGTCGTATGCATCACAATCACGACTTGAAAGGCATTCGATGATTGTGACCAATCTCCTGAATAGGCTGCTCATCCACATCAAGCATCATATGTCTTAGCATTCCTTCAGCAAGAAACAACAGCCTCTTCATCCAAGGTTGCTCCATTGTCCCGAGCTTGCACTAGCAACATCTTATCCCCTCAAGTATTCAAGATTCGAGGACGTTTTGGAGATGTGCAATTCCTTGCAATGTGTCCTCACCACCACGCTTGTAACACTTAACTGTCTTGACTTGTCCTCATTTCCATTCCTTCCCGATTCGGATTTCCTCCATAGCCTCCACCGCTCCACCCTCTCTCGATCACCGCATCGCCTTTCTTGGACTGGCTGCACCATAACCTTCCATCTCTGACAAGAGCTTGATTGTGTGGATTGGATGCGATGTTATGAGGTTGTTGTTGGTGTGTGGGAGAGTGTTCATGTTTTGACTGATCAAGAGAGCTAGTTGACTAATGAAGTTTCCTCACAGATGCATCAAAGATCATCGCTCTTGTTTGAACATTGGATCGGGAATGAGTTTGTGAGTTCCATCAACCATGGGTATAACTTGTGAAGCTTTAGTGGTAATCCCAATGTTGAGTGAGTAGAAGGCGTTGAATCATTTGATGAGTTTGTCTCTCCTGGATTTGTTTTGAATTGATCAAGAATCCTCTTTTCAAACATGGCATGTCTCTCATTCGAAGAAGGGATAGAGTTGCTCATAGTTTGTATTCTTCAATCCTTTAGTGAGCTTCACAGAGGTGACAAACTTGTGCCATTCGGGATTCATGTTGTTTACAAACTTTGAGTTCAAATGAATGTTAGGCATGGTCATTCTGATGTTCCTCATGTCATTAACAAGCTTGTGGAATCTCACGTAATACTCATAGACACTCTCATCCGGTTTCATCTTGAAGTGCTCAAATTCATCATAGAGTTGTGATTCTCTGTCTTCCATGGTTAATTCAGAACCAGAAAGAAGCATCTTGACATTATCCCATACACTTTTGCTTCAAGATTGTGATTGATAGCTTATAGATGTCTTTTGAAAGACCTGTAGTATGATGTTAGAAGCCCGATATCTCAGATCGAATCTCTTTTTATCCTTATCATTGAGCTCATCATACGTCTTTGGTCTGTCTATTCCATAGATCATCGTTCCATCTTCATCAGGATCAATTATATCCCTAGTAGTCTCAACTCGATACGGTCCTTCATCAATCGATTTGACAATGTTGACCCCATTTTCCTTTCCAAGACAGTACAATCTGATTCTTTGAGCCCAAGAGTCGTAGTCAGTTCTGCAAGCATAGTGGGCGATTCAGTATTCGACCGCTACTTGAACGTCCTCAACAAGTGGAGATGATAGTAGGGACGTTGGTAGACATGTTTCAAGCTCTACAGGATTTTACTATTCTTTGATTAAACCGGGAAATTGATTCTTTCACGGATTTTACTAAACCAAAAGAACAACCGTAAGAATGTATCACGAAGAAGTAACAAGCCTAAATAAACAAGTCGCTAACCACAATAACAACTAAGCTAATTATCAACTCGCTTAATTAATCAACTCGCTAAATAGCCAAGTCGCATTAGCATCAACTCGCAACACAATCGTTAACAGCTTAATGAATCAAGTCCGAATAGCCAACTCGCTTAGTATCAACTCGAACACAATCAACACGCTTGAACACCAAGTCGCTTAAGCAATTTAACTTCGCTAGCTTTACAACTCGCTTAATAGCTAAGTCACTTTAGATATCAAGTCGGTTAAAGAAACAACTCGCTTAGAACCCAAGTCGCATAAAAATCAACTCGCATCCAATAACAAAGCAACTCGCTTTGAAGAACAAACTTACCGAGACTCAACTCGCTTGTACAAACTTAGAAAATAACCACTTTATCAATAAAAAACAACCAAACCACAATGATTTAAGCCTTCCAATTCAAAACATAAACACATATGATGATCCTAAACACAAAATTACAAGCAAAATTCAAACTTTAACACTAGAATTTGTCCAAATGAATCAAACTCTCCTAAACCTTTAATACCCCAAAAACCTTATGAAATCCACCAAAACAAGAAGCATGAAAGATGAGTGATCAAACCATGGCTCTTGATACCAATTGTTAGATATAAGATTTCACAAACACATTAAACCATAATCATATGGGGCGTTAACTTGAGTTTAGAGAGAGAAAGTTCTTGTGAGAGAAAGGAAGAGAGTTGGGAACTATGTGAAACAAAGAAAAATGGTATTGAAGCTCCAACCCTCTACCTTGGGAGGTAGAGGGTATTTATAGTTTCTTACAAACAAACGCCACCCAACGGGTCCGTGGATCGCATACAAGGGTAAAGACTCGTCTCCCTCCACGGTGTTACTTAACTAAATACTACTTAACATAAAATAACTACGACTACGAGCTTTCTAACGATTACACATACTTGAGGTGACCGACTCTTTAATACCAGGAATTTCTAATTCCTAACACAAATTCGCTGGTTCACTCACTCCGTGTTGTCTTCTTTGAGACGTTCCGGTTTAAGAACAGCTAGCCTAATAGAGACCAAAGAAACCCTGTCAAGGAGATTCTTGAATTATACCTCGATCAGGCAATACTTGTAACGATCAACGAGGAACCTTGGGGCCGTGTAATTCTCAATTCAACAAAGTGATCAAAGACACTTCAGGTTTTATTGCTAACCGTTTGTGTTTGGTACATTTGGACTTCTGCACCTGATTAGAATTGAGGAGTCAATGGTTAAGCCCCAAACAGTCAAGTTTAATCACACAAGCTAACCACCTTGAATGGTCAACCGAATAAACTTAAAACAAATTTAAACAAATGCAATTAAGATCGAGGAATATAGTGGATTCTGGTGCGTTAAGTCCCACGGAAGATGAATGGTGTTTAACACTTTCAGATGTCGAATAATCACTAAGGATAGTGATCAGAAAGGATTTTGATGGATAATTACACCTAAAGAAAAAGTTTTGTAACTTACAGGGGCTTAAATGCAAATTAAAGAAAATTAAAAAGCTAACATATATTAAATAAACGCTATCACTATTTTTACAATGATGTTTTTCTTGATTTATAAAACAAAATAACTTAAATAAACTATTTTAATTAAAACGTAAACTTAAATTATCTAAAAACGTGACCTAGAATGAAAACGTCGTTATGTATAAAATTACACGAGTGCAATTTATGCAAGGAAAAACGTAAAATTTTTGAAATCAAAGTCCTACAAGTGTAAAAACAATTTTATTACTTACTATATGACAAAAGAAATTTTTAGAAAAGATTTATATTTTTAGAACTTTTATATTTTTTAATATGAATTAAATACTATTTTAAACTAATTAAATGATTAAAAATACTAAAACAATTCAAAAATCAAACTTTTTGTAAAATACTTTATACTAATACAAAGCTAAGAAAAATATAAAAAGTGTGGCAACTTATTTTAATAGGCTAGAAATAAGCTAATTTATGCGTATAAGCTAAAATGGACAAGAAGGGTTATGTATTAAACTTTGCATAGTATAACCAGTCAAAGTCCCAAGGGTTATAGGTGTGTGTGGTGAGCTGGGTGGCCAGGGCTCGAATCCCAGCAATGACTTTTTGCAAACTATTTATTTTTTTGATTTTTCTATTTGGAACTTATTAAGCTAAGTAAGATAAGCAATTTTTATAACTACAACTTTTTCTAAAAACCACTAATAAGCTCAATTTTGAGCTTATTATTTCAACAGTTGATGATTAAGAGCTTATTTTGGATAGATTAAGCTCAAACAAGCTTCTCAATTGGAAACAAAAGTGAAATAAGCTACAACAAGATAAAAGCTACTTATATTAAGCTAGAAAACACAAATAAGCACACCTTGATAAGTCAATGTTAATAAGCAAATAAGCACTTTGACTAAATCCACTATCCAAACAGGAGCTGCAGCCATATCTCAAAGCAGTTTTAGCTTATCAAATAAGCTCAAAAGCTAAAAACAAGGACTGAGGGATCAAGTTAAGCTGGTGGGATTTCCAAAAAGCCAAAGCTCACACTCTATGGTCCACTGGAGAGCTTATAAAGAGCTTGTGAAAAGGGCTTGAAAACACTGAATGCTCAAGGACTATATGAAATGGACAAGATAAAAAACTCATGGCAGGCTTATCAAATAAGCTAAAAATAGGAAAATGAGAACTGGAACCTTGAGACAACTAGGTGAGCTTCTCAAAAAGTCAAGGTACACAAGCTAGGGGTCACTAATAAGCTCTGTGAGAGCTTGAGAAATAGCTTATACAACTGGTGCACAGGACAGTTTTTCAAATAAGGACTCAAAACAATCTAAGAAATAAGCACTTAATAAGCTAATTAGAAGTAAACTTATATTTTTCTAATTAAGATGAGCAGCTAAAGTTTAATATCCCAAAATCTTATATCCTAACTCTTAATATTATGCCCTATATAAAATTATCCATTTTATTCAAAAACGACTATATTGAAATTTTGACTTTTAAAAGAAATGAACTAAGTTGACTTTTATGAGTTTTGGATTAATCCAACTAACTAATTATGATATATTAAGCTAAGATAAGATTATATTAAGCTATGTTAACAAGTTTTAAGCTACTTAGCTGAGATTTGTACTTAAAATCCTAACATGAACTAATAAGGGTGAGATTAAGATGATTTTGACTTTTTATCAACTGAGGACTGAATTTTATACTATCTTCAAGTTCTTAGATACTAGTATGATAGTTAACAACAACAAACAACAACATAAACAGCCTCTAATACCAACAACACAGTGAATCCAAACAGGCCTTTATAGGACTGTTTTAAAGCATTAAGCACAAAAATAAGTTTTTAAACCAATAAATCTACTTATTAACTTGTAATAACTATATTCAAACATGATTAGGCCAAAATTAAAAGGATTTAAACACATATACTAGAAAATGCAAATTTCAAAGAAATGGCTTACAAATTTGAATTCAAGCATAAAAGGGAACCAATGATGAGATCACACCCTATAGCTTCCCAAGAAGCTCTATACCAATAAGCAATCCAAAATCAACCTGCTTCAGTCTTGATCTTCATTACCATTGCTTTTTTATTTTTAACTAATTTTTTTTTTTTTTTTTTGGTATTTTTCTCTTTTTGCTACTAGACTGATTTTAAACGTTTCTAAAAGCTTTAATAAGCTTTCTAGGAGCTTATGTGGGCTTATTGAGTCCAAAACATCAACTATTAACAACATTCAAAACATATTGAAAATTTTGAACTTGAAATTTGCAAATACTGAAATTGAAACTGAAAGCTTGAAATTGATTATTGAAAAGGATTCACAATACACTAAGATTGATTAAAACAGTACTTGAAAGCTAAGAAATACACTGGAATTGAAAAATTAACTAAAACGACATATCCTAAACTAAATTACTCTACTTACTTTCCCACACTGCTTCTTTCCTCTTCTTTATAGATCTTTTGAACTCTGTGGGTCCCACTTGATCTTTCCCATCAATAAACTCAGCCTTTGGATGAGTCAAATTCATCTTGGCCATCAAATAGTATTTTGACGCCAAAAGTCCTAAAGCAAGTTTTTAAGCATTTAATGCTTCTTGGTGTTTGTGGAGGTGGAGGGGGGTTGGTATACAGCTGGGGGGATCAGATAGCAAGGTGGAAAGTGGTGGTGAGGTGCTTAAACCACCTGGTTTCTGGTTTGCAGTGGAGAGTGAGAGGGATGAACAGTGGGAGGCGGTTTTATTTCTTTTAAACTTTGGGCCGGGTTGTATATTGGACTGGGTTGGATTTGGGTTTGGGTTTAATATAAAGGATCCGTTTGGTTATTGTAGCTAGTAAACACAAGGACCATTCATGTAACTTCTGAAAATTAAGGGACTGAAATTGTAACGTTTCCAAAGTTATCACAAGGGTTAAATTTTCCAAGTTTCATTTACCAAAGGACCAATAATGTTAATTTTAATATGTCCAAGGGTACTTTTTGCCATTTTTGAAACTTGAGGGACCAAACATGTAATTTCTCCAAAGTTCACCATAAGGACCAATTTTGTCATTTATGAATAGTACAAGGTTAATATTTGATAATTTTCATTTTTTTAAATTAACCAAGGACCATTATTGACATTATTCAAACTTGAGGGACCTTTTTTGCCATTTGCCCAAAGATTCATTCAAGGACTATTTTTGACAACTTAGAATATTTCAGGGACCTTGAATGATATTTTTACAAGTTTTAGAATTACCAGGGACTAGTTTTGACAACTTTTGAAACTTGGGGAACTAAAACTGCCAATTATGCAAACTTGATACGTTTTTCATCTGATTTTGGTATTTTTGCATTTAAAACACATAAAACACTTGTTTGTGATATTTTCATCATTTTGATGTATTTCTGAGTGTTTTCAGATGTTTTGGCATTCTAAATGGTACAAAAATGATAAGTATTTTGACACTCATCAATCCCCCACACTAAGATATTGCTAGTCCCTAGCAATGTTTTGAGAAAAATTAATGGATTTTATCTCTTTACCAAAAGCCATTACTTCTGGAGTAGCCAATTATTTCAGTTCAAGTAAGAACTTTGGTACAATGATAACCAAATGATTTTGAGCAAATCACCAGCTGTAAACGGATTTGATTTGTCTTTACGAAGCCGTTTTGCTTCTGGACTATCCAACTCTTAGATAAATTATCAATATTATCTTTGGTGAGTCGATTACCAATTATGGTTTTCCAACTACCTTTACCACAAGCCATAAACTTGCGGGCTAGCCAACTTTTCACTAATTAAAGATATGGTGAGCTGAACACCATACAATTTTGGGCAAATTGCAAGCCATCAACGGATTTGAGATATCTTTACCAAGAGCCGTTTGCTCCTGGATTAGCCAGTCCTTATGTGGGTTAGACATGGTGGACTGATTACCATTTGTTGTGTTTAGTACATAGTACTTCCACTAAAAAAAAATTAAAATTTGGCCATTTTGGGGGAAAAAGGGACTAAAAGGGTACATTTATGATCAAATTTAATTTCCACACTTAGAAATGAATATTGTCCTCAATATTCAAAGTCCAGGCTATTATGCCGAATCCTTGAACGTAAAAAGATAACATTACTAGCCAAGTGTAGAAACACAACAATTATTCTCTTTTTTAATATTTACAATTTTCATTCAGTTTTAAGATCTATATACAACATGTGGAGTATCTCCCCCACACTAGGGTGGTACACACGGGTGAAAACCCATGTTTAACTATCGTTTTTGATTAATGAAGTCGCTAGCTTGACTCGACCCCGAATTAATTTGTTCATGGGGAAGCAAAGTGGAAGAGACAATCTCCATCGGACTTTCATTCAAGATGTTTGTATAAACATTGAAGTACGTGAAAGTTCCACACCGATGAGATATACATAGAACCGGCTCACAAATGATAAATGAAAATGCCGGGGTCAAAAATAATGTCTTCATTCCCGAAGGAGTGAAGAACAGGAGAAGCCACAGGATAGGTGAAGAAGAGAAAGAAAGTCATGATAAACATCATGACTAACTCATCATCATCAGAAGGAGAATTCATGATTTCTGGATCATGAATCTCATCATTTAAGCTCATTTGATCAAGACATATTCTGGGCGGGAGGGATGGGATTTTGATATCAAGCAAGTTCTCATGGTTGAGAACATTTCCCTCCGGAACACAAAGATCATTTTTGTCTAGATCAAAGTGGAAGTTATCATACTCAGGTGGAGATATGATATGAGTGAGTTCAAAGGAGAACTCCTCGTAAAGAGAATCATTCACGTAATGTAAGTCTGTGAACTCTTGTTCCACTATAGACTCATCACTATCCTCAATCTGAGTATCAAAGAGTGGATTCTCATAAATTAAAGTGAATTCAGAGTCGAATTCAAATAGAGGATTAGTGAGAGTTTTTTTGAACGCTTCAGGAACAAAGTGATTAACATTCTCTATTGGACTGTTAGGGTGAGAAGTGAGTGAACGATCATTACAAAAGAGACTTTCAGTCTCTCCCAGATCGGCTTTGAAATCAAAGAGACTATCATCACTTTCCGATGAAAGTGGATTGATGTGAGTGAGTTCATCGGTGAACTCCTCAAGAAGATGATCAGCATCAGACTGTGGAAGTGATGCCTCAACATACTCAATGTCCCCATAAGATTTAAAATCATCGCTAAAATCGGAGAAAGTTTCAAAATGATCTTTTGAACACTCAAGAGGAGAAAGAGAATCACACATATGCTCAGAAGTTCCTTGTGACTCTCTCGGGAGTGGGACAAGGTTCTCAACACTAGACTTTATGAATTCGTCCGATTCCTTTTCAGGAACAGTGTCAAGATGCTCGTCCCCCATGTTCAGAGAGTGAGTGGGAGCTTCGGGTGTGATAGCAGTTGTTTGAGAATGAACCTCAACTGCTGGGATATCAACTGATGAACTTGATGAATCTTTATAAAATTGTAGGATACCAAGTGCATCCTCATCATCACTGTCATCGGAATAAACGAAATTGAGAGCTAGCTCTCGCTTTTCTTTTGCAATTAATTCTCTAATAGATTTTTCAAAGGCAATTTGGGAATTTATTTTAGCAGCCTGCTCTTCAACTAGCAATTCTTCCATGGATTTCTCATGTGAATTTTTAATGACGGGACATTGTGGGAGTGGAGATTTGTCAAACCGGGTTGACATTGATAATCATCATGAGGACCCCACAATATACACAAGAAAACTGGAGCATTTTGAAATGATGTTTTACTCAACTCCTCAGTTCTTTTCACTGACTCCAGAAGCTCTAGATAAGTGTCTTGTTGGGTTTTCTGAGGAGTTTGATTCATTTGGCACTGTGGAGGTTGGTCGTGATATGGATAGTCGTAATTGTTACAAGGAAATGGATTCCCTGTTTGACAATCAAAGCTGAAATGGGGACCTCCACAGTTTCACACAGATAAAACTGTTGAGTCCGGACTGGTGAATTATATAGATATTGGTCATGACCAAAGTCTCCGAGCATCACCGGAAAAACTGCTCATAGACAAACGTGTTTCCGGATTGACACTCAAATCCTTGGTGAGGATCTCCACAAAATTCACAACAGCTTATGTTGATTATATGAAGATAAGTCAGGCTGTGGTGGGTAATTGGAAAAGTTTGAAGGGTCGTTAAATGAGTTCGGATTAGGATCATAATCAAATGAATTCCTCGAACCACAAAACAAACAACTCCCGTTATGAATATCATTACCACATGTACACACGCATACACCAGTGACATGGTGAACCAAAAAGAGGCTCACCACAACCGACACAAGGAATAAACGATTCCATTTGAGAGTTATGAGAAGGAATTGGTTCATTCAAAGAATCAACAAAACCAACATGGTGATCCGAATGACTATTAATTCTCAAAAAACATTTTGAAAAATCCGGAGGTAGGACAAGTGGTGTGCTCTGACAGCTAGCAATTTCCACCACTTCCGTTATGGTCTCCGGTTCAGGTTCTTGAGAAACGTGAAGATTAGGCAAGTCATTCTTGCTAGTCACCGGCCTAAATTCTACATGCTTGCTTTTAACCGTAAATTGTGAAAGTTTAGGATCAATTTTAGACGGCTTAGGAGCAATTGAGGGTTAGATCTTTGGATAACCGTAGGTTGGACGTATTTAGCACCTCCATTATCGAAGGAAGTACCGGTCCTTTGTCACCCCAGTTTCTCGTTCCATTTCCCTACGCATAATTAATGGATCATCACGAACAACACGAATTCTTGATATTTGTGATAAAGTATGAAGTTTTTCAACTTCGCTCCGAATTCGTCGTAGTCGAGAGATTCCATGAGAATAGAAGAAGTTAGAATCAAATGGATAGAAGGTAAAAGGATAAAGAATCAAAAAGGGTAAGAGGATAAAGAGGAATATTTTTGGCATTTTGAAAAACATTTTGATAAAAACAAAGAATGAAAATATTTTTGGTGTTGTTAACACTTTAGGAAAAGTGTTAATGAACTTTTTGATTTTTAATAACTTTACAAAAAAAACTGAATACAAAAGGTGGTATATGTGAAAGTATGGATCTGAGAATGCTTAAAACACGCTAAAGCCTCCCCGGCAGCGGCGCCAAAATTTGGTTGCGTCCAAACAGTCAAGTTTAATCACACAAGTTAACCACTTGTGAATGGTCAACCGTAATAAACTTAAAACAGCTCAGAAACAAATGCAATTAAGATCAGAGGAATATAGTGGATTCCTGGGTCGTTAAGTCCCACGGAGGATTAATGGTGTTTAACACTTTCAGATGTTGAATAATCACTAAGGATAGTGATCAGAAAGGATTTTGATGGATAATTACACCTAAAGAAAAAGTTTTGTAAATTACAGGGGCTTAAATGCAAATTAAAGAAAATTAAAAAGCTAAAATATATTAAATAAACGCTATCACTATTTTTACAATGATGTTTTTCTTGATTTATAAAACAAAATAACTTAAATAAACTATTTTAATTAAAACGTAAACTTAAATTATCTAAAAACGTGACCTAGAATGAAAACGTGCGTTATGTATAAAAATTACACGAGTGCGCAAGGAAAAACGCAAAATTTTTGAAATCAAAGTCCTACAAGTGTAAAAACAATTTTCTTACTTACTATATGACAAAAGAAATTTTTAGAAAAAAGATTTATATTTTTTAAACTTTTACATTTTTTATTATGAATTAAATACTATTTTAAACTAATTAAATGATTAAAAATACTAAAACAATTCAGAAAAATCTGAAACTTTTTTGTAAAATACTTTATACTAATACAAAGCTAAGAAAAATATAAAAAGTGTGGCAACTTATTTTAATAGGCTAGAAATAAGCTAATTTATGCGTATAAGCTAAAATGGACAAGAAGGGTTATGTATTAAACTTTGCAAAGTATAACCAGTCAAAGTCCCAAGCATTGGTTGGTATGGTGTGTGTGTGGTGAGCTGGGTGGCCGGGTTCAATCCCAGCAATGACTTTTTGCAAACTATTTATTTTTTTGATTTTTCTCTTTGGAACTTATTAAGCTAAGTAAGATAAGCAATTTTTATAACTACAACTTTTTCTAAAAACCACTAATAAGCTCAATTTTGAGCTTATTATCTCAACAGTTGATGATTAAGAGCTTATTTTGGATAGATTAAGCTCAAACAAGCTTCTCAATTGGAAACAAAAGTGAAATAAGCTACAACAAGATAAAAGCTACTTATATTAAGCTAGAAAATACAAATAAGCACACTGATAAGCTGTTAATAAGCAAATAAGCACTTTGACTAAATCCACTATCCAAACAGGCCTGCAGCCATATCTCAAAGCAGTTTTAGCTTATCAAATAAGCTCAAAAGCTAAAAACAAGGACTGAGGGATCAAGTTAAGCTAGTGGGATTTCCAAAAAGCCAAAGCTCACACTCTATGGTCCACTGGAGAGCTTATAAAGAGCTTGTGAAAAGGGCTTGAAAACACTGAATGCTCAGTGGACTATATGAAATGGACAAGATAAAAACTAATGGCAGTGCTTATCAAATAAGCTAAAAATAGGAAAATGAGAACTGGAACCTTGAGACAGCTAGATGAGCTTCTCAAAAAGTCAAGGTACACAAGCTAGGTCACTAATAAGCTCTGTAAGAGCTTGAGAAATAGCTTATACAACTGGTGCACAGGACAGTTTTTCAAATAAGGACTCAAAACAATCTAAGAAATAAGCACTTAATAAGCTAATTAGAAGTAAACTTATATTTTTCTAATTAAGATGAGCAGCTAAAGTTTAATATCCCAAAAGCTTATATCCTAACTCTTAATATTATGCCCTATATAAAATTATCCATTTTATTCAAAAACGACTATATTGAAATTTTGACTTTTAAAAGAAATGAACTAAGTTGACTTTTATGAGTTTTGGATTAATCCAACTAACTAATTATGATATATTAAGCTAAGATAAGATTATATTAAGCTATGTTAACAAGTTTTAAGCTACTTAGCTGAGATTTGTACTTAAAAATCCTAACAGTGAACTAATAAGGGTGAGATTAAGATGATTTTGACTTTTTATCAACTGAGGACTGAATTTTATACTATCTTCAAGTTCTTAGATACTAGTATGATAGTTAACAACAACAAACAACAACATAAACAGCCTCTAATACCAACAACACAAAGGAATCCAAACAGGCCTTTATAGGACTGTTTTAAAGCATTAAGCACAAAAATAAGTTTTTAAACCAATAAATCTACTTATTAACTTGTAATAACTATATTCAAACATGATTAGGCCAAAATTAAAAGGATTTAAACACATATACTAGAAAATGCAAATTTCAAAGAAATGGCTTACAAATTTGAATTCAAGCATAAACAGGGAACCAATGACTGAGATCACACCCTATAGCTTCCCAAGAAGCTCTATACCAATAAGCAATCCAAAATCAGCACTGCTTCAGTCTTGATCTTCATTACCATTGCTTTTTTATTTTTAACTAATTTTTTTTTTTGTATTTTTGGTATTTTTCTCTTTTTGCTACTAGACTGATTTTAAACGTTTCTAAAAGCTTTAATAAGCTTTCTAGGAGCTTATGTGGGCTTATTGAGTCCAAAACATCAACTATTAACAACATTCAAAACATATTGAAAATTTTGAACTTGAAATTTGCAAATACTGAAATTGAAACTGAAAGCTTGAAATTGATTATTGAAAAGGATTCACAATACACTAAGATTGATTAAAACAGTACTTGAAAGCTAAGAAATACACTGGAATTGAAAAATTAACTAAAACGACATATCCTAAACTAAATTACTCTACTTACTTTCCCACACTGCTTCTTTCCTCTTCTTTATAGATCTTTTGAACTCTGTAGGTCCCACTTGATCTTTCCCATCAATAAACTCAGCCTTTGGATGAGTCAAATTCATCTTGGCCATCAAATAGTATTTTGGCGCCAAAAGTCCTAAAGCAGGTTTTTAAGCATTTAATGCTTCTTGGTGTTTGTGGAGGTGGAGGGGGGTTGGTATACAGCTGGGGGGATAAGATAGCAAGGTGGAAAGTGGTGGTGAGGTGGTTAAACCACCTGGTTTCTGGTTTGCAGTGGAGAGTGAGAGGGATGAACAGTGGGAGGCGGTTTTATTTCTTTTAAACTTTGGGCCGGGTTGTATATTGGACTGGGTTGGATTTGGGTTTGGGTTTAATATAAAGGATCCGTTTGGTTATTGTAGCTAGTAAACACAAGGACCATTCATGTAACTTCTGAAAATTAAGGGACTGAAATTGTAACATTTCCAAAGTTATCACAAGGGTTAAATTTGCCAAGTTTCATTTACCAAAGGACCAATAATGTTAATTTTAATATGTCCAAGGGTACTTTTTGCCATTTTTGAAACTTGGGGGACCAAACATGTAATTTCTCCAAAGTTCACCATAAGGACCAATTTTGTCATTTATGAATAGTACAAGGTTAATATTTGATAATTTTCATTTTTTAAATTAACCAAGGACCATTATTGACATTATTCAAACTTGAGGGACCTTTTCTGCCATTTGCCCAAAGATTCATTCAAGGACTATTTTTGACAACTTAGAATATTTCAGGGACCTTGAATGATATTTTTACAAGTTTTAGAATTACCAAGGACTAGTTTTGACAACTTTTGAAACTTGGGGAACTAAAACTGCCAATTATGCAAACTTGATACGTTTTTCATCTGATTTTGGTATTTTTGCATTTAAAACACATAAAACACTTGTTTGTGATATTTTCATCATTTTGATGTATTTCTGAGTGTTTTCAGATGTTTTTGGCATTCTAAATGGTACAAAAATGATGAGTATTTAGACACTCATCAGTCAATCCAAAGCCGCATGCTCACAGCATCCACACTTAATTGAAGAAATCATGACTTGTGCATATCTACAGAACCTGGCTCTGATATTTTTATACCATGTTTCTGCTACGCTGCTGCAAATATCATGAGTCAGTAAAAGCTTCCGCTACTCTGATGAAAATATGTCATGATCCAGAAAGTGTGAGCATGTCAACCGAAAGTCACAACATCACATGATGGCAACACAATAAAGGGTTATCCAGATTTATCGTATGATGATCTCAACGAAGCTCAAGATCATCAAAGATATGGATCGGTTAAAGGCCTCCACTAAAAGTACAAATCAATGCGGACTTTAAAGAATCACTACTAAAGCACAAAGATTGCGGAACTTGAAGAATAGAAGTCTACGAGCTCAAAACTAAAGACAAAGATAGAATGCTAGGATGCAAAATGTATTTCATGGGGTGACCTCCCTTAGGGGGAGATTATTAGGAATTGGAAATTCCATGTTAAAGTGTCGGTCACCCCAATTATGGTCTAGCATATGTTAGCTCGTAGACGTGTCGTTATTTATGTTATTTAGTTAGTTATTTAGTTATTAGTTTAGTTTAGTGTAACACCGTGGAGGAAGAACGGGTCTTTACTGTAAGTTTGTGTATATTGAATGAATAATAATGTTTGTTACATCAAGATTATATATGGTACATAACGGGCCTAATATACAATGGGCCAAATAACAATAATAATAATACTAATAGTCTAACACTCCCCCTCAGTTTGAGCGGGAGGAGACCGAACACTCAAGCTGTCACGAAACTCAGTAAACAAGGCAGATGGTAACCCCTTGGTAAAATATCAGATATATCAAACCGGAAGGAACATGCAGAACTCGAACTTGACCAATAGCAACCAAATCACGAACAAAATGAATATCAATCTCAATATGCTTGGTGCGCCGATGTCGAACAGGGGTTAGAAGACAAGTACATTGCACTCACATTATCACAATAAACAATAGTAGCATATGACAATGGTGTATGAAGTTCACATAGTAAATTCAAGCCAACATGTCTCGAAGCAAGCATTGGCAACACCCCAATACTCACCTTAGCACTGGAACTAGAAATCGCATCGACGCTTAGAGGACCATAAAAGTAAGTTGTTGCCAAGAAAAAACAATAACCCGATGTAGACCGGCGAAAGTGGTAGGACAACCAACCCAATCAGCATCCGAATAAGCAACCAAGGACTCAGTAGTAGAAGAAAATAACTGTAAATCATAAGCCAAAGTACCCTAAACATACCGTAATATCCGCTTGAGAGCAGTGAAATGAGGCTCTCTAGGATCATGCATATATAAACAAACCTGCTGCACAGCATAAGTAATATCGGGTCTAGTGAAAGTGAGACATGAAGAGAACCGCAAGACTCGATATAACGTAGGATCAAACCGATCACCATCATCACCCAACTTAGACTCAGCGTCAACCGGAGTCCGAGAAGGGTTACAACCAACCATATGTGCACGCTCCAGAATCTCCATAGCATACTTACGTTGTGACAAAAACATCCCGTAAGAGTCACGCGAATCGACACACCCAAAATATAATTAAGAGCACCCAAATCTGTCATAGAGAACTCCTTATGCAAAGAAGCAATAATCCGCTGTAATAAACTATCAGAGGAAGCAGTAAGCACAATATCATCCACATATAGTAGCAGAAAAGAAGTGTCATCACCCTGTCGGTAAATAAATAAAGAAGAATCACACCAACTCGAAGTAAACCCAACACTAAGAATATAAGTAGCAAACCGCTGAAACCATGCCCGAGGCGCCAGCTTAAGACCATAAAGAGAACGCCAGAATAAACAAAATAATCGGATGCTCAAGATCCGAAAACCGGCCGATGCATATAAACAGTTTCAGCCAAATCACCATGCAAAAACGCATTCTTGACATCAAGCCGATGAACAGGCCAATGTCGAGAAATAGCTAAACTAAGAACAATCGAATGGTGCCCGACTTAATAACAGACTAAAAGTCTCATCAACATCTACTCTCCACACTGTGCTACCATTGGCTACAAGACGTGCCTTGTACCGACTAAGAGTGCCATCAGCCAAATACTTATGGCGAAATAACCACATACACCTAACAACATTGACACCCGCAAGACGAGGTACACAAGTCCAAGTTTTATTCTTAATAAGTGCATTATATTCATCAAACATAGCATTTCGCCAATTTGGATCATCAAGAGCATCCTTATACGACCTAGGCGAAGGAGAAATAATGGACACATGACCAGCATACTTAGGATTAGGACGAGTAGTACCGACACTGAACGAAATGTGACCATGGGATGAATCGAAACCGGATTTGGATTACAGCTTAGAGTTGGTGGATCTTGGGAAACGGAAACGGGGGTGGGATGTTGGTTAGATAGGCTAGTGGCATGTGTGGGAAGTGGGTGGTAATATGAGGCAATGGGAAGGTGGACCGTGTATAGGAGAATTACGCTCATCAGTGTGGATAGTAGGAGCAGGCAGGTTAGATTTAGGTTGAGGTGAAGCAGTAGTAGATGTAGGTGACTGTTTGATTATATTGGAGATTAAATTTGAGGTGTCATCCAAAAAATCATACAAGGGACTGACATTGGGTATCATGGAACCAAACGGAAAAACTGTTTCATCAAACGTAACATGTCGGGAAATGATTATTTTATTGGTGTTGAGGTCCGCATAACGTAGCCCACGATGATTAGTAGCATAGCCCAAAAAAATGGAAGGTGTAGCAGGGGCTCCAAGTTTGTGGTCGATCAAGATGAGGGTAACAAAGACACCCAAAACACGTAAAAGATTATAAGTGGTGTAGTGCGTATAAGGGGGTGTATGGGACTTCATTGGCAATGGCACGTGATGGTAATATATTCAAGAGGTAAACGGCCATGTTGAGGGCTTCAACCCAATAGTTAGGAGGGAGATGAGCTTGAAAAAGTCCAATTAGATTATTAATGGTGCGAATCATCCTTTCGGATTTTCCATTTTGTTGGGAAGTGCGTGGACAAGAAAATCTAAATTCAATCCCCGTGTCGGCAAACAATTTATGAAAAGAGTAGTTATCAAATTCACCACCACGATCACACTTAAATGACTTAATTTCACACTGAAATTGAGTTTTAACAAAATTACGAAGAACAAAAATTTGGAAAAACATCGATTTATTAACTAAAGGATAAACCCAAACAAACTGTGAATAATGATCTAAAAATAAGACATAGTACCGAAAACGAACAGACTCGAATTGGGGAAGTCCACAAATCCGAGTGAATAATGTCAAAAGAAGATCGAACGAAAGTAGAAGAACTAACAAACGGAAGTTTCACGTGTTTGCCAAGCTGACACGCATGACAAAGCATGGGAGACTTCTCCTTATTACACAAAATAGAGTTTTTGGAAATAACACGATGTAACACTTCACTTCCTGGATGTCCAAGTCATTGATGCCACGTATACTGACTAGTGAGATAGGCTTGAGGAATAGGAGAGGGCTGCGTGATAGGGTATAGATCTCCAGTGCTATCACACCGGAGCAACACCCGGCGAGTATGAAAGTCTTTAACAGAAAAACCAAATGGATCAAATTCAATAGTACAATAATTATCACAAACAAATTGACGAACGAAAATCAAATTTTTGACGATATTAGGAGTAATTAAAACATTATTTAAATGAAGTGGTCGAAATGGCGTAGGCAAAATACTATGGCCAGAGTTGGTAACAGGAATAGAATGCCCATCACCAACTGCAAAGAACAGGATGAATAAATACACGAATTAAAAAAATCACTAATATTATTGACATTATCGTTTAAGATGTGAGGACGCACTCTGTCCATATTCCAATTACGGAAATAGTATCCAGTAGAGTCCCGGCAAGAAAGCATGTGGCGAAATAGTTTCTTGACTGCGGGACTGGTTGACCGCTTTGACCAATTGGACCCCCGACCTCCTTGATGAACCTCGTGCACCTAACTGAACCGGGTAATCGAAAGACCCCCATTGTTGGCCTTGCGTAGCAATATGAGTCCCTTGAACTCCATGGTGCACCACATGTGCATTCAACCCCCGACCCCGGTGACCCGCATACCAAACGGACCCTTGTGGAACTGTGGACTAGTTGTGGAGCCGGTGCATAAGCCGAGGTCCAAAAGAACCTGGTGCATAACCTGAGACTTGTGTTGGATTAACAAAACTCGGTGGGCCTGACATAGAAGCATAATGTGGACTCGAATAAAAAACCATAGGAGTAGTAATATTGTGAGACTGTGTCACCGAAGGAGTAATATTATGTTGCACATGAGGGGTATTATTCACAGTGGGAGTCAAATCATTATATCCAAGGTTGACCAAGAGGCCTTGCAAGATTTCGAGTGCATTATTTGTTAAATTGGTGGCAGTCATGATGGGAAACTGATAACAAATATGTCAATCGGTGTTAATATGATAACAATCAAACTATGATAACAAATAAAGGAATCTTAACACTAATAGGGAATTGAGAAACAAACTATGATAACAAAGTGAATGGTCGAACAGAATATTTAGTATTAACCAATCAAGTCTTAGTAAACTGTTGGTCAACAATGAATGCAATAGCAAATTGGAGAATATTTATGATAACAATGAATCGACAATAGCAACCGTTGGTCGATTAACCTTGAACGACAAACGTAAAAAAAAACACAGAACTTGGTCGACAACTCTTGGTCGACAAACAAACGGAACCGTCGAAAACTTTTGATCGACAAAATGAAAAACGAAAAAATAAATTTAAGGTTTAGTGGATCGAAGGTTAGGCTCTGAAACCATGTAAGTTTGTGTATATTGAATGAATAATAATGCTTGGTACATCAAGATTATATAGGGTACATAACGGGCCTAATATACAATGGGCCAAATAACAATAATAATAATACTAATAGTCTAACATTTACTCACTGTATGCCTGATCCACAGCCCGTCAGGAGGGCGTATTATGTAAAACTATAAATACCCTCTACCTCCCAAGGTAGAGGGTTGGACCTTTCATTCTAATCTAACATTTTCTCTTTTGTTTACTTTCTCTCTCTAAAAATGATCTCATCTTTCACTTTCTCTCTCTAAACTCATATTGTACGCCCCATATTTGTGATTGTTTATGTGTTTGTGAAATCCAATATGTTCTGAGAATAAAAGAGAGTCGAGAAAGTGATGAAAGTTTTTTTGGTTTTGAACAATGAAATTTCAAGTTAGTGATCGAGTATACGTGAGGCATGTTTTTCAAGCATTAACTTTGAGTCCAGTTCTTTTTACAATATATGTTCCACGTTTATGTTAAAGTTTCACAAAAGGCTTAAACATATATGGTTATGAAAAGTTGTATAGCTATGAAAAAGGCCATGACAATGTAATAATCTGAAGATATCTTAGGTAATTAATCATATGTTCAAATTTGGTTTTGTAACGAAAACCATTTACCCAATCAAAGTTTAGTGGTGAATCTTCAACTGCTATATCAAACAGACAAAAAATATAGAGACTATTTCGCTGATGAGCTTTTTCATTTTTTTGTTTTTTAATCGTTGGCCTTTGTTGGTAGTTCCAAATATATTCGTTTATATTATGGTATGCATCCGATTCATCTGATGCGCTCGTAAGTGAAGTGTATCACTTGTGTTTGGGATTAAAGATTAAGCGAATTATATTATATTTATTATTTATTACATGGACAAAAGGATTACATCGTATAAGAAGCAAAAGCATGATGTATAAAGAAGGACTTATAATTATATTATTAAAGATAATCCGGATGATCCCAAGTTTGAGAATTGTTAGAGTCGTAACCGTCATCATAGATAGATGAACACGAACCGGGCCACTCATTTTCACTCCAGTTCGCACGTAGCATATTGTACTCTCTATCTTGACGTTTTTTTGCGTCTGCTTATGCGGCTTCTCTTCGGGTTGCTTCTTTCATTTCTCTTAACACTTCTTCATCTTGAAGCATCAATCTTTCTTTTTCGGTTTCTTCAATCTCCGCCTGCGCTTTGTCTGCTGCTTCTATTTCCATTTGTTCTTTAAGAGCCGCGTTATCTATCTCCACCAACAATTCGTCTTCATAATTCTGGTCGCTAGAGTCTTTATTTTTGGAGGAGGAGTCAGTAGCTTCTTTTTTGGACATTAGAAGAATTGTGAAATTGATGTTTGATCTATGTTTGTGGATGTATATTGGTGTAACATGGTGTTGGAGATATATGTAGTAAAAAAATTGTCTTGGAAAGATAGATATGGATAAGCATATGGCTATCTAATAGATGGAGCAGATAAAAGCTTTATGCTATTTATCGTTAACGTATTTTAGTGTTGACTTTATTTAATAGTTTTTCGTTCCAACATTTATTTTTTTAATACTGAGTTACCATGTGCACATCCGTATTCCTTTTTCAGTTACAAAAAAAAATAAAAATTGTCGAATTTTGTTTTCGTTCTCTTTAAATGGAACCGAGTATTTTTTTTCCGTATAACTGTTGTTGTGATGTCGTTTAGGCTCTTTTTTCCGTTTGTATGGCAGTCATTAAAGTTAATTTTCGACATAGGTCCATCTGATCTTGTAACTTTTTTTCCAATTTTTTTTTTTTTTTTTTTAATATTGGGTCACGATGTGTAGATATATTGAGATATAGGGCGATCATTGATGGCAGTCTTCCCGTTCGCATGTCCAATATTAAACTCAATTTTTTTTATAAGTCGCTAATGTTTGTTTGGGAAATCACACGTTGTTAATAAAATATGAATTTATGTGTTTACGGTTTTTTTTTCTCCTACGTTTTATTTTCGTCAGTACGTTGTCATGAATTTGGTTTCGGTTTGGAGGTGTGCGGATCATGTGATAGTGTTATAACCGTCATTGTATGTGTCCGCATTTGTTTTTTTTGTAATTACGTCATTTTTACGGGATTAAAAAATTCATGAAATATATAACATGATTTTAAGTTCCGTGCATTGTTTTTCGCCAACGTTTTTTGGAAATCAATATTTGGGGATATTTTTAATAAGTTGAAACGGGGGTCCCGATAATATTTTTTTTCTGAATAAGAGGTGCAATGCTAGTTTATGAGGGTATTGTATAGTCTTGTTGCCAATTTTTCTCATATATGACAACTTTCTCAGCCATTAGCAATCGTGAGCATACTTTCCCCATTACAACTTGCTATGGGGATCGCTCAATGCCTGCACTACTGAGGTTGTATATATCTCATATGCATCTGTGATAATGATTATTTCTGTCAAACACCTTTCTCTCTCTTATCAATAATACTTATCTCATCGTTGGTCCAACTGGTGCCAATATCTTCTCAACAAAGCTTGCTCCTACAATGGCTGATGGATTTCCCGTCTCTGAGAGGCTTGCTCGGATTGCCCACTCTGATAACGTGTCGAGGCAAAATTATGTGTTTGTCAAGAGGTATAGGCTTGCCAATTTATGGTATGAGAGGCGTGCTGGTAGACGCGCGTCAGAGGCAAGGGAGAGGATCAGGCAGGTGAGGGATTTTTTAGATGAAGCGAAGCGCCGTCCGGCAACTCCATCCACCGCACATCTGTTCGCTGTAATGAGGTTATCTATTGCGGTGGATCAACAGCGTGTTCATACTGCGAACCGCTAGGGCGTGGATGTTGCGCGTGCCACCGACTTGATGCTTGACTTTCTGGGAACCTTGCTTCATGTTGGGAATTGGAAATTTCATGTTAAAGTGTCGGTCACCCCAATTATAGTCTAGCATATGTTACCTCGTAGACTTGTAGTTATTTATGTTATTTAGTAGTTAATTAGTTAGTCAGTAGCGTAGAATAGTTTAGTGTAACACCGTAGAGGAAGGACGGGTCTTTACCCACTGTATACCTGATCCACAGGCCGTCAGGAGGTCGTTTACTTTGTAAGTATAAATACCCCTTCCATCCTTGGAAGGGGTGGAGCTTTTCATTTAATCTAACCTTGCATTTTGTGAACCAAGTCTCTAGCAAGAAACTCCCTCTCATCTCTTTATCTCTAACTATGGCAAACATGTATTTTCATCATCCAAGACCACCTGAATCATCAACACAATAATATACACGATCCTACAAATGGTACCAGAGCCAAGGTTTTTGTGTTTGATGATTTGTGTGGTTTTCGTATCATGTTTTTCAAATTGTTTTGTGTTACCATAATTTTAGGATCTGAAATTTTTAGTATCCATTGAGTTAACATTTTCTTGTATCAAATGGTAAAAAAAAATCACATGAAGGTTACAACACCTGTTTTGTGTCAAGTTCTTGTCCAAACTGTGTTTATTCATTCTTTAGTGACTGTCTTTGTACCAATATACGTGTATTAACAAATGGTCAAACCATCAGCTATTGTGGTCAAAACTTGGGTCAAAAAGTATCATTTTTTTTGCAATATTCTGGGTAACTTTGAAGGTGGTCGGAAAACTCATCGGAAAAATTCAAAAATCTACCTAGCGACTTGTTTCAGGTACTGGTGGCGACTTGTCTTTACAAGTCGTCTAGGTTCAATGTATCCTCACTGTAGCGAGTTGTATGACTGATATAGCGACTTGTCCAGATATTATGTACTCTAAGTGTGTTGACTATTGAGTCAACCGCAGCTAGCGACTTAGTCGTAGCGACTTGTCGTAGCGACTTAGTCGTAGCGACTTGTGTCAAAAAGGGAATTTGTGACAGAAATGATGAAGAAGATGAATAACCAACAAGACCATGACCAACAAAGACCAATACAAATAACCAAATACCACAGACACGACTTCAGTTTTAATTCATCCTCGGTCCAACAATTATATCGACATGATTCAGAAGGAATAAGATAAAGAATGTAATAGACGAGCCACTCTCTATCCAAACAACAATCAATCCAACATATATCCTATCTCATCCTCCATCTCCTACATCCATTCAAGAATCAATACTCAAGTCCAAACAACAATCAATTCGACAACAGAAAATTATACATTATCTCAGATTTGTGTCAATGTTTTCGTAAATCTTTATAAGATTTTTTTTTCGTTGAACATTTATCCTCACAGATTCTTTTGAATCAAAGATCCATTATTTATCCGAACATAAAAGAGAAGAAATCTAAAAAGAATGTTAGTTTCTTTCTTAGGTTCGTTCATGACCCAAAAGTAAAATCAATCAACAAATCCAAATGGATACAACCCTACCTGAGACCATATAATGATCTTGAAGCCGTCACACTTGTGGTCTTCAAAACTGGTACAAGTATGGATAAAAATGATTTGTTGTTTGATCGGTTTTGTATGGAAAGGATGATGATCTTGTGATTCGTTTTAATGATCAAAAGGGTGATGTAATACGTTTGATTGATTGGGGTTGACTGAGATTATGTTAATTGTTGGTATGATGCATTGGTGAAGAAGACAGAAAAGTAGTAGGCGGAATGTTTCTGATTAGGGTTTGATTAAGTGAGGGATTTTAGGGTTGGTAATAAGGTGAGTGTTTAACACTTTGCTTTTATATATCCGGATATGGGATAAGGGATTGTGATTGGATCGGGCCCCAGTTTTAAGTATTTTGTGTTGAGCTAAACTACATATTCTGTTTACTCATCTATGGGCTATTCGTCTATGGGCTGTGTTAAACTGCATATGGGAATTAGGCCCGTGAAAAATCTGGTTGTGCTGAGTATTTTCTACACGCAATATCATCAAAATATTTTTGTGTTTACAAAATTTTTTGGATACATTTCTTTTGATATAGTGCTTAAAAGTTGGTATTTTGGTATGATATAAATTTTCACGGAGGATACAAATTCACGGATTGAGCTTGATTTTTGTGTAAAGGATCATTAATGTAGGTGACCTCACTTGGGCTTTGGAGTTTGAATGGAAATATCACACTTTTCGTTTGGAGCTTGGATTCGGATGACGGTCAGTTGGGCTTCTCAATATGAGATCGGATTTAAAGAGATTTGTTGATGAGATTTGGTTTGATGTTGAGAGTCGTTATGTTATGAGATTTGAAAATTTGGTGTATACATTTTCACGGATAATATTTTGTCATGGCTTAAATTGATGGTTGAACAAAGTTGACTACGGAGTTGTTTGTTCGGTATCTCTTATTTGGTTTTAAAGTGAGGTTTTCCGAGCGAGTTTACTTATTTCGTCTTCTTTCTTACTACCCTTTCACGAAGATGACTTGTTTGGGCATTTATAGAGGGTGATAAAGACTTGGCTATTTAGTTACGTTTGTGATTCTTTCTCGCTTAACCCACAACGTAGCTATCACTTCGGTGTCTCACTCAGTTGAGAATGTCAAGAGGTTTTGTACATTGGGTACACCGTTTCTTTTTCACGAGGATTAGTACAAGCTTAAGTAACAAATCTGGGGAACTCTACTTCATGATCAAGTTTGGTATATCGGGTTTACTTCACCAAGTAGTCACAACAATAGCCGTTAGAATATGTGGAAGATGAGTTTACCAATGTGTTGAAGATGGAGAATGAACCATTGATGAACCGCTGCATGTTTCCGTAAAACAGATATTCACCAAAACCAATGCTAACATAACACATTCAACCTGACATTGTTTACGGTTTAGTCTTGATTTTGTAAAATCCCGCGAAAGAAACTATTTCTCGGTTTAAATCATAGACTTGTAAAATCCCGTGACAAAGGAAACATCCGGGTAATAGTAAAGTGCATTTCGGATCTATCTACGGTTTATTCTTGGTTTTGTAAACTCCCGCGAAAGAAACTATTTCTCGGTTTAAACCATAGAGTTGTAAAATTCCGTAATGATGGAACCATCTTGGAGAAGAGAAAGTGTAATTCTGGATCTTACTTGATGCTGGTGCTACTCGCGCTCGAAGAAGGGATAAAAGGGTGTATTTCATGAATTGGATGTGTGTTTAGATATTCGTCATGGTAGTTTGGTTATTACATGGTTTTACGGGGTTATGTTCTTTTAACCATGGTCGGGATGAAACCATTATCAAAGTTCATTTAAATGTCAAAGAAGGCTAGATTTGAGCTTTTAAACAGAAGATGTGACAACGGCGTTAATTCACTATTATTTATTTGAGGTTGAAGTGATATATCACGGGCGAGTGTACTTAGTATCTGAAGGTATCGGGGATGGTTGGATGAAGATTCTTCAAGATCCATGTTCAAGCTTATTATCAAAAATCGAAGACTTGGAAATCTAGTTATTGTTGGGTGACTTTTACCTTTTCTTTTACCACTTAGGGGAATTAGGCTCTTATCACCACAAAATAACTATCACTTTAAGGAGTTACGTTGTAGTGCTCAGTGTCACATTCAATTGTGGATTTTCAAGAGGTGATGTACGTCTATTACTTGATGGTTGGATGGATGAAGAGTATAGAGTACTTAGAGATTCAATGGAAGATGAAGTCTCGGCACCGCTCTTTGTTACATATGTGCAAGTTTAAGTCACGAGTTCGGGTTAGTTTACTTCAGGGTCAAATTCATCATATTGTGTTTTCTCCATCAACTGTCACTACAAAGACCCTACTGAATGATAATGGGATTGATTACAAGTTTGCCAAAAGAGATTGAAAAGAGAGAGATTATGACGTCTGAACACAACAGTTCAAGCCTCGTTCTCCAAAGAAAAGAAATGTGTACGTTTCAGTGCGCACTATCTTCAAAAGAAGAGAAATCTTCTTATGACGTTTGAACACAACAGTTCAAGCCTCGTTCCCAAAAGAAAAGAAAAGTGTACGCTTCAGTGCGCTTTATCTTCTGAAGAAGAGAAATCTTCTCTATTATGACCATTCTCATCAACATGCTTCATGCTTTTTCCATGCGCTTTCAAACATCAAGTGAACCGGACTACCGTTGATTGTTTTTCTTATTCCACTTGCTCAACTATAATGACGATGGCGACATCATGTGCTAATTTTGCGGGGGAGAAGTGTGAATAGACTACATTGTTGAAGATATTCACTTGCTTAATCAAGAAAGGCAACTACGTATGCAATTCTTGAGGGGAGAAGAAGTGTGAAACTACCGCATGGTTGATCGATATCTGAGAATAAATGGTCAAACGGCTCCTAACTCATGAAAGAACCAATCTTCTTCTTATCAGGTCATCTTTACATGAAGTTTTCTTTTAAGAGCCGTTGGTTGACATCTTCTCACGGACTGATGAGTTTATCGACAAAATGCTTCCTGTTAATGCTTCACGTACACATCAACATGATGATTCCGAACAATCTCTCTGTTCTTGTTTGATGTGAGTGGTAGTTTGGTGTTACCATTTAGTGTGTTCGTTGCGGGCTGATTGTTGATTTCCTTGATGAATATCTTTCTGTTCTTGTTTGATTGGGAGGGATTTTAGTTAAGGGGATTTGCTATTTCAAAGTTAACGGGAATGTATTTGGTGAGTTGAAGATGTTGACTTTCTATTCCCCAACTGGACAATCTTGAAGAAGTTCGAGTCTACAATCTGTTCTACAGTTTTTGCTACATGTTAGAAGACTAAAGACGAGTTGCATTTAACGATCTAAAGACTTCTTCTTATTCAAGGCATTTATCAAAAAGATTGTCGGTTTAGGGGAGAGCACTAATTGGGGGAGGGTGTAATGTTTGATTTAATCCCCAATTAGATTTGCTCACACTAGTCTTCAGCAAGTTGATTCTCACAATGACTTCAAGCGATCTTCTCAAAAGATTTCAAGTATTTGGGCTTATAATGATTGCTGATTCTGAAGTGTCAAAACTAGGAAGGGGGAAGGAGACACGTATATAAACTTGATGAACTTAATACTTCTAAGTAATTGAAGATATCCCGGGAAGACAAATGTTATTACCGCAGAGAAACTCAAGGTTTGACTCATGGTGAGTAAACTTGATGAACTTAATACTTCTAAGTGATTGAAGATATCCTGGGAAGACAAATGTCATTACCGCAGAGAAACTCAAGGTTTGACTCATGGTGTTTAGTGTTTATTCCAACTATGCAGGGGAAGAGATGTTAGAGAAAGTTTCTGAAGATATAAGAGGTACACAAGTGTGTGATGATCTCGATGTTATCGCAATCATCAGGGGAGAGAGAATTGTATACATGGGGCCTCAATTTGTCTCACTTGAGGGCTTAATCGTGATTCATAGATATAATCACTTATTCGGAGTTGACATCCGCAGAGATTGTCATCCCAGAGATAATCGTGATTCGCCTGCTTCTTCAATGTTATCGGTTGTTCTCTTTGGGGAATGTGTGTACTTCGGGTCCTTGAGCTTCATACACGATCATCAAGGAAGAAAGCCATTGTTTACCACAAACATTGGGAAGGTGTTTTCTCTTCGGGCATGATGTGTATTCGGGAGAGTTCTTGGATATTGGTGTACTTCGGGTTCTTTAGCTTCATACACTATCATTAGGGACGAAAGATGTGAACATTGGGAAGTGTTCTTCATTACCCTCATTATGTGTATTCGGGAGAGTTCTTGAGCATTATACAAAGACACTGACTGCATCAATTTAACTACTTGGGGGAATTGTTCTCTTGACACCTTTTGGAATGGATCGCTTCAGACTTTAGTGGAAAAGGAATTTGAGAAGAAATTTAAAAGAGTGGGATGATACGTTGTTGTTCTTCTAGATGATATAACCTCAAACGAAGAATCACGGTGATTATTCTTAAAAGGAACAGCGGGATTTATGATAATGGTGTGCTTCTCTGTGCACCTGGCTAAGGGAAGCTTGTAAGAAAGCTTTGAATCTGCTCAGCTAAAGGATTTTCGGTTTGGGGGGAAGCTGCCAAAGTCTCACTTTCAGTTGGTTCAATTTCTTTCTTCGATTCAAGAGCCCTGGAAGCTTTGGTGGTGAATGCTTAAGAGTTGATGACTTCTATCTTCTACAACGGGTCGCCGATATCCTTATCTTGGTACTCGTATCATAATCTTCTTAAACTATATCATCTAATCTATCTTTGTATATATTTTTCAGAAAAACCAAATACAAAAATAGAAAACCAACAAAAGAAAATAGAAAAATAGAACCTTCAAAAACCCATAAAAATCAGAAAATTTAAAAAAAATACCAAAAATATTGTTTTTCAATGACATGTCTTCTGGTATCGATAACATCTGCGGTCTTAGAAATGTCATTCAACAATGGCACGGGACCATAGATGAAGTTCGAGCAGGAGGTGTAAATATTCTTTTCTAAACATGTCAAATCTAATGGCTTGCAGTTATTTCAGACTGTAACCCGCGCTTAAACCATGGCTTGCTATTATTTCCAATAGCAACCCGTTCTTTAAGAAAGGAAAGTGCTGCGCTAAACCAATTTTCAAATATTTCGTGCACTTATCCTAAAACTATATGAGGAAAGTATGTCGAAGGACTACTGTTCCTACTCAAATATTTTTCCGTCTAAAATTCTTCAGAAAAATATTTGTTGTTTTAAAAAATGGTGGAAAACGAGTTGCTTGAAAATCAATCAATTTCAGATTTTTCATAAATTTGCAAAACTCAGTCAATGACTTCAGCGCGTTTAAACTTTTCAGAAAATGAGTCATTGATTGAGGGGGAGGATGTTTTTCAAATCTACATCATCTAACGGACTTTCTTAATCATCCTACGTGCTTATCTGAAAAAATATAATTGCCTATGTTGAAGGACTAGGTTTCTAGGATGTGATTGTTAGGATTAGATGGTTATAGATTGATAAACACATTATTCCCATGCCTATGTATGATTTGATTGATATGTAGGATTGACTTTTATTAGTCGATTGCTGTTTGGGTGATGTCGACCACCATATATTTGTATGTGTGTTCACTAACGTATGCAGGTATATTAGTATATAAGAATGTTCCCGATCCGGATCCCAAAAATGAAGATGATTGGATGCCGAAAGGAAAGGGTAACTATATCTTGGGTTGACAAATGAAGAAACGGAGCTTAATTGGACTTCTATAGAGAGTTGGCATGGAAAAGTGCAACGTAAGAGGTCTCACTGCATCAGCAGATGGTTTTCTTCATCAGCAGATGAAGAAACGGAGCTTAATTTGACCTCAGTTGGCATTTATATGCAACGAAAGAAGTCTCGCTGCATCTGCAAAAGGTTTTTCTTCCAAGCCCTACAGCAACAACATAAGCTTCTCAACCACCTAACGTATCTTTGTGCAGGATACCATTTTTAAACAATTTTGAAAAAAAAATTGATTAAATTGTTTTGAAAATGGAAAATATTGTTTTGAAAATTAATTGGACTTAATTTTGAAAATCACCGGACTTCTTTTTTTATCAAAACTTAAGTCACTCAATCATCGACTACGGTCATCGATTGAAGGGGAGAGTGATTTAAAATTAAATATTTTCAAACGATATTTCATCTATCAAGTCCGTTTGTACGAAATAAAGTGGTGATCTAAAGATTTAATGTTATGTCATGGTATGATTGTTCTTTTGAATCAAGGTCTTTCAAAATGAAATTTTTTCTGTTCTTGTTTGATTGTGAAATTGTTTTATTTTACTTAAAGATCTCTTAAAACTATCATGCCTGACACTAACAATCTTTAATGTCTTAAAATGGTCCTTATCTGTCATTTTTCAAAAATTGAATCTTGCCACGTCTTTCCCTGAAACTTTCTAAATGATTTAAATCAATCGGGATCCAAAATCTCAATTGGTTTGAAATTTTTGATCGGGGGAGAGATCATGATTTAAATCTCAAATCTGTTTTAATGGAATCGGTTTTTGTCCTTTATAGGCACTCGTGCCTCCATGTGCCAAACGATTTCTAATACACAATGCACATGTTGAGGAGGAGGATTTATACAAAAACAAGATGAGTATTTAAACCTGGCCATATTTACTCCCATGTTTTCTAAACCTTATTAAATCACTTGGGATCCAAAATCTCAAAGGGTTTGATATTTTTGATCGGGGGAGAATGTGTGATTTAATATGAAATCTGATAAAAGGTGATCGTTTGATTCAATTGTGCATGCAGCTCTCCCATATGTGCTAAACGCTTTCGAATCCCGAAGCACATATTGAGGGGGAGCATTTCTAAAGAAAATAAACTATCGAGGTACAAAAGCTTTTTAAAGTGATTTATAAAGTACCTTGATTGAGTTTTCAAATGGTTTTCTTGAATGGATTCTGTGATCGTGGATGTGCTTCAAATGAACTCTTTCCTCTATGTGATAAAATGATTTCACTTACCCTATGCACATATTGAGGGGGAGAATTTACCAAAGAAATTCAAATGGCTTTTTCCATAGAAATTGTGATCAAGAATTTATTTCAAAAGAACTCTTGCCTCCATGTGCTAAACAATTTATAAAATCATATGCACATGTTGAGGGGGAGCATTTCTAATGATCAAAATAATTAAGGTACAAAATGCTTTGATATTATATCACAAGTACCTTGATTGATTTTCAAATGATTTTTCAATTGGTTTCACGGAAGAATGAACTGTACCAAAAGACCGACCATTTTACTTTATGTATGGAGTTATAAGGATGGTGAGGTTAGGTACTAGTTCCCACGATCCGCCAGAGCCGGAGGGATCTACCCAGGGACAATCCACTAGATAGTGTAGAGTCCTTAGGTATGATGAAAAAACGAGAAAAGTGAGATATGGGAAGAGTGCGGACTGAGATACAGCTAGAACTGGAATAACCCCAACAAGGTTCTAGTTATGAAGTCTTGGTAAGCACTGAAGGGGTTGAAGAATGAAAAAGAAATGAATATGAAAAAGGGTGAAAAGAAATAGCCCTCCAATAATTCAACCTTAGGGCAGTAACCGGGTTCAATACATATGCTACTGGTGGTTACTAAGGTAACGCCGGTATTGAAGACAAGACGTCATGGACCCAGTGACGCACTGCACTACAACTTCCCAAGCTACTCAAGTTCCGCTTAAAAGAGCTTGTTTCATTCTCACGGGGAACCGACATAATCTATCGACTTTCTCTTAGAGATTGTTGATATTGAAGAAGGAGACCCTCTCCCTAGTCTCCGGCATAGGAACCAAATTTGCACGATTGAGTCTAGAGCCAAGAGATCATCCACAATATCTCATTAGGACGCTAAATTAATGAAGACTTGCTGTTTCACACAATGTGGAAAGTAAGAATATATATTAAGAGTCCTACGCATTATCCTTGTGGTATTGCCAGAACATCTGAGTAATATGTAAATATTCACAATGAAGATGGAAATCCTTCTAGAGCCAACATCAAACAAGCTCTTGGTGGGTGACATGTGAGATATTTTCTAAAGATTAAGCTTGTGACAACTAGATAGAAACGATGGGGCGATTCACTCGTGAATCAACCTTGGTCCAGGAAATGAATTGACGAATACTTTTGGAAAAACCGTTCGATGTGCAAATCTTCTTTTCTCTAGCACATCGAATGTGTATTCATATTTCAAATTCAAAAAGTATCTCTGATTGAAAAAAAACACTTTTGGAAAAACCGTTCGATGTGCAAATTTCTTCTCTTCTCTAGCACATTGAATGTGTACTCCTTTGAAATACAAAAAGTATTTTTGATTGAAAATTGATCTTTCTTATAAAACCTTCGTCGTATTGCAAAACTCTTTCTTCTAAGCAATACGCGATTGTTTTCAAATCAATTTTTCATCAATCAGTGAATCTCAATTCGCTGCTTCACTCACTCCGTGTTGTCTTCTTTGAGACATTCCGGTTTGAGAATGGCAAGAACATGCGAAACCCCATGTTAAGGAGATTCTTAGGAATCCTACCGATCACAGGCATTTGTACTGATCAACGGGGAACCGTGGGTCGTGTACCTCAATTCAACGAAAGTTATCAAAGACACTTTCGTGTGTTTTATTGCTAACTGTTGTTTGCAGGTACATCTGGACGGTTGCAGCTGATTAGAATTGAGAAGTCAATCCAAAGCAGCATGCTCACAGCATCTACACTTAATTGAAGAAATCATGACTGATGAATATCTACATAACCTGGCTCGATATTTTATACTATGCTTCGCTACGCTGCGCAAATATCATGAGCCGAAAAGCTCCGCTACTCTGATGGAAAAATGTCATGATCCAAAAGTGTGAGCATGTCGGTCCAAAAGTCACAACATCATATGAAGGCAACACAACTATGGATGATCCAGAGAGATTTACTGTGGCTGATGATCTCAAAGAAAGCTCGAAGATCATCAAGATGTGGATCAGTTCAAAGACCTCCATTGAAAGTACAAAATAATCGGAATTTGAAGTTGCACTACTAAAGCACAAAGATTTCAGATTTTGAAGAATTGAAGTCTACGAGCTCAGAACAAAAGACAAATATTGAATGCTAAAGACAAAGATTGAATGCTAGGATGCAAAATGTATTTCATGGGGTGACCTCCCTTAGGGGGAGATTGTTGGAATTGGAAATTCCATGTTAAAGTGTCGGTCACCCCAATTATAGTCTAGCATATGTTAGCTCGTAGACTTGTAGTTATTTATGTTATTTAGTAGTTAATTAGTTAGTCAGTAGCGTAGAATAGTTTAGTGTAACACCGTGGAGGAAGGACGGGTCTTTACCCACTGTATACCTGATCCACAGGCCGTCAGGAGGTCGTTTACTTTGTGAGTATAAATACCCCCTTCCATCCTTGGAAGAGGTGGAGCTTATCATTTAATCTAACCTTGCACTCTAGCAAGAAACTCCCTCTCATCTCTTTATCTCTAACTATGGCAAACATATATTTTCATCATCCAAGACCACCCGAATCATCAACAAAATAATATACATGATCCTACACTTCAGCCTTAGTCTGCTGTTAGGATGTTATAAGTATGTTAGCTTTTGCTATCGGCTGGGTATGATCGTCTTTTGGGTAGTCATGGGTCTGTTGTAGTATGTAATCATGTTTTGGGCTTTGGTTAACTAGTTGTATAAGCGTCTAGTTTAGTCATACGGTAGTAACACAACAGCTAATAGTTGTGTAAGCATGTTGGCATGTCCAAGATGCAAGTTCTGGTTAGTATAAGTAGAGGACTGTACATGTGTCTGTATATAGGGGTATTGTTAGACCAAGGCCTATGTTTTGATATGAAAGTTGTAAGGTTTTACTGACTTCGATCGTGCTATTTGTTTATGTGTTGTTATGTTTTCATTTGCGTATGTTTAGTTTGTGTGTAAATTCGGGGACTGTGGTTATTCGTGTTTTCGTTGCGGGATTGATAACGCCTAAAATGAACATGTTTTTAGTAGCGTTATTGTTGGTTTTGTGCATGATAATCGGCTATATTTACTCATAACTGTTGCAAAAGTGCAAAAGATGCGTATTGTGTATGTATTTGTAGCCAGGTATCACGAATGATGAAGAAACGAAGTTTTTATGCACATTTGGAAGATTCTCGAGGAAGGAAGTCGAGCAAGGAAGCTTTTGGATTCAATGATTGGGAAGTACAATGATTTCTAAGTATCTACAGCAAGGAAAGATCAAGTTTTGCCTTGGAAATCATCGTGAGAGCAAAGAATGAAGCGAATAAACAAGAAAGTCAACAAAAGTCAAATCAGCACAATCCACCGGTGGTCGTAACCCGTAACCGATCCGGCTGCAATGGTCAAACGGCAACCATTCGGTTGCCAGCAAGAACCGATCCGTTGCATGAGCTGCAGTTGCACAAAGTTGCATTTATTGTTGCCTTAACTCCCCATAATCATTGGAGGCCGATCATTTCTTGCTATTAACTTGTTGGGAACGTTTTGGCCAGGTTGAGCAAGTTTATTTGGCTATATAATGAACCTAGTCCTAGTTTACTAGGTGTGACACAACCAAAAGTGTATTAGTTTACATCAAAACTAATACCAACCATTTTATTCAACCCAAAAGTTTAGTTCTTCCTGTAAAACGTCCGAGCAAGGAGGGAACAATTCTCATCCATAGTTTTGGTAATTTGGAGTTGTACGGTGAATCTAGGTGATTGGAGGCGCGTGGTTGCTACAATCCACGAATTCTAATTCTTGTAATCGCAAAAGTTTAGGTATTCTATGAACTTTGTTATGGATTTCTATTCTCTTGACTTATTGGAATTACTTTGTTATGATTTGTGTTTAGTTATTATTATCATGGAGTAGTTTTGGTATATACTTGTGTGTTGGGATGTAGTTAATCATACTAGTGTTCTCATATGTGATGCATGTATATATGATCTTGATTAAATAAGTTTGTTGGAAAAATACTAGTCTTGGTTTGATTGTTGATAAAACATGTTTTAAGAAAAAGGACCGAAAGGATTTCTCTTGTGTTTTATTCCAAAAAGTTGAGTGACAAACTAGTATGGGGATATGGTGATTGACAACCACCATGTTTGTTTATTAAAACAAGACTAGAAATATTTTCATCACGAAAGGGTCGAAAGATTCGTAAGAACAAGTTTAATAAGAACATGTTGCAAACAAATGGATTTTCTAAAGGATAATCATTTGGATAAGGACCGAAAGGATTACCTATATGTTTTTGTACTTAGAATGATTTTTACAAACATATACCATGGTTGGAGATCATTTGCTTATGATTTGTGCATCACATCAAGAGTTTACACCAAACCTTCATGAATACTATTTGTGATTGACTATAGACTACACACAAGTATATATATTTCTTATTATTGAATTTCACTATAAACATCACTTTTAAATTTGAGGAAGCCTTGACAAAGCTTTCTTGTTGCAAACTTTTCAAGAAAACAATTTCAAACGAAAAATCCCTTGGGACGATCTCGACTTACCTAACTTTGCTATCACGGACGAGTATACTTGCTCGTATGTGTTAATAGAATTAGACGGTTAAATCGTGTTTATAAATTTTTAAAACTTGCACTACACGTAACACATCAAGTTTTTGGCGCAGCTTCCTGGGATTTTATTTCAATTTTGATTTTTTGTAAGATTGGTAGTATTGGAATTGAGTTTGGTGATAAGTAAAAAAAAAAAAAAAAAGCTAACCGATTTGGTTGCTCTGCAACCAAATCCGGTTAGAGCTTCGGCGTTATTTTTTATTTTTGATTTCATGGTTCTAGTTTATTTAGTGATTTGTGTTATAGTTCCTAGAGTAGTTCTTGTCATTTTAGATTTTATTTACAGATTATATCTTGTAGTTTAATGATTTCTTAGATTTTTAATATTTTCTTTATATTTGTTATTATTAGTTAATTGGTTCGAGATTAATTCAAGTTTTGATCTTAATGATTAGATAGTAATTTTTCAGTTTACATGGTTTAATTATCTTTATGGTAGTTTTTAATTGGTAGTTAATATAGTTTTTGGTTTAATATTTAATTATTAAGTAATTTATTATAGGGTATTGTAGAGTCTTAATTAATTCAGAGTTTTAGTACACTTAATGATTCTTAATTTCAATTAATATTCAGTTTTATTTATTAAAAAAAAATTGTGCCGATCTAACCGATCGCTTGCAACCCGCAACCGGATCCGGTTAGATTATTTGGTCTAGTTATTACCACCAACCGATCCGGTTGGTGAGCCAACCGATCCGGTTGGATCTCTCGGTAAAAAATTTCTAATTTTTAGATTTTGAGTTTTAACTTATGTTTTTAATTAGTTTTGTTAAGTATCTTTGCTTGCTTAGTATATGTTTCTATAGTTTGTTCTTGTTTTTACTAAATCTAACGCTTATGATTCGGATTTTGTTTTGTTTTGTTTTGTCTAGTTTAGCTAGTTAGTATGGATAGTTTGAGCGGAATTTCGGAATATCTTCGTACCTTGGATGAAATGTTCAAAGACACCGGAAGTTCATTGGAAAATATTGGAGGTATCTTAGAAGAAAGTAAGAAAGATTTGGGGATTGATACGGTTAATATGGAGGAAACGGGTGAAAACAAAGTTCAACTTCCCAATAAGGGAAGAGTTGTGGTATTCACACAAGCACCTTTAATGGTGTATGATTCGCCACTAATGAGGTTCGGTACGCCTTGTAGTGTAGAAGGAGTAAGTGCTTGGGACGCGCAACCTAATATGGCTTATGGAGAAAACTACATTTTGGAGAAGGTTCTTGACGAAATTGGTCATGTACGTTTGGATTATGAAGCATATGGAAGAAGGATGGTTAAAAATCTTAAGGTCAACATTCATGGTCACATTTTTGAAACAGATTTTGTTGTGTTAGAAGAAGGGAATGCGGATGAACCCAATGTATGTTTTGGTCGAGACTTTCTTGTAACGACCAAGTGTCAAGTTGATTTTGCAATGGGTGAAATGAGGATCAATATAACTAATTTGGAAGAAGGAAAAGGAGTGAAAGAGATGCTAGTGGAATTGTGTGCCAACATGGAAGAGAAAGATGTGGAAGTAGTTACGATGGGGAAGGCAAATAGGAGGAAAACTTCATCCAACAAACTAACCCCAACCACATCCACCAACAAAAATGATTACACACCATCATCACCTCCTACTACAAATACTTTCAAACCCCTAACCGACGAACAAAAAGAAGCAATTTTGGAAAACCTAGAACAAAAGTTTCTTGAGCTTAATGAAAAGAAACCGGTGATAGAGGTACTTCAAGATTACGTTCTCTACCCTAAGAAATTGGATGCGGTGATGCTAGCAAGGGCTAGGTTGGAAGATAAGAATCTATCGGAGGAGGATAGAGATATAATTTTGTTTAGAGGCATGCCACGGAAGGAGAAGGATCCGGGGAATTTTGTGTTGCCAATAAAAGTGAATGGGACTACACCAGTTTATGCCTTAGCCGATACGGGGTCAAGTGTTAATGTTATGCCCTATCCATTGTTTATGACTTTAGGCCTAAGTAATCCGCAACCAAATCATTCGAAGCTTACCATGGCGGATAATTCTCAAGCTAAAGCAATGGGAGAGGTGAAGAATGTGAGAGTTCAAATTGGCTATCAACCATATTTGGCCGATTTTCTTGTCCTAGACATTCCGGTGGACAAGAGTTTACCACTTCTATTAGGGAGACCATTCCTACGAACTTGTGGTGCAATTATAGACATGGGAAAAGGCACGATGACTATTGATGATGGGATTTCAAAGCAAACATACTATCCCAAACCTAGAGGACCAACTTTGGAATTTATGGAGGAGTTAGAATGGATGGAAGCGAATGATGATTTGACTTGTTTCGAAGTGGGACGTGATATCCAAGGAAACCCAATGTATGGACCATTAGCTCCACCGTATTTTGATATAGAGAATGAGATGGAACGTGCATTAGCGGTGGAAGCATTCTATAACCCATTCAAAAACATCCTAGTCTACAAGAAGTTGACCGATTTCTTAGGCTCTTTACCGGTGCAACTAAATAATTTGGAATGGAGACCCGAGGGGTTGGGCATTTACAAGAGACAAAATGGATATGGAGAATGGCATGTTAAGTTCGATATACTATGTCTGGACGGAAGAAGATTCATAAGGAAGTTCAAAACTTTTGAAACATACCGTGAGTTGACCGGGAAATTTCAAAGTGAGGACATCCTAAGACAAGAGTATTTCGAGGAATTCTAAGGAGAAGAAAAGGGACCATAATAAACAAGCAATTGTTTGCTTGAATTTCATGAACCATTTTTTTTTATTTTATGCATTTAGGATTCTTGTTTTTCATTTCAGTTTTACCTTTTTATTTTTATGATTGAGGTTATTTGGTTAATGCATTATGACTATGAGTTTTAGTTGAGATTTGGTTTAGTTCATAAGTATGATGATTTGAGTTTTAAGATTGGATGATTGTTGAAATTTCCAAATGGTGGATGAATGTTGTGTGCATCTTTAACAGGATTTTTGAGTAAAAAAATTGTTGCTTGGAAGGTAAATGCCTAAGTAACATGAAAAATGCAAAATTTGGCAAAATGCATACCGAAACGGTTGTGTCCATGACTGAACCGGTTGCATACAAGTATATATACCAAAAATTCACTTTTCCAGAAAAACACACACATACACACTAATTCTCCAGCTGGGTTTTGCAAAATTCGTCCAAGAAAAGCTAATTGAAGATTGTTTAACTTGTAGGAGAACATCATGTCACCCAAACAAGTAAGCATCTACATTCAATTAACTCAATTGAGGTTTAATTAGAGCATTTGATTCGAATTGCATATTAGGTCACTAATTTGGGGTTTTTTGTTATAATTCGAATTAAGTTGTTATATTTTTGGATTAAGTGGGTAATTGATATAGGAATGCATTGCAAAAAGAATTGTAGTGATTGATTCAACATGGAATGAATATTAGATGATTGAATTTTCGGATTTAATTAGGTTATGCCAGTGAATCAAGTTAAGTTGCAATTGGTGATTCCTAATGGTAGATGATGTGTTTTTGTGAGTAATAGATGCCACATTGTTGATTAGAACTAGTAATTGAAGAATATAGGTCTTATTAGTTGAGTTCTAAGATGATGAATGTGTGATGATTTGAGGTTTGGAAAGCAAATTTAGAGTAATTCAAGGATGTAGAAATCATTGAGGATGTTAGAATGCAGTCTAGGAGTGGATTGGACTTAGAAAATTCGAGTGGATAGTGGATTAGAAGGCAAAAGCCTTATGCAGATTGCATAACTGATCCGGTTGCACAACGCAACCGACCGGTTGGATTTGGCCAAAAGGAGTAACCGATTCGGCTGCTCTGCAACCGAATCCGGCCGTGTTCTGGTTGGATAATTTTGAAATTTTGAAGTGGACCTTAGAGGGTTCCATGAACCTTCCCGTTTGTTCTAACACTCTTATATTGTCTTATATTTGTGATTTCTGCAGAGAATTGTTGTAGGTAGCTCAAGCTCGAGACCAGTTCCAATTAACCCGATTGTTACAAAATTTTGCCAAAGGAACGAGAAGAAGAAAGTCAAGTATAGCTTGAAGACGGAAGCAAATGCCAACTTAAAGTTCAAAGATCTCACCGACGGGGAGAAACATGCTTTCCGAAAAGGTTATCGAAATTGCAAAATAGGACATGTTTGGTTCCGAGGGTGATTGATTGTGATTTGTTTGCGGAGTATGAGTGTGAAGAGGAGTTGAGAAGGATGATGCGGACATCTTATGTGTATCCGGCGGATGGGGATTCGTTCGATGATTTGTCATGGGAAAGAGCATTTAGCATCAATGAAGAGATCTATCGAGAGTGGTGTATGGAGTTCTTTTCAACCATGTATTTTGAAAGAAAGGTGAATGTTCGGAACTTGATGGAGGAAGTTTGTGTTTAGTTTAGGCTTTGTAGAAGGGATCATGCTTACACATTGCCGGCTTTTGGTGTGGCTCTTGGTCTGTATGAGCCACATGAGGTTAATCATCGGTTATTTGAAGCTCACTTTTTGAGGCTTCGCAGGTTCGAAAAAGACTTCCCTAGTGTACCCACCTATTGGAATCGAGTGGGAGATCCTTCTTGCACTAGGAGGAATGCCGCGACCATCAGAAATCCGTTAATGAGGATACTTCATAAATTGATAGTGACTGGGCCGTTTAATAGGTATGGAAGCAGGGACAAATGTTAGAAACCGGACTTATGGGTTATGATGTTGTTAGGTCACAAGGTTTACCACACAATCTTATAAGAAAGAGATAAGGCGATTGAACAAGCTAAACCACACACATACACAATGTAAAAGACGGTTTAGGCATAGGTATGTGAAAGAGAGAATAACTTGAACAACCAACCTTCAAATGAAGGTTTACATAAGGTATTTATAGGAGGAAAGCTAGGGCAACACTCCTAGTTTCCATCCTTTCCTTAATGGACTAAGGCCTAGGCTTATGGGCCTTCTACATAAGCCTAAGGCTAATTTCAAACATAAAGGCCATAGTAAAGCTAACTATTAGATATTAATTACAAACACTTGATTATGGTTTAGGAGTGATTCCAACAATCTCCCCCTCAAGTGTTGGTGATGAACGATGAAGGCGTTGATGTAATAGTAGCGTTGACGTCTTCTGACATTCTTCTTTCTTGTGAGAAGATTTGCCTTGATTTGAACAATCTCCCCAGTGTAGAGAAATTGTTTTTCTTTAAACGGTTCAATTTTGATGTCATCTTTAATCTTTGTTCTATGATCATTGTTCTTTGTGATGAAAGTGATAGTATGTTGTTGTTGTCGATCAAGTCTCGCCTCGTGTCTGCTTCACCGCTATAGTGTCTCCACGTCATTCTTCAACATGCTCACACGCTCTTTGACGTTTGAATTCAGTACTGATGAAGTTCTTTAAGTCTTTAACTTTGTAGATTCTTTGATTTGACGAAGAATCATTCTGACTGTTGTGTTGCTTTTGGATAGAACTTCCATTAGTGATGATGTTGGCGTGAGCATGAGAAGAATCTGCACGATCATCCCGCTCCAGAGCTTCCATAAGAAGAAAACATTTAAACGGTTAGTTATAAGCGGATTCTGGCACTTACAAGTTTGAACTTCGAGAGTGTTAACAGCATAGTGTGAAAACACAACTCTAATTCTTACAAAGGCCGTTCCTGAATCGGAGTCCCACAAGTGAGATAACACGATGTATCGAAATACACCTACGATTCAGATGAGTCGCTGAGGTACACCGAAGCATCACCTCACGACTGTAGACCGTTTGAGACCACTATGCGTAATCCACGGGAAGTTACCGAAGTGACCTGCTGTCAGGGCTGTTTGATTATGACCGCAGAGTTTCCATTCAATTACTAAGGATCACAATTGTGAACCTCTCATAAATGTTCTCGACAGATTGCTAAGATCTGTGAAGGACTCGATAATGTATCACTGAAATTCTTATTGTTGAATGTCAAGTGATGAAATGTCAAGTGTACCTAAGAGATCTTTTGATGAATCTCATGGCTCTAGACTCAATAGTGCGTTTTGGTTTTCTTGAGCGGAGACTAGGGAGAGGGTCTCCTTCTTCAATACCAGCGATCTCTAAGAGAAAGCCAATAGTTTACGTAGGGTTTCCTATGAGAATGAAACAAGCTTCTGTTAAGAGAAACTTGAGTGGATAAAAAGGTTTAGTGCATGCGTCACTGGGTCCATGACGACTTTTAATCTTCAATACCGGCGTCTCTAAGTGACAACCAGTAGCATATGAATTGAACCCGGTGTCTGCCCTAAGTTGAATAATCTGGAGGGCTATTTCTTTTCACCCTTTTCTTTGCATTTCTTTTTAATTCTTCAACTCCTTCTTTCTCCAATTCTCATTTTCTCCTTTTTATAATCATACCTAAGGACTTCTAAATACTAACTATTTGTGGTGTCCTTGGGTAGATCCCTCCGGCTCTGGCGGATCATAGGATGGTTATTCCTAACCTTAGTCACCTTATAACTCCATGACTAACCTATGTTGCCATAAAAACCATTGTTGTGAAAAATCTCTCAAAGTGTTTGTGAATGAAAAACATTTTAGTACCAGTGTTGAGATAAGATTTTGCATAAATACTCCCCCTCCACATGTGCTTAAGAGTTTTAACGGTTAAAATGCACAGTGAGGAAAGAGCGCGCACATTTTGAATTGATTCACTCAAGATAGACAATCCCCCTCGAGACACGGTTACGTGGCATAGTTAAAGAGTTGCATTGTCAGCTTTTAGGTGACAACTAGCTCTAATAACTACCTTGAAGGTGTAGACAATCCTCGAAAGGTAGTCAAACCCATCAGAGTTCATGTCTACCAAGAGTTTCTCGAATGGTACATTCTACTCGGACAAGTCCTTTGCGAGACACGTTTACATCACTAGCGAACTAGCTTGAAATTATTACCCGTCCCGGACAAGTCTTTTCGAGTTACTAACAGTTAAGATCTCGTCAATTCATGGGTTAAGTCTATAGCACAAAGATTCATTTGCATTGACACAACATATTTCTTATCACGTATTTTCTCCCCTTCAAAAATGGCATATAAAATGTTATTTTTGAAAAGTTGAGAATAAATATGAACATTTCGAGTGTTGCGGGAAGAATGACCACTGTGAACAATTTTTGAACAAAGTTTTAATTCAAGTACTCCCCCTCAACGAGTGATATAAACGGTTGAGGTTTTGAAAATCATAAGGGAAAGTACTTGTTCTTTTGAGCAAAACCTTGAAAAAAAGAAAGGTTTGATAGGTTTTACTCAAAAGTAAGAAGCTTTCGCTCCTTTTCTAAGGATTGTGGCACTGAGGCGTACCACAGGGTCCTTTATTTACAAGTACGGGTTGTACACTGTAATGTGTGCACAAGCCATTTTACATAATCAATCAAACATCCAAAATTATATGAAGGAAGCAATTCAAGGGGTACTAGGAAGTGCAGTGATGTTCCCAGGAGTGTGCACAGGGCGTTGAAAGCCGGTTATGTTAATCCTGGGTCGACCACCGACATAACTCTCCAATCGCCTGAACTGATCCCTTCGAAACAACTGTTCATCAATCATTGTGTTGATCCGTCTCACATCCCTCCTTTCCTGAGAATTCCAGCGCTTAGGAGACCCAATTTTCTGGCGTATATCCTTCAACCAGATGCCATTCCATCCCTTACAAGCTTCAAAGTATGATCCCCGAACTTGTGGAGTTCGCTACACGCCATTAAACAATTTCTTTGAAGTTCACTACGGTAAACAATGCCGAAAGGTTTGTTAATGAGTGTATATTGAGATAGCTGGTTGATATCGGGAAGATCAAGCTTTGGAGGAGTGAAGTTGACACGCGTCTGATAAGATTCAACAGCCAGCTGGAGATCTTCTACACGTTCCTTGATGACAATGCGTCTTATGAAGATGAGAAGTGACTTGATAAATTCGCGTTGTACTTCAGTTGAGAATTGTCTCATGCGACCCTGTACTTTGGCAAGGTACATGTCTTCGATGTCATTGAGAGACAAATTCTCAAAGTCACTTGAGAAAGCATAGTCCTATTCATCTTGTCGTTTGACTACGATCTTCTTTAGGAATGTGTAGTCCCACTTAGACGAAAGTTCAACGTGTATGATGGCAACGATATTCTTAGAACTATACACAGCATGTTGAGACTTCTGAACCTGACAGCTTCTGTAGTAGATTCGTCGGCGCTCGCCGCTGATGAATCTTATACAATGCATCTCGGTCGTATGCTTCCACCGTGTTGGAGAACAAGTGATTGGCACGTTCCTCAATGGCTATGCAGTTTGAGTAGACGGCTGCTGGGAATGGAAGTGTCAACGATGTAGCGTATTTTCTTGAATCATCGCCACCGTGTAGAAGAAAATCCAAGTCTTTGTTGAAGAAATATCTTAAAGGAATCCTTGGTTCAGCTGGTTGGCCAATTGTTGGTAGAGGTTTGGTCCAATCGGTGTAGTATGGAGGGTTGTCCCTTTGTGTGAAGTCAATGTTTGCTTGCGGGTTGAGCCAATCCATGTTGTTAGACATAGCTCGAGCAATGTTTTCAAGGTGATATTCGACCTCGAGAGCACTTTCAGAGCTGTCTTTTAGAAGTTGAAACGCTTCATTCTTGATTCGCTTCAACTCATATTTCGTCATTTTCTTCACATGGAACTTTTCTTGCAGAATTTTTGCATGCTCCAATGTATTACCGTCTACCAAATCCTGACATTCTTCAGGGTAGGGAGTGTTGTTAACAAGAGTAGCAAACCATTCAAATTCCTCTGTTTTATCGTCATCTAGCCATGATACGACGTCAGTCTGAGGCGTCTTCTTCTTCTTCTTTTTCGAAGGCCTAGATGATGATTCTGGTTTCTGAACTTGTTTGGGAGAGGTGGGTTGTTGTAAGGGCTCAAGGACCTCTTCATCGTCACCACCCGTATACTCAAAGTGATCACCGGTTTTCTGAGTAGGGGTGGTAACTCGGAATCGTCCTGAGGTTTATCAGTAGAAGAGCGAGGAGGGGAACTTTGTTGAGCAGGAGGTCATTGGGGAGGAGGTTGCATCAAAGAAGATTCACCAGACTGCTTCTGACGTTTAGGTGCAGAGTCTTTATCCTTATCCTTGTCTTCATCGTCTCTAGGACGTTTAGAATTTTCAGCTTCGAATCTACAAGCTTCTTGAAGTTGGAAGTCCAGCAATGCTTGAAACAATTTCGCTTCTTTAGAATTGAACATTGCTGATCGTAACGACATTTGTGTTACAAGCTTGGCCACCAATTCATTATCCGAGAAAACTACCGGATCGGTTGGATTGATTGTGACGGTTAAGGGCGTTGATCGAATAGTTTGCTTAGCGATCTGCATAAGATTTGGATAAAGTTTTTTGGTGAACAACTCCTTTGTGACTTTAGGAACGTACTCCAAAAGGTACATTTTCGTGTATCCTTCGATCATTTCGTTCAGTTCCTCTTGACGGTGATTTTTCATGAATTCCTGAACAAACTTCCTTTCTCCTTGCATCTTTTCATTCTCGTCATACAGATGCTGTATGTGATCAGCAAAGAAATTCAACTTCTTGTTGAGCACGTCTTTATTTCTGACTTGTTTGACACCATTCACAATTCTTTTATGAGTGTGAGAAATCCAAGAACGAGGTGGCTTCTTCACTGATTTGGATGATGATTTGGTTGATATCATTGATGGTGGTGGTGAAGAGTGAGAAGAAGAATCTGATGATGATGAGATGTGAGGAGACTCCGGGTCCTTTGGTGGTGTAGAGGTTTTGTCCTCTGAGCGAGCAGGACTGTCTAGCAGAAACTTATCATAATCGTCATCTTCAGACTTATCTTTCTCTTCAGTCTTTTCTGTTTCAGTCTTCTCTTTGTAACCTTCTTCTTTCTCGGCCTTTTCTATAACAGGTACCTCAAATTCATACTCAATAGTTTCTTCCACGAGCTTTTGTTGTTGCTCCAAAGTGGTGGTACCAGATCCCTTATCGGGTTGATTAACCGCATCAGGATCTGGTGAAGGTTGAGCACCACTTGACCCTCCGGGGCCACCCATTTGTTCTTTTGCAAATTCATTTGCTGCGTGTTGGAGTCTAAGGAATTTGAATTGCTTCCTGTATGAAGTATCCAGTTGCTCTTCTTCTTCATCTGAGCTTTCATCATACGACACAAGTACAGGAGTCTTCCCTTTTCCTTTGTCAGCTGGTGGACTTGGAGGTTTTGGTACTGATGGAGTGTCATCTTTTGCTGTTTCAGAGTAGTGAACCTCCTCGTCTGATTGTGTTTCTTCAGAGCTTTCGTCCAGTAGCTTTCTTTGCGGTTCAGGTGTAGGAATAGGAGCAGCTTCCTTGGAGGGAACTTTCTTCTTTGGAGTAGGTTTCCTCTTTGGTACCTTCCTTTGACTCTCTGTGCTTATTGCACTTCCAGCACTGCCTCTTCTGGTCCTCCGAGTAGGTGTACCAGAAGATTTTTCATCAAGATGACCAACTTTGCTTTCTTTTACGGCTAACCGATACCTTTTGTATGTTTCAAGCTTTTTGATTTCGGTAGTCAGAAGGTGATCAGGTAATACCGCACCCTGTTTCTTTGTTGTCGATTCTTTGATTCTGACAGATAGTATGGGTTCAGTCAATATGTCGTGATTATCTGGGTCATTGAGCCTCATGGGGATGTCAGGATGAAGTCCAAGTGCTC
>OU343222.1:175669290-175699734 GCA_910596185.1 Chrysanthemum makinoi
ATAAAGATGCAAGAAAAACACTTTTTTCAACAATTGGACCTTAAATCATCTATCAAATAAGCTCTGCGAACATCAAAACCATCTTCACCGTTCTGCGCAGTGTAAAAAAAAGAAAACACTTCCTTTTTCAAACTTAATACTTCTACAACTTTTTCAATCACTTGCAAGTTTGTAAAGAAAAGACTCCTGAACTCAAAATGAGTTTGACTATATAAGTCAAACGGGTAAAAACAATTTATTGACCATTTTCTAACTTAAAACAAACACCCCCTTAACTGGAATTTTCTTCTTTAGCAAACAGTTTGACCCCTTTTTTTTCCTTGATCTATGAATTCAAACAACTTTCAAATGAGATTAACATAACATTTAGAGAAAAAAGAAACTTTTCATTAACTTAAAATAAACATTACAATAGAAAATTAAAAACATTAAAGCTAAACTCTTTCAAAAACTAGGGTTCCTCAATGGCTTACAACAGCTCCTATTTATACTAAAACTAAGCTGCTGTGTCTTCAAATCTTCCTCTTCTTCTTGTGTGTTTCTTTTTGTGAGAGCAGGCAAGCTAAAAACCATCCTTGTGTTTCTTGAAGTTAATCCGCCATTGATCAATTAGGTACATATGAGAAGATCATCTAAGTCAGCCCAACGTGGTTCTTTAGACTTGGATTGGCCGAGGTGGAGATCTCTTTGGGGAGGGGTAGAAAGATTAGTGGGTTAGGGTTTGGGGAAAACTGGTAAAAAGAGAATAAGGGGGTCAGTAAAGGTGAGATTGGGTAAAAGAGTGAGGTGGGGTGGAGGTTTGGGGGAAGTAAAAAGAGAAGAGGTATCTAGGGTTCCTTGGGATTGGTTTGAAGGGAAGTGTGGGGAAGACGAAGGGTAGGGTTGGTTTTGTTTATTCATGACCGGGTATGGGTGGGGTTAGGCCAGGTCACAGATATTGGATTGGGTCAGGTTGTGTATTGGGCCTAAGTTAATATTAGAGTTGGACTTAGGACTAAACATGAATCCACATAATACCTTAGGGACCAAAACTGCCACATTGAAAATTCCCGTGGTCCACGCAATGTAAATTCTCAAATTATAATCCAAGGACCAATCTTGTGAATCTTTAAATAAACCAAGGGACCAAATCGCCATTTTGAAATTCCAAGGACCAAACTTGACAAATTTAAAAAATCGAGATTAAAACCAATTTCTCAAACTTTTGAAATATTTCACCAAAGGACTAATTATGACAACTTATGATTTTAAAAGGACCTTTGGTGATTTTTCTTTTAAATTACGTGTCAGGGGACTATTCCTCACAATTTTTGAAAAGACGGGGACCAAATCGCCAATTATGCAAACTTTGTTCGCTTTTCATTTGTTTTGCATCGAAACATATAAAACACAATTTTGAGATATTTTATTTTGATGCATTTCTAGTGTTTTTAAATGTTTTGGTAAATGATTTGACAAAAATGATGAGTGAATACGCACTCATCATACACCCCTGAACAAAATGGGGTTCTTTGAAAGGAAAACAGAACTCTCATTGAGGCTGCTAGAACCATGCTAAATGGCTCAGCTCTCTCAAAGCATTTGACTCAAGCAAATAAAACGCTCGCTACACTCAAAACAGTCAATCATTGTCAAAAGACATAACAAAACCCCATATGAGATCTCAAGGTAGACTTCTCGACATCAGCTATTTTCATGTGTTTGGATGTCCCGTGTTCATTCATAACCACAAGGATCATCTAGGCAAGTTTGATGCAAAAGCTGATGATGGATATTTCTTAGGCTACTCACTTATCTCCAAAGCCTTCGTGGTCTTTAACACAAGGAGACAACAAGTTGAGGAAACCTTTCATGTCACCTTTGATGAAAGTTCAGAAAGCATCGGGTTCACTAACACCCTGGAGGAAATAGGAATTTATGACTCATCAAGATATCCTCCTCGATGAGTTCACCATCAATTCAATTCCTCATAATCGAGCGTCGCGACATCTCATATTATTTCTTACCTCACAACCTACCCCAACCAATAATCAGTGAATTCATTGATAATCTATCACCCCAAACAGGATAGGTAACACCGAACCAACTATTCAGATCCGTGATTCATGAAACCCAACCGTATCAGACATCATAATGTATGCTCAAAATGAATCTGTTGCTCCCGTGAACCAATCTCACTCCTAACTTCCAAAGGACTCTCATCAAACTCAAATCCTAGACCACAAAGTAAGTGGACAAGATCTCGTGATATTGAGCTCGAAACATCATTGGTGAACCCACCGAGGGCATGCCGAAGCATGGTCTGCTAATCAAGTAAATACCAATGAATGTCTATATACTCATTATCTATCGAAATAGAACCCAAAATGTCACTAAGCTCTAAAACACCCAAGCGGGTTCAGCTATGCAAGAAGAACTCCAATCAGCTTTGACAACAACAAGGTCATGACCTTGATCAAATGTCCTCGTGGATGTAGTAGTCATAGGGAATGAAGTGGGTTTTCGTAAACAAACCATGAAAACGGCATCACATTAAAAATAAAGCCAGGACTGGTAGCCAAAGGTTCTGATCAACAAGAAGGCATTGACTATGATGAGACATTTGCCCTGTTGCAAAAATGAAGCCATCGGGATCTTCCTTGCATATGCAACATACATGAACTTCGTGGTCTACCAAATGGATGTTAAAGTGCATTCTTAAATGGTGATCTCAAGGAAGATGTATGTTCAAGCAACCTCCAGGCTTTGAGAGTAGTGAATTCTCGACTATGTCTCCAGAAGCTTGACAAAGCCCTCTATGGACTTAAACAAGCTCCTGTGGCATGGTATGAAACTCTCTCAAATTCCCTCGATACAAAACAAGTTTGTCGGAGGAAAGATAGACAACACATCGTTTGTCTATAGAACCCAACAAGATGTGATACTAGTCCAAGTGTATGTTGATGATATCATCTTTGGCTCAACAAACTACAACTTTGCAAAATAGTTTGAAAAACTAATGACAAAGAAGTTTGAAATGAGCATGATAGGGGAACTTACATACTTTCTTGGACTACAAATCGTGCAAACCATAAAGGAATATCCATCACCAAGAGAAATACACGAGAAATCTCTTAAAGAAATATGAGATATTTGACTATGCTCGTTGAAGACACCAATGGTGCCACCTAACAACCTTAGACCTCACGATCTCACCGCAAATCACAATCAAACTCATTTCAGAGGGATTGTTGGATCACCGATGTATCTAACCGCTACTAGACCGTATATACAATTTTTAGTCTGTTTAATAGCAAGATATCACCAATCCCAAAGAATCTCACCTCACAAGAAATAAGAGAATACTCGGTATTTTAAGGGAACCCCAAGCCTTGGACTCTATTATCCAAGATGCTTAGGGTTTGATCTCAAGGGTTACTCGGATTGATTATGCCGGCCGAACATGACGTAAAAGGTACCGGTCCTGTCAATTTCTTAGAGGAAAACTGGTCTGTTGTGCAAAGAAGCAAACAATCGTTGGCTATGTCCTCACCGTCGAATATGTAGCTGCCGCAGGATGTTGTGCCAATGTATTATGGATGAAAAGTCAACTCGGTGACTACGACATCCATTACAAAATGGTGCCCATCTTTTGTGATAACACTAGTGCTATTGCAATCTCCAACAACCCCCTCCCTCCACCAAAGAACAAACACATTGATATCGATATCACTTCATCGTGGATCACATAATGAAAGGAGACATAGAACTTCATTTCATCCCTACCAATATCAACCGTGATATTCACCAAACCCTTGATGAACCCACCTTCGTGAGACCAAAGCTGAATTGGGAATGCTTGACATTAAAAGTCAAGTATCCGAAAACCAATCAAAAGTTCTCTCAAATGGTTCATCCTCCCTACACCCAAAATAAACTCCTCTCATCAATTTAGGTGGTCTTCCCCGACACTTGACAAAAGAGCATTGAATAAGTAACTAAATGATACAAGTATCGGTTACTTTAATGTCCTAGGTTGGTAACTATGCCAATTTAATAATGGAATATATGTCTCTTTGTCTTATTATATCCCACTTGGCATTTAATGCCTCTCACAAAAATATCAAATTGATATTTTATCCCTGCAAAAGTGCACTTTTATCGTAATCGAATCGCCTTTTGAAAACGGGATTTTTGTCAATGGTAATGGAGTAGCATTAAATGTGGAAATTCAAACGCCTTTCAAAAACCTATTCTTAATATTCCCATTTGTGCACAAACACCTCTTTATCACTCTATAAATACCCTCTTCCAACACACACACAAAACACACAAATTATTTTCTCTAACTAAACTCACAAAATTCTTCTCAAATCCGAAATATTTGTGTGTTCTCAAATCTTCAAAACCTATTTTGGAAAAACCCTTCTTGTAAACATTTACAAAAGTTTTCATCACAAACTTGAAGAGATCTAAATACTTTGATTGTTCTAGTCAAAATATTTCTTAAATCCCAAAATCTTTGTTAATGGAAATGGCTAGAACACAATCTTCCGGTTGCTTCTCATGGGTAGGGATCTTACTAACATTGAATTTAAAACAAATAATGTCATAGGAAATTTTGAATATCCCGAAAATGTCCCAACCTATAAAGACATTATAAAAATTTTATTCAACGCGCCCACTCAAAACGGCCTTTGTAAATGTCCTCAGGCAGTACCCAAACTACCTCAGGAGTTTTCACAGCTCTGTGAGCCTTTGACCCGACACCTAACGATGAGAATAACCTTAGACCTCTGGAGTATCTCATCGAGTTCATCTTTAATGGGGAAACAATACACCTGGATTACAAAACGTTTTGCACTACAACATGGTTAGATTATAACAAAGGTGTTTATGTGCCCATCCTAACCCTCCTTTGTGGAAGGATGGGTTAAAACAAATCGTTTTAGATCCAACTTTTTGACAAGACCCCAGTACTAAAGCTCATTCCCCGGCTTGGAGGATCCTCTTCACCTTTGTGATTCGGTCCTCGGCGGGAACCACTCATCCACGAACAAGTTAACTCTATTCGCTTGATGATGGCATACTTGCTTGATGAATGGGGTCACGTCGCATAGGAGAGATTATTTACAGTGATCTCAGAATTGCTACAGAGCAAAAAATAGGGCTAAGTATGTTTCGTATCCTAGGTTTGTCTCTTGTGCTCTGCAATCGCTATCAAGTCCAAATTATACTCGGGATGAAAATTTTGGAAATTTACCCGCATCCCAGCCCTTCAAATTTTCAAAAGGACCCATCCTCGTCCACTCCCATTGAATTGACGGCCCACATGATTGCTGTAAACAATCAAAGTGGATCCGTGTCTCCAAACCCTGCTCCTAAAAAGAAAAAAGGGAAGTCTCATCTTTGGGACTAAGACTAAACCAAAGTCTCAGGCCCCGAGGCTTGGGGAGCACGACCTAAGAGGCACAAAAGCCCGTGACCAAAAGACACCCACTCCACTGCAACAATCACCCTAGTGACAACGAAGGATACGGATACATCAGCACCAGTGCCCTTGGTCACACCTACTACTCCCCAAGATCCAGAGGGAAACATACAACTCGCTGGTAGGGGAGCCCCCTGATGATGACATTAGCAAATCCAAGCCTTTGTCCGAGAGCACACCGATCTCCCAAAGACTCGAGGGACTCAAACAACCCGCCGATAAGGATACAACTATCACCGACTCTGCTAAAGGCACTGGAACGCCCACCGCTGTCTCGGGGGTCACCGGGGACAAAGACTCTGAGGAAAGGAACAACCCGCCATATGGAACCCACAACCAATCCCGACTCCGCAGAAGACCGAAAATCCCACCGGTTCCGAGGGGTCAACGGGACAAAGACTCGGAGGGATATAAACCACCACCGATATGGAACCCATAACCAACCCCTTGCTCACAATTGCCATGTCACCGATATTATTCTCGTAAGATGAGCTCACGAGACCGATGATGAAATCTTATCACCGGAGAAGAAATGGACGCCGAGGTTCAAGCTAAACAAGAGCCTCACCCATACAAAAGAGCTAACTGAATCACATTCTAACATGATGATCATGCTTCAATCCTCAAGCTCGATGAATTCAAAGAGTTTGACAATGTTCTTCCCTCACCAAAGGCGCTTGGCCGAGTGGATCACCGTGGCTTCAAGGAAGCTATACTCGTGGGTTACTAAAACATTGTGGGAACAACATACCGAGGTCTGCTGCAAGTTACGCGATCTAAAGGCGTAAGTACGTGGCTTCATGAAAATGTTCATGAGCACAGAGATCCATGTATGACAACATTCACCGACCGGATGAAAACATGGCTAAATTCCTCGTGCATCTTCTTGGTGTAGGTACCACGATAGATGAAATCAGGGAGTTTGTCAAAGAAGACCCAGTAACCAACTCTAAAGTCTTGGAAGCTACCGAGGTGTACTCAAACAATCCTCAAACCTCACCGAACCGATCAATATGCTCAAGTCTAAAATGTTCTGTGGTCTTCCATCCTCACCAGTCTCTTCAAGCTACATTGGACTCATTGAATACGAGTGTGGCTACATTGGCTCAGCATCCTCATCTCTCGCCCGAATCTTGGGCCCGTAATGACCGCTTCTTGAAATTTTACAAGCTAATTTGAAGCCATCGGGTATTCAAACCGACACTCGCATACATGAAGGCAATGATCAATGAGATTTATCAAGCCTTCAAGGGTCAAAAGCGTTCGTCCCCTCAAAGACCAACACTATCCTTGCCCTCACCGACGCCACGGGCAAAGCTTGAGGGGAGAATATTGTCAAGAAACTCCTCTTCACAATCGGGGAGCCAACATCATCGGGCCTCTGTAGTTCGACATCAACATCACCACCACCACAAAGAACTCCCATCTCATCCATCCCACCAACATCATCATCAACAACACTGGCAGTTATCACAACAACACCACCCTTAGTTGCATCATCTTCTTCGTGCCGTGACAAAGGCAAAGGCATAATGACGATGCTGAGCTTGAAGATTCCCTATAAAATCGGCTACACTGAATAATTGCTCACACCTCAACAAATTGAGTAAACATCTTGCAAAGAAGAAAGAAGATTGAAACTAGCCGAGGAAGAGAAAAAGAACCGAGAAGCATCGCAAAGGTTGTCAAGAAGCCGAGAATATGGGATTAGATGCAAGCAAGCTCCCAAAGCGGTCAGCAGACAAAAGTTCAAGGATGCTCAGCCGCTTCAAATGGATGCAATGAGAAAGCATATGAAGAAAAGAGAAAGAAAATCAAGAAACTCGTGAAAAGGTAATTGAGGAATACAATCGACAATGAGCGTACCAAGGCTTCCCCTGAAAAATCATCGATGTCAAGATTATTCCCAACACCAAACCATTGGCTATGAATGTTTACAGAGGGGATGACAAAACACTTTGAGGTTCATGATCCCTTAAAATTCGTTGACTTTGGGATCACCGAACTTGATGAACTTGGTCCGATCATTGGAAAGAAGCAAAATAAGGTGGTCAAAGAACTGATGAAGATGCTCAAAGAAAAGATATGAAAGGCCGAGGGATGCACCGCCCAACCGGGAATTAAACCCGCTTTGACTGCACCACAAGGATCTCAACCACAAACATCCACCGCAAAAGGAAGAGAGTTGAGTTCCAACCTGAGATTAAAGTGCCTGGACTGGAGTGTAATAGGGAGCTACTTGAAGGGGTTAAATTTGTGAACTGTCTAGTGATTGAAGAGCCTGAAAGAGGGCTATTTCACATTAATGTCTATGGAAACCCAAAGATTTCAAAGATGGAGTGATATTGATCAGCCGGTGTAGCGCATAATGATCAGCTATATTCCAGTGGCCTCTCGGATCCAATTCAAAGAAATATCGGTTACGCCAAGACCTAAATGCCAAGATAAAGAGACCATCCCGACAGAGAAACACTCATCACCAAAAAGGTCAAGCTTGAAGCATTGGGAATCCATCCGATTGACATCATTTTGTTTTATATTTTGTACTAGTGATAGAAACTATGTAATCTGATCAATAAACGATGTATGTTTTATTCATTTACTCGGATTCCTTATTGTATTCATTTGTACATTCAGCAGGTGTAGAAGAAGCCATTTGCTCACTTAAACTGATCAACCACTTAGGCTATTTGTATATCCAAATAGGGGGACCTGTTGGGTTCAATAAATACCCAAACCCCTTAATCTAGGATTTGAATAGAAAATAGCCCAAGTGTTTAGTCCGTTAAACACTAATCAGTTCTTGAGTGCATAGCCTCTCGCTGAGTCATCTTCGGGACACTCTCAAGAGGCGTAGAAGAAGTCTCTCCACTCGAGCGGAACTTAAAGGGTGAAGATCGAGTCAAGAAGAAGATGATGGATTCAGTGAGTGATGATAATAACTCATCAATCCCTAAGACTCCTCTCCAACTACTTACACTCAAGACAAATCAAGAAGAAGACTGAAGGATAAATACACCAAGAAAGAGCGGGACAAGGCGGGAGAAGTTTGAATCGATATGTAAGTCCTTATCAACATAAGTCAACTTTCCTGAATGGCTAACTTACAAGCCCAAGTGTCATTCTTGAAGTTATGGAAAGCAAACCTTGTCTTTTACTTAGAATAGTCTTTGTAAACAGAGACAAAATACATCAAGATTTTGTCTTCGTATGATGTCGATTTGTCACTTAGGATAGAGTTAAATCTCATACATGTATAAATAGCATATAAGATGGAGTAAAAAGATTAAGCTTGTGAATTGTAAAACACACACACGCAAGCCATCTTTTCACTCCTCCAAATACAACTTAGTTCCTGAGATAGCTCGGTGAGCTCTAAGAGTTGTGCTCAGACTTAGCCCTTTGAGCTCGTAGAGGAGTCACCAACTTTGTCATTTCAATCCCAAGTACTATTCCGCAAGTACTTGGGTAACGTATTCTTTGTTGATTTATTTCTAATAAGAATATTATGTTGAAAATTACTTAGTGTGTTTTCTTATGTTAATTTCAATCATAGTTCACTATTAACTTGTTTTATAAACTTAAAACTATTTTAAACGATAGTGAACGGGGAACAACAAAGACTAATGGCCCACTCCTATATGTCATGAAAAATTTTAAATTTGGTGCCAAAATTACCCTAACCGACATTTTCTCATGGTTTATTACGCAAATACAATCGGACAAAGCAAATAATCATGGATAAGCATAGTTTCAAAGTTCCCGTTTTATTTTCCCTCCCTACACTTAAACTGAACATTGTCCCCAATGTTCCCCGAAAGTATCAAAGTTATGATAATAGAAGGTAATTAAAAACGAAAGAAACTAGTACTCCCCTGATTAGCTCGGTAGGATCCGTGTAAAGTGGTGGTTACATTTTTCTTCAAAAAGAACGTTTGCATCAAAAGCTCCTTCTCATCTTATGTATCTTCTTCTTGGTAAATTAAACCTGTACACTTGAAGAAAACAAACTAAAACCTTCGCAGTAAAATCTAGGTAATAATATATATAAGACTCTACTAAACTAGGATATAATGCTTGTGGAATGGATGTTTACAGAATTTTTAGAAAATTAAGACCTGGAAAATTCCAAAAATTTATAAGTAGCAATGTAAAACGAGAAAAGTAATCATTGTTTTGCCCCTCTCACTGGCCAGTTATCCTCGACAAAAACTGGTCTCATGATTTTCGGGAAAAATTCGGAAAATTTATATCTTTAGAATCTCGAAAAATTTCCTGCAAAACATCCATTATGACTCGATACAAGCATTTGACTCGAACAAACACACATATATATCTTTTAATTAATTGAAATTCTCATGTTTACGTTTCTTTTGAAAACGTGTGTAATCCTCCCTACACTGATCCCTTATGTAAAATACCTTTATATGTGATTAAGACGAGGTTAAAAACAAAATAAATCATTTTTACAAATTTAAACATGAGAATAAACAATCAATAAAAGATATATGATACAAACAAGCAAACAATTAAGCATGGGTTGCCTCCTACGAAGCGCTTTTCTTTATTTATGAGTCTTGTAGCTAGACTCGAAGTCGTGCTCCTACGTTGTCCTAATCTTAGAGGCCCATTCGATCTCCTTAACCCTTTTCTCATCACGAATATATTCAGGGCCTAACTCAAGACAAGCGGTGTAGTAAACCTTGTTCTTCCAGTCTACTTCAAATGCCGGAATGTTATCCACATCTAAATTATCAATACCCTCAAACTTCTTATTTTTGTGGGGCATTATATATTTAACACTCTCGGCTCCATTTGAGAACTTGACTATTCCTTCCTCTTGATCATAAACCATCATAGACTCCTCTATAAATGGTCTCCCAAGTATTACATCCCCTAAAAATCCATCAATGATGCCCTTGACATTTTCCAAGATCATGAAATCACACCTATACGTGAAGTTACCTACGAAGACATGCAATCCTTTAACCCTCCCAACATAGTTACTTGCTTTCTTAGGGCGAAAGGGGTCCCTCATAGGTTCTAGCTTTTTGCTCATGATCCAATTGTAATAGAGCCTAGACATTATATTCATGGGTGCGTTATAGTCAATGTAGGTGTGATCCCTATATAAGTAGCCAATCATACACGGTATCTTGATGTTTTTAGGGTTACCCCTTCTTATGCGAGGCTCGAAGGGTGGTCTCGGGAAGTTAACTACGTTATAGTGATAGGCGGTTTCCTTCCCCTTAGGGTATGAGTCGAAATACTCCCTAAGTTCTTCCTCCTCCTTACTATCCTTCATAATTTCTAACACTTTATAATCTCAATCACTATCTACAGGGTTAGTAGATTCCTTAAGGGCTTCCTCAAGCGTATTTTTAATTATCCTATTTAGTTTCCTAAGCTCTCCAATTTCACTAACAATACGAGCTCGAAGTTGGTTGGCAAAGGCTGGATCAAGCGGTGGGTATTTGTTTGGTGGTAGCGTGTTATTTGGTGGTTTATCACCTTCCATGATGAAAAGTGATGGGGGTACTAACAAAGGTCACGAAGAAGGGGGATAGACTACGAGGAAGCTAAAAATGGAAAAACGTTTACTTAATAGGAATCAGCAAAGAAACCTAAACGAGGTGGACTACTAACTAGCTATTCTATTCCCCGGCAGCAGCGCCAAAAACTTGATAACGCTACACGCGTCGTTCGGGGTCAAAGGAACTTCCTTTTCGTCGAGCAAGTTTTTCAACACCCTAGGCAGTGAACCTAATCGTTGTAGTGTAGTATTAGGGTAAGCCACGAGAATTGATATCGTTCTCTAGGGAATAGGAATGCTAGTGAGGAGTTACTACGCTAAGGTTGGGGTTGAGGAAGATTTTTTTTATCTTTTTATGTTTTTTTTAGGAAATAGAAAGGTACTAATCTCGGGGTTTGGATTTGGGGGTTGGTATTTCTACCGATTACTCTATTATCTAATTAACTAAGGTGAGGGTAGTCTATGTCTAATTATTGTGTGCTCGTGTGATGATTTAAAGATGTGTTTACTTAGGTTTTATTACTCCTAATTATCTCCTATTGATGGTTGAATTGTCACGTCCTTATTCTTAATTGAGTTGTGTGTCTAAGGTCGTAGGGTATGCGTTTATCCCTAACTCTTTGAAACTACCAAAGGGTCTCGTCTACAAAATCTCTAGGATTTATAAACTCTAACTCTAAGGTACTCTTTGGATGGTTTAGCCTACAACTACTCTAGGTGTTATAGTCTAAGGTTCACAAAGATTAATCAAGCATTAACTACACAACGAATGATCTATCGCAATACTAGATCATTAACAATTAAGATAAGAGACAACCAATCAATATTCAATAACTAAGTTTCATATTCCCTAAGCAAACACACAAGTAAATTAGCCGGACATGGAGAACATGCAAGCATACACACAAATAATTGAAGACATAATTGAATTAATGAAGTAAAGTACTTATCTTGGTGTAAGATAGGGTTTAGAACCCTAAAATACTGTACAAGACAGCCTTGGTTCGGTTTAGGTTTTTACTCCAAAATACTACACACTTAAAACGAAAATTTCGATTCTATATATAAGATTACATTCGCGACGGCGCCACCTTATGATTTGTGACGCCGTCGGTCGCCATTAGGGTTTCGTCTTGGCCACGTTAGTCTTGCGACGACGTCACCTTATGCTTGTGGACGCCCTCCTCTTCACCTCGGACGCCGTCGATCAAATCTAGGCCGTCGAGTTCGCGTAACGACCTACTCTTTTAAAGCTCGACACCGTCACTTGAAAATAAGCAATTTGGCTATCTGATTGTCACAACATGTGCTCCGACGGCGCCGCGGTAACATCCGACGCCCCTTGTATTTCAGCAGATTGAGTGTCTCGATTCTTGACTTTGGCCATTTTCTTCAGATATCCGCCTTTTCGCCCAAATAAATGCCATTCCAAAGAATTTGCCTTCAAGAGACCTAAAAAGTGTAAGGAACGATATTAAGTAATAACGGATACAAAAGTGATCAAATAAGGGCTTAAACGACCCCTCAAAAAGGTACATTTTAAAACCTTATCACGTACTAAAGATGAGTACATCGCAAGGGTGTGGGGTAATTACTCAACCGATGTGGAAGAAGTAATTATAATACATGTTCCAAACAAGGGTTATCCTAATGGCTCTTTTCATTTAGTTATTCCTAACTACACAAGTGTAGTCTCACTAGCGATCTCGGAATGCATCACAAAACAAGTTCTAGAATCTATTATACTACCGGGGGCACTCACTAAGCATTAAAGATGAATGCTTTTATTCCTAAATATCTACGCGTGAACCTCACATTTTAGGGTGGAATTTGAGTAGTATACGGTTTTTGTGCTAGTCATATAATTCCTATCCATGAGACGCTTTATTAAAACTAAAGTTTAGCTCGTACATGTCATAAAAAAATTTAAATTTGGTGCTAAAATTGCCCTAACAAATATTTCTCATAGTTTATTACACAAATTACCAAGGACAAGACAAATAATCAAGTGAGTGAATAGTTTCTAATTTCCCATTTTATTCTCCCTCCCTACACTTAAACTGAACATTGTCCCCAATGTTTCTCGAAATCATCAAAGTTATGATAAAGGAAGGTAAGTGAGGAAAAGAAACTAGTACTCCTCTGATTAGCTCGGTAGGATATGTGTGAATTTGCGGTTAGATCCTCTTCCAAGAAGAATGCATAAGTAATAAGCTTCATCCAATGTGTGTTTCTTCTTCTTGTTCAAAATAACCTGCACACTCATAAGAAAATGACAACCCAAAGCATCAAACCGAACAAAGAAAAATCACAACAAGATGTAATTCCAGACTTAGAAATAAAGCAAATAAGACATAATGCTTGTGGAATGGATGTTTGCAGTTTTTCTGGAAAATTAAGGATTGGAAGTTTCCAAAAATCACAAGTTAGACCGAAAACAAAACTGAGAATCTGTTTCCACATTCTCTGACGCCGTCGGGTTTTAATCCCGGTCAGTTGTCCTGATAGAAAGGGTCCGCACGCTTTCGGAAAAATTACCTTATTAAAACCTGGAAAAATTCCTGCAAAACATCCATTATGACTCGATACAAGCATTTGACTCTAACAAACACACATATATATACAATTTCAATTATTGTTAATCTCATGTTATGTTCTTAAAAACATATGTGATCTTCCCTACACTTATCTTTTTGTAAAATGCCTTTATATGCAATTAAGACGAAGTTAAAAACAAAATAAAGCATTTTCACAAAGTCTAACATGAGAATAAACAATAATGAAAAAGATACATAAACACACAAATAAAAATTAAAAACAAACATTCAAACAAATAAACATGGGTTGCCTCCCAAGAAGCGCTTGTTTTTGTTCGAGTCACGAGCTTGACTCTACCCTTATTTAACGGATAAAGGGGAAGTTTTCCCTACACTTAAGCTTAAGCGCGGGTGATAGTAGCGATACATACCCGGGTGGAAATTTGCCACGTGAGGAGAGGGTGATGGATGATTTATATGCTCAAAGGGGTGTGCTCCACTCATTATAACCTTACCTAATTTTATTGGTGTAGCGGGTGAATCAAGTATTTCTCCTAGAAATGGATCATCTTCTATCACCTTCAAGAGATTCTTAGTTAAGGATCCATCTTGACCTAATAAACCCGGTTTAAACCCAAAAGAACATTTCCTTATGTTATGGAAATTGGGAAGAACTTGTACCCTTTCAATGAACACGTTTCTAGGAAATATTTCTTTTATACAAGAAGTGTTGAGACACGAGCTCTTGCCAAATTGTGATTCTTTGAGAGGGATTGTCACGTTTGTTGGGATTGAAGAGGGCTCATAATTTATACTTACAATCTCTGGTATCGTGTATACCTTTTCGATCTTTCTAGGTATATCATTCTTTGCGATTTCTTCACGGAGTTTCATCATAAAGTTGTCAGCTAGTTCCAAGAAAGTCTCGTGGGTTTTTCTCATGTGAGCTTTGAGGCGTTGTAATTCTTTCTCTTGGTTGTTGACGAATGTCAACATTAAGTCCTCGAATTCATCTTGTTGCGATTTTCTTGGAAGCAAAAACTCCTTGACCATGTCTACATGTTCACGAAATTCTTCTTTATGATCATGTGTGGTCATCTCCATCAACTCATTCACTTGTGCCTCCATACTCTTAAATAGCTGTTCTTGGGCATCCGAACTATTTTCTTCACGGAGTACCGGATCCTCCCACTCTTCTTCTTTGTACTGTGCTAACTCCTCGATTACCTCCCAACATGTTTCGACATTGAGGTTACTCAGCCTTCCACCGGCGGCATAATCAATGGTTTGTCGAGTGGAGGGATTGACACGATCGTAAAAGATTTAGACTTGAAGCCAAAGATCAATGCCGTGATGAGGGACTTCATGAAGCAAGTCCTTGAATCTAGTCCAAGCCTCGTAGAGAGTTTCGCCTTGACGTTGTTGGAACATCAAGATGTCATTCCTTAGTTTGGTAGTTCTCCCCGGTGGGCAAAATTGGGCGAGGAAAGGAGTGGTGAGATCATCCAAACTTGAGATGGATCCAGCGGGAAGTCGCTCAAGCCAATTACTAGCTTGGTCTCGTAGAGAGAATTGGAAGAGACGCAAGCGCGTGGTCTCCCATGTGGTAGCATCAAGGTCGATAGAGTCAACGATTTTAAGGAAGTCCTTGAGATGCTGATTAGGATCTTCGAAACGAAGTCCATGGAATGCACATCCGTTTTGCACCAACCGGATGGTGTCGGATCTCAGAGCCGTAGTTTGAGCTGGATCAGGGAGCTCAATGGTGTTCCTATAGCCTTGATGGCTCGGTCTAGAGTATTCACCAAGAGTACGGCCTCTTGTCAGGTCAATTGGTGGGTCGATGGGAAGTGGTTGATTTGGTGGTGGGTTATCACCTTCCATGATGAAAAGTATGGGGTTACGAACAAAGTGACGAAGAAGGGGGATAGACTACAAGGAAGCTAATGAAAAGAGAAAAAAGCTCAATTGATAGGAATCAAGTGAGTGGACCTAAACGAGATAGAAATCTAACTAGCTATTCTATTCCCCGGCAGGGGCGCCAAAAAATTGATGCGCGCGGGAGGCGCGTTCGGGGTGAAGGAAACTTCCTTTTCGTCGAGCAAGTTTTTCAACCTCCTAGGCAGTGAACCTAATCGTTGTAGTGTAGTATTGGGTAAGCCTCGGGGATTGATATCATTCTCTAGGAGAATAGGAATGCTAGTAAGAAATGTATGACGAGAAGGTGGGGGTTGAGGATTGATATCATTTGGTCAATTCGCCCTAACCTATCAGCAAAGATGCCACCACAGGAGAAATCAGGCGCACCATCATAAGTCATGTTGTTCCTGGTCCCCTAAGCCGAGTCATTAAGTACCGCTACATGCTAGATTATAAATAGTGAGTGCCCGACCAAGTAGGAACTTAGACACTCACCCCCTAATTCTTAAGCTCATCCAAACGATAGGTGATCAGTTGGTCAAATCGCACAAGTAGAAAGGGTCGTCAGTTGGTCATATCTTACCCTTCCCGCCTCAGTCCGCTCACTTAGGGTCAGTTGGTCATATCTCCTAGGCAATTGGCCTCTATCGCCATTCAAAACTACCGAACCAAGGGTGGCTACCAATAAACTATGCATGCATACACTTAGAAATAATTGTACGGAAGTAAAGTAAATGCGAACAAAACAATTAAAGAATCATAACTAGGCCAAAGCACCGGGTGCTTAGCCAAACATATAATAAATCATACCAACAAATATGAATAAATCATAAATTGAATTGAACATAATGTTTGATACAAATTACTTGATGTAGAGCTAATAATGATGATGATTGCGAGTGAATTCTTCCTTCAAAACTGGCTTCGGACTGCTGGAAAATGCCCTTGAGTGGTGCCCTAATCGACCCCTGAGAGAGGGGTGAAGAGAAATACTCAAAAATGCAGATTTATGGCTGTATTTATAGGCCCCGACATAGTTACAGCGTAATTAAATAAATTAATTACGTCGTAACTAAAATAAATAGTTACGTCGTAACTAAGTTACGCCGTAACTACTTACAGAAATCTCAATTTCTTACTTTTCTTGTCATGATAATACCTTGAAAGTATTTTGCACTAGTTGACGCTAATGGCCCCTCATCGTACTTCATATTTTTATAACAAGTCCTTGAAGTAAATAAACTTCATATGAATTGTCGCTTTAAGTCCCTGATCGTACTTGTTATTTTTACTTTTCATCCTCGGAGTAAATATTATCTTCATTAAGCCACGGGACTTCAACTCCTTAGCGCCCAAGTTAATAATTACGGCGTAATTAAATAACCGAATTACGCCGTAACTCTTCAACCGTATATTCATATCCGCTCCGTAATTATCTCTACGACGTAACTAAATTGCCATGTTACGCCAGTAACCTTCATAAATAATTACGACGTAACCATAAGAGATGGTTACGCCGTATCCTTCAAAGCTCATATTTACGCCGTAACCTTATTAGCTAGTTACGGCGTAATCTTCACATAAAATCCAAAGGCCCTCATAAATCAATATACTTAGCCTTTTATCACTTCTTTTCCGCTCCAACGCCTCATTTATCCTGAAATGCAAATATGAACGAATATGAAAGAATTAAGTACCATATTAATGCAAATGAGACCATAAACACGGGAATTTGATATATAAAAGATCAGGCTAATTTGATGTTATCAAATATCCCCCCACTTGAATCCTACTTGTCCTCAAGTAGACCCTTTAAATAATTCTTAAAAAGATATCTCCCAGGATTAATTGGAAGTTATGATTTTAAAAATCACCTAAGCTAGAAAATTCCAAACCGAGCACCTCACGAAAAGGGAATTGAAATCACACTCTCTCTCATAATTCACGTGTTTATTTTTTGGTGATCACTCTGCTCAGTCATGGCGAGTATTCTATCATAAGCTTGGCAAAGATACTAATCTCCATCACTAGAGTCTATAGATGCAGCTATTCTAAAAGGCAATGGGTTGACACAAAACAGGCTTATGGGTTTATTTTGTCATTACTAACGAGCTACGGCGAAAGGGACAAAACCAATGATACATGACCAAATCCATGGCCAAGACACCAATGATTGCTCGCTTCTTCACCTAAACTCGATTCATGACTAAGGGTAGGATAAGACATGGGAAACATATAATGGGTGTAAATAAAAAGACACGAAACAAATAGATTCCCAAGTCCACAGTCGCCCTACCACTAGTCGCATTCAATCCCATAGCAAAAATTAAGGGTCAAGAGTCAAGGGGTCTTCAATAATCCAATACACGAGTTAATGCATAAGAAATGTAATGCGGTGCCTCATAAACTCCATAATCTAGGCAAATAAGATGCATCAACTCGGCCTTCATCATCAATGAAAAAAGAATGTGCTATATAATTTTTTTTTTAAATTTGGGTCAATTTAGCACATATTTCTATCAAAATTAACCATTTCTATCTCCCCCCCCACTTGAAATGTACAATGTCCCCATTGTACGAATATTAAAATTTGAAAGTCGGGATAGAAATGTTCGGGTTTCTAATTTTATCCGTAAGACAAAACGGATATGTAAAAATTTGCGGCAGTTGAACAAGGCGAAAACACTAATTATAGACAAAACACTTGCTTGCATGCTTTTTTTTCACTTTTTTTTATGCAAGACAAGATATACATGGATAAACGATACGAACATAAAAAGTATCCCCCCACTTGAGATCAACTATCATCTAAACCCGATTTTCTTCCAAAACCCTTTATTCAAAACCCGCGACTTTCACCAGTGGAACCAAAATTAACCAACAGTGCCCGGATCATGGACATAAGGAAACTACAGGGTAGGCTAGGCGATAGGTGTAACGAAACAACATATATTGGGTGATAAAAAATGAAAGGAAAGGCTCTGAATGGTGTATCTAGGGGTATCTTGCACTAATGATGAGTGCAACAAACAGGGTTTAATAGGGGGATTGACTAATCGATGTGAAAAGTCAATATACACAATACATACGTGGGCTATTTGGGTTTAATCCTAAAATTGCCTTAAATCCTAGCTGCACCGATCACACCAAGTTTCCTCAGTGTAATGCTCATTATTGTGGTCTAGAAAAGATATACAAGGCCAAGTTCTAAAGTCTACTACAGCCACCGGCACACTCATTTTTATGGTATTATGTATAAGGGGAAAATGGAAAGGCTTATCCTCACACAATGGAAATATAGGGCAGGTGTGCTCAGTCTAGATTAATCTAGTTAAGTAATGAAAAACATGTCAAAATATTAATGAAATACTTTTCATCAAAAACTAGAAAAATAAGGGCAAGTAAAATCAGGCGGGTGTCTATGTCTAATCCCTTCCCCCCACTTGGGTCATACTTAAGCATATAAATGAAAGATAAGAAGGGTTAGAATTGGAAAAGAAAACTCCCTTGGATTTTCTCGGCATTATCGAAGACACACGAACAAACGTGTCCCGCTTTGAGATTCATGAGCAAACTTTAATAACCTGAATTCACTTAAGACAACCAAACGCATCATACTAGAAAAACAACAAGCAATAAAAGAAAAAGAAAACCTAACTCACTTTCAGTAGGAATCACGGTTGCATTTAGCATATGCAACAAGCCTTTTAAACCACTTGGTGTCCCAAGTGGAAAAGTGAAGTCTCGTGAGGGTTTACAGGGAACACACCCACAAAGTTCATTTAAAATACTAATACAAGGTTATTGTGTTTTAAAATGAAAGAATTAAAGCAGAGGAAGGTTACATCGTAACTCTTATGAGGGAGTTACGCCGTAACTAGCAAAACCCGACATAAGTGCATACGAGTGGTTACGGCGTAACCACGGAGATGGTATTACGCCGTAATTATTAATGCGTCAAGAATTCTGCTGCAAAAAGTTGGTTACGGCAGTAATCACTAAGATGAGTTACGCCGTAACTCTCGTCGAATAGCAAACTGCAAAGAACAATTACTTCCTCGTTTCTGCAAAAATGGTTAGAAAACACAAAACCCAACTATACTAATAAAATGAAAAAGAAAATATAGGCATGGGGTGCCTCCCACGAAGCGCTAGTTTTTGTTCGAGTCACGAGCTTGACTCCACCCTTATTTACTACGTAAAAGGGTGTTCATCCCCTCACTTGAAATCAAGTGTGAGTGAAAATAGCAATAAACACCATGAGGGTGTGAATTTGCTATGGGATGGGGAAATGATAAGTTATGATCATACCTGAAAGGAGATGTCATTTCCCTCCATACCTTACCCGTTTTAGTTAATGGCATTGATGATTGGTTCACCTCGTGACGTGGTTGATTTATCAGCTCGTATGTCTTCTCGTTAATCACTGAAGTGTCCCAGATCTTGGCCTCTAATTCCATAGCAAGATCAACTAAAATTGGTTCAGTAGCCGGAGCCATATAACCATCATCGGGTGAAGTGATAGGTTGCACGATTTCATCCATAATTTCAGCATCCTGAATAGAAAAACAAGCAAGATTGTTAGGAATAAAAGAAGAGTTAGAAATAATACCGTTTTTTGTTGATTCCTCATTAGCTTGTGGCGTTGCTTCATCACTCTGTAAGTTCTTTGCTTCCATTTTCTTCAATTGATCGTCGCTTGTTTCTTCTTTTCTCACAGTCTTCAAACGTCCTGGAAATGGGATAGGTGGAACATATGGTCTGATATAAGGTAAATCACGAGGAACCGGCTCCTTGTTGACTTCTTTCATCTTTCCCATTGTTGCTTTGATAGTTCTAACTGCATTCTTTTTACTTTCCAGGACCTTTTGGTTTAACTCTTCAAGCTTAGCCTCCAAGATTTTACTCTTAGCTTCAAGATTTTTTAAATTTAAGTCCGCGCCCTTCTTGAATTCCCTAATCATTTCGTCATTTGAGTCGTGCATCCTTTTTAAATTATCCGAGAATCTCTTGACGGCTTCCTCCAATGACTCAACATACCTGACCTGCTCATATTCTTCTTGTAGAGAGTGCTCTTGTATAGCATGAATGCTCTCCTTGGCCATCTTCATATCACATCCAAGTCTATCAAGCTGCTTAGTGATGTCACCAATGTCATCCAAGCTGTTGCTATTTATAGCCCAAGTGGTTGCTCCATCATACCAGTTTCGTGAATGGTCAGCCATCATTTCAATTGATCTAAGGGCTTGTGTTGGTGGCATCATAGGAATCGGCCCTTGAGAGTCGAGCATTTGGCGGGAAGGGATGTTTAAACCATTATAAAAAATAAGGACTTTCTGATGGTTGCTGAGATCATGCGTTGGGCACATGTAAAGAAGGTCATTATATCTTTCCCAAGCTTCATCTAGCGTTTCATCCACCTTCTGCATGAATCTCCTTATTTCATCCATCTTCTTGGCAATCTTTGAAGGAGGACAATATCTCCGAATGAAAGCTTTCTTCAAAAGATTCCATGTATTGATTGACCCCGCAAGAAGCATCTTCATCCATCTTCGCCGCACTGTTAGTGTAATAGGGAACACTCTAAGCATTAATGCATCTTGAGAAACACCTGGAGTGTGGAAAAGATCTGCGATCTCCAATACTCTTCGCACATGCAGGTGGGCATCATCATCGTTAGTTCCCGCGAAAAATTTTTGTCTAAGTTCCTCATGAACTGGCGGTGATCTCAAACTCGATGTCATCATTAAACTCGGGATATACGATACCCGATCTTTGGTCACCTTGAGTTAAAGCAATATATTCTTCCATAGTGAGCATGTCAAAAGCTGAATCTTCCATATCCTGAAATATCAAAACAAACAAAAAGAAAAGAAGAAAAAAAAAAAGAAAAACTAAAACAAAAATAAAAGAAAAACTTAAATTAAAATCCTAAATAGCTCCCCGGCAGCGGCGCCAAAAACTTGATGCAGGTTTTACTGACCAGGTTTTAATATTTATAATTACTCGTTATACCTATGGTCTACCCCTAATGCACTAACGGGCAGTGTACCCGGTCGTGTGTAGTGTAGAATTTGGTAAAACCGAGGTCGTTCCAAGAGCTACGAGGATCGGAAATTAACTTAAGTTTATGTCACGAAATTAATTGCTTATAAGATAGAAATAATAAATTAACTAATAAGACAAGAAAGCAGATAAAGGCAAGAGATGTGATCAATGAAGGAGAGTGGTGCTAACCTAGTTAATCCTCCTAGCTAGTTATGTCTACGTACTTACTTCCAATTACTTCGTGTGGGTCAAAGTCGAGAGGACAGCATTTGGTCAATTCGCCCTAACCTATCAGAAAAGATGCCACCACATGAGAAATCAGGCGCACCGTCATAAGTCCTGTTGTTCCTGGTCCCCTGAGCTGAGTCATTAAGTACCGCTACATGCTAGATTTATAACAGTGAGTGCCCGGCCGTTAGGAACTTAGACACTCACCCCTAATTCTTAAGTTCATCCAAACGATAGGTGATCAGTTGGTCAAATCGCACAAGTAGAAAGGGTCGTTAGTTGGTCATATCTTACCCTTCCCGTCTCAGTCCGCTCACGTAGGGTCAGTTGGTCATATCTCCTAGGCAATTGGCCTCTATCGCCATTCAAAACTACCGAACCAAGGGTGGCTACCAGTAAACTATGCATGCATACACTTAGAAATAATTGTACGGAAGTAAAGTAAATGCAAACAAAACAATTAAAAAATCATAACTAGGCCAAAGACTGTGGTGCTTAGCCAAACATATAATAAATCATACCAACAAATATGAATAAATCATAAATTGAATTGAACATAATGTTTGATACAAATTACTTGATGTAGAGCTAATAATGATGATGATTGCGAGTGAATTCTTCCTTCAAAACTGGCTTCGGACTGCTGGAAAATGCCCTGGAGTGGTGCCCTAATCGACCCCTAGGAGAGGGGTGAAGAGAGATACTCAAAAATGCAGATTTAGGGCTGTATTTATAGGCCCCGACATAGTTACAGCGTAATTAAATAAATTAATTACGTCGTAACTAAAGTTACGTCGTAACTAAAATAAATAGTTACGTCGTAACTAAGTTACGCCGTAACTCAAATCTCAATTTCGTACTTTTCTTGTCATGATAATACCTTGAAAGTATTTTGCACTAGTTGACGCTAATGGCCCCTCATCGTACTTCATATTTTTATAACAAGTCCTTGAAGTAAATAAACTTCATATGAATTGTCGCTTTTAGTCCCTGATCGTACTTGTTATTTTTACTTTTCATTCTCGGAGTAAATATTATCTTCATTAAGCCACGGGACTTCAACTCCTTAGCGCCCAAGTTAATAATTATGGCGTAATTAAATAACCAATTACCGTAACTCTTCAACCGTATATTCATATCCGCTCGTAATTATCTCTACGGCGTAACTAAATTGCCATGTTACGCCGTAACCTTCAAAAAAATAATTACGACGTAACCATAAGAGATGGTTACGCCGTATCCTTCAAAGCTCATATTTACGCCGTAACCTTATTAGCTAGTTACGGCGTAATCTTCACAAAAAATCCAAAGGTCCTCATAAATCAATATACTTAGCCTTTTATCACTTCTTTTCCGCTCCAACGCCTCATTTATCCTGAAATGCAAATATGAACGAATATGAAAGAATTAAGTACCATATTAATGCAAATGAGGCCATAAACACGGGAATTTGATATATAAAAGATCAGGCTAATTTGATGTTATCATTATGTGACCAAAATTTCCACTGAGCCGTCGCGTGCATGTTTTGATCAAGTCTTCATAGAGGGACGGTGTCGCCCTTTGATTGGGACGCCGTAAGGTACTGTTGATCAGCTTTGAGTGGCTTCGATCTTAACTTTGCCATTTTCTTCATGTATTTGCTCCTTTTCGTCCAAATATGCTTCATTCAAGCATTTTGCTTTCAAAAGACCTAAAAAGTGAAAAGGAACGAAATTAAGCAGTAACGGATATAAAAGTGGTCTATTTAGGGCTTAAATGAACCCCTAAAAGCGTACGTTTTAAATCCTTATCATATATTTTACAGATTAATAAGGGGGTTTTGATTTTGATTTAATTAAACTACTAAACAATAAATAAAACAATTAAACTACTAAAGTTGTGATCGATAAAGAGAAGATAGTGTTAACCATGTTACTTCTACTATATTTATTTAGTTATTCGTTTACTCGTGCAATGATTTAATGTATGCATTAGTGATATCAGAAATACACAGAAAAACATTTCTATAAAAGGTATACTGAGTTAGATCTCTCTCGTACTTAGTTTTATGCATGCAACATATATTGATGAAGCAATTTATTGGTCTACTCAGTTACAAGCATGTAATAAGTGGTGTCAACTAATCCGTTGGGAATTAAACGCACCAGTACTAATAGACTTAGTACTGCCAAGCATACAGACAAGGATTGCTGAAGATTACACTAGCAGTACTAACTGACTTAGTACTGGTAGTACATATAGTTTGTACTGCTTATATGATGTGTATGCATTTTGTATTTATAGAATAGATATTGTGTATATCTTATACAAATAGTTTGATTGTTATCTTGTACAGGACTTCTTGTGCTATAAAAGGAGGTCTTAGGTTAGATGTTCAATACGTATCTTTTGTTAAGCTTCAAGGTTGTAAACCCTAGTGATAGTTGAGATCACTCATATTATAATTAATAATATTGGAGCTTTTGGTTATAACATTGTTCACAACTTGTGTTAATACAAATAAACTGTAAAACGTTTATTTATATTTAGTGATCTCGTTAAGTTTTGTTGACAACAAATATAAAGTTATCATAAGTAAAATTCTAAGAATACATGTTGTTTTGCAAAGTATATACGTTTGGTCATTTACATAAATGTTGTAATAATAATATGTTGTAATAAAACATGTAATAGGTTGGGTAATATCCATGACCCATGACCCATACCCATGGAGCTAAATCTATAACCCGTGACCCATTACATGACATCATGCATGAAATTATGTTGGGTATTATTCATGACCCATGACCCAATGTCCATGACCCATGACCCAAGACCCATGACCCATGACCCATTGTCTAGATACATTGTATCTTGTTGGGTACCCATGACCCAAAGTCCATGACCCATGGTTCATAACACATAACCATAAGCCGGTTTGCAACCTAAAATCCAGACTAAGCTAACCCAGATAGTTAGATCCGTGGAATTGCGTTGGCCGGATCCCTTGGGTGAGGGATTCGCCGAAACCGTGGAACATAAGGCATTTTTTCCTATATATAGTGAGTCATTTCTTCATTGTTTCTCACCCTTCTTTCTTACAAATCTCTCATATAATATCCCACTATCCTAACCTCTGATCACTTGATAATTCTAGTAGTTCTTCTCTCTTTTGTTGTGATTCTATTTTAGGTCCTTCATGAAGGCGAGATCACGCTACTCTACAAGTCATCCAAGCAAAGGGTCCTTGATTGATTTGTCCATCCACAAGATTTCAGTAGCATATCTTGTATTTCATATTTCATATAGTTGTTGTGTAATAGTTGTGTAAAGGTTTAATTCTACCTCGTGGAAGAAATCGGTATTTAGCTTTTTACCGAAAAAAGTGTAAGCGACGTTGTGAGGCTTCTCCGCCAATTTGAAGGAGCTCATTGACATAGTGCTTGAACTCTCAAATGGGGTACTCGGGGAGTGGAGTATGGCAAGGAAGGTGTCCTTGTAGCAGAACCACTATAAATCACTTGTGTCGCTACTTTATATCCTTTACTTTACTTGCATTCTTTACTTGCTTTATTTATTGCTTGGTACTACTTATTCATCCATAAGAATTCACATAAGATTGAATCTAAATCTTTGAAACTTAAATTAAAATCGGTAAAACTATTCAACCCACCCCCTTCTAGATTTCCACAACTTGTTTACTGTTTCATTCATTCACTCATACATCAAGCATATTAATCTTCTAAAGTATCAAGTAGTAGATTCCACATATTACTTGGTATACCCTCAAAGTATCTACAACATAAGTCTCGAGTGTTTAGATCCTCAGAAGTGGTATCAGAAATTTGGCATATGTTACTTGGATTTAGAAGATCCTTACTTAATCACTCTGTTTTCCCATCAAGTTCATGAACATGGAGACTTCACAAAACAATGTTGCCGCTAAGTTACCCATGCTCAAACATAATGAGTTTGAGATGTGGAGGCTCAAGATTGAGCAATTCTTTATGGTGCTGAATTATAATCTCTGGGAGGTTATAGAGAATGGAGACTCTTTTACTCCTTCACCAACTGAAACAATAGTTGATGGCAAGAATGTTACTTTCCTTAGCAAAGTTCCTCTTACTGCAGATGAGAAAATAGCAAAGAAGAATAATCACAAAGCTAGGATCTTGTTGTTAAGGGCTATCCCCAATGAACATGTTCTGGCTTTCAATTAATACAAGATTGCCAAAACTTTGTTTGAGGCTATTGTCACTAGGTTTGGTGGTAAAGAAGCTACCAAGAAAACTCAAAAGACTTTGATGAAGCAAAATTTTGAGAACTTCACTGCAACCAGCAATGAATCTCTTGATCATATGTTCAACAGATTGCAGAAGTTAGTCAGGCAACTGGCTGTATTGGGTGTCAATATTCCTCAGAAAGACCTAAACTCCAAGTTTATAAGGAGTTTGCCTGCTGAATGGTACACACATGTGGTTGTCTGGAAGAACAAATTAGACATTGATACCATGACTTTAAATGACTTGTACAACAATTTCAAAATTGTTGAACAAGAAGTTAAGAAATCTGGAGGCACAAGTGCTAGTTCTGGGAACATGGCTTTTGTATCTGCTCACAACAATACCAGTCCTGAAGATGTTAATGTGGCCTCAGGAGTTAGTACTGCTAACCCTAAGGATAGTACTACTAGTTCACAAACTGGTCCCGCTGGTATTGGTGATACAACCTTCTATGCTTTTCTATCAAGTCAAGCAAATGGATCTCTGCTCTCTCATGAAGATCTTGAGCAAATTGATGATGATGACTTAGAAGAGATGGACATTAAGTGGAATGTTTCTCTTCTAAGCATGAGAGCTAAGAAGTTCTAGCAGAAAACAGGGAAGAAGATCACCATCAGTGGTGATGATACAGCTGGATTCGAAAAATCAAAGGTGGAATGCTTCAACTGTCACATGATGGGGAATTTTGCTAGGGAGTGCAGACGACCAAAGCAACGAATAATCGATTAGCTCAAATATAGAATCAGCTAAGTTTTGACAAACTGATTATCTCACAATGTCTCCTTTTCCTCTTTATCTTTTTTTTCTTTTTCTATTTTTTTATCATTACATCAACTAATGGTGTAAAATTTCACCACTTCACCATTATAATACATCTGAATTATTTTTCCATATACTTCAAAACATGAGATATAAAAATAATAGTGATAGTAGTAAACACACAAAAATAAAAAATAACTACTATCACATTTCCATTGCGATGTGCAATTCCCGACCTAACCAAAGATAAGAAACACACGAACACATGAATTTTACCTAGTTAGACAAGTTACTCCAATTTTTTGAATAATACTCATTATAGTGGTCTTGAATAGTATACCAAGCCAAGTTTTAAAGTTTACTACAAGTCACCGGCACACTCATATTTTTGTGAAATTTGGGTAAAATAATGGAAACGGAATAGGCTTAATTCTTACAATATGAAACTAAGGGTTATGTATGCGAGCTATTCAACTTTTGATTTCACAAAACATGATATTTTTTTAAAAATTTAAGCATATATTAGGCATATTTTTGAAAAATTAAGGACAAATAATGTTCTAATTCTCCATCCCCCCCCCCACTTAAGATAAACAACGTCCTCGTTGTGTAAATAGGAAATTAAATACAGTGTATATAAAGAATTAGAACAAAACTCCCCTGAGATTTGCTCGGTATGATCCTCCATGATGCGTATGTGAGCAACTTTTTATTTTCTTGTGTGAAAAGGCATCTAAATATGGCCATAGGTTTAGCGCGCACAAAAAATACAGGGATATGTAAACCACCACTTCCTTCGTAATCTTAGTACTCCACCTGTGTTAATATGCATGAAAATCACAGCTAGTGTGTCTACGATAATTGATGGTTAGTAAAATAAAAATAAAAATAAAAATAAAATTAAAATTAAAAACTATAAATCATCAGGTCAGTCGATACGTCGTATCCATGGTACTGGATACGCCGTATCGAGCCTGGAATAAAAACAAATAAGGTGCAGGTCAGAAGTTAAATGCGTCGTATCCAAAAACTTGGATACGTCGTATCAAAGTAACTGACAAGAAGTTCTTAAAAATAAATGCAGAAAAGTAAAAGATAGATATGACTACTACGGGCAATATGCCGTATCCATGATTATGGATATGCCTTATTGATGTTCAAGTCTGACATACTCGATAACAAAAAATCAAAAAATAAAATTCTGGGTTGTCTCCCGGGAAGCACTTCTCTTTATTCCAGAGTCTTTAAGTTAGACTCGTCTTCAGCTTTTACTCCATCTCATGAAAACTCACATGTCCACATGTGAGCTCTTCTACAATCTTTTCGTCCCGAACGTACTCAGGTCCCAAATTCACTACTCCTTTGTAGAAGCTTTCCAACTTTTGATATGGGTGCTTAACACCATTCAATATGTCACTAGTGTTTACTTGGAGAAATGGCCAAATCTTGCTACACTTCTCGTTAGAGAGATGCTTAAATCTTGGGTGTGAACGAGCCATTTGAAAAGTGACACTATCATTAACATTGTGTAGGGTGATCATTCCTTCAAACCTTTTTGCTTCAACATTGACAACCCTGCAGAATGGCATTCCAATGATAACATCTCCCATGTCATTGTCACGATAAGCATCCATATTCTCAACTATAGCAAAATCTATAATAGTAAAAAAAATCCCAACAAAAATAGGCACATTTAGCTCCTACTACATTTTTCCCTTTATATTCAAGTTTCCATTTCATAATTGAGTTATAAAAATATTTAGGCATAACATTAATAGGAAGAATGGGAAAAAAGTTTACATTGACATGTTTGTAACCTATCATGCTCGAGAATTGCAAATTGCAAACACAATCAATGTGGATTTTTCTACCATAATCACAAAAACTAGGATATCCCTCAATTTCATTATAATTCCTAGTATTAATCATGTTAACTTCTGGTATGTCCACAATTTCTCCTTCCTCAATCTCGGGTTCTACATCCTCCATCATTTGATCATTAAGCTCTAATGCTTCATTTAGATCATTTAATTCTAAGCAGTCTCCAAAATTCGGGTCTTGTGGTCTATTCACCCATTAGCCTAGCTTCCAGGTCAAGTTCCATACGTTCTCTCAATCCTAGCACATAAACACTCTTAATTATGATTTTAACATCAACTTCACTCTTAAAAACTAATTTGTCATTCCCTACTCTTAAAGATATTTTCCTATTAAACACATCAATCTTAGTATGAGCAGTAGACAAAAATGGTCTTCTAAGGATCAATGAGATTTTTATATCCTCAGGCATATCTAAAACAACAAAGTCTATGGTAAAAACAAACTTTTCAATTTTTACTAAAACATTTTTAGCTATACCTTCAGGACGTTTCACAGTCTTATCAGCCAATTCAATGATTAACTTAGTAGGAGCTAATTTGCCTAGACCTAGATTAGTAAAAACTGAATAAGGCATGACACAAATCTATCTCCTAAGTCAGCTAAGGATTTATTAAAACACATGTCAATAATGCTACAAGGTAGAGTAAAACTCCCTGGGTATTTCTCCTTGTGAGGTAAAGCATCTTGAGCAACTGTAGAGCATTCTTCTTTCATGGGAGCTTGAATCTCCTCTTCCATTCTTGACTTCTCCTTGAGCAATATTTGTAAACTTGTGGAAGAGTTAAAGAAGAATTTCGGCTTCACATCATCTCCACTTCCCAATAAACGCCCAGGAAAAGGGATAGTAGACATAGCTTCTTCAGTAGTAGTGATTGCCTTGACATGATCTCTTGGGTTAGTCTCAGTTGAGCCTGGTAAACTTCCAGATCCCCTTTCTTGAACTACATTGCTCGTTTGACCAGTTTGAATTTCCAATGCTTTGATCGACGCTCCTTGATTTCTGATGGAAGCATCTGTCGAAGATCGAATTTCTTTGATTAGAGCAGAATTTTCTTCATGAATTTTTATAGCTTCAGCCATGAATTTATTCATAGATTCTTCTAAAGTTTGCCTTCTTTCTTGATATGATGGATTTCCATTGTCCCTTTGGTAGAATATCGTAGCAACTGCTCTATACCTTCCTGATGGCTGAAATGCCACTCCATATTAAGCGTAATTGGCCTCTTCAAGTGTCTTCCCTTCTTGTTTTGATGGACAATCTTTATTGTAATGAGTTCCATTTCATAATTCACACCCAACTTGAGATGCATACACCTTTTCATTCACTTTCTTGAGTTCTCTACTAAGATTGTTCAGTTGAGCTTGAATAGCAGCATACCTATCAGAAGTGTCACTGCTTCGACTCTTAGTAGAGGTTCCGTCATGCCACTTTTGAGAATGATCAGCCATTTCTTGGATTGCCTTCCTAGCGTTAACTACACTCATTCGAGATACAACACATTTGGAATCAAGAATTTTCGAGTAGGCACATCCAAACCTTTATAAAACAAAATCACCTCCTGCATACAAGTCAAAATATTAAGGACATTTCAAGAAAAGATCTTTAAATCGTTCCCAAGCCTGATAAGAGTTTCACCCAACTCTTGCTTGAAGTTATTGATTGCCTCAATCTTTTTAGCAGTACGAGCAAGTGGGCAATACTTCTTCAAAAAATTCTGCTTAAGGTCTTCCCATTTAGTTGAACCAGCTGGTACATTCTTTAGCCACCTGTTTGCAGCTCCTGTTAGAGTAATAGGGAAAACA
>OU343222.1:175699834-175729981 GCA_910596185.1 Chrysanthemum makinoi
TTTTTAGTGAAACCGGTTGTAAAATATTGAAAAATGGTATTACTATAGGAAGAGGCATTAGAAAACATTGAGTCTATGTCATTAAAATCGGTAATGAACCAAAAGACAAACTTTGTCTTACTTCTATGGATGATACTTCGACCTTATGGCATCGAAGATTGGGTCACGCTAATATGCGACTTCTTCAATCGCTATCATCTAAAGAACTAGTAAGAGACCTACCCAAATTAAAATACGAACATCATTTTTGTGATGCTTGTAACATAGGAAAGCAAGTCCATGCTAGTCATAAAGCTAAAAATATGGTCTCAACGACTAAGTTTCTAGAATTACTATATATGGATTTATTTGGTCCTATCGGATCATTGCAACATGATGCTACGCTTCGCAGCGCGTTCGTGCAATGCCGTCGGAAAAGAATTCAAAAGAACTTTTCTTTTCAAGTCGAGAGCAAGTTTTTCAACACCCGTAAATTTGATAGGCGTTCGAGTGAACCTCAACACCCTAATGAACCGTTGTAGTGTAGTATTAGGGTAAGCCACGGGAATTGAAATCGTTCTCTAGGGGAATAGGAATGCTAGTGAGAGGTTACTACGCTAAGGTTGGGGTTGAGGAAGATTATTTTTTATCTTTTTATGTTTTTTAGGAAATAGAAAGGTACGAATCTCGGGGTTTGGATTTTGGGGGGGGGGTTGGTATTTCCACCGATTACTTCTACTATATAATTATCTAATTAATTAAGGTGAGGGTAGTCTATGTCTAATTATTGTGTGCTCGTATGATGGTTTAAAGATGTGTTTACTTAGGTTTTACTACTCCTTAATTATCTCCTATTGATGGTTGAATTGTCACGTCCTTATTCTTAATCGCGTTGTGTGTCTAAGGTCGTAGGGTATGTGTTTGTCCCTAACTCTTTGAAACTACCAAAGGTTATCGCCTAAAAAGTCTCTAGGATTTATAAACTTTAACTCTAAGGTACTCTTCGGATGGTTTAGCCTACAACAACTCTAGGTGTTATAAACTCAGGTTCACAAAGATTAATCAAGCATTAACTACACAACGGATGACCTATCGCATTACTAGATCATTAACAATTAAGATAAGAGACAACCAATCAATATTCAATAATTAAGTTTCATATTCCCTAAGCAAACACACAAGTAAATTAGTCGGACATGGAGAACATGCAAGCATACACACAAGTAATTGAAGACATAATTAAATTAATGAAGTAAAACACTTATCTTGATGTAAGATAGGGTTTGGAACCCTAAAATACTGTACAAGACAGCCTTGGTTCGGTTTAGGTTTTTACTCCAAAAGACTACACACTGAAAACTAAAAAATTCGGACTCTATATATAAGATTACATTCGCGACGGCGTCACCCTTTGATTTGTGACGTCGTCGGGTCGCCGTCATTAGGGTTTCTTCTTGGCCACGTTAGTCTTGCGACGGCGTCACCTTATGCTTGTGACGCCGTCTCCTTCAGTCTCTGACGCCGTATGGATCAAATCTAGGCCGTCTGAGTTCCGACGACCTACTCTTTTAAAGCCTGACACCGTCACTTGTAAATAAGCAATTTGGCTACTGAGCCGTCACAAAAGTGATGCTGACGCCGTCCCCTTCAGTTCCAGCAGCCTGAGTGTCTCGATTCTTGACTTTGGCCATTTTCTTCGTATATTCGCGCCTTTTCATCCGGATAAGTGTCATTCCAGCATTTTGCCTTCAAGATACCTAAAAAGTGAAAAGGAACGATATTAAGTAATAACGGATACAAAAGTGATCAAATAAGGGCTTAAACGACCCCTAAAAAAGGTACATTTTAAAACCTTATCAAATACCCCTACACTTGGTATTTGCTTGTCCTCAAGCAAATGTGCTTTTAGCCAATTAATTTATAAGTTAGGGGTCATGAAGCATTGGTTTAGAACAATCCACAACACATATAAGCCCCATAAAAGTCATAACAAGCACGGAAATTACATACTAGCACCTCACATGGGGTGTTTGGATACTCACATCTCTCGGTGTATATGAAATATAACAAGTTGGAAATGAAAGATAAACACTCATTAACCGGTCCTAGTACATAGATTAACATAGGCTTGAGACTAGATCAAACCTCCATCGCTTTGGCGTAAGCACCTAGGAAAGACTATCAAAGAGGTCTTTTAAAGGGTTGTAATGTTAGGCTTACGGTAGGGAAACAAAGGGTTTGGTGGGATAGGCTATTTAGTGGTGGCAAGTCAAAAATCTTTATGTTACAAGCATGCGAAGAATGGCGTTGCTAAGCCAAGACTCGACACTCTAGACTCTAGATAACTGAAACAAACAAATATAAATTAAAGATAGATGTAGGATGGTAGCCCGTATTTTTTTTACACTCTATTTTTTTTTCTTTTTCTCTTTTTTTTATTTTTTTTTTTTTTTTTTTTTATTTTTTTTTTTTTTTTTTTTTTTTACACTTTTACTCTACCATCCTCTACGGTAACATCAAAATGATAGGGATTTATAGGCACATCCCTACACTTGAGTTTTTATTACTCTAACACTAATTTGACCCGAATTGAAAGATCAAAACACTTGGAGTACATTATTACGCAAATAAAGGGAATTTGAATTTAACGTTCCCTTCCCGTCATTTCATAAACTTTAACTTTTCCCATGAGTCACAATCGTCCCAAAACTGTGTACAAAGGATATGACTTGACTTAGCAACTTATGCAAGCAACTAGATAATTGAACTAAGGGTTTTTAGGGTGATAACAATAATGCACTAAAAGTGAGTGCATAAAAGGTAGGCTAAGGCGATTTGGGTGTACATTTGGGGGTGGGGTGTAAACAATGCTCTTCATTGATATTCCGAAAAACCGAAACATCACGAGAACCGCAAAAAGGATAGGCTCTGAGGGGTTAACTAGGGGTATCGTGTACTAAAGATGAGTACAACGCAAAGGTGTGGGGGAATTACTCAACCAATGTGGAAGAAATAATTATATTACGGGTATCAAACAAGGGTTATCCTAATGCGTCTTATCATTTAGTTATTCCTAACTACACAAGTGTAGTCTTACTAGTGATCTCGGGATCCATCACAAAACAAGTTCTAGAATCTATTATACTACCGGTTCACACACTAAGCATTAAAGATGAATGTTTTAATTCCTACTAATCTAAGGGCGATCCTCACATTTTGGTGGAATTTAAGTGGTAAAGGGTTTTTGTGCTAGTCATATAACTTCCTATCCGTGAACGCTTATTAAGACTAATGGCCCACTCCTATATGTCATGAAAAATTTTAAATTTGGTGCCAAAATTACCCTAACCGACATTTTCTCATGGTTTATTACACAAATGCAATTGGACAAAGCAAATAATCAAGGATAAGCATAGTTTCAAAGTTCCCTTTTTATTTTCCCTCCCTACACTTAAACTAACATTGTCCCCAATGTTCCCCGAAAGTATCAAAGTTATGATAAAGGAATGTAATAAAAGATGAAGAAACTAATACTCCCCTGATTAGCTCGGTAGGATCCGTGTAAAGTGGTGGTTATATTTTTCTTCAAGAAGAACGTTTGCGTGAAAAGCTCCTTCTCATCTTATGTATTTCCTTCTTGATAAATTAAACCTGCACACTTAACCTTCGCGTAAAATCGGCGGTAATAATATATATAAGACTCTACTAAACTAGGATATAATGCTTGTGGAATGGATGTTTACAGAATTTCTGGAAAATTCCAAAAAATTATAAGTAGCTCAGAAAACGAGAAAAAGTAATCAGTTATTTTTTTCTGCTCCTTCGACACCGTCAGTTATCTGAACCGGCAGTGCGATTTTCGGAAAAATTTTGGAAAATTTACATCTTTAGAACACGGAAAAATTTCACGCAAAACATCCATTATGACTCGATACAAGCATTTGACTCGAACAAACACACATGTATATCTTTTAATTAATTGTAATTCTCATGTTTACGTTCTTTTGAAAATGTGTGTAATCCTCCCTACACTTATTCCTTATGTAAAATACCTTTATATGTAATTAAGACGATGTTAAAGACAAAATAAAGCATTTTCACAAATTCAAACATGAGAACATACAATAATGAAAAGATATATGACACACAAATAAAAATGAAAAAAAAATACACATGGGTTGCCTCCCAAGACGCTTGTTTTTTTTTGTTCGAGTCACTGACTTGACTCTACCCTTATTTAACGGATAAGGGGAGTTTTCACACTTAAGCTTAAGTGCGGGTGATAGTAGCGATACACACCCTTAGGGTGGAAATTTCCTACGTGAGGAGAGGGTGATGGGTGATTTATATGCTCAAAGGAGTGTGCTCCATTTATTATAACCTTACCTAATAATCTATTGGTGTGGCGAATTGAATCAAATATCTCTTAAAATGGATCATCTTCTATCAACTTTAAAGATTCTTGCCAGGATCCATCTTGACCTAATAAACCCGGTTTAAACCCATAATGTTTCTTGTTATCAACCATGAATGGATGATATAAGTGTGTACGTCATGGGTTACTCCTATAGCTTCCCTCTACATGGCTAGGAGTCCACCACCTTTATCAAGCAACTACAGGTTATTTATTTTGATGGGTGGATTGGGGCCTAATCAATTCCAAGATTCACATCTAAAGGCGAAATTTGGGTAAGGTTTTGGTTGAGGCTCCGGTTCATCAAAATTAGGAACTTCCTAGGACTAAGAGGTCATGACAACAAGCATCTAAACCTACATTCTCTAGTGGCATTTGGTCAAGGTTACGTATCAATCCGAGGTTCTATAGTCTCTTCTACTTCTCCCGGGTAAGTTATAAGTGATGTGTGTTCCTCAAGTGATGGTAGGGTTATTGGCTTGGAGTTTCCACCTCATTCTCCATTATATCTAGATCTCCTAAAGTTCATCATGTGTTTTAGTATGATCTAACCCAAATCACTCTAAGAATCTCAAATCCTTCTTTTAGCCATTTCAAATTCTTGGTCGATTCATAAGAATTGTTATAAAGGGTGATCACTTTATGTTCTATTTGCCTGAGGATTCCTCACTGGCCGATCATATGTTTTGAAATCTATCCCAGCATGCAACTAGAACGTTCAGCTATAACCATCTCACAATCTTGTTTGGGTTTAGGTTCCATGTTCTAAAAAACTTGGTCTTTTTGATCATGATTCCTGGGTTGGATAAACTCCTTATCCATTTCCTCAAGTTGTGACAATGATAGTTTATGCTTAGAGCTTTTTTGATTTTTTCGAAGGTCTCACTAAAGGTTGATTCTAACAATGATCGTTGAATAGAAGCCACACAAGCACAAATTTATCAAATCCATCCAACCTTACACCCGTCTCCTTTTGGATATCTCTAAGATCACTCACAAATTAATTAGAACAATAAAACCAATCAATCTGCGATTCAATTATTCCTCATTTGTTAATGATTCAAATGCAACTTCATTTGCCATAGCGACAAATGAAAGGTTTCTGAACACAAAGCACAAAGAAGGGGATAGACTACAGGAAGCTAAAATGAGAAAAAACACTTGATAGGAATCAAACAAGGGACCTAAATGAGGTGGAAATCTAACTAGCTATTCTATTCCCGGTGGCCAAAAACTTGATAAACACACGGTTGGGGTCAAAGGAACTTCCTTTTCGTCGAGCAAGTTTTTCAACACCCTAGGCGATGAACCTAATCGTTGTAGTGTAGTATTAGGGTAAGCCTCTGGATTGATATCGTTCTCTAGGGGAATAGGAATGCTAGTGAGAAGTTACTACGCTAAGGTTGGGGTTGAGGAAGATTATTTTTTTTTTTTATGTTTTTAGGAAATGGAAAGGTACAAATTTCGGGGTTTGGATTTGGGGGTTGGTATTTCTACCGATTACTTCTACTTATCTAAATATCTAAACTAAGGTGAGGGTAGTCTATGTCTATTGTTGTGTGCGTGTTAAAATGTATTTACTTAGGCTTTATTACTCCCTAGTTATCTCTTATTGGTGGTTGAAATGTCACATCCTTATTCTTAATCGCATTGTGTGTTTCTAGTGCAGTAGGGTATGCGTTTATCCCTAACTCTTTGAAGCTACCAAAGGTTAATGACTACAAAATCTCTAGGATTTATAAACTTTAACTCTAAGGTATTCTGTGGATGTATAGCCTACAATTACTCTAGGTGATTATAAACTAAGGTTCAACAAAGATTATTCAAGCATTAACAACAAACGAAGAGATGACTGTCGTACTAGGTCAATCACAATTAAGATAAGAGACAACCAATCAATATTCAATTACTAAGTTTCATATTACCTAAACAAACACACAGGTAAATTAGCCGGACATGGGGAACATGTAAGCATACATACAATTGATGAGTGCTTATTCACTCATCATTTTAGATCAAATGCAGTATGAAAACATCTAAAACACTCGAAATACATCAAAATACTGAAAATATCTCAAAATTGTGTTTTATATGTTTCAGATGCAAAATTATCAAAAACAATTGAAAAACGAACAAAGTTTGCATAATTGGGTTTAGGTCCCAGACTTTCAAAAAATTGTGAGAAATAGTCCACTGACCGCATTTTAAAAAGAAAAAAAGTCACAAAGGTCCTTTTAAATCATAAGTTGTCATAATTAGTCCTTTGGTGAAAAATTTCAAAAAGTTCCAGAAATTAGGTTTGATCCACTGGATTTTTTAAAGTTGTCAAGTTTAGTCCTTGGAATTTCATAATTGAAAAAAAAATGGTCCTCAATTTATTTGAGATTCACAAGATTGGTCCTTGGATTACATTTTCAGAATTCTGAGGGGAATGGCCTAGTTTTCGATTTAGCACTTTTAATTGCCAAATTCTGGTCATACCATTAATCCATTTCTCTATTTTGGCCCAATATCCGTCTTAACAATCTGTCCACCCATGACCCGGTCAACCCATCCCATACCCGGTCAAAAAAAAATGAATAAACAAACCACACCCAATCACACTGCTTCTTCTTCCCCTTCCCGCCCATAACCACAAACCCTAGAACACAGTACCCTAAGTCCCTTTCTCTCTTCTCAAAACACCCACCTTCTTTTACCCAAATCCTCAAAACCTAAACACTCCACCACCCTCTTTACCCAGATTATCCCAACTCCCTAACCCACTAAGTTCCCTCACCCTTCCCCAAGGCTGCCACCTCACAATCCATGCTAAAAGACCAACCAATGGCTTTCGGATTCATTCTAAATGGTACCTAACTATTCAAGGGTAAAGATTAAGCTCCAAAGAAAACACAAGACAATATGAGAAGATTTTTAGTTTTAGTATATATAGAGGATGAGGAAAGATGTAAAAGGTGTCTAGAAATTTATGTCTAGTCCCATTTGTACTTTAATTGTCATTTTAATTTTAATGTAATGTTTACTTTCCAGTTAATGCAATTTATTTTTAGTATTTAATTCCAATTTTTTTAGTTTATGCAATTTAATTTTTGTCATGTTAAATTCTTGCCAAAATGGTCTAGCGTTGTTAAATTTGTCAAAGAAACTGAAGTTGAGATTTAAGTGTGAAGCCATCAGTTTTAAAAGTTTTTTGCATCTTAAATCTGTTTTACTTTTGGCGTTGTTTGGAACATCAAGCTTTGTGGGTCAAAAGTCTATTTTTGACCCATGTTAGATTTGCAATTTACTTAGGTTGATTTCAATTCAAGTTTATTTTGTGTGTCTAGCATTAAGTTGAATAAATTATTGTTAGAAGTGTGCAACAAAAAAAGGTGATTTTGCTTCTGTTTTCTTGTCCATGTGGACCACTACCATTTTGACTTATTGCAAAAGGCATGGCATTTATTTAGGCCATCTATGGGGCAAAAGCTTTCCCCTAGCTTGTCTTCATGGTCCCAAAAGCTCAGGGGCTCATCTCTCCTGCAGCTTATTCATATTAAGCCAGAATAACGTTTATTTGTTACGTCTCATGACCATTTCAGCATTTAGTTCAAAAGCATATTGTACAGCTTATTTATAAAGCTGCGCAGGTGAAACCTTAGCTTTAAATCTGTTTATTTTGTATCTATACCATGTCAACTTCATCTTTGCAGACTGTTCTTGATCCTAAAGCTCACCTTGCAGCTTAATAATAAGCTCATATATATATTACTCGATGAGCGTTACCTTTGGCCCATTGAGCTTGTTTGATTCTTGAGGTGCTTATCAGATCCTGAACCACCTTAGTTTTGGTTTAATTAATTTCTTGTCATTTAAGTAGACTAGGTTAGTTATTTATATTGTATTAGGTTGCTTATTCTTGCCCTTTTAGTGCTTATTTCTAATTTTAGTCTAAGTTCCTTCTTAGTGTAGTTTTGTAATGCTTTCCCCCTTGTTTGCTTAGTGTAGCTTAGTATTTAGCTTGTGGTGAGTCTGTTTTTAGCTTATTAAATTCCTTATGTGCTTATTTAGTGATCTTGGAGCTTATTTAGTTTAGTAGAATGGTGTTTGGTTGACTGCTCATTGTGATCTCTAGTTTAAAAATGTTGATCTTCGATCAATCTGTAGTCCCTAATTTATTCGTAAAAGCTTATTGAAAAGGTTTTGAAAAGTTAGGATTTTACAAAGTGCTTATGTTGAACAAGTTTCCAAAAGAAAATTTCAAAATAAAAATAAATAACAAAAAGTGGGAAGGGAGCTCGAACCGAGACCTCCACCACATTGAAGTGATAATATTACTGAACCATAAGCCCTTAGGTCTTTCTTGTTATAGTTTGCCAAAATCAAATACATAATGCGTTGATAGTTTGTCCATTAAGCTCTTTTAGCTTATTTGGAGCTTATTTTACAAGGCAACCTACGTTTTTCATTTTTCTTAAATCGTATCATCTAAAGTAGGTTTATGTGATTTTTGCACATTTTTCTTAAAACGTTTAGTAATTTTTATAATTAAAGTAATTAATAAAATCGTTTTAATTAAGTAATAAATATAATAAAACTCGAAAAATATTCTTTTCCTAAAATTATTTTTAGTCATGTAGGCCGTAGGAAAATTAGTTTAAGATCCGTCCGTAGGCTTTTATTTGCATCATTTTCACTTTCGAGTTTCGGGGATTAGCTTCGGGCCGTATTTCGTTTTGGCGTTTTTGCATGTTATTACCCTAGGATGTAATGTAGCTTCGTTTTATCGTTTCTTAAGCTTAGTTGTAGTTTATTTAGAGTTTATATTTGTTTTCATGCTTGTTTTCATCCTCGTTCTTTATTTTGGTAGAATTACGTAATCCAAATCCAAAAATCGTTAACCCAATTCAAGTCCTAATCACGAAACTCAACGACACCGTCAATTTCACACCTCGTTGGGACACGACCCGGGAAATCACTTTCCCGGTATCACCTTTATCACACCCGTGAGGTTTGGCACGTTGACCTTTTTCCTAAAGGGTTAATTTGTCGAATTTTACGATTATTTTGATATCACGTTGATATTGTGTTTTTCACCACTCACTTCACAACGAATCAAATTTTAAGGCGGCTGCTGGGGAGGTGTGTTGCGACAATATCGTGATTTTTGCGATTAGTGACTTGAAGAACCTTCCTCGTGAAGTTACCGTTTTTGAAAAATACAAAAAAACCCAAAATATTCTTCTCATTCCTCTTATTCGTTGATTCTATTTCTCTTACCCTCTTTTGCTGTTTAATTCTATCCTTCATTATCCTCTCGATCACTCAATTCTATTTCTTTAACCCTCTACATGTTTAATTCTCATGGCGACGATCGATTATCGTCGTTGTTTCCATTGCAAATGCCGTATGGAAGAGGATGAGGATGGCTTTATTGTCAAAATCACGATTGTTTATGTAAGCGGTGTGGAAGGGTACGTGGTGCAAGCAAGTATTGCTATTATGCGATTATCGATAAAACTCTCTCGATGATTCTCCAAGTTTTTCGTTACCCACAACCCGAGATTTGTTCTATTGTTTTCGAACCTAAACCGCTCTAGATTTGATCAAAATCTTTCATGATTCCTGGTTAAGGTTAAGAGAAAGAGAAGAAGCAGGAGACCAAAAGCAGTGGTGGAAATTGCTAGCTCAAAGAGAGCACACCACTTGTCCCACCTCCGGAATCTTCAAAACCTTTTCGTGGCGAATCATGAACATACTTCAAAATTGCTTGAATGAACTTCGCCAAGATTCAATTCGGAAATACCGTTTACCTACCATTTGTGATGTTGTTGAGCCCTCGATTCCTACTCCCATTCCCGAGATACTTTCATTCGATCAAGAGTATTGCTACGGTTGTGGAGATATGTTACTTAAAGGTTTCGTTGTTGTTACAAATGTATGCGCAGTGGTGTGGAAACTATCTTCTTGATGGATTTTGTTCGATTTGTGCCGAGAATTCATGCGCTTATGATTCTAATCCTAATTCCTTCAATTTTCCTCAGAACGATTTCAACTACCCTCCTCAGAATGCATACGAACCACAACCGTACTATCATCATTTCAGTGATTCATCGTTTCAAAGTTTCTCTCACCAATACCCTCATTGTGATAAGTGTGGGGGTCCTCATGATGATTATCAATGTCAATCGTGGAATCAAAATTACTATGGACCTGATTCTTGTTATAACACTTCTAGGATTTGACCACATCAACCCACAACTTCCCTTCATTGATCAATTTCCTCGTATAATTCTTGAGGAACTTAATGAGGAACAAGCTTCTATGAAAGATTTCTAGCCGATGAGCGAGCGACTCAAAAGCTTCTCCTATTTAAGAAGTTGCTCAACAACGTTATCTATTTAAGCGAAGCTTGCCGTCACAGATGGCGAGGATGAGGAAGATTGGGAGATGACAAAGGACAAGGTGCATATTTCAAGCCCACAAAGTACCGCACATGTACTCTCGCCCTCATATTGCCTATCCACCATAGAACCTTCGGATAATAACCTTTTAATGGGGGCGAGCATCTTGACACTATTGAAAGGAAGTCTTGTGTTGAGAGCCTTGTCCCAACCCCAATGAGTCAGGGTTATTTCTTAAATTTGATATGTGTGATAACCCTCTCGATGATGATTCTTCTCAGCCAACCCGAAAGAACCTTGTTGAGGTGATCTCCAGAATCGAAAATGACTATCGTCGTTTGAACATGATTCCTTATCGTGTGGAGACATCGAGTATGTGGAGGAGATACCTTCGAGTCAAATTAAAACGGAGGAAGTGAGAGATGTTGATCGAAGATCTTGATATGGACCGACTTTGAAACGGATGATGAAGATATTCTTGTTGTGTTCGAGAAGCCTTTTGCTCGACATTTTTTCACTAATCCTCTGTTTGACTTTGATTCTGAATTCACTCTAGTTTCGGATAATCCCATCTTTGAAATTCAGAATGAGGATAGTGACTTGTACCTCGTTTCATCTCTTTCTTTACAAAGATAAGAATAGTGGCAATCCCCCGACGTTAGACCTTCTCGAGGAGTTCGCCGATGAACGCCTAGCTGCTCGTTGATCATTCTCCAGGAGATGATGATGTACATAGACTTTGAGAGCCTTCCGACCTTACCCAATTGGAAAATCTTATTTACAATTGGTCTTCGATAATTAGTCAAGTGACACTCGTATAGAAGAGGTCGATTTTCTTTCTCCGAATGACTCGATACCTTCGGGTTTTCAGTGGACGATTATGGCTTAGGTCCATCATCCACTCGTCCACCTTGCTAAACCACCGGATGATGGAACCTCTTCTAAGCCCGACTACGGATGTTGTGACTTCTCTTGCGGTGGAAAAGATTTTTGAACATTCCGTTAATGTTCCTCAATCTAATCTTTTGCCCACCTATCCCACCCGTTGTCAAGTAATTGACACTTTGCCCTCTCCTCCCATTTCTTCTCCATGTCTTAACTCCTACGAGAGTGAAGATACCATCTTTGACAGGCATTTCTCATTCTCTTGAAAGCGGAAATATATCTCATCGGTGTGGAACTTTCGCGTGCTTCAAATGTTTGTCCAAACATCTTGAATGAAAGTCCGATGGAGATTGTTCCTTCCACTTTGCTTCCCCATGAACCAATGAATGCGGGGATCGAGTCAAGCTAGCGACTCGAGGAACAAAACAAGAGCACTTTACTATATGGGTTTTCACCCATATTTCGATTTCTTTCTACTTTCTACCACCCTAGTGTGGGGAGTTGTTAACATTTGTTGTATATAAGCCTTCTAAAAAAAAAAAAAAAATCCAAATAATGGTAGTAGTATTTCCTTTACATTCGGTTCGGCATAACCGGTACTTTGAATATTGAGGGCAATATTCATTCCTAGTGTGGGGAATTTCACGAATTTTATCATATGTATTACACCCAATTCCCCGTTCGCTTGGCCAAAAATTTTTTTTGGAGTAAGTGTTTACACTTTCTCATTTGGTTATCGATCCGCCATGTCTCATAAGACAAAGGATTGGCTAATCCAGGAAAGCGGCTCTTGGTAAAGATTTATCAAATCCGCTTGACGGCTGCAACTTGCCCAAATTGTATGGTGTTCAGCTCACCATATCTTTAATTAGTGAAAAGTTGGCTAGCCCCGCAAGTTTATGGCTTGTGGTAAAGGCGATGGGAAAACCATAATTGGTAATCAGCTCACCAAAGATAATATTGATAATTTATCTAAAGAGTTGGCTAGTCGAGAAAAGCGGCTTACGGTAAAGACAAATCAAAACCGTTGAAAATTTGGTGGTTTGCTCAAAATCACATGGTTATCGGTGTACCATAGTTCTCACTTGAACTAAAACATTTGGCTACTCGGAGTAATGGCTTTTGGTAAAGAGACTCAAATCCATTAAGTTTTCTCAAAAGATTGCTAGGGACTAGCAATGTTTTAGTGTGGGGATTTGATGAGTGCTTATTCACTCATCATTTTAGGTCAATCTGAAAGCAAAACATCTAAAAACACTCGAAATACATCAAAATCTGAAAATATCTCAAAATTGTGTTTTATATGTTTCAGATGCAAAATTATCAAAAACAATTGAAAAACGAACAAAGTTTGCATAATTGGCGTTTAAATCCCCGACTTTCAAAAATTGACGTAAATAGTCCACTGAGCGCATTGTATTTAAAAAGAAAAGTCACCAAAGGTCCTTTTGAAATCATAAGTTGTCATAATTAGTCCTTTGGTGAAAAATTTCAAAAGTTTGAGAAATTACAGTTTTGATCCCTGGATTTTTAAAGTTGTCAAGTTTAGTCCTTGGAATTTCATAATTGAAAAAAAAATGGTCCTCAATTTATTTGAGATTCACAAGATTGGTCCTTGGATTACATTTTCAGAATTACAGGAATGGCCCCTGGATTTTCAGTTTTGGCACTTTTGGTACTTAAAGTCTTTAGTCTATACCATTAATCCATTTCTCTATTTTGGCCCAATATCCAAGTCTTAACCCAATCCTGTCCACCCATGACCCGGTCAACCCATCCCATACCCGGTCAAAAAAAAATGAATAAACAAACCACACCCAATCACACTGCTTCTTCTTCCCCTTCCCGCCCATAACCACAAACCCTAGAACACAGTACCCTAACTCCCTTTCTCTCTTCTCAAAACACTCACATTCTTTTACCCAAATCCTCAAAACCTAAACACTCCACCACCCTCTTTACCCAGATTATCCCAACTCCCTAACCCACTAAGTTCCCTCACCCTTCCCCAAGGCTGCCACCTCACCAATCCATGTCTAAAAGACCCAACCAATGGCTCAGATTCATTCTAAATGGTACCTAACTATTCAAGGGTAAAGATTAAGCTCAAGAAAAACACAAGACAATATGAGAAGATTTTTAGTTTTAGTATATATAGAGGATGAGGAAAGATGTAAAAGGTGTCTAGAAATTTATGTCTAGTCCCATTTGTACTTTAATTGTCATTTTAATTTTAATGTAATGTTTACTTTCCAGTTAATGCAATTTATTTTCAGTATTTAATTCCAATTTTTTTAGTTTATGCAATTTAATTTTTGTCCATGTTAAATTCTTGCCAAAGTGGTCTAAGCGTTTGTTAAATTTGTCAAAGGCTAAGTTGAGATTTAAGTGTGAAGCCCAAAAATCAGTTTTCAAAAGTTTTTTGCATCTTAAAATCATTTTACTTTGCTCAGCAGTGTTTGGAACATCAAGCTTTGTGGGTCAAAAGTCTATTTTTGACCCATGTTAGATTTGCAATTTACTTAGGTTGATTTCAATTCAAGTTTATTTTGTGTGTCTAGCTACATTAAGTTGAATAGAGTATTGTTAGAAGTGTATGCAACAAAAAAAAAGGTGATTTTGCTTCTTTTTTGTCACGTGTGAGACCACTCGCACCCATTTTACAGCTTGACTTATTATAAGCTGTAAGTAGCTTATTTAGGCCATCTATTGGGGGCAAAAGCTTGCCCCTAGCTTGTCTTCATGGTCCCAAAGCTCAGGCTCATCTCTCCTGCGGCTTATTCATATTAAGCCAAGAATAACTGTTTTGTTTTCGTCTCATGACCATTTCGGCATTTAGTTCCAAAAGCATATTGTGCGACTTATTTATAAGCCGCACAGTGAAGACCTTAGCTTTAAATCTGTTTATTTTGTATCTATACCATGTCAACTTCATCTTTGGAGACTTGGTGTTCTTGATCCTAAAGCTCACCTTGCACTTAATAATAAGCTCATATGTGTTCTCGTTGAACTGTCCTGCTGCAACCCCATTCTGCAGCTTGTTTGATTCTTGAGGTGCTTATCAGATCCCTGTTCCACCTTAGTTTTGGTTTAATTAATTTCTTGTCATTTAAGTAGACTAGGTTAGTTATTTATATTGCTTATTAGGTGCTTATTTCTTGCCCTTTTAATGCTTATTTCCCTTAATTTTAGTCTAGGATTCCTTCTTAGTGTAGTTTTTGTGCCAATTGCTTTCCCCCTTGTTTGCTTAGTGTAAGCTTAGTATTTAGCTTGTGGTGAGTCTGTTTTAGCATTTAATTCCTTATGTGCTTATTTAGTGATCTTGGAGCTTATTTAGTTTAGTAGAATGGTGTTTGGTTGACTGCTCATTGTGATCTCTAGTTTAAAAAGGATATTTGATCTTCGATCCAAATCGTGGTCATCACAATTTGTTCGAATAGTTTATTGAAAGGTTTTTGAAAAGTTAAATTTTTACAAAAAGTGCTTATGTTGGTCTTATAAACAAGTTTCCAAAAGAAAATTTCAAAATAAAAAAATAAATAGCAAAAGAGTGGGGGCGGGGCTCGAACACGAGACCTCCCACCCATTGAGAGTGATAGCTTTGTACACGGAACCATAAGCCCTTGGGTCTTTCTTGTTATAGTTTGCAAAATCAAATACATAATGGCGTTTGATAGTTTGTCCATTAAGCTCTTTTTAGCTTATTTGGAGCTTATTTTACAAGGCAACCACCACGTTTTTCATTTTTCTTAGAATCAGTATCATCTAAAGTAGTTTATGTGATTTTTGCACATTTTTCTTAAAACGTTTAGTAATTTTTATAATTAAAGTAGTGTAAAATCGTTTTTAATTTGTAATAAATAAAATAAAACTCAAAAATATTCCGCTTTTTCCTAAAATTATTTTTAGTCATGTAGGGGATTAGGAAAATTAGTTTTAAGCATCCAGGCTTTTATTTGCATCATTTTCACTTTCGGGGCTCCGGGATTAGCTCGGGCAGTATTCCGCTTTTGCGTTTTGCATGTTATTACCCTAGGATGTAATGTAGCCGTTTATCGTTTCTTAAGCTTAGTTGTAGTTTATTTAGAGTTTATATTGTTTTTCATGCTTGTTTTCATCCTCGTTCTTTATTTTGTAGAATTCGTAATCCAAATCCAAAAATCGTTAACCCAATTCAAGTCCTAATCACGAAACTCAACGACACCGTCAATTTCACACTTCGTTGGGACACGACCACGGGAAATCACTTTCCGGTATCACTTTATCACACCGTGAGGTTTAGCGCGTTGACCGTTCTTTTTCCTAAAGGGTTAATTTGTCGAATTTTACGATTATTTTGATATACGTTGATATTGTGTTTTTCACCACTCACTTCACAACGAATCAACAATCAATTGAAGACATAATTGAATTAATGAAGTAAAACACATATCTTGATGTAAGATAGGGTATGGAACCTTAAAATACTGTACAAGACAGCCTTGGTTCGGTTTAGGTTTTTACTCCAAAAGTCTACACACCCAAAACTCGAAAAATTCGATTCTATATATAAGATTACAAATGCGACGGCGTCACTCTTTAGTTTGTGGCCGCAGGTCGTCAATATTAGGGTTTCGTCTTGGCCACGTTAGCATTGCGACGGCGTCACCTTATTCCTGTGACGCCATCCTCTTCGCCTCTAACGTCGTCTGATCAAATCTAGGCCGTCGAGCTGCGCGCCTACTCTTTTAAAACTGGCCGTCACTTGTAAATGAGTAATTTGGCTATTGAGTCGTCACAAAATTTGTCCGACGGCGTCTCTAGTAGAACCTGACGCCGTCACTTGTAGAACCTGGCGCCGTCCCCTTCGATTCCAGATCCGAGTGTCTCGATTCTTGACTTTGTCCATTTTCTTAGTATATTCGCCTTTTCATCCGAATAAGTGTCATTCCAGCAATTTGCCTTCAAGAGACCTAAAAAGTGAAAAGAAACGGTATTAAGTAATGAGATACAAAAGTGATCAAATAAGGGCTTAAATGACCCCTCAAAAAGGTACATTTTAAAACCTTATCAAGAGTCCAACTAAAACTACCCTACCTCTTGTCGATGACAAGTTAATCGAAAGTGAAGTCATAGAAATCAAAGAAAACATAAATAAATAAGATGAACCATTAAACAATGAAATCATCAATATTAAAGAGTCTAAAGATCATCCCGTAGAAAAGGTTATAGGAAAGTTAAATGAAAGAACCTTAAGATCTCAAGTCCAAAACCAAAGTAGTTTATTTTGTTTTGTCTTAACCTTAGAACCTAAAAACACTCAAGAAGCCATAAAAGATGAAAGTTGGGTGATGGCTATGCAAGAAGAGTTAAATCAATTTATTTCTAACAATGTTTAGGCACTTGTCCCTCCACCTAAAAACCAAACCATAATCGGAACAAAATGGGTATATAAAAAAAAGTTAGATGCAAACGATGTCGTGTCTAGAAATAAAGCTAGACTTGTTGCCCAAGGGTATAACCAACAAGAAGGCATCAACTTTGATGAGACCTATGCTCTCGTAGCTAGATTAGAGTCTATAAGAATACTTCTTGCTTATGCTTGTGCTCATGATCTTAAGATTTTTCAAATGAATGTTAAAAGTGCTTTTCTAAATGGTTTTATTAATGAAGAAGTTTATGTAGCTCAACCTCCGGGCTTTATCGATTTCGAAAAACCTAATAACGTGTACAAACTAAAGAAAGCCCTTTACGGTCTTAAACAAGCCCCAAAGGCTTGGTATGATTGACTCAAATCATTTTTAATCAAAAACAACTATACCATGGGGTAGTTGACAATACACTTTTCACAAAGAAAAAGGACTCACAAATAATTATTGTTCAAATATACGTGGACGATATTATATTCGGATCGACTTGTCAAGACATGTGTGATGATTTCTCAAAAATCATGCATGATGAATTTGAAATGAGTATGATGGGAGAATTAAGTTTCTTTCTTGGTATACAAATCAAACAACTAGAAGATGGTATCTTCTTTAATCAATCCAAATACATAAAAGAAATGCTAAATAAATTTGGATTAGAAGAGTCAAAACCAATAAGAACACCAATGTCATTCGATACCAAACTCACCAAAGATGAAGACGGTGAATCCGTTGATAACACCAAATACCGTGGCATGATTGGTAGTCTTCTCTACCTTACTGCTAGTCGGGCGGATATCATGTTTAGTGTATGTCTATGTGCTAGGTTTCAAGAAGACCCTAAAACTTCATACCTAGAAGCCGTTAAAAGAATATTTAGATATATTAAGGGTACTACTTAATTAGGATTATGGTATCCCAAGGGGACGGGGGTAGAAACTATTGTATATGCGGATTATGACCATGCATGTGATTATGTTGACCGAAAAGGTACAAGTGGTGTATGTACTTTTATGAGGTGTTGTTTAACATCTTGGTTCTCGAAGAAGCAAACGACATTGGCCATATCAACAACCAAAGCCGAATATGTCGCCGCGGGCAAAGCATGCCAACAAGCACTATGGATGAAACAAGCGTTAGTTGACTACGATATCAATCTAAGTGACATTACCATTTTATGTGACAAAAAAGGTACTATTGATCTAAGCAAAAATCCGGTGTTGCATTCTCGTACCAAGCATATAGAGATCCGTCATCACTTTTTAAGAGATAATGTTCAAAAGGGGAACATTTCTATTGAGAAAGTGTCATCCGAAGACAACGTAGCCGACATCCTCAGCAAACCATTGAAGCGAGAACAATTCAACTTGCTTCATCTAGGTCTTGGTCTTATGGAACAATCGCCGTGAAATATTTTCATTCTACAAGGTACGTAAACGTTTGCCTTACCTTCTTTTCTGAGTCTAGGATATCTATTTCACACACAACTCGCGAACAATATTGGGATTTATTTTCAAAACTCAAAGATAATTTTTTCTTTCTATACAAAAATTCTTGAAATATTTTCTAAAAGATATTTCTCCCGTATCATTTTTCTCAAATCACTCTCACTTCTAGGACAAACATTTTCTTTCATTTTTAATACAACGTAAAAACCTTTTTCATTGCATCTCATGTATTTTGAATGCTAAAGGGAATACATAACTAATATGTGTTTTCGGGTACATTCAATTAAGAAAAAATGAATTAAGGAGCACCCGGGTTATCTCACATACATGCTTTTTCACTTCCTTGTTTATTTTTTTTAAAAGGAGTCGAGATAACCGCAACCCCACATGGTTTGCATATAGGCACACACTAGGCACTATTATTTCCAAAAGGAAAAATTTGAGCTGCCTGAGAACACCAGTTCCACGGATCCCAGCTTTTACGTTGGACGGATCCCTAAAGGGTCAGATCCATGGGAACCGTGCCATAGAAGCAAACATTTTTTCTTATTTTTCTTACTTTGGCTAGAAAATTTCATATTTTCAACATTTTAGCTTTATCACTAATGAATATGTTACTTAATGCTTGTGTTCTCATGATCACATGCCTTAAATTCATATCTAATCATTAGATTATAGTCCACATTGTGGTTTTAGCATTCATTGCTATGCATTATTTGCTTTATAAATAAGGTTCTAAAATGCTTGCATATCCATCACTCTCATCCTCACAAAAAATCATCATCATGTCATCCAAAAGATCATCAAACATTGATGAAAAATCTAGTGAAAACAACCCTTTTCAAGAAATCCGAAACTTCATCCTACCACCTTCCGTAGTGCCACCACCAACCAAATCTAGGAGAACCTCACGGATTAGCATTTGGCCTTGTTGCTTAGCTAAATGACTACATTGTAGCACCTCCATCATCTCCCACAAGCTCATCATCACATTCACCTAACGAGTCTCAACTTGACACCCAAATCACCCTAGCGGAACTCCTTAAGACTCAAAAAACAATTCCACTACCCGTGTCTAGTCCACCACCAACTCCATTTCAATCATCAAAAACTACCCAACTAGCCTCTAACTTAAACTCAAAATAGCTAGTCTTTTTAACACCTCTAACATCTCCAAACACATTCTTCAAAGAGATTGAAACATCACCACCTCTACCTCCCATCACTTTACAAGAACATCTAGGTTCTTATGCACCACCACTCACCAACATCATGGACTTTGATCCATATTTTCCAACATTTCTACCACATATTCCACACTCTACAAATCAAACCTACTCGGAAACTATTCACCAACACCTCCCTCACCATCTCTCATGTACACATTGCAAATCCACTATGGATCTCGCAATGGAAATAAGGGACGAGATGCGATTCATACTCAACCACATCCTTGATCGCATCAACATTATCACTCACCAAAACTTCCATAATTAACCCATATGCAAGCATGGAAGGAATGATAATATTATTTTCTCTATTTTTTTCTCTTTTTTCATATGAGTCACTTTAAAGAACAACCCTTCTTCTTAGTCTTACATTTTGTATGTGGCATATATACCACTACACTTTGATATTTTATTACAAGGCATTGTTTACGTACCATGGATCTCCATCTTGTTTCTCGTCCCATACAAGATTACATTACATGTTACCACTAACATTTTTTTGTAGGTATTATATTTTCTCATTTGACCTACCCAATTCTAGGGGAACTACCGTCAAGGGGGAGCTAGTGCTTTGTGGATCATACTTATTTTGATTCCATAATTTATTTCTTCGTTAGGATCGCTTTTTGTTTCGACAAAAAGGGGGAGAAGAAGTAAAACTTACATATGCTTTCAAAACATACATTTAATCTTAAGTTTTACTAATCATAATATTATGTTTTGTCATCAACAAAAAAGGGGAGATTGTTAATACAAACTAATCGTAAAAAAGTTTATTCATATTTAGCGATCTCGTTGTATTTTGTTGATAACAAATATAAAGTTATCATAAGTAAAATTATAAGAATACATGTTATTTTTGTAAAGTATATACATTTGGTCATTCACATAAAATGTTGTAATAATTCATTTGTTGTAATAGTTTATGTAATAGGATGGGTAGTTACCAAGACCCATGACCCATACCCATGGAGCTAATCCATAACCAATGACCCATTGCATGAAATCATGTATGAAATCATGTTGGGTATTATCCATGACCCATGACTCAATGTCCATAACCCATGACCCAAGACCCATGACCCATGACCCATTGTCTAGATACATTGTATCTTGTTGGGTACCCATGACCCAAAATCCATGACCCATGGCTCATACCCATAACCCATAACCCGGTTTGCAACCCAAAATCTAGACTGGTACAACCTAGAATGCCGGATCCCTAGGATTGCACTGGCCGGATCCCCCAAGTGAGGGATCCGCCGAAACTGGGCTACAGTAGGATTTTTGTGCCTATAAGTAGTGAGCCATTTCTTCATTGTTACTCACCCTTCTTCTTACAACTCTCTTATATATTATCTCAATCTTCTAATCTCTGATCACTTGATCAATCTAGTTGTTCTTCTTTTTTCTTTGTGATTCTCATTTAGGTCCTTCTCAAAGTCGAGATCACGATATACTACAAGTCATCTAAGCAAAAGGTCCTTGATTGATTTGTCCATCCACAAGATTTCTGTAGCAAGATCTTGTATTTCATATTTCACATAGTTGTTGTGTTGGTTTGGTCCGCCGTGCTAAGGACTCGGTATTTAGCTTTGTACCTGGGAAAAAAGTGTAGCGGCGCTTTGTGAGGCTTCTCCGCCTTGTTGAAGGAGCTTGTTGACATAGTGCTTGAACTCTCAAGTGGGGAACTCGGGGAGTGGAGTAGGGCAAGGAAGGTGTCCTTGTAGCCAAACCACTATAAATCACTTGTTTCGCTACTCTCTATCCTTTACTTTACTTGCTTTCCATATTTACTTTACTTATTGCTTTATACTATCTATCCATCCATACAAATTCACATAAGATCGAATCTAAATCTTTGAAACTTAAATTAAAATCGGTAAAACTATTCAACCCCCCTCTAGTTTTCCACAGAATCAATAAATTTACTTTACAATATTTAAATCTTAAACACCGTACCCTTCATTCATGGCTTTATAAGTTTTTTTTAACAAAAAAAAATGCATGCTTCCTTTTCTTCTCCTTTAGCCACCCCCTAGTCCCCACCTTTTGGTTCATATGTCTTTTGATAGTCAACATTACCCAAAATGCAAACATCTCATCTTTCGGGTCATATTAAAAGGCATGAGACATCCTTGTCTTCTCCCCTTAACCCACAACAACAAGCCACTCCCCATACTTTTTTATACTTTTTGTAAAATAAATATTTAAGGTCAAAAGTGGTGTTTTATTATATTTCGAGTTGTAAAACCTCATCACAACTTTACATAGGTGATAAAACTTTGTAAAACTCATATGCATATAGTACATATCAGATTTCCTAAACGGCTTTATTAATTAGGTCGCGACTAATACTTTCGGGTTCATTTCGAGATTGCGCATTTGTTTCCGTTATCATTGCTTGCTAACATGATTTTTTGTAGCCCCGTTTTTATTATGTTGTTTCTTAAGGGAAAATGGTACTCAAATGATATTTTGACTGCTTTCATGTTGTGATACACTATTTTCATGTGTTTTTTGGACAATATGTGCGTTTTGATTACAATATGTGCCTTGTTGTGTGGTATCATCATATGTATTCATTTGTGAGCAATTGGTTAACTATGTTTTGGAGCCGAGCACTGATAGGGCTATCGGGGTTGCTATCCCAACCCCAACACTATGCGTCAATAGACATTGTTTGTAACATGTAACACGTAACATTTGTGAGGTTTAGTTGTTGCAAGTTTGTGTTTTCCTTAAGTGCGTATATATGTGTATCATGCTCGTTATTGTCCTATACTATATTATGCACAACAACGTAGTTCACAACTTAAACCTACGAACTCACCAACTTTATGTTGATGTTTTCAGTATCCATTTCGTGTGTTAACAAAGATGTTGCTTAGGAGGTTGACTTATGGCCTGACTTAGAAAGATTTAAGACAAGACCCTCAGGGTGTGTTTCCCTAGAGTTACGCATTTAGTTCTTTTTATTGGCTTTGTTGTTGTGTAGACTTATGTATGTGTTGTCTAGTATATGTCGGGGTTATGGGATCATTGTGGCTTTTGATGTTGTTTGTGTGAAATTCATTTAGTAACTTCTCCATTATGTCATACCTTGTGTTTTGTGTTATGAAGTCATGCCCCGATTATCTTTCATTTGCGATATTTGGGGGTGTGGCAGTGAGAACTATGATAGGGAACGAGTTTGGCGAGGGACTAGAGTAGATCATAGAAAGTTATCCAATGGTTCCTCTACGGAAACTTCTAATTCTATTGTTCGAATTTATGCCCTTGTGGGCATTGTCTATGTTAGGTTCCCAAATATGCAACACAAGTAACAACATAAGAAATAGAGAGGAGATAGAGTCGGTTGAACAATAAACAAACCCACACACACGTTATACTAAGGACGGTTATGCGTAGAGTGTAGATGGAGAGAATAAATTGAACAACCAACCCTCAAGTGAGGGTTTACATGAGGTATTTATAGGAAGGAAGCTAGGGCAACACTCCTAGTTCCCATCCTTTTCCTTATTGGGCTAGGCCTAGGCTTATGGGCCTTCTACATAAGCCTAAGGCTAATAACAAACATAAAGGCCATAATTAAGCTAACTATTACATGTGAATCACTAACACTTGATTTAGGTTTAGGAGTGATTCCAACAATCTCCCCCTAAGTGTTGGTGATGAATGAATATGAACGGTGAAGGCGTTGATATAATAGAAGCTTGGATGTCTTCTGACATTCTTCTTTCTTGTGAGAAGAATTGCCTTGATTCAACAATCTCTCGGTGTAGAGAAATTGTCTTCTTTGAACAGTTCGCTTTGACGCGTCATAATTAATCTTTGTTCTTTGATCATTGTTCTTTGTGATGGTAGTGATAGTATGTTGTAGTTGTCTTCATCAAGTCTGCCCTCAGTGCAGCTTCTCACGCTCCAGTGTCTCCACGTCATTCTTCAACATGCTCACATGCTCTTTAACGTTGGAATTCAATCGATGAAGTTCTTTAAGTCTTTAAACTTCGTAGATTCTTTGATTGACGTAGAATCATTCTGACTTTGTGTTGCTTTTTGAGAGAACTTCCATTAGTGATGATGTTGGCATGAGCACGCGTGAAGAATCTGACGATCGTTCCGCCGAGCTTCCATAAGAAGTAAACATAAGAAAGGTTAGTAATAAGCGGATACCGGCACTTACAAGTTCAAACTTTGAGAGTGTTAACAGCATAGTGTGAAAACACAACTCTAATTCTCACAAAGGCCGTTCCTGAACTGGAGTCCCACAAGTGAGATAACGCGATGTAGCAAAGTACATCTACGGTTCAGAATGAGTCAGAGGTACAGAAGCATCACCTCACGACTGTAGACCGTTTGAGACACACTAAGCGTAATCCACGAAGAGTTACCGAAGTGACTTCTTGTCGTGGTGTTTGATGTTGACCCTGGCAGGAGTTTCCATTCAATCACTGAGGATCACAATTGTGAACCTCTCATAAATTTTCTCGACAGATTGCTAAGATTTGTGAAGGACTCGATAACGTCCGTGATGTTCTTATTGTTGAACACCAAGTGATGAAATGTCAAGTGTACCTAAGAGATCTTTTGATGAATCTCGTGGCTCTAGACTCAATAGTGCGTTTTGGTTTTCCTGAGCGGAGACTAGGGAGAGGGTCTCCTTCTTCAATACCAGCAATCTCTAAGAGAAGGCCAATAGATTACGTAGGGTTCCCTGTGAGAATGAAATAAGCTTCTGTTGAGAGAAACTTGAGTGGATAAGAAGGTTTAGTGCATGCGTCACTGGGTCCATGACGACTTTTAATCTTCAATACCGATGTCATCAAGTGACAACCAGTAGCATATGAATTGAACCCGGTGTCTGCCCTAGGTTCAATAATTTGGAGGGCTATTTCTTTTCACCTTTTTCTTTACATTTCTTTTTAATTCTTCAACTCCTTCTTTCTCCGATTCTCATTTTCTCCTTTTTACAATCATACCTAAGGACTTCTAATTCTAACTATTGGTAGTGTCCTTTGGGTAGATCCCTCCCTCTGGCAAGGATCATAGGACGGTTATTCCTAACCTTAATCTCCTTATAACTCCATTGCCATAAAACCATTTAAAGAAAATCTCTCGTAGTGTTTGTGAATGAAAAACATTTTGTACCACTTTGAGAGTTTTATCTTTTAGCATAAATACTCCCCCTCAACATGTGCTTAAGAGTATTGGAAATCGCGCACAGTGAGGAAAGAGCGCGCACTTTTGAATTTATCGACTCAAGATAGACAATCCCCCGCGAGACACGGTTACGTTGAATAGTTAAAGAGTTACATTGTCAGCTTTTAGGTGACAACTAGCTCTAATAACTATCTTGAAGGTGTGGACAAACCTCGAAGGTTGTCAAACCCGTCAAAGATCATGTCTACCAAGAGTTTCTCGAATGGTACATTCTACTCGGACAAGTCCTTTGCGAGACACGTTTACATCACTAGCGAACTAGCTTGAAATTATTACCCGTCCAGGACTAACAGTTAAGATCTCGTCAATTCGTTGGTTAAGTCTATAGCACAAAGATTCATTTGCGGTTACACAACATATTTCTTATCACATAAATTTTCTCCCCAAAAATGGCATATAAATGTTATTTTTGAAGAAATGTTGAGAATAAATATGACCATTTTGAGTTTTGTGGGAAGATGACCATTGTGAACAATTAGTGAACAAAGTTTTAAAGTTAAATACCCCCCTCAACTAGTGATATAAACGGTTGAGGTTTTGAAAATCATAAGGGGAAGTACTTGTTCTTTTGAGTAAAACCTTGAAAAGTGAAAGGTTTGATAGGTTTTATTCAAAAGTAAGAAGCTTTCGCTCCTTTTATAAGGATTGTGGCACTGAAGCATACCACATGGTCCTTTATTTACAAGAGCGGGTTGTACACTGTAATGTGTGCACAAGCCATTGTCATAATAAATCATACATCCAAAGTTATAATGAAAGAAGCATTTCAAGGGTACCGGTAGTCCAGTGATGTTGCCAGGAGTGTGAACCGGGCGTTGAAAGCTGGTGATGTTAATCCTGGGTCGACCACCAACAAAGCTTTCCAATCTTCTGAACTGATCCCTTCGATACAACCGTTCATCAATCATCGTGATGATCCTTTTCACATCCCTTCGATCCTAAGAATTCCATCGCTTAGGAGACCCAATATTTTGATGTATATCCTTCAACCGATAAGCCAATCCGTCCCTAACCATCTTCAAAGTGTGATCCCCAAATTTGTGAAGATCTCTACACGCCATTAAGCAATTTCTTTGAAGTTCACTGCGGTAAACAACTCCGAATGGTTTGCTGATGAGTGTATATTGTGAGAGCTGGTTGATGTCTGGAAGATCAAGCTGCGGTGGAGTGAAGTTGACACGGGTCTTATAAGATTCAACTGCAAGCTGGAGATCTTTTACACGTTCTTTGATGACTATGCGCCTGATGAAGATGAGCAATGACTTGATGAATTCACGTTGTACTTCAGTTGAAAATTGTCTCATGCGACCCCGTACTTTGGCAAGGTACATGTCTTCAATGTCGTTGATAGACAAATTCTCAAAGTCTACTTCAGAGAATGCATAATCCCTTTCGTCTTGCCTTTTGACCACAATATTCTTGAGAAATGTGCAGTCCCATTTGGACGAAAGATCAACGTGTTTGATGGCAACGATACTCTTAGTATTGAACACTTCATGTTGAGATTTCTGAACCCGCAGCCTTCGTAGTAGATTCTTCGGCGTTCCGGCCAATGGTGAATCCCATACATTGCATCACGGTCATACTCTTCCACTTTGTTGGAGAACAAGTGGTTGGATCTTTCCTCGATGGCTATGCGGTTAGAGTATATTCTTTGCCGGAATGGAAGTCTCAAAGATGTAGCGTATTTCCTTGAACCATCGCCACCGTGTAGAAGAAAATCCAAGTCTTTGTTGAAGAAATATCGGAATGGAATTCGAGGCTCATCTGGTTGGCCAATTGTTGGTAGAGGTTTAGACCACTCGGTGTAATATGGAGGGTTGTCCCGTTTTGTGAAGTCGATGTTTGCTTCTGGGTTGAGCCAATCCATGTTGTTAGACATAGCTCGAGCAATGTTTTCAAGGTGATATTCGACCTCAATGGCACTTTATGAGCTATCTTTTAACAGTTGAAAAGCTTCATTCATGATTCGCCGCAACTCAGATTTCGTCATCTTCTTTACTCGGAATTTTTCTTGCAGTAACTTAGCATGCTCCAATGTATTACCGTCTACCAGATCTTGACCTTCAGCAAGGTAGGGAGTGGAATTAACAAGTGTAGAAAACCATTCAAATTCCTCTGTGTTATCTTCATCTAGCCTTGATAGGACGTCAGCCTGGGCGCTCTTCTTCTTTTCTTAGGTCTAGATGAGGGTTGGTTTTGTACTTTGTCGGAGAGGCGGGTTGTTGTTGGGGCTCATGGTATTTTTCATCGTCACCACCCGTATACTCAAAGTGATCATCGTTTTCTCGAGTGCGGGTGGTAAGTCGAAGAACTCGAGGTTTGTCGAGAAGAACGAGGAGGGATCTTTGTTGAGATGGAGTCCTTTGGGGTGGAGGTGCATTGAATCTTGAATGGAGGATGATTCACCAGACTTTTTCGTGCGTTTGGGCTCGTTATCCTTATCCTGATCTTTGTCTTCGTCGTCTCGTGAACGTTTAGGCCTTACAGCTTCTTCTCTGTATGCTGACCTGAGTTGGCTTCTTCACTGATTTGGCTTCTTCACTGTTTTGGATGATGATTTGGTTGGTCTTTTTGATGGTGGTGGTGAAGAGTGAGAAGATGAATCTGATGATGATGAGATATGAGGAGACTCCGGGTCCTTTGGTGGCTTAGAAGTTTCTTCCTTTGACCGTGCAGGACTATCTAGAAGAAACTTATCATACTCAACATCTTCTTCATTGGCAGACTTAGCTTGTTCATCGACTTTGGCTTTACCGCTTCTTCATCGACTTTTACCTCTCTAACTTCTCGATTCGGTTCTTCAATGTTGTAGTCAATAGAATCTTCCACACGTGTTTGTTTTTGTACCAAAGTGGTGGCACCGGATCCTTATCGGGTTGATTAACCGCATCGAACCTAGTGAAGGTTGAACTCCACCACTCGACCCTTCGGGGCCACCCATTTGATCTTTAGCAAATTGTTGTGCGACGTGTTGAAGTCTAATGAATTTGAACTTTTTCAGAATCGGTTTCCATTTGCTCTTCATCGAGCTTTCTTCATATGGCACAAGTCTTGGAGTCTTCCCTTTTCCCTGGTCAGCTGGAGGACTAGGAGGTTTGGATACCGTTGTAGTGTCATCTTTAGCGGTTTGAGTAGAAAATCTCTTCATCTGATGCAGTACCCTCCGAGTCTTCGTCTGTTAGCTTTCTTTAAGGTTCAGTTTTAGGTACGGGAATAGGAACAACTTCCTTGGTGGGAATTGTCCTCTTTCGTGGAGGATTCCTCCTGGGGAATTTCCTCTGACTCTCAGTGCTTGCAGCACTTCCTGCACTTCCTCTTCTGGTTTTTCTTGAAGGCGTACGGAAGATTTTTCATCAAGAAAACCAACTTTGTTCTCTTCTCTGACTACCGATACCTTTTATAAGAGTAGAGCTGTTTGATTTCGTCTGAGAGAAGGTGATCTGGCAATACAACACCTTGTTTCTTAGTCGTTGACTCCTTAAATCTGACTGTTAGAGTGGGTTCTGACTCCTTAAATCTGACTGTTAGAGTGGGTTCAGTCAACATGTCATGATTGTCGGGGTCATTGATTCTTTTGGGGATGTCCGGGTTGTACCCAAGTGCTCTCTGGATCAACAGTTTAGTATATCTGATGTAGGGAATCTTTGAGCCAAGCTTTTTGAGGAATGTCATCATGTCATCCCAAATCAGAGCTTCAACTTCGATGTGCTTCATGTCGATTAGAGCCCAAAAGATTTGCATTTCCACGAGCTTGGGATGCTCATAGCCGCTGTCACGACCAGAAATGGATTTTGTGATGATGATATAAAAGGTTCTCCAAGGTGAGGATGTTCTTGAGATCCACGTGAGAATGCTTAATGATAACCCCTGAAGCTTCGTCATACCCAATATTGATCAAGAATTGTAGAACCGTCTCTTCAGGTAGAGGTGCAGCGAGAATTGATTGGTATGATGTCGGGAATGAGGAGAACAGCCCTTAATTCAGCAGGTGTGATGGTGAGTTGCTTGTGATTGAGCGTCTTGTCACAGATTTTGACCTTTGACCATCTGCATTGTATTCCGAATTGCTGTATGTAGATCTCTGAACAGTGGCGAGTGTGAGAGCATGTTACGGTAGGGATGATTCTTTAGAAAATCCACAGCAATGAGACATGAAGATTCCGAAGCGGTGAGAGTTTCAAAGTCAACTCCGAGATTGTTCTTTCCAATCTTCCTCGGATAGCCATTAGGGAAGATATCGGCAACTGTGAGAACCTCAGGTGCATCCACATTCATTTGAGCATCCATTTCGTGATCTGAAATAACATTAGCCAAAAGAACCAACATATCGAAAGACATAATGTTAGTCAACAGAAGGTTTTATTGTCTAATTATTGAATGTGCAATGTCAATGATAGTTACGAGTCCAAAGTCACTTGTTTGTTCAATAGTCCAATGACGTCACGATAAGATTCGTGAGTTAGTTAACTTTAAGTTTTAAAGTTTATGTTATCACTTATTTAACACAACATATTGAACGTTTAAGCTTATTAGTGACATTATTGGTTTCGTGATGTTATGAATTATTTATTTACAGGTTTGCACGTGTAACAAGTCATAATGAAGGTTTGATCAAGGCTTATGCGTAGAAATGGTAGCTTATGCGTAAACAGGAGAAGTATATGCGTAGGCGCAAGCTTATGCGTAGGATCCTTACTTACGCGTAGGAAAAGGGGACCTTATGCGTAAAGCTTACGCGTAGGTGTATATAAAACCTTGCGCGTAAGGCTTACTCGTAAGAGTAGACCTTATCGTGAGGTCATTTTTACGCATATCCTTCACAGGATACGCGTAGTCCCTTTGTATAACCTTACGCGTAAGATTTCTCTTACGCATAACATGCAACGCGTAAGGTGATCCTTATGCGTAGATGGTTAACAACCTTGATTATGAGTTTTACGAGTAGCAAGCCTGAAATAAAATCACCATAACATCAATTTTGACACTAACATTCATTCTAAAATAGATCATGGCATGAAACTACATTAAACAGTTACGCGTAAGATGACTTATGCGTAGCCTAAAACCCTAAAGTTCAAGAATTACGCGTATGAAATCTAGCCGTAGCATTTGCACCAAAGTGTTTCTGGGAGGTCTAAGAAGCATGTAGAGTATGTTTATCAAAGTTTTAACATC
>OU343222.1:175730081-175818880 GCA_910596185.1 Chrysanthemum makinoi
AATCATTCTCTAGGGGAATAGAGATGCAAGTAGAGATGTATGACGAGAAGGTGAGGTTGAGGGTGATTCTTTTTATCTTTTTTATATTTTTTAGAAAACAAGTAAAATCTCGGGGTTTAAGAGTGAGGGTTTGGTGATTCTACCAATTAAGCTACTTAACAATTTAAACTAAAAACTAATTAACTAATTAAAAAGAGAAAAGCTATGAATTGATTGTGTAACATATTGGATTTCACAAACACATCAAACCATAGCTAATATGGGCGTACGCTATAGGTTTTAGAGAGAGAAAGTTTAGAGGTTTGGGAACTTAGTGAGAGAAAGTAAAATCTTATTATGAGCTCCAACCTCTACCTTAGGAGGTGAGGTATTTATAGTACCTTACATAAACGCCACCCTGCATGGCAGTGGATCATATACATTGGGTAAAGACCACCACCCTCCACGTGTTACTTAACTAAATTCTAACTAACATAAAATAACTACGACTACGAGCTTTCTAACGATTACATATACTTGAGGTGACCACTTTAACGACCGGATTTTCTAAATCCTAACAATCTCCCCCTAAGGGAGGTCACCTCAAATTACATTGATTACAAACAGATATTACATTAAGATTGTTCTTGGATTCTTGTTAATGTTCTTTGCTCTGAAGCCCTTAGTCTTTGATTCTTCATGTTTTGCATGTTTGGTTAATCCAAGTGGAGGTCTTTAACCTGATCCACGGATAATGAGTTTTGAGCCACTTTGAGATCATCACTACTATAAATCGACTCTTCCTTTGTGGTGTTGACATTATGTGAAGTTGTGACATTGACCTACATGCTCACATTCTCGGATCATGATTTCTTCTCATGAGTAGCGAAGCTTTAGTTGATTCATGATATTTGCGTGCTAGCAGAAAGCATGGAGGTGAGTATCGAGTCATTGATGCATTTATCATGATTTATTTAGAGATGAATGTGCCGTGAGCATGCGGCTATGGATTGACTTCTCCATTTTGATCACCGTGAACGCCGGGTGTGTACCTGCATACAACAAGTTATAATAAATCGCATTTAAACTGTCTTTGATCACTTTCGTTGAATTGAGGTACACGCTCACCTTCCCCATTGATCAGCATACTATCTGCCGCGGATTAGGTATAATTTCAAGAATCTCCTTGATAGGGTTTCAGCAGCGCCGAAATTTCTCAAACCAATATCTCAAAGAAGACAACACGGTGAGTGAACCATAATTGAGATTCACCGATTGATGAAAGAGATTTGAAAACAATCGCGGTAACCTGAATATAAAGTGTTTTTGCAATACAACGAAGGTTTTAAGGAAATATCAATTATCAATGATAAACACCTTTTATTTTGAAATATTAATACACCGATGATGTGCTAGAGAAAAAGAATTTTGCACAACGACCGTTTTTCAAAGTATCCGCAATCCATTACCTCGAACCGGGATTGATTCATAATTTTGAATTCCATTGTTTGCTTCTCAGTTGTCACATGGTTGTTCTATTGGATAGATCTCACATGCCACCTACCAAGAGCTTATTTGATGTTGGCTCTAGAAGGCTTTCCATCTTCATTGTGAGTATGTTGGCATATCACTCAGATGTTCTGGCAATACCATAAGGATAATGCGTATGACTCTTAAAAAATATATTCTCTCTTTCCACATTGTGTGAAACAGAGAGTCTTCATTGATGTTGTCCTAATGAGATTTTATTGATGATCTCAGAATTAATTGTGCACATTTGGTTCCTATGCCAAGATTAGGAGAGGGTCACCTCTTCAATATCACAATCTCTAAGAGAATTTCGATAGATTATGTAGGTTCCCCGTGAGAATGAAACAAGTCCTTTTAAAAGGAACTTGAGTATTGGGAAGTTTAGTGTAGTGCGCCATCTGGTCCATGACGCCTTGTCTTCAATACTGGTGTTACCTTAGTAACAACCAAGAGCATATGTATTGAACCCAGCCGCCCTAAAGTTGAATAATTGGAGGGCTATTTCTTTTCACCCTTTCTACATTCATTTCTTTTTTCATTCTTCAACCTTCTTCGCTTACCGAGACTTCATTACTAGAACCTTTGTTGGGTTTATTCCAGTTCTAGCTCTATCTCAGTCCGCACTCTTCCCATTTCCTCATTTTCTCCTTTTTTTTATCATACCTAAGGACTCTACACTATCTAGTGGATTGTCCCCGGGTAAATCCTCCTACTCAGGCGGATCGCGGGAAACCAATACCTAACCTAACCATCCTTATATCTCCATACATAAAGTAAATTTGGTCAGTCTTTTTGGTATTGTTCTTCTGCCATTGGAACCAATTGAAAACCATTTGAAAATCAATCCAGGTACTTGTGATATTGATGAGTGTGTAAATACTCATCATTTTTAGTCAAATCAACCGCAAAACGCTTAAAATGCTCGAATGCATCAAAATACTGATAATATTCCAAAATTGCATTTTATATGTTTCAGATGCAAAATGTTTAAAATCGTATGAAAATGAGCTAAGTTTTCATATTAGCCTACCCCCAAGTTTCTAAAATTGTCAGAAATAGTCCCTGAACACATAATTTCAAAAGAAAAATCACCAAAGGTCCTTTTAAAATCATAACTTGTCAAAATTAGTCCTTTGGTGACAAAAATATCAAAAGTTTTGAGAAATTACAAAATTGGTCCTCCAAGTTTAAAAATTGGCAAAAATAGTCCCTGGAAAATTTGAAAAAGTCAGCTTTGGTCCTTGTACTATTGCAACTTGTCAATTTCAGCCCTTGGATCAACTTTGTGAAAATGGCAGAAGTGGTCCCTCAATTTTCAGAATTGGCAACCTAGGTCCTTATGATTAATACCCCTTTTTCACAACCTTGGCCCTTGTCATTTTCTATTTTGGACCTCGCCAACACCTTTGGACCCCCAATTGAACCCTTTCCTTTTAATAATCCAAACCAAACCACAGCTTGACTCTCCTTTTTCCTCCAATGTCACGGTTGCCATTTCTCCACTCTTCCGCAACACCCTCGCTAACACTCCACCACATCATCATCCCTACTCTCTCCCAAACACAACACTCCAAGGGATGCATTAAATGCCTTCTACCAAACGCCAATCACCTCCAAATTGTTAAAAATGATTTCATGCCAAAAGCCATCCAATGGCCAAAATCTAATTGAGCAATCCAAGGGTCAGCTTTTGTTGTCGGATTTGAAGAGAGAGGTGAGAGAAAGAGTTTGGGTGCATAAAAGACCAAGAGGAAGCAACAAGAAGAGAGAGTAGTATTTATTTTAAATGTATGTCGTTTAAGCCTTTCATGTCTTAAATAGCTTTCAACCGTAATATCAAGTTATTTTGTATCAAACATAGTAGTTTTAATGTATTGCAACTCGCTTAAATATCAATTCAAGTTAATGTTCATTTTTCATAATTTATGTCCATCGTTGAAAATTTTATTTTCAAACCCCTTTGTTTAAGTTTTGAAGTACTCGGCCAGGATAACTCAAGCAATTTCAGTGTCATTTCAAAACAATTCATGCTTCATAATTTCACATTTATCAGAAACTAGGTTTACGTTGTTCCAAATTCGTGTAACCTTAATGGTTTAGCGGCGAATTCATGATCATATCATCACGAACATTTCATATGGACTAAGTTTAGTCTCCATTTCATTAGCATCATTTAATCATATTAGTTCATTCATGACTTTGCATTTCACATTAAACGCTCAAAATTTTTTATTAAATAAACGTTATCGCTGCATTAATTATTTTGAATAATTGATCCATTAATTCCAAAAATTATCCTGATATATTTTTATATTCATATTAAGTTATAAAAATAATATTATGAGTTTACCCAGTGTTTTAAATTTATTTTGTATATAAATTGTTAAATTTATATAATTACTAATGATTTTCCTAAAAACTACACATTATTATGATTTCACCCAAATTTTGTCAAGAAATGTATTTTATAATTTTTATAACCTAAATATTTTAACTTGACTCGTGGAAAATTTATTTTTATCCAACGCTACCATAAATATTTACAAATGCTACAAGTTACCACTTAACCTCAAATCTTTTACAAAATCCAACACTTATACACTAAGTAATACAAAATCATACAACTCTTTATTTTCTTTTAGTATGGTCACATACTATGTGAGGTCACAAAAGATATTTGTAAAATATCTCCAAGTATATGTATTATACTAATCACTTACTCATTTCATTTCTTACATTTCATTAAAAACAAGATCAAAACCAAAATTCTTTCTCTTTTCTCTTCCAATTCCAAGGACCAAAAAGAAGAACCATCTCAAGTTTTGAAGACAAAGATTTATTAAACTCTAGTATCATTTGTTTCTTAGGTTTTGTAATACAAACCTCAAGTGATTAGGAAAAACCTTTTGTCCATTAAACCTCATCATATCACTAGTAAGCATTCATAATCATATTTTTTATTTCATATTCATTTTCATGGTCATATCATTTTATTTGAGAAACATGCAAGTCTCATGATGTTTATACCATTTTTAAGGTTTTTAAGGTTTTTATGTGCTATATATATATAATCCATCCTATAATTACTCCTTGTTATATTTTAGTTTTGGTGATGTTTAGGAACCCATGACACCCTAAGAAGGTGTATGGTAGGATTAGATTAGCTTTGGAGTTGTTTTGAAGGGATTGGAATAGGTTTAGTACGAGAAAAACTATTTTCGACAAGTATATAGTGGTCTGATCTTATTTTGTTTTTCTGGAAAATCCGACAGTAGGCACGAATTTTTGGCCTAGATATTTAGAAAATATACTTTAAAACGAATCCGCGGCCGCTTGAACGGATTAAAAACGAGTTATAACGGAAGTTATGAATTTTTCAAGTTTGACGATTTAAATATATATTTTCTGGAAATTTCAGCAACCTATTTTAGTTTTGTACGAGTCAAAAACGAGTCATAAGCTTTACAAATTATTTCGACTTATCAAAATATATTTAGTATACTTTGATACGGCTAAGGACGATAAAACGTAGAAAAACGGATTTGTAAATCGACTAAAATATACACGCTTAAATTGCCGTAATTTTATTATTTTAGAAAACTATATTATTTTCTTCCAGACAAGTGTTACGTAACTAAAACGCACCATATTGAAGGCTATTTTTAACTATGACGAGAACTTGTTGTAAACTAGATGCTTTCTAATAAAATCAAGATCACAAGCATATTTTCTAAAACCACCAACCGTTTGTATAACGGAGTTGTATAAATTATTTAACGATTGCTTAAACTTTGCCAAACTCACTTTTTTACACAACATTTGGACAAAATCACCATATTTAACCTCTATTATCTTTAAGTTCGAGACCTCTATGACGAAAAGTTAAAATTTCACTATAAATCATTACAAAACCATTGTAGGATGACATTTTGACGAAATACTTGTAAAGTGATTTAATAATGGTCAAGACGCCAAAAGAGTATTTTTCGAATATAGTATTATTTTCAAAACTCACAAATGGTATAAATAACATACGAAATGCATGCATATCATAACATCATAACTCATTACATATCATATCATTTCGTAATAGGTCCAGATTAAAGTATCACTTATACCTCGTTGTACTCACTCTTGTCATCATACCAGTTTATCAAGTGAGTTTTCATAGCCCCGATTTATTCAAGTTTTACTTATTTCAAACCTACGGGGGAGAATACATTGCACAACATTTTTATTTTCTAACCTACGGGGGAGAATCCATTTACATTGCTTAAGTTATCGCATAGGCTAAATGTCCCCATTTCAATGCATGAGCCATTAATTTTCTAAGAAGGTGGTGAGGATAGATCTATCGAGAGTGACACCTCCATCCGGGTTGGTGAATCCCAACTAGTCATACGGATGCATTTCATTCATAAACATTATTAGAGTTGTTTGGCAAGACACTCATAGCTTAACATCAACAAGTGAATTTTCTCGTATCATGCTTTTAAGCAATTGTAACATTATTTTTGTGACATCATTGTCATACCCGATTTATACTTGTGGTAGTCGATAACATTTACATAAACCTATGAACTCACCAACCTTGTGTTGACACTTTTAGCAATGTATTTTCAAAACTAAGGTATTCACTTCATGGCATGCATTTGGACACATCATGGAGTCAGGGTGACACGCTGTCTCAACTTGGGTTTTACGCGACTTTAAAACATCGCTTGAATTGTAACAAACTTATTTCCGTATGAAGTTTATTTTTTTCATTTGGGACCTATATTTTGTAAACTCTGATTATTTTATTAAATCAAACGACGTATTATCCAAACGACACTTTAGGTCGTTCAATATAACTGTGATTGTGATGCTATGACAGCCAATCCCCGTGAATTCCATTCCACATGCAAAACAGTTAATTTGGGGTGTGACAGATTGGTATCAGATCGTCGGTTATAGAGAACTAGGTTGCATCATTGACCCTAGACTATAACTACATCATCATAGCATCTCATCATTTCATCATAAGTGCATGTTCACTTTGCATGCGATTTATACGCATATTTTTTCGAAGTTATTTACTTTTATTTCAAAACGATTGTCACATGGATGCCCTTAAATACCCATCCCATTATCTTTTCCTCATACTCTAACGTGGAGAATTCCTTGTCATTCCCTATCACAATTTTTATATCACCGATTCATCATCGATAACGTCGAATGCCGAGATGAACCTTTAAATAGGGCGTAAGTCCTCACTCTCACTCCTCGCTTCACCACTAACATGTCAAGTTACACTTTATTCACACATTAAGTCACTAAACCATTATACATTTGAAGCACTTACAACACCTCATAACCCATCTTTTCTGGAACCGGTCGATCATTTTGAAAAATAACCTCAAACTTACCACCTTCTATCACTTCTCTTTAGAGCACTTATTCTTAACATAGGATTTGACTACGTCTCATTTTCCTTTTATTTTGAAGAGTTATGGCGCCGAAGAGAGCTCCACCAGCTATGACACAAGCCGCTATCCAAAAGTATATAGAGGATAGTATAGCTAGGGCACTAGAGAAAGAACGGGCAACGGTATTTACGCTGCTGCATTTGCTATAGACCACGGCTTTCAATTCTTGAAGCTACTAGACTTGCTACTACTACAGGAGTTGCAAGAGGTTCGGGAGTTCGAAGTGGTACATACATGGACTTTAAGAGCAGTGATCCTCGGTTCTGGAGGCACGTAAGGAGCCATTGCTATGATCCGTTGGTTGGAAAGGATCGAGTCGTTATTTCTTCTATGCGATTGCCCGATGATCGCAAGGTGAAATTTGCTACTAGTACACTCTTGGATGAGGCAATGTTATGGTGGAATCAAGATGCACACAAACCTATTGGTATGGAAAATGCTTATAAACTCTCATGGGATCAATTCAAGAGGTTGTTGACTAAGAAGTATTGTCCGCACACGGAGGTGAAGAAATTGGAAATGGAATTTCTTGGGCTAATGACCGTTGGTTACGACATTGAGACCTACATCAGAAGGTTTCAAGAGTTATACGCTTATGTCCATATATGGTTCTGGACAATGAGAAACTACTGAAAAGTTTCATTGGAGGACTTCCAAAATGCATTCAAGGAGAGGTAACCTCTTTCGATTCGTAAAACAATTGAAGAGACCATCAAGGTAACTCAAATACTCATGGCTCAAGTTGTGAGGAGGGAGAACTTTATCGACAACAACAACCGCGACAACCAAACTAACAACAACAAAAGGAAATGGGAAAATGACCAGGGAGGTTATAACAACAACAACCAAAGCCGTAACACTAACCATCACCAACAACAAAATAGAAGACAAGAAGCCAGGTTCATGTTGCCGCACCAACAAAGGAAAGAACTTATACTGGAAACTTACCACGATGCCATCAATGCACGCTACATCATAATGGTCCATGTGGTATATGCTTTATCCATCAAACAAGGTGGGACACCTTGCTAAGGACTGCAAGGGAAAAGGATATGTTGGGACTAAACCACTATGTAATCGATGTAAGTATCATCACACGGGTCTTTGTCCTGTTAAGTGCTACAAGTGCCAAAACTAGGACACCATTCCGAGAATTGTAAAGGCAAAACTATAATTACATGTTTCAGATGTGGGGAGCAAGGACACTATCGGAATCAATGTCCTCAAAACCAAGGTCAACAAGTTAAAGGTGCTCATGGGAATGCATACATGTTAGGAGGAGGAGAAGCTCGTCAAGGTACCAACGACTGAAGACTAAAGAAGTTTGGAAACTAACAGTCTTTATTTCTCCTTATGTACTATGTCGCACTAAGTTTATGTCTTCCATCGTAGATTCGAATCTTTTATAACTTAAGATGTACTACTTTTGATAAACCACTCGTTGTAAAATATTCTTATCTATCGTACTTTATTTTCTTTCCGATTTGTTATTACTTTCGAGAATTTTACTTCTTTTTACTTTATCGACCATTTTAACGATAATTTGTTTAAATCCTTGTAAGCATCGAGAGTTATAACAACTAAACCTAACGTCACATCATCGTTCCTTAATTATACATAGCCTAGCTAACTATGTCTAATTCTGGAGGATCATGTTATGTTGGGAGCAGTTAATTATAAATCTTAGTGCAAGCAAAATTTGCACATATTCCAGAGTCAAAGTGTTACTCATCGGAGATACTCATCCAACATTTTTTCTCTACTATGATGTTTTATGCACTCTCGATCATCGATAACTGTAACGACACTTCTCCATGTTTTCTCTCCTCGATATTCATCATAAACTCAAAAATTCGATAGACCAACACGAATCAATTCAGGGATGAATTCCTTTTGATGGGCTTAATGTGACAACTCGCAATTTCAGGTCATTTCTCGAAACAATTTATGCTTCACAATTTCAACATTTATCGTAAACTAGGTTTACGTGTTCCAAATTCGCGTAACCTTAATGGTTTAGCGGCGAATTCATGATCATATCATCACGAACATTTCATATGGACTAAGTTTAGTCTGCATTTCATTAGCATCATTTGCATCATATTAGTTCATTCATGACTTTGCATTTCACATTAACGCGTGAAATTTTTTTATTAAATAAACGTTATCGCGTAATTAATTATTTTGAATAATTGATCCATTAATTCCAAAAATTATCCCGATATATTTTTTATACTCATATTAAGTTATAAAAATAATATTATGAGTTTACCCAGTGTTTTAAATTTATTTTGTATATAAATTGTTAAATTTATATAATTACGACGATTTTCTGAAAAACGACACGATTATTATGATTTCACTCAAATTTTGCAAGAAATGTATTTTTATAATTTTTATGACCTAAATATATTTTAACTTGACCCGTGAAAATTTATTTTTATCCAACGCTACCATAAATATTTACAAATTCTACAAATTACCACTTAACCTCAAATCTTTTACAAAATCCAACACTTATACACTAAGTAATACAAAATCATACAACTCTTTATTTTCTTTTAGTATGGTCGACATACTCATGTGAGTCACAAAAGATATTTGTAAAATATCTCCAAGTATATGTATTATACTAATCACTTACTCATTTCATTTCTTACATTTCACAAAAACAAGATCAAAACCAAAATTCTTTCTCTTTCTTCCACCGGCAACCAAGGACCAAAAAAGAAGAACCATCTCAAGTTTTGAAGACAAAGATTTATTAAACTCTAGTATCATTTGTTTCTTAGGTTTTGTAATACAAACCTCAAGTGATTAGGAAAAACCTTTTGTCCATTAAACCTCATCATATCACTAGTAAGCATTCATAATCATATTTTTATTTCATATTCATTTTCATGGTCATATCATTTTATTTGAGAAACATGCAAGTCTCATGATGTTTATACCATTTTTAAGGTTTTTAAGGTTTTTATGTGCTATATATATATAATCCATCCTATAATTACTCCTTGTTATATTTTAGTTTTGGTGATGTTTAGGAACCCATGACACCCTAAGAAGGTGTATGGTAGGATTAGATTAGCTTTGGAGTTGTTTTGAAGGGATTGGAATAGGTTTAGTACGAGAAAAACTATTTTCAACAAGTATATAAAAGTGGTCTGATCTTATTTTGTTTTTCTGGAAAATCCGACAGTAGGCACGAATTTTGGCCTAGATATTTAGAAAATATACTTTAAAACGAATCCGTGGCAGCTTGAACGGATTAAAACGGAGTTATAACGAAGAAGTTATGAATTTTTCAAGTTTGATTGACTAAATATATATTTTCTGAAATTTCAGCAACCTATTTTAGTTTTTACGAGTCAAAAACGAGTCATAAGCTTTACAAATTATTTCGACTTATCAAAAATATATTAGTATACTTTGATACTGGCTAAGAACGATATAAAACGTAGAAAACGGATTTGTAACGACTAAAATATACACGTTTTCATAAATTGCCGTAACTTTATTATTTTAGAAAAACTATATTATTTTACGAGACAAGTGTTACGGTAACTAAAACGACCATATTGAAGGCTATTTTTAACTATGACGTAGAACTTGTTGTAACGAGATGATTTCTAATAAAATCAAGATCACCAAGCATATTTTCTAAAACGACCAACCGTTTGTATAACGGAGTTGTAATAAATTATTTACGATTGCTTAAACTTTGCCGAAACTCACTTTTTACACAACATTTGGACAAAATCACCATATTTAACCTCTATTATCTTTAAGTTCGAGACCTCTATGACGAAAAGTTAAAATTTCACTATAAATCATTACAAAACCATTGTAGGATGACATTTTGACGTAAATACTTGTAAAGTGATTTAATAATGGTCAAGACGTCAAAAGAGTATTTTTCGACGATAAGTATTATTTTCAAAACTCACAAATGGTATAAATAACATACGAAATGCATGCATATCATAACATCATAACTCATTACATATCATATCATTCGTAATAGGTCCAGATTAAAGTATCACGCTATACCTCGGTGTAATTCTACTCTTGTCATCATACCATTTTATCAAGTGAGTTTTCATAGCCCCATTTATTCAAGTTTTACTTATTTAAACCTACGGGGGAGAATACATTGCACAACATTTTTATTACGATACCAAGTATGTTAAATCCATTTACATTGCTTAAGTTATACCGCGTTACAAGTTAAATGTCCCCATTTCAATGCATGAGCCGTTAATTTTCTAAGAAGCGCAGTGGAGTGGATAGATCTATCGAGGGTGACGACTCCATCCGGGTTGGTGAATCCCAACTAGTCATACGGATGCATTTCATTCATAAACATTATTAGAGTTGTTTGGCAAGACACTCTGTTGGGGCTAACATCACTGGAGCTTCGGTATCATGCGCTTTAAGCAATTGTAACATTATTTTTGTGACATCATTGTCATACCTGATTTATACTTGTGGTAGTCGTATTAACATTTACATAAACCTATGAACTCACCAACCTTGTGTTGACACTTTCAGCAATGTATTTTCAGATAACTAAGGTATTCACTTCATGGCATGCATTTGAAACATCATGGAGTCAGCGGTGTGACGACGCGTCTCACTTTGGTTTTACGTACTTTAAAACATCGTTTGAATTGTAACAAACTTATTTCCGCACAAGTTTATTTTCATTTTGGGACCTATATTTTGTAAACTCTGATTATTTTATTAAATCAAACGACGTATTTTCCAAACGACACTTTAGGTCGTTCAATATAACTGTGATTGTGATGCTATGACAGTCAATCCCCAGGAATTCCATTCCGCTGCAAAACAGTTAATTTGGGGGTGTGACAGTTTCAATCTCAAACAAGCTTCTATAAGCTTATCATTGCTTTTTACAAGCTCATATTCAAGTTTCAAGCACTTTTGGAATTTGGTAAATGAAAGTCAACATGGGGCAAAATTGATGCAGAAATGAAAATGGGTGATGCAGAAATGGATTTGGGTTGATTTATAGTTAGTGGGGTTGGTTTAGATAGGTTAGAGGTTCTGGTTTCAATAATGGCAAGCCATAGTGGCTGGGACAGTTGTAAGTGATTTTCCAAGTTATATAGCATAATCTGTGTTTGTAATCTCAAGTAGCTAAAACTCGTTAAACAAAGAGTATTAGGGTTATTTAAACTTAGATTGATCATTAAAACATGTTGGTGCATTGACTATCTCATTTTACTTTCACAACAGTTGACATAAGGTGTGTTTGGATTTATAGCTTAAACTGTGTTAGAGGTGTATGCAGTGGTAGAGTCTTGATGGTTCATGCTTGTTTAACTCATTTGAGCTCTTACACTGCCTTAGTTTGTGCCCTGAAAACACCCATAGTCAAAATCTCAGCCCAATCGTCTCAACAGCTTAACTGTTGGATTTTTGGAAATCAAATCACTTGATTTGTGTTTAAAATACATAGATATAGGTTGCTTTAGTGTCATTTCATCATATAACACCTAGATCAGTCCTTGAATTGGTTTCAAAACTCACCAAAGTCAAAATGTCCAAATTGTTTTAAAAGTCAAAATGAAAAGTGGTTTTAGCCAAACCGAGAGGAATTTTCTTGGATTTATTTCTGGAAAAAATTCAGTGAAACTTGATGTTTTAAAATCTCATGTTGGTCTAATTTCTTATTAGCATTTTTGTATAATTTTGTGATTTTTTTAAAGGCTTCAAAACTGCTCATCAATATGGCTTTATATGCCCTGTGCATACACTCAGTATTAACTGAGTGTGCACAGGCCATTTAAGGGTCTTGCAACAAGCTCAAAACTGATTGTCTAGGTCTTAGCTTTGGATTACAGATAGCAAACCTGGTCTAGATTAAGTCCCAACTTTTGTTTTTCATTCTTAGCTTATTTTGAAGCTTGTGCTCAAGCTGCAAAATGCACCCAAATCGCTTTTAGCACATTTGCTCAAAATCATCAAATCTATTCAAATCAGCTTATCAGAGGTTAAGGCTTGTTGTTTTTAGTTTCATTTGGGTTACTTTAGCATATTAGAACTTCTGTTCCAAGTTGGTAGCTTATTGTGGTGTTTGGCTTATTCAAAGTGCTTATTTATAAGCACTTCCAATGCATTGCATTTTTCTCCACACAACCTACTGTTTTCCATTTTCCTAGTTTCCTAATATAATTTTAGAGTTTTCCTGAAACTTTCAGATTTTTCCAAGTCAGTTTGCTATTTTTCTTAATTTAAATTAGTTTTTAAGCATTTTTAATTAGGATTTAATAAGATAATTAAGAAAAGCTTCAAAAAAATAATTTTTCAATTTTCTTAAGTTTAGATAAATATAAAAAGCCAAAAAAGTATTTTTCTAGATTTTTCTTAGTTAAATTTGTATTTTTAAATAATTTAATTAGTTTTTAATAGTTTTAATTCCTAGAAAATACAACAATATTCAGAAAAATACAAAAATAGTTTTTAAAATTCTCTTTTGATATTTTAGATTTTTCCAAGTCTTAATTTTATTTTTCTAGCTTTATTTCATATTTTCTTGCATTTTAGGCTAATATTAAATAGTTAAAAATAGTTTTTAATTTATAATAATTAATTAAATAGTTGTAAAAATAATTTTATTTTCCTAAATATTTTCTTTTATCATTAGGTTTGTAAAAATATCATTTTCATATTTTTAGGGTTAATATTGTGTAAGTTTCATTTTTTCTATTGTACGCTACGTAGTTTTTAATTAAGTTTTATAAAAACATAAAAACAAAAACATCATTTTGCAAATAGTGATAGCGTTTATTTAATAGATTTTATCTTTTTAAATTTCCTTTAATTTGCATTTAAGCCGTTGTAATTTGTTGGTTTTTTCTGTAGTTATAATTATATCAGATCCCTTTTTCTGTTCAAATTCCTCGATCACTATACGTTTGGTGATCCATTGCATAGCTCGCTGGGACATAACGACTCGGTGAAACCCTATACTCCCCTGATCTTCATTGCATTCGTGCTTGAGCCGTTTTAAGTTTCTTACAGTTGGCCATTCACAAGTGGTCAGCTTGCGTGAGAAAACTTGACGGTTTAGCACGAATCAAATTTTTGGCGCCGCTGCCGGGGATCGAACCCGGGTCACCCGCGTGATAGGCGGGAATACTTACCACTATACTACAACCGTTTCAAGTTTTTGGCGCCGCTGCCGGGGAGCTGTGCTGATTACCTTCCGTCTAGCAGATTAGTGATTTGGAATATTCACTCTTTGTTCATATCATCCATCTATATCTATATATATCCATACTTTCTTATAAAAAATCCAAAAACCCAAAAACATCCAAAAACGTATAAAACACAAAAATATTTTTCTTTTGTTTATATATATGTATCAAAAAATAAAAATACAAAAAGATTTGTCGTTTTCTTTAATAATAACAACATAAAAGATTACCACCGCAAAACCAAGGCGTGTACTACCTAACTGGGGTAATGACGACATAAATAAGTTCCCGAACCTAAGATTAAAACTTGCCTTTGTGTCCTTGTGATTGGTGTACCTTTTTCAAAGAAGCCATTCATCTTGTGATTATTGGTTTAAGTTCACTGTTGTTTTGCCTCGATTTTGTTTTACTTGGATTTGTTGTGATATCTACTTGTCAAAAAAACATAAAACCTAAAAAGATTCTTCTTACCCCATTTTCACCAATTTCATAATTTCTTTCCTTAACTCTGAGATCTTTTAGAGTTAACTCTAGTGCATGCGCACTCGTTCTTCTAGATCATTGAGTCCTTTGCGTGATCTAGCAGAAATTCCTAGACGACGTTCCGTCGTCGCCCAAATAGTCGAACCCGAGATTCGTACTATTTCAAGCAACAATATGGTATGCGATCTAACGCATATGGCGGAAATGCTCCAAGCACCCACCGAGGTTATGGAGATGCCATCGCTTTACCAAGAATCAATTCTGATCATTTTGAATTGAAGACACATTTGATCCAACTTGTGTCTACGAATCAATTCCGCGGGTTTGATCGAGAAGACCCGTATGCACACATCCGTTGGTTTAACAAGTTGACCGCAACGATCAATTTCAAAGACGTACACAAAAAGTGATCAAGTTGATGCTTTTTCCATTCTCTCTTGAGGGGACAAAATTGGATTTGGCTGGAAAACGAACCCCCTCGATCCATCGAAACTTGGGAGGATCTTGTTCAAAAGTTTGTCAATTATTTCTTTCCTCCATCAAAGACGACCAATCTTAAAAATGAAATTTCTGGATTTCGTCAAAATTTCGATGAAAACTTTGGAGAGGCACGGGAGAGTGTCACAATTCTCATTTTCCGGTCATTTCTCATACTCCATATTCATCATTTCATAACGATTCATTCATGATTTTTGCATTTCACCTTAAACGCGTAAATTTTATATTAAATAAACGTTATCGCGTGAGTTATTATTTTGAACATTTAATCCGTTACTTCCAAAAATGATCCCGATGTATTTTTTTTATACTTACATTTAGTTTCTAAAAACTATATTTTGAGTTTACCTAGTGTTTTAAATTTATTTGTATATAAATCGTTAAATTTATATTATTACGACGTTTTTCTTAAAAACGACACGATAATTATTATATCATTCAAATTTTACAAGAAATGTATTTTTACAATTTTTATGATCTCATTATACTTTACTTGGACCTATTAAAAATTACTTTTACCTAAAATTTCCTTAAATACACTAATGTATATACAAACCTTACAAGTTATTATTAACTACACATTTTACTTACATCTTTTTAACAATTATGTACACTATATAAAAGAAAAGAAAAAAAATGAATTTGAGAGATACATCCCCCCCCCAAAACCGGTTCTAGGGGGGAGGGTATGCATTTATTGGTTGGTAACTTTTTTCAACTTGTATAGATCTATACTCCATGTAGTATTTTCAACTCACTCATTCATTCATTCACCTCACTTATTCAAGTCAAGTAAAAGTTTTTCTCTCCTTGTTTCATCCTCTAAAAACCGGTCATACCAAGGAGTAAGAAGGGATCACAAAAATCTTTCAAGCTCAAGTGTTTAACACTCTAGATTACACTCTTATTTAAGGTTTTGAAATAAAAACCTAGGGTGTTTAGGTTAATCCTTGTTCTAATCACCTCATCATAGTAGCTTGTAAGCATATTACTTTCATTTTATATCTTTCATTTTCATTTCATATGTATTTCATCATTTTCTTAGCAAGCATGCAAGACTTGTGTATATTTATACCATTTATACATTGATTTTAGAGTTTTATTTATATAAAGTCATCCTATAATTATTCCCTTGTTATATATTGGTCTTGATGATGTTTAGGAACCCATGACACCCTAAGAAGGTGTATGGTAGGATTAGTATAGCTTTGGAGTTGATTTGAAGGGATTGGAATAGGTTTAGTACGAGAAAAACTATTTTCGACAAGTTATAAAATGTGTTCTGTCCTTGTTTTGATTTTCTGGAAAATCCGACAGTAGGCACGAATTTTTGGCCTTGATATTTAGAAAATATACTTTAAAACGAATCCGTGGCCGCTTGAACGGATTAAAACGGAGTTATAACGAAGAAGTTATGAATTTTTCAAGTTTAACGACGAAATATATATTTTTCTGAAATTTCAGCAACCTATTATTGTTTTATTCGAGTCGAAAACGAGTCCTAAGCTTTACAAATTATTTCGGCTTATCAAAAATATATTAGTATACTTTGATACGGCTAGGACGTATATACGAGAAAAACGGATTTGAAACGACAAAGATATGCACGTTTTCATAAAATTGCCGTAACTATTATTTTCTTAAAAACTATATTATTTTTACGAGACAAGTGTTACGGTAACTAAAACGACCATGTTGAAGGCTGTTTTAACTATGATGTGGAACTTTTTGTAACGAGATGTCTTCTAATAAAGTCGAGATCACCAAGCATATTTTTCAAAACGACCAACCGTTTGTATAGCGGAATTGTAATAAATTATCTACGGATGCTTAAAATCAATGGCGAAACTCATTTTTTTTTTAAACAACATTTTGGACAAAATCACCATCTTTAACCTTTATTACCTTTATGTTCGAGACCCTTATGTCGAAAACTCCTGAACTGAAACTTCTAGATTTTGATACAAGCTTTCCAAAACCGTCGAGTTCGTTTCCTAACGTCGACGCACACCATTTTGATTTAACTAGTTTTTCAAAGCCATTTTTGTCACTTTCATGAAATTTCCAACGACATTATTTTTTACTGACGAAAAGTTGAAATTTCACAATAAATCATTACAAAACCATTGTAGGATGACATTTTGACGTAAATACTTGTAAAGTAATTTAAGAATGGTCAAGACGTCAAAAGAGTATTTTTCGACGATAAGTATTATTTATTTTCAAAACTCACAAGTGGTATAAATAACATACGAAATGCATGCATAACATTACATCATAACTCATTAAGTATCATATCATTCAATTTAGGTCGCGGATAGTTTCCGAGCCTCATTTTCTTGCACTTCATTTTGTTAGCATATCAATCATACCAGGTGAGTTTTCATAGCCCCACTTTTAATTGTTTTTATACTACTTTTGGGGGAGATACATGCTCAAACTGTTTTCATTTACTTTCACAAGTACTTTAACTTATATGAATTACCGTGAGTTTTCATAGCCCCACTTTCTATTAATTGTTTACGAACTTTTGGGGGAGATACATGCTCAAACTATTTTCATTTACTTTCACAAGTACTTTAAACTCTTACATATTCATGGAGTTCATACTCCGCTTTTACTCGTTTAAATTCCTATATACTATTTGGGGCTTAGATATATGCTTATTTATCTAAACATTTAAACTCTTTTGCCAAACAACATTACCTATACTTTAGACTTGATTGTGTTTTATACTTGATTGGGTTATACTTGATTTCATATGCATATTTGGAACAAACATACAAGAATTAGTGGCTCCAAATTAAGTTGTTGGAAGGCTATTAATTTACAAACATCCCAATATTTATATGTTGGAAGGCCATTTATTTGGATACGTTCCAACGTGAGTCGTTGGAGGAACATCCCAGCATTTATATGTTGGAAGGCCATTTTATGGATACTGACCCAACGTGAGCGTTTGAGGAACATCCCAACACGTGTGTTGGAAGACCCTTGTGGTGACATTTATACTTTTAACTACTATGATATATACATACAAGATTGACATACTATTTTTAGCAAAGGTTGTAAACACACGGGTTGCAAGTTTTGTATGGGCGGACTTGGAACGAGTGGATTTACGATGCCTTTGCTTTGTGAACTATTCTATATGACCAAAAACTTAGACTTTGCTGCATGAACGTTCTTTAAAGGCTTTACATTTCAACACAAACTCTATGAACTCACTCAACCTTTGTGTTGACACTTTTTAGCATGTTTTATCTCGGGTATCTAAGGCATTCACTTCATGGCATGCATATGGACATATCATAGAGTCGTAGGACGACGCTTCACTTGGGTTTTACGACTTTAAAACATCGCTTGAATTGTAACAAACTTATTTCCTGCGTTGATTTTCATTTGGAACCTATACTTTGTAAACTCTGATTGTTTTATTAAATCAAACGATGTATTTTCTAAACGACACTTTAGGTCGTTCGATATAACTCTAACTTTGATGCTATGACAAATTCTCCCAAGGTATTCAATTTCGCTGCAAAACACGTAATTTGGGGGTGTGACAGATTGGTATCAGAGCATCGGTTATAGAGAACTAGGTTGCATCATTGACCCTAGACTATAACCACATCATCATAGCATCTCATCATATCATTATAAGTGCATATTCTTTATACATGCGAACTTATGACTCAACACCAAACATCATATGAGTCGATTAGTCCAAGCATTGCATAGTTACTCCTAAATTATACATAGCCTGATCACCTATGTCTAATTCTGGAAGAATCATGCAATGAAGGGAGTAATAGTCTCATATGTGTAAGCAATTCCGTAATCAAGCCAAATTTTCAAAAGATTTTCTTCAAACCACTTGTTTCCAGTTTGATCCGAAATGCAGTTCTTGTTTGATTAGTTGCAAAGATCGAGCTAGAAACAAGTCGTTACCTAAACCGATTTAGCCTAATCGTATGACAGTTCTTGTTTGATGAGTTGTGGGATTAAGTAAAAATCGGTTACCAAAAAGTCTTTTAAAAATTTTGCTTGAGAATGGGAAAGCCTGCCTCATCGAGCCTAATCATAAGGGAGCATGTCTTTAGAATGAGATATAGTCACGACATATGCATGAGCATTGACATAATCATTTAGACCATACATGAGCATAAACTTTTAGAACCCTTTGTCGCGCTTTTGAGCCATAGTATCATTAATCGAATCACGAGGACGTGATTCGCGACATGGCAAGAATGTCACAATTCTCATTTTCCGGTCATTTCTCATACTCCATATTCATCATTTCATAACGATTCATTCATGATTTTTGCATTTCACCTTAAACGCGTAAATTTTATATTAAATAAACGTTATCGCGTGAGTTATTATTTTGAACATTTAACTCAGTTACTTCCAAAATGATCCCGATGTATTTTTATACTTACATTTAGTTTCTAAAAACTATATTTTGAGTTTACCTAGTGTTTTAAATTTATTTGTATATAAATCGTTAAATTTATATTATTACGAATTTTTTAAAAACGCATAACGATAATTATTATATCACTCAAATTTTACAAGAAATGTATTTTTACAATTTTTATGATCTCATTATACTTTACTTGGACCTATTAAAAATTACTTTTACCTAAAATTTCCTTAAATACACTAATGTATATACAAACCTTACAAGTTATTATTAACTACACATTTTACTTACATCTTTTTAACAATTATGTACACTATATAAAAGAAAAAAAAAAAATGAATTTGAGAGATACATCCCCCCCCCCCAAAACTGGTTCTAGGGGGGAGGGTATGCATTTATTGGTTGGTAACTTTTTTCAACTTGTATAGATCTATACTCCATGTAGTATTTTCAACTCACTCATTCATTCATTCACCTCACTTATTCAAGTCAAGTAAAAGTTTTTCTCTCCTTGTTTCATCCTCTAAAAACCGGTCATACCAAGGAGTAAGAAGGGATCACAAAAAATCTTTCAAGCTCAAGTGTTTAACACTCTAGATTACACTCTTATTTAAGGTTTTGAAATAAAAACCTAGGGTGTTTAGGTTAATCCTTGTTCTAATCACCTCATCATAGTAGCTTGTAAGCATATTACTTTCATTTTATATCTTTCATTTTCATTTCATATGTATTTCATCATTTTCTTAGCAAGCATGCAAGACTTGTGTATATTTATACCATTTATACATTGATTTTAGAGTTTTATTTATATAAAGTCATCCTATAATTATTCCCTTGTTATATATTGGTCTTGATGATGTTTAGGAACCCATGACACCCTAAGAAGGTGTATGGTAGGATTAGTATAGCTTTGGAGTTGATTTGAAGGGATTGGAATAGGTTTAGTACGAGAAAAACTATTTTCGACAAGTTATAAAATGTGTTCTGTCCTTGTTTTGATTTTCTGGAAAATCCGACAGTAGGCACGAATTTTTGGCCTTGATATTTAGAAAATATACTTTAAAAAGAATCCGTGGGCATTGAACGGATTAAAACGGAATTATAACGAAGAAGTTATGAATTTTTCAAGTTTAACGACGAAATATATATTTTTCTGAAATTTCAGCAACCTATTATTGTTTTATTCGAGTCGAAAACGAGTCCTAAGCTTTACAAATTATTTCGGCTTATCAAAAATATATTAGTATACTTTGATACGAAGCTAAGGACGATATACGTGTAGAAAACGGATTTGTAACGACAAAGATATGCACGTTTTCATAAAATTGCCGTAACTATTATTTTCGGAAAAACTATATTATTTTATAGACAAGTGTTACGGTGACTAAAACGACCATGTTGAAGGCTGTTTTTAACTATGATGTGGAACTTTTGTAACGAGATGTCTTCTAATAAAGTCGAGATCACCAAGCATATTTTTCAAAACGACCAACCGTTTGTATAGCGGAATTGTAATAAATTATCTACGGATGCTTAAAATTGGCCGAAACTCATTTTTTTAAACAACATTTTGGACAAAATCACCATCTTTAACCTTTATTACCTTTATGTTCGAGACCCTTATGTCGAAAACTCCTGAACTGAAACTTCTAGATTTTGATACAAGCTTTCCAAAACCGTTGAGTTCGTTTCCTAACGTTCGACGCATACACCATTTTACTTGACTAGTTTTTCAAAGCCATTTTTGTCACTTTCATGAAATTTCCGACATTATTTTTACTTACTACCTAAAAGTTGAAATTTCACAATAAATCATTACAAAACCATTGTAGGATGACATTTTGACGTAAATACTTGTAAAGTAATTTAAGAATGGTCAAGACGCCAAAAGAGTATTTTTCGACGATAAGTATTATTTTCAAAACTCACAAGTGGTATAAATAACATACGAAATGCATGCATAACATTACATCATAACTCATTAAGTATCATATCATTCAATTTAGGTCGCGGATAGTTTCCGAGCCTCATTTTCTTGCACTTCATTTTGTTAGCATATCAATCATACCAGGTGAGTTTTCATAGCCCCACTTTTAATTGTTTTTATACTACTTTTGGGGGAGATACATGCTCAAACTGTTCTCATTTACTTTCACAAGTACTTTAACTTATATGAATTACCGTGAGTTTTCATAGCCCCACTTTCTATTAATTGTTTACAAACTTTTGGGGGAGATACATGCTCAAACTATTTTCATTTACTTTCACAAGTACTTTAAACTCTTACATATTACTGTGAGTTCATACTCCGCTTTTACTCGTTTAAATTCCTATATACTATTTGGGGCGAGATATATGCTTATTTATCCAAACATTTAAACTCTTTTGCCAAACAACATTACCTATACTTTAGACTTGATTATGCTTTATACTTGATTGGGTTCTACTTGATTTCATATGCATATTTGGAACAAACATACAAGAATTAGTGGCTCCAAATTAAGTTGTTGGAAGGCTATTAATTTACAAACATCCCAATATTTATATGTTGGAAGGCCATTTATTTGGATACAGCCCAACGTGAGTCGTTGGAGGAACATCCCAGCATTTATATGTTGGAAGGCCATTTTTATGGATACGTCCCAACGTGAGCGTTGGAGGAACATCCCAACACGTGTGTTGGAAGACCCTTGTGGTGACATTTATACTTTTAACTACTATGATATATACATACAAGATTGACATACTATTTTTAGCAATGGGTTGTAAACACACAGGTTGCAAGTTTTGTATGGGCGGAACTTGGAACTGAGTGGATTTACGATGCCTTTGCTTTGTGAACTATTCTATATGACCAAAAACTTAGACTTTGCTGCATGAACGTTCTTTAAAGGCTTTACATTTCAACACAAACTCTATGAACTCACTCAACCTTTGTGTTGACACTTTTAGCATGTTTTATCTCGGGTATCTAAGGCATTCACTTCATGGCATGCATATGGACATATCATAGAGTCGCAGGACGACGCCGTTTCACTTGGGTTTTACACACTTTAAAACATCGTTTGAATTGTAACAAACTTATTTCCGCACAAGTTGATTTTCATTTGGGACCTATACTTTGTAAACTCTGATTGTTTTATTAAATCAAACGATGTATTTTCTAAACGACACTTTAGGTCGTTCGATATAACTGTAACTTTGATGCTATGACAGTCCTCCCCAAGGTATTCCATTCCGCTGCAAAACACGTAATTTGGGGGTGTGACAGAGATTCAAAGATCTACTCAGGAAATGCCCCCATCATGAATTCACGGAGCTTCAACAAGTCAATATCTTTTACAATGGGTTGAATCTGTAATCGATCAAGATTCCTTGAATGCAGCCAGCAGTGGCAATATCTTGAATCATAAGCCTAAAGATGTGATTGAGATTTGCGAGCAAAAATCAAAAGTTCCTATTTCTCGCAACAAAGTCAATATTCTAACACTCCCCGCTTCATCCAATAACTCTTCCTCGAAGTTAGCAGCCCGATAGCGCTCTAACGGATGCCATTCGTTGTATGATTAAGGATGTTAAGGAGATCAAAAGCGAAATTCATAAGCCGGAACCAATCAAAGCCATAAACAAGGTGTGTGAAACTTGTAGTGGTCCACACGCGTATTATGATTGTCAAGCAACCGATGCTTCCTTTTACCAAGCTCCCGTAGCTTCGGTAAACCACAATCAATACCGACCACAAGTGATCCTCACTACCGCAGTACCTAGCGGTATGACACCACCTGGTTTTCCACCTGTGCAAAACCATGGCAATCAAAATCGCTTTGTTCCGAATCAAGGACAAAATTTCAATAACTCTCAAAATTTCAATCAAAACCGAAACAATTTCAACCAACCATATCAAGCTCCTAATCATCAAAGTTATCAACAACCTTCTCAAGCTCCCATGCCAAATGACTTCATGAAAATTACCGGACAAGCATATCGTTCAATGCAAACTCAGATCAATAACATGAGAGTTGAGCTAAGAAAGGAAATTGATACCACATTGTCTCGGCAGACAAATGAGTTGAAGAATATGATGAGCAGCTTCATGAACATGAATATGAACAAAGCTTCATCATCTTCTGGAGGACTCCCAAGCAATACAATTCCCAATCCAAATGCCGAGTTGAAAGCCGCACCACTGTAGTGGTAAGACGCACAATGGACCTTCGACTCCAATGCCCCCTCCTCCTGTGGCAATGAGTCAAGTCACCAAGGATACAACGGACAAGGTGCAATTCTCTAGCCCACGAAGCATCGCGACACGTCCCACCTTCAGTCCAAGCTTTAAGTCCGAACCCGAAGTTCGAAGAAAAATTTCGAGCCGAAAAAGACTTCCATCCCGCTCAAAGTCTAGTCAGCTTCCTTACCCATCAAGAATGAATGATGAGAAGCTCAAAGACAAAACAAAGAGCAAATGGAAAATTTTTCCAAATCTTCAATGAGCTACACTTTGATATAAGCTTCGTTGATGCTCTCGTTCTAATGCCTAAATTTGCATCCACGCTAAAGGCTTCTGACCAACAAAGATAAGTTATCTGAGATGGCTAAAACCCTCTCAATGAGCAATGCTCGCGGTCCTTCTCAAGAAGCTTCCCAAAAAGCTTGAAGACCCTGGCAAATTTCTAATCCCGTGTGATTTCTTGGGGATGGTTCAATGCTCCGCCTTGGCCGATCTTGGCGCTAGCATTAACCTCATGCCACTCTCAGAATGGAAGAAACTGTCTCTTCCTAAACTTTCATCCACTTGTATGACACCGAGCTAGCGGACCGTACCATAACTCGTCCACTTGGGATAGCCGAGGATGTCGTGATGAAAGTGGGAAAGTTTCACTTTCCTACTGACTTTGTTGTAGTAGACTTCGATGCATATCCTAGAGTTCCCCTCATCTTAGGGAGAGCTTTCTTGAGAACGAGTCGTGCTCTGATTGATGTGTTTGTTGAAGAGTTGACCATTCGGGTTGACAACGAAGAGCTCACATTGAATATCAACCAGAACTCCAAACCTCTCTCCAAACAGAGTGTTGCCACAATTGATCAAAAATCCGAAAGATTCAATGCAACACTCTCAAATTTCACGGTTAAGACGAGTCGCCAAAACGCGGCGGAGTTAAAAGCTTTGAAAATCAACCCTGGTTCAAACAAATGGTTTGAAAGTTGTACCAGGAAAGTCAAGAGTGTTCTTGATGATGATGATGATCTAGAATCGAGAATTCATCGAAGTGGTGGAAACTACTAGCTCTAAGAGCACACCACTTGTCCCACCTCCGGAATCAGTTTGTCGCATCGAGTTTGTTAACTTTGTTGATGAAACCAAACTCTCTCATGAATTGGATGATGATGATGATTGTGATCCAATGGGAGACATTCTTCCCATTGAAGAAGAGCTCAAAAATGATCCATCATCTTCTAGTCTTATTCCTGACTCTTCCATCCCTTCTCTCACTCCTGATGAGGAAGATGACAACTTTTGGAATGAAGTTGATGCATTTCTTAGTGATAAGTCAATTCCAACGGGAATTGACAATACTTACTTTGATCCGAGGAGACATCCTTTTTCGGAAAATCTGTTGATTGAAGAACCATTTCCCACCCTCACTCCCGGACATCTTCTTGACAATCACCATATAAGCTTCAAGTTTAAGCTTAAAAATGTTAAACGGTGATTTGCTTCTCTCTGATGAGGAATGGACATGCATTCTCATGTACGTCTTTACTCCATTCTTCACAGATGGTGTGGTTGCTCTTTCCCTTTTCTCTTTCGGGAATGAGGACACCATCTTTGACCCCGTATCATCCTTTATAGATTCTTCTATTAACAATACCGCGGTTGTGTCTCGTCGGTGTGGAACTTTCTGATGTTCATATGTTTTTTAACACTGTGAACGAAAGTCCGATTGAGATTGGTTTTCCACGTAACTTTCCCCATGAACAAATGAATCGGGATCGAGTCAAGCTAGCGACTTCGGGAATCAAATAAGAGCATACCATATGGGTTTTCACCTATATTTCTGACTTCTTTCTATTTTCTACCACCCTAGTGTGGGGGGGTTGCCCCACATGTTGTGTATATATGCAAGTTTAAAAAAAAAAAAAATCTTTCAAATAATGGCCGTAGTATTCCCTTTACGTTCTTTGTTTCGCATAACCGCAGTACTTTGAATATTGAGGGAAATATTCATTTCTAAGTGTAGGGGGGAATTCTCACGAATTTTATCATGTAATTATACCACCAAATTCCCCATTTTTGGCCAAATTTTTTTTTTTTTTTGGAGCAAGTGTTTTGCACTTACTCATTTGGTTATCAGTCCGCCATGTCTAATAAACAAAAGGATTGGCTAATCCAGAGCAAACGGCTCTTGGTAAAGATATCTCAAATCCGTTGACGGCTTGAAATTTGCCCAAAATTATATGGTATTCAGCTCACCATATCCTAAAAGTGAAGAGTTGGCTAGCCCGCAAGTTTATGGCTTGTGGTAAAGGAAGTGGAAAAACCATAATTGGTAATCAGCTCACCAAAGATAATATTGATAATTTATCTAAGAGTTGGCTAGTCCAGAGCAAACGGCTTCTGGTAAAGACAAATCAAATCCGTTGGAAGCTGGTGGTTTGCTCAAAATCACATGGTTATCGGTGTACCATGGTTCTTACTTGAATCAAACATTTGGCTACTCCGGAAGTAATGGCTTTTGGTAAAGAGATTCAAATCCATTAAGTTTTTTCAAAAGATTGCTAGGGACTAGCAATAGTTTAGTGTGGGGATTGATGAGTGTGTAAATACTCATCATTTTTAGTCAATCTGAATGCAAAACGCTTAAAAATGCTCGAAATGCATCAAAATACAAAAAATATCCTAAAATTGCATTTTATATGTTTCAGATGCAAAATGTTTAAAATCAGATGAAAAATGAGCTAAGTTTTCATAATTGGCAGTTTCAGTCCCCCAAGTTTCTAAAATTGTCAGAAATAGTCCCTGAGCACATAATTTCAAAGAAAAATCACCAAAGGTCCTTTTAAAATCATAACTTGTCAAAATTAGTCCTTTGGTGAAAAAATATCAAAAGTTTTGAGAAATTACAAAATTGGTCCTCCAAGTTTAAAAATTGGCAAAAATAGTCCCTGGAAAATTTGAAAATGTCAGCTTTGGTCCTTGTACTATTTCAACTTGTCAATTTCAGCCCTTGGATCAACTTTGTGAAAATGGCAGAAGTGGTCCCTCAATTTTCAGAATTGGCAACCTAGGTCCTTATGATTAATACCCCTTTTTCACAACCTTGGCCCTTGTCATTTCTATTTTGGACCCTGCCAACACCTTTGGACCCCTACCAATTGAACCCCTTCCCTTTTAATAATCCAGTCAAACCACAATTGACTCTCCTTTTCCCTCCAATGTCACGGGTTGCCATTTCTCCATCATTTCCCCCCCCCTGCAACACCTGCTAACACTCCACCATCATCATCCCTACTCTCCTCCAAACACAACACTCCAAGGGATGCATTAAATGCCTTCTACCAAACGCTCAATCACCTCTAGCTGTTAAAAATGATTTTGGCGCCAAAAGCCATCCAATGGCCAAAATCTAATTGAGCAATCCAAGGGTCAGTTTTGTTGCTGGGATTTGAAGAGAGAGGTGAGAGAAGGAGTTTGGGTGTATAAAAGACCAAGAGGAAGCAACAAGAAGAGAGTAGTTAGTTTATTTTCTTAAATGTATGTCGTTTTTAAGCCTTTCATGTCTTAAATAGCTTTTCAACTGTAATATCAAGTTATTTTGTATCAAACATAGTAGTTTTAATGTATTGCAACTCTGTTTAAATATCAATTCAAGTTAATGTTCATTTTTCATAATTTATGTCCACTGTTGAAATTTTTATTTTCAAACCCCTTTGTTTAAGTTTTTAGCAGCTCAGTTTCAATCTCAAACAAGCTTCTATAAGCTTATCATAGCTTTTTACAAGCTAATATTCAAGTTTCAAGCACTTTTGGAATTTGGTTAATGAAAGTCAACATGGGGCAAAATTGATGCAGAAATGAAAATGGGTGATGCAGAAATGGATTTGGGTTGATTTATAGTTAGTGGGGTTGGTTTAGATAGGTTAGAGGTTCTGGTTTCAATAATGGCAAGCCATAGTGGCTGGGACAGTTGTAAGTGATTTTCCAAGTTATATAGCATAATCTGTGTTTGTAATCTCAAGTAGCTAAAACCTGTTTAAACAGTAGTATTAGGGTTATTTAAACTTAGATTGATCATTAAAACATGTTGGTGCATTGATTATCTCATTTTACTTTCACAACAGTTGACATAAGGTGTGTTTGGATTTATAGCTTAAACTGTGTTAGAGGTGTATGCAGTGGTAGAGTCTTGATGGTTCATGCTTGTTTAACTCATTTGAGCTCTTACCTGTCTTAGTTTGTGCCTGCAAAACACCCATAGTCAAAATCTCAGTCCCACTGTCTCAACAGCTTAACTGTTGGATTTTTGGAAATCAAATCACTTGATTTGTGTTTAAAATACATAGATATAGGTTGCTTTAGTGTCATTTCATCATATAACACCTAGATCAGTCCTTAAATTGGTTTCAAAACTCACCAAAGTCAAAATGTCCAAATTGTTTTAAAAGTCAAAACTGAAAAGTGGTTTTTAGCCAAACTGAGAGGAATTTTCTTGGATTTATTTCTGGACAAAATTCAGTGAAACTTGATGTTTTAAAATCTCATGTTGGTCTAATTTCTTATTAGCATTTTTGTATAATTTTGTGATTTTTTTAAAGGCTTCAAAACTGCTTATCAATATGGCTTTATATGCCCTGTGCATACACTCAATGATAACTTGAGTGCACAACCATTTAAGGGTCTTGCAACAAGCTCAAAACTGATTGTCTAGGTCTCAGCTTTGGATTACAGATAGCAAACCTGGTCTAGATTAAGTCCCAACTTTTGTTTTTCATTCTTAGCTTATTTTGAAGCTTGTGCTCAAGCTGCAAAACAGACCCAAATCTGTTTTAGCACATTTGCTCAAAATCATCAAATCTGTTCAAATCAGCTTATCAGAGGTTAAGGCTTGTTGTTTTTAGTTGCATTTGGGTTACTTTAGCATATTAGAACTTCTGTTCCAAGTTGGTAGCTTATTGTGGTGTTTGGCTTATTCAAAGTGCTTATTTATAAGCACTTCCAATAGCAGTTGCATTTTTCTCCACACAACCTACTGTTTTTCCATTTTTCCTAGTTTCCTAATATAATTTTAGAGTTTTCCTGAAATTTTCAGATTTTTCCAAGTCAGTTTCCTATTTTTCTTAATTTAAATTAGTTTTTAAGCATTTTTAATTAGGATTTAATACAGATAATTAAGAAAAGTTTCAAAAAAATAATTTTTCAATTTTCTTAAGTTTAGATAAATATAAAAGCCAAAAAGTATTTTTCTAGATTTTTCTTAGTTAAATTTGTATTTTTAAATAATTTAATTATTTTTAATAGTTTTTAATTCCTAGAAAATACAAAAATATTCAGAAAAATACAAAAATAGTTTTTAAAATTCTCTTTTGATATTTTAGATTTTTCCAAGTCTTAATTTTATTTTTCTAGCTTTATTTCATATTTTCTTGCATTTTAGGCTAATATTAAATAGTTAAAAATAGTTTTTAATTTATAATAATTAATTAAATAGTTGTAAAAATAATTTTCTTTTCCTAAATATTTTCTTTTATCATTAGGTTTGTAAAAATATCATTTTCATATTTTTAGAGTTAATATTGTGTAAGTTTCATTTTTTCTATTGTACGCTACGTAGTTTTTAATTAAGTTTTATAAAAACATAAAAACAAAAACATCATTTTGCAAATAGTGATAGCGTTTATTTAATAAATTTTATCTTTTAAAATTTCCTTTAATTTGCATTTAAGCCGTTGTAATTTGTTGGTTTTTTCTGTAGTTATAATTATATCAGATCCCTTTTTCTGTTCAAATTCCTCGATCACTATACGTTTGGTGATCCATTTCATAGCTCGCTGGGACATAACGACCCGGGGAAACCCTATACTCCCCTGATCTTCATTGCATTCGTGCTTGAGCCGTTTTAAGTTTCTTACAGTTGGCCATTCACAAGTGGTCAGCTTGCGTGAGAAAACTTGACGGTTTAGCACGAATCAGATATATTATCAAAGCATTTTGTACCTGAATTGGTTTTGATATTTCAGAAAAAGAGCTCCCCCTCACAATGTGCATCGTATATTTGAAGTCGTGTTGGTGCATGGAGGCAAGAGGAAGAATTCAATTCATTGACTAGCATTTTCTAAAAATATCGACATCACCTTCCCGATCAAGATTAGTATTTTTCATACTTAGTTAAAGATATTTTTGGGAAAGGATGTGGTTTTCAAAAATTTGCTCCCCCTCAATATGTGCATCGAGGTTCGAAAGTGTTTTGCACATATTAGGGAAAACCTGCACTTAGAGACAAATCAATCATGTTTCAATCCATTTTGGTTTGATATAGATGCTCCCCCTTAACATGTGCATGGAAAATTTGAAATCGTTTGGCACATGTAGGGAGGAGAGCTTGCTAATCACTTATAAAACCATTTATCAAATTATCAGTTTAAATCCAATTTAAATCACAAATTCTCCCCCGATCACAATTTTCAAGTCATTTAAGATTTGTGATCTCTATAGAATTAAATTGATTTTGAAAGCTTTTGAGGAGAATTGTGACTTGCTTATGAAAGCATTTAACTGATAAGGATCAAATCTGATACTTTAAACTCCAACGATTAAACATGCTTGAGTATCTTTTGAAAACATGACATAAGCCTTGGTCTGAACCAATTGTATGACAAATAACCTTTTGATTTAATTGAAATCATTTTCCCCCTCAATCATAAGTTGTTGATTGAGAGATAGAGATTTTGACAAATGTCAAGTCCATATGATTTTCAAAAATTGAGTCCGAGTTATTTTTCAATGCTATTAGTTTTCATTAGATAACAAATATTTTTCAGAAGAATTTATAGAAGGAAAAATATTTGTGAAGGAAACATTTGTCTTTTTGGTGACAAACATTTGCTTTTAGAATCAGAGCATGAGATTTGAAAAATAAGATAAAGCATAGCTCTGTTCTTTCTTTTAAAAATGGGGTATAGTCTGAAATGACTATAAACCTTTTGTTTTTCATTCTCACAATTTTTTGAAAATTATGTACATTCGAACTTCATCTAAAGACCCGTGACACTCTTTGAATGACAACACAAAGACCGTATATGAAATCGAATAAAAGAAAATACGGGAAAAATATTTTTAGCTTTTTCAAAGATTTTCTGATTTTTATGGAATTTTTGAAATTTTATATTTTTCTATTTTCTTTTGTGGGTTTTATAATTTTGTATTTTACTTTTTGAATAAATATTTACAAGAGATGGATGAAGAATAGTTTTTACTCCTCGTCTTCCTCTTGAAAACGTTTGAGTGTTTTCGGTTGTAGACTCTTTAGACCAAGTCGTGGAAGGATATACTCAAAACATTCTCTAGGAAGAGCTTTGGTGAAGATGTCTGCTAACTGATATTCAGTCCTCACAAAATATAGTTCCACCACACCATTCTCCACTTACTCCCTGATGAAATGATGTCGAATTTCGATATGCTTTGCTCTTGAATGTTGAACGTTTTTGCATGAGAGAGCAATGGCACTTTTATTATCACAATACAGAGGGATTTTGATGAATTCAAAGCCATAGTCAGATAATTGGGATCTCATCCATAGGATTTGAGCACAACAAGATGACATGGCTATGTATTCTGCCTATGTAGAGGATATAGATGTACTCATTTGTTTCTTTGAAGACCAGCTCACAAGCTTATCACCCAAAAACTGAGCACCTCCTGACGTGCTTCGACGTGTATCTTGACATCCTGCATGGTCAGCATTTGCATAGGCTGTTAGTGACATACCGGTGTCCTTCGGGTACCAAAGTCCCTTGTTGATGGTTCCTTGGAGATACCGAAAGACCCGTTTAACCGCTTCAAGGTGCTTTTTTGTAGGCTTAGCCTGGTATCTAGCACACATGCATACAAAGAACAGAATGTCGGCCTACTGGTAAGGTACATCAGGTACCCAATCATACTACGATATTTAGTTTGGTCAACCATGATCCCTGAGTGGTCCTCATCCAGTTTAGTGCGCTCCACCATGGGAGTGTCAGTAGGGTCACAAGAATCAAATCCAAATTTCTTTAAAATTTCATTAGCATATTTAGATTGATTGATAAAAATGCCTCCGGGACTTTTGTGAAATTTGTAAACCCAAGAAAAATGACATTTGTCCCATCATTGACATTTGAAATTTGGAGCCCATCTCCTTAGAAAAATGGTCACATTCATTGGGGTCAGTCGAGGCAAAAATAATATCATCAACATAGATTTGAATGTGAATTAAGTGTTTGCCTGACTTTCTGGTGAACAATGTCGGATCAACTGCTCCTTTGCTGAATCCGTTAGATAGAAGAAACCTTGATAGCGTATCATACCATTCCCTTGTGGCTTGCTTCAAACCGTAAAGGGCCTTCTTCAAGCGATAGAAATGAGTAGGATGCTATGGATTCACAAAACCTTCAGGTTGGCTGACGTATACGACTTCTTTAAGATCTCCGTTAAGAAAGGTCGTCTTTACATCCATCTGATAGACTACCATGTTCTTACTTGCAGCGTTAGCCAGGGAGATTCTGATTGCCTCGATACGTGCAACTAGAGCAAATGATTCTTCAAAGTCAATACCCTCCTCTTGACGGTATCCTTTTGCAACCAATCGAGCCTTGTTCTTTAACACATCACCATGCTCATCAAGTTTAACTTTGAAGATCCACTATAGAGAAATGATCACAGCACGGTCGGAGTGGTACTAATTCCCATAAATCAAGTCGATCAAACTCATGAATTTCTTCTTGCATGGCATTGAACCAAATGTCTTCATTCATGGCGTTTTAACGTCTTTTGGTTCGACCGTAGATAGTATGGAATTGAAGAAGCACCATAAGGCATCAGTAGCAAGTTGTTTACGAGTGGATACTGGCCGAGAAAGGTTTCCAATGATGTTATCCAATGGATGGTCATGTGTCCATTTTCTATGGTGTTCGTGTGGTTGTTGTTGAGGAACTGAAGTAGCAGAGTTTGGATCTTCTGATGAAGATGGTTCTGAAGTTGGTTCATGAGAAAATATGTTCTCAAATGGAGCATCTTCGGGAGTAGCAAAGGGGTTATCTCCATCATAGGTGCCAGAAACATTTCCATGATGTACACTTGATGATTGAGGATTTGATGATGAGGATGAGTGATCTGCAGTAGGTGCATCTTGACTCAATGACATAGAAATTGAAGGGCTATCTACGTTGACTGGGTTAAAGGCAGCCTCTGTTGATGGATTTGGTTGATCATTAGCAATAGGATCATAGTGTTCATTAAACATTGGATCAAACAATTTCTTCAAATCATCTTCTGAAAGGGGTACATATGGAGTTTCTGGTGAGGGATTTTATACAAGACAAGAACTAATGGGACTACTTGATGAAAGTTGTGATGCGGGTCCAGAACTTGATTGTCTTGGAGCCATTTGCCCAGACAGCTCATCGAACGTGACGTGAATAGTTTCCATGATATCTCGAGTTCTTTTGTTGTAGATTCGGTAACCCTTCTTGTTTGGTGCATAACCCACAAAAACTCCAATATCCGCTTTAGCTCTTAATTTACCTAAATCTTGACCGTCATTCGTTAGATAACACAAAGCACCAAATACCCGAAGGTAGGAGAGATCAGGTTTTCGTTTATGGACAACTTCGTATGGAGTTTTTCCATGAGTGGTGTGTATGAGGGAACGATTTTGGGTGTAGCAAGCAGTGGCAATGGCTTCAGCCCAAAGAAACACTGAAACCTTTGAGTAAATATGCATAGTTCTTGCAGCTTCACAAGGGTCCGATTTAGTCTTTCAACTACACCGTTCGTTGAGGCGTGCATGTGGAACACTTCTTTGATGACTGATTCCAATGCTTTCATGAAAATTGACTTAGGTCTTTGTTAACAAACTCAGTGCCATTGTCTGTTCGAATAATTCTTACAATATTGTTAAGTTGAACCTGCAGCTGTTTGATAAGTTTGATGATGACATCTGGAGTTTCATCCTTTGTCCTTTAAAAACTTAACCCAAGTAAATCGAGAGTAGTCATCAACAATGACTAAAACATATTTGTTAGCCTCACTTTTTTATAAAGATAACGTCACTTACGTGAATTGGACTAGATGCGTTGTATACTTTGCCCATAGGGACTGGTATTGTTTAAGTGGCAAAGTAGTGGTTTGTTGAGCCTATAAATACCCCTCATGACTCTCCATGAGGGGTGAGGTGAATCATCTAGTTAAGTGTATTGTGTGTTTATTCAATAAAAGTGTCATTTGTTTTCTCCTCCCTCTCTCTACTTTCTCTCTCTAAACAAGATGAATTCTTTCATCTTCAATCACCAACCCCGACCTCCCGAACCACATAAATCATAAGAAAATCGGTCCTAACAAGTGGTATAGAGCCATGGTTACATTGTTTGATGATTTATGTCAGTTTTTTATACATGTTTTAAACTGTTTTATGTATTTTTTTGTGGTCGGAAAATTTTTTTCCGAATACTGTGGGTTAACAGTTTTTACATGTTTTAGTATCTTCTTTTGGTCAACAAGTCATGGTCTAAACAAGTTTTCACAAATGTCTTTTGTCAATCTTTTGGTACAAACAGTTTATCATTTTTATGGCTTTTGAGTACCATATCCGTGAAATATAGAGGTCATTTTCCTGGTCAAACTGAGCTTCATGAAGTATTCATATGTTTTTTCTTGGTTTTGTATGAAGATGAACGGATTCTTGGTCAGAATCTCGCCGCAGCAAAAAGTCAAAGGGTCAAAACCCTAAACTTACGCCTAAGGAGCATCTTCAGAGATATTTACGCATAACTGTGAAGTTATGCGTTTGGAATTGCTTACGAGTAAACAGGCTTTACGCCTAAGCAAGGTTACGCGTAAGGTTTTTTACGCATAAGCCTTGGCTTACGCATAACTCAAGTTTTACGTATAAGAGAAGATGTTACGCATAACTACTTTGTCTTTACGCATAAGGGTTCAAGAATATGTTACGCGTAAGCCAGAAACAGAAGAAGTTACGCGTAAAAAAAAGGGGGGGGGACCACGACCTATACCAATATACCATAGACTCGACTTCAGGTTTCTACCCATCACCAGTCCAAGGAATAATAATGAAAAGATATCGAATGGAAATATTACTGAAAGACAGAGTCGATCCATAAACAAAAACAACCATTCTATCCTAACCTCATTACAATCAACTCCTTATCTCATATCCCATCCTCCTTCTCCTAGCAACATCTTTGACTCGAAACGTAAAACATAAAATGATCGCAGTTTTTTTTCTTTCATGGTTATCAAAGAAAACTCAAGACCTTTTAAGGCCAAGCATTCGAAAGAAATATTACATCATCGATCTTTAAGATGTTCATTTTTTTCGAAATATAAAAGAGAGAAATATGACAAGTGTGTCATTTTCTGTCTTTGTTTCGTTCATAGACCAAAATCAAAAGCGAATACTACAAGTCAAACGGAATCAATCTTACCCGAGATCCTTGTATAGGATCTTGAAGCCCTCGTTTGTTTGTGAATCGGTGGTGATTGATGAGTTTGTGTGATGAATCTGATGAGAGATTGAGATGAATATGGGATTTGAAGTGAAAAGATTAAACCTTTCATTTGTGATGTAATTTGAGATGAGGGAGTTGGAGTTGGAGTTGGGGGCGTATTATTTTGAGATTGTGTGTTTAGGGTTAGGATAAGTGAGAGTATTTAGGGTATGAGCTTATAACCGGTTATTTGTATTTTTGTGGATCGGGTTTGGATTTCATATTGGATTGGACCTTGTGATTCTCTCGATTATGGGCTGCTGGGTCTCACGATTGATGGGCTGAATTTTATTAAGTAAAAGTTAAGTCTCATGAACGTTATGTGATATTACAAAGTAATGTTTATCCGATTTTTTTCAAAAAGATTGGAAACAACTTTGTAATATAAAGAGAGAATGGTATTTATGGTATATTTTCACGGAAGGATACATAATTCACGGCTTGAGCGAAGATCTGAAAAAATGACTACGGGGTTTTTGTACGGTATTGTTGATGCGGAATTGAAGTGACATTTCACGGGTGAACTTCTTTATCTTTGAGACGTTGGTTGGTTGGATGCATGTCTCAAGATAACTTTTTGGGGTATTATTGTCACTTTAAGTGATTTTGAATTGACAATCTGGTTATAACTAATGTAAGGAGTTACGTTGTAGTGCGCACAGTGTGTAACCATCACTTTAAGGAGTTACGTTGTAGTGCTCAGTCACAGTATGCTGTGGATTGTTCAAAAATTTAGAACAAGCAGTAAGTCAAAAAGTTCGGATGTTTACTTCCTTTTCAAGTTAGTCGTATCGGGTTTTCTCCATATGTGGTCATTACTATTAGCTGGTGAATTCAAAGGAGGTTCGTTTTAAGGTTGGTTTGAGAGAATTACTGAGAGTATTTTTGCGACATATTCTCACAGAATTTTGATCAAGCTATGATGTTAATATTGCATCAAGAAAAAGGTAATACGGTATGTACGCAACATTATGATGATTCCGATAGCTCGCAACCATAAGGAGGGAGAAGTTGCTATTTCATCTTCCGTGATTGGATTACGAAGGGATTTGTGCTTAAGACCGAAGAAGGAGAAGTAGTGTGTGTACATCGGGGTCTTTTTACCAACTTAGATGCAATACTAAGTGAGATATGTTGTTACGATGTTCCCAGAACGACAACCACCGTGCTAGAATCAAGATTTTATCTTCTCTGCTGCGTGTTGGAAGAGTGTTGTCGGTTCAGGAGGGAGCAAAAGAAAGTAAAAGGCTCACTAGTTAGGCGGGAGTAATAATCTAAGTAGACCGTTATAGTTGAAGTTCAGAGCTACAAGGATTTGTGCCGTCAGCTCCAAAGATCAAATGCCGAGATCATCGGTAGATAGAACTTCAAGTTTGCCTCAGTATCTAGACTACAGAGACTCTGCGCTTCAACAAAGTCAACATTGTTCATTACTATTGTAATTTACTTTGTTTTGTATTTATAGGTCTCATTATAACCATTCACGTGTGACGATATCTTGGAGGGAGATTGTTAGCCTCGCTTTTTTATAAAGAAAACGTCACTTACGTGAATTGGACTAGATGCGTTGTATACTTTGCCCATAGGGACTAGTATTGTTTAAGTGGAAAAGTAGTGGTTTGTTGAGCCTATAAATACCCCTCATGACTCTCCATGAGGGGTGAGGTGAATCATTTGGTTAAGTGTATTGTGTGTTTATTCAAAAAAAGTGTCATTTGTTTTCTCCTCCCTCTCCCTACTTTCTCTCTCTAAACCAGATGAATTCTTTCATCTTCAATCACCAACCCCGACCTCCCGAACCACATAAATCATAAGAAAATCGGTCCTAACAATATTTCTTCCCATTTATCGTTTGCACTCTCATTGGTCCGCACAAATCCATATGAAGAGTATGAAGAACTTCCATAAATGAGTTTGCAAGTTTGGGTTTGTGGGCATATTTCCTGCTTTTTCCCAATTGGCATGCTGAACAAAGATGATCTTTTTCATACTTTAATCTGGGTAAGCCTCTTACAAGGTCCTTTCTGAAAAGATCATTAATGGTGCCGAAGTTCAAGTGATTAAGATGACGATGGCATAACCAAGAATTTGTTTTTGAAGCCTTTGACAACAAGCAGATTGGTGAAGACTTCATCATGTCTTTCGATAGAGATGGTGTATAGGTTTGAACCACGTGTTCCTCTTAACAGTTCCACACCATCAAGTTCTCTAACGAAACAAGTATGTTTTCTAAAAGCCACCTCTAGATCGGAATCACAGAATTGACCAACAGAGAACCGGTTATGACCAAGACCTTCAACATAATATACCCTGGAGATTACACTGTCACCAACAACATAATCTCCATAACCCATAATTGCACCAAAATGGTCGTTCCCAAATTTAACAGTCTCGATGAATTTACTCACGAAGTTTATGAGCCGCGAGCGATCTCCAGTCATATGCTTGGAATAGCCTGAGTCCAGGTACCACAGAACGATTTGAATGACCTGCAGTTGAACAGCAGACAGAATGGATAACTGGATAATTGGGATCCCCATGCAATAATGGGTTCCACTTGGTTAGACAAAGAGATTGGAACATCCACATCAGAAGCAGAGTCAATAAAATCATTAGTGGTAGATGCCGGGCTAGTAGAAATAGTAGATCTATTCAAAGTATGTTCACTTCTTAAAGGTATAGTTCTACCAGTGGGCATCCATTTCCTAATAGGCATTGACTTAGATAATTTAGGGCACAACTCATTATGATTAAATTTGTGGCCAGTAGGTATCCACTGATAACCTACATTACTAAATTTTCTTCCTGTGGGTTTCCAATGTTTTCTAACCTTCTTCCGCCTTTGCTTTCTAGCCTTCTTAACTTGATTGTTGGCATTAGCAATTTTAACTGTATATTTAACAACATTAATCAAAACATTCACACCACATGCATGATTAGTAACAGAAACCAAGCAATCATCATTACATGTTTTCCCAAAAGTAGCAGAATTCGCATTAATTATAGCATGCTTAGAGCTAACACTAGAATCAACACGATTCGTTTTATTCAACATAGTTTCATTCTTCCTAAGGTGATCTTCTACTTTCTTCCACTGAACATTCCTAGCTTGCAAGGTACTATCATTCTTTGTGTTGCCTTGAGGCTTTGACCTTCTCGCTTTGGTGTCACTTTTTACTCTTGTAGAGGGAATGGGAACATTAGTTGGTTTTGCTACTTTTTGTATTTCAGTCTTAGAAGTACTGGGATCTGAACTACTTGAAGGCACATTAAATCTCACAAGCTTTCTTGTTGGAAACTTTTCATCAAAAACAGTTTCAAACACAATCCCTTGGGACGATCTCGACTTACCAAACTTTGCTATAACGGACGAGTATACTTGCTCGTATGTGTTAATAGGTTAGACGGTTAAATCGTGTTTATAAATTTTTAAAACTTGCACCACACGTAGCACATCAAGTTTTTGGCGCCGCTGCCGGGGATTTTCTTTGATTTTCTGTAAAAATTGGTAGTATTGGAATTGAATTTGTTGAAAAAGTAAAAAAAAAATGTTTTGGTTAAAAGCTAACCGATTCGGTTGGTGAGCCAACCGAATCCGGTTAGACTTTATGTGTAAAATTTTATTTTAGATTTCATTGTTCTAGCTTACTTAGTTATTTGTGTTATAGTTCCTAGAGTAATTCTTGTCATTCTAGATTTTATTTTCAGATTATGTCTTATAGTTTAATGATTTCTTAGATTTATTTATATTTTCTTTACATTTGATGTTTATTAGTTATTAAGTTTTAGATTAATTCAGTTTTTATAGTAACTTTTCAGTTTTTATAGTTTAATTATCTTAATGGTAGATTTTAATTGGTGGTTAATTTAGTTTTTTTTAGTTTAATGGTTTTATTATTAAGTTATTTAATTATTTGGTTATGAAGAGTTTTTATTAAATAGAGTTTAGTACATCTTAATGATTCCTTAATTGCATTTAAATTCTGTTTTTTAAATGGTGACCCTACCTCTGCGTGTATTCTTAGGAGAGGGTTGGATGAATTTAGTATGTGTTCAGGACTTTATCCTAGTATGGAAAAAAGTACTGTCTTTTTTGGTAATGTCCCGAATGAGGCTAAAGAGGAAATATTACTTGCCCTGCCCTATAAGGAAGGTTCTTTACCTGTTAGATATCTTGGAGTGCCTATGATGACCAAGAAGCTCGGTAATGTCGATTGTAGAGTCCTTATTGATAAGGTTAAGAAAAGAATTTTTGATTGGAAGAATAGATCGCTCTCATATGCCAGTAAGTAACAATTAATCTCTTCTGTCTTATCTTCGTTGAATGTTTATTGGGCTTCTATGTTTATGCTTCCTAAACATATATGTGCTAGTATTGATAAGTTGTTTAAGAATTTTCTGTGGGGTTTTAATGAGGGTAGTAGGAAGATTTCTAGTGTTGCTTGGAATGTCGTATGTACTCCTAAGAGTCAGGGTGGGTTAGGCCTTAGGAACATGGAATTAATAAATGAGGCGCTTATGGTAAAACATCTTTGGAATGTCATTAGTAAGAAGGACTCTCTTTGGGTTAAATGGGTTAACACTCATAGGATTAAAGGTAGGTGCATTTAGAACCTTTCTGTCTCGGATAGTACCTCTTGGTGTTGGAGGAATATTATGAGACTTAGAAATAAAATCCGTAGTTTTATTGGTATTAAGATTGGTAATGGAAAGGGTAGTTTTGTGTGGTTTGATAAATGGCACTCTAATGGCCCTTTATGCAAACTGATTTCTCATAATGTCCTGTCTTCGTATGGTTTTGATGTGAATGATAAGGTTGTGGATTTCATTGACAATAACAGTTGGACTTGGCCTAGAGATTGGTTGGGTAGGTTTAAGGAAGTTGTTGATACCCCTGTTCCCATGCTAAGTGAGGTTGAGGATAGAGCTGTTTGGCTAAATAAGTATCAAAAGGTTGTTGATTTTAGTGTTAAGGAAGCCTGTAGAAGTTTGAGATCTGATATGCCTACTGTTATGTGGTATGAACATGTCTGGTATACGCAATGTATACCATGGCACTCGTTTATTCTCTGGTTAGCTTTAAAAGGTAGATTGAAAACTCTTGATAGGATTTCGTGTGGTTTCATGTAGATAATCTCCTTTGTCCTCTGTGTAATACCTGCCCGAACTCTCATGCTCATCTATTTTTTAGTTGTGATTTCTCTAAATTCCTTTGGAATAGATTAAAGATTATGGCTAAGCTTGATGATGTTTCTAATACTTGGGCTGAAGTGATCTCTAGGGTTTGTATTAGAAAGCCTTGTAATTCTATATGGAGCATTATTCAGAGGTTAACTTTTGGCGCTGCTATCTATGTTGTTTGGCAAGAAAGAAACACTAGGATGTTTGTTAAGAAAAACAGGACGGTTGATGTAGTTTTTAACCATATTGTCAATATAATTAGGATGAAGATTATTAGCCTTAATGTCAAAGTGGTCTAGAGATGTAGACAAGGCTGCTAAGATTTGGCAGTTACCTAGATTGGGATTGAGGAGGGTGGATAATGGTGTAGATTTTATGGACTTTGATGATAGGCCTCCATAGTTCTTTGTTCTGGTCTTGTTTGCATAGGTTCAATATGAATCTATGGCAGTTCTGTGGGGTCATGTTTCAGTATGTTTATAATGCTCATGTTTGGGATAGAAGATATTTTGGTATTATTGGTTTACTATGCACTACAGACACAAGTAAGAATTGGTTCAGGTTTCTATTCACTATACTTATGTCTGCGCTGGTTTACTATTACAATTTCTTGGTTTTATGGGACTGTTGGAGGATTGGCTATACACTTCAAAGGACGTTGAACTTCTATGCGCCGTAATCAGTTATGGTATTTTGGTCCTTGGAGTTATCACATTGTTATATTCTGGTTTTCTTGGATGGTATACAGGTGCTGGAGCTATGCACTCTGATGATGAAAGCGAGAACCCGGTATGTTTTTCTTTTTAATTTTCTTGGTGTAGTTGAAGGGCCAGAAGTTTTGAGGAAATGTACCATGGTTTCTTTAGCAAATAATCTGCGTTGGTCCTCTGTTTTGGATGTTGGATTGGTTTTTGGTTTGCTATGCACTACAGACAAGGATTTTGATTGGTCAGTTGTTTCCTTTTAGATGTTTGTCTACGCTGGCTTACCACTATTGGTGTTGTAGTGGAATTGGTTTTTGGTTATGTAACAGGTGTTTCAGTTTGGATATTGATGATCCTGGTGGACCAAATTATGTCATCAAAACTGGTTCCAGCTTTGGTTTTCTATTGGGTATTATGGTTCATATGAAGTTTATTCCTATGAGTATGTTATTGATATTGTTTAACATTCAGTCTCTGTACTCTTTTTCCTTGTACAATATTTTTCCCTCAGGGTTTTTTGGTTGGCAAGGTTTTTTAACGAGACAGAGATTATGGGTGTTCACTACTCTGGTGTTCATTCTTTGGCATGATTGCTACACTTTGGATTTTACCTTATGTTTCAAGTTTATTGGTGCTGGTGATATTTGGAAGGCCACTTGGATTCATGCTGATGCTATGCCTCTTCTGTATGGTCAATCTTGTTCTATTAGGCCTGGAAGTTTAGCTTTCTATTTGTTTTATTCATATGGTGATGTTTGGCAGTGCATTGGTTGGCACCTTTGCACTTGTTCCATGTATTCAGAGTATGATAAGACTATAGTTTTAGCTTGTCTTCCTGCCAGGTTTAGTGGTTCTTGGTTGATTTTGGTTATTTGTTCTGGTTATTGGTCTTTCTTGTTATGATTTGGTCTATATTTTCTGAGTTTTGACATAGCTCCATTTACTGTTATGCTTTTGGTAGTTGTCATTTTATTTTTTTAGGCAAGAGTGGGAATAATTAGGGGTTGTCCTAGTTTTTCCTGCTTCTTGTGCTATTGTTTGTATATAACTCATTTTATTTATCTTATTTTACCCTTTAAAAGTAAATTCTGTTTTTTATTTTATTTTTTTATTTTTTATTTTTTTTTAAATTCGATCAAACCGATCGGTTGCAACCCGCAACCGGATCCGGTTCGATTTTCTGGTCTAGTTATTTCAACCAACCGATTCGGTTGGTGAGCCAACCGAATCCGGTTGGAGTTTCGGTGTTGATTTTTATCATTTTTAGATTTTGAGTTTTAACTTATGTTTTTAGTTTTGTTGAGTGTCTTAACTTGTTTAGTATATGTTTCTATAGTTTGTTCTTGTTTTTACTAACTCTAACGCTAATAGTTCGGATTTTGTTTTGTTTTGTCTTGTTTTAGTTTGTCTAGTTAGTATGGATAGTTTGAGTGGAATCTCGGAATACCTTCGTACTTTGGATGAAATGTTCAAGGATACCGGAAGTTTGCTGGAAAAGATTGGAGGTATATTGGAAGAAAGTAAGAAAGATTTGGGGATTGATACGGTTAATATGGAGGAAACAGGTGAAAATAAAGTTCAAATTCCCAAGAAGGAAAGGGTCGTAGTGTTCACACAAGCACCTTTGACGGTTTATGATTCACCATTCATGAGGTTTGGTACGCCTTGCAGTAGAAAGGAGTAAGTGCTTGGGACGCGAAACTTAATATGGCTTATGGAGAAAACTACATTTTGGAGAAGGTTCTTGACGAAATTGGTCATATACGTTTGGACTATGAAGCATATGGAAGAAGGATGGTCAAAAATCTTAAAGTCAATATTCATGGTCACATTTTTTAAACGGATTTTGTTGTGTTAGAAGAAGGGAATTCGGATGAACCCAATGTGTGTTTTGGTAGAGATTTTCTTGTAACTACCAAGTGTAAGCTTGATTTTGCATTGGGAGAAATGAGGATTAATATGACTGATTTGGAAGAATAAAAAGGAGTGAACGAGATGCTAGTGGAAGTATGTGCCAACATGGAGGAGAAAGATGTGGAGGTAGTTAAAATGGGGAAAGCAAACCGGAAGAAAACTTCATCAAACAAACTAACCCCAACAACCACCACCAAAAATGATTACACACCATCATCACCTCCCACTACAAACACTTTCAAACCTTTAACCGACAAACAAAAAGAAGCTATTTTAGAAAACCTAGAACAAAAGTTTCTTGAGCTAAATGAAAAGAAACCGGTGATAGAGGTACTCCAAAATTATGTGCTCTACCGTAAGAAATTGGATGCGGTAATGCTAGCGAGGGCTAGATTGGAGATAAGAATCTCGGAGGAGGAGCGAGATCGAATTTTGTTTAGAGGCATGCCGAGGAAGGAAAAGGATCCGGGAAATTTTGTGTTACCAATAAAAGTGAATGGGACTACACCGCTTTATGCTTTAGCCTGAGGGTCAAGTGTTAATGTGATGCCATATCCATTGTTTATGACTTTAGGTCTAAGTAATCCGCAACCTAATCATTTGAAGCTTACTATGGCGGATAATTCTCAAGCCAAAGCAATGGGAGAGGTAAAGAATGTGAGAGTGCAAATTGGCTATCAACCGTATTTGGCCGATTTTCTTGTCCTAGATATTCTGGTGGACAAAAGTTTACCACTACTATTGGGGAGACCATTTCTACAAACTTGTGGTGCAATTATAGACATGGGAAGAGGCACTATGACTATTGATGATGGTATTTCAAAGCAAACATACTATCCGAAACCAAGAGGCCCGACTTTGGAATTTATGGAGGATTTGGAGTTCATGGAAGCAAATGATGATTTGACATGTTTTGAAGTGGGACGTGATAACCAAGGAAACCCAATGTTTGGACCATTAGCCCCGCCATTTTGATATAGAGGACGAAATGGAACGTGCATTGGCGGTAGAAGCATTCTATAACCCGTTCAAGAACATACTAGTCTACAAGAAGTTGACTGACTTTTTAGGTTCTTTACCGGTGCAACTTAAGAATTTGGAGTGGAAACCCGAAGGGTCGGGCATTTACAAGAGACAAGCTGGAGATGGAGATTGGCATGTTAAGTTCGATATACTTTTGTCAGACGGAAGAAGATTCTTGAGGAAGTTCAAAACTTTTGAAACCTACCGTGAGTTAACCGGAAAATTTCAATGCGAGGACATCCTAAGACAAGAGTATTTTGAGGAATTCTAAGGAGAAGACAAGGAGTTGTAATAAACAAGCAATTATTTGCTTGAGTTTCATGAACTATTTATTTCTTTTTGATTTGATGCATTTAGGATTTTTATTTCTTATTTTATTTTACTTTCATTTTATTTCTATGATTGAGTTTATTGGTTAATGCATTATGAGTATGAGTTTTAGTTGAGTTTTGGTTTAGTTCATAAGAATGATGATTTGAGTTTTAAGATTGGATGATTGTTGAAATTTCCAAATGGTGAATGAATGTTGTGTGCACCTTTGACAGGATTTTTGAGTAAAAAATTTTGTTGCTTGGTGGGTAAATGCCTAAGTAACATAGAAAAAATGCAAAATTTGGCAAAATGCAAACCGAAACGGTTGTGTCCATGACTGAACCGGTTTCATACAAGTATATATACCAAAAATTCACTTTTCCAGAAATACACACACACACTAATTCCCAGCTGGGTTTTGCAAAATTCGTCCAAGAGAAGCTAATTGAAGATTGTTTAAGTTGTAAGAAGACATCATGGCACCCAAACAAGTAAGCATCTACATTCAATTAACTCAATTAAGGTTTAATTAGAGCATTTGATTCGAATTGCATATTAGGTCACTAATTTGGGGGTTTTTGTTATAATTCAAATTAAGTTGTAATATTTTTGGATTGAGTGGGTAAATGATATAGGAATGCATTGCAAAAAGAATAATAGTGATTGATTCACCATGGAATGAGTACTAGATGATTGAATTTTCGGATTTGATTAGGATGTGAAGGTGAATCAAGTTAAGATGCAATTGGTGATTCCTAATGGTAGATGATGTGTTTTTGTGAGTAATAGATGCCACATTATTGATTAGAACTTATGATTGAAGAATATAGGTTTATCAAGTTGAGTTCTAAGATGATGAATGTGTGATGACTTGCGGTTTGGAAAGCGAATTTAGAGTAAATCAAGGATGTAGAAATCATTGAGGATGATAGAATGCGATCTAGGAGTGGATTGGACTTAGAAATTCGAGTGAATGAGGTTTTTAAAGGCAAAAGCCTTATGCAGACACATAACCGATCCGTTGCGCATTGCAACCGAACGGTTGAATTTGGTCATAGAGTAACGATTCGCTGCTCGCAACCCGAATCCGGTTCTGATTTCGTGTTGAAATTTTTGAAATTTTGAAGTGGATCTTAGAGGGTTCCATGAACCTTCTTGTTTGTTCTAACACTCTTATACGGTCTTATATTTATGATTTCTACAGAGAATTGTTGTAGGTAGCTCAAGCGAGGAGGCGATTCCAATGAACCCACTTGTTACGAAGTTTTGTCAAGGAACGAAAAGAAGAAAGTCAAGTATAGCTTGAAAACGGAAGCAAATGCCAACTTAAGGTTCAAAGATCTCACCGACGGGGAGAAACATGCTTTCCGGAAGGTTATGAAATTGCAACATAGGACATGTTTGGTTCCGAGGGTGATTGATTGGGATTTATTTTTGAGTGTGATTGTGAAGATAAGTTGAGAGGAATGATGCGGACATCTTATGTGTATTCAGGGGATGGTGATTCGTTCAATGATTTGTCATGGAAAAGAGCATTTAGCGTCAATGAAGAGGTTTATCGAGAATGGTGTATGGAGTTCTTTTCAACCATGTATTTTGAAATAAAGGTGAATGTTCGGAACTTGATGAAAGAAGTTTGTGTTTGGTTCAGGCTTTGTGGAAGGGATCATGCTTACACTTTGCTTTTGCTTTGGCGTGGCTCTTGGTTTGTATGAGCCACATGAGGTTAACCATCGGTTATTTGAAGCTCACTTTTTGAGGCTTCGGAGGTTTGAAAAAGACTATCCTAGTATTCCCGCTTATTGGAATCGAGTGGGAGATCCTTCTTGCGCTAGGAGGAATGCCTCTACCGTCAGGAATCCATTAATGAGGATACTTCACAAGTTGTAGTGACCGGCCGTTTAATATAGTAGTAGGGACAAATGTCAGAAACGGACTTATGGATTATGATGTGTTATTTGAAGAAACTAAGAACGGTATGCAGTTTGGAAGATAGCCGATATTTGTCTAGGAGGGCCCCAGGAATCAAGAGCAATAGCAACATTTGTGGAGGACATTTTGTGACGAAGTTGGCAAAGAATCTTGGGTATTATGTTGATGAGGAATTGGCTAAGTGTGGAGAGCCAAAGAGTATGAGTGAATGTGGTACACAAGGTTTTGTAACGCTTTGAATAGGAGATTGAAAACCGTAGGGTTATGGATTGAACCTCAACAACAACAACAACAACCACCACAACAGCAGGGAAGTATACCAATGGAGAACGTGCAGACGGGTACGTCTAGTAGTTTTGATTCAGGATGGGGAGAGTGGAACCAGCATTTAGATGAGATTCAATGTAGGGATGTGTGGAGAGACTCGATGATGTTGAGAAACAACTACATCAATGATTATTCAATGCCTATCTTTCAACACATGGCTTGTGAAGCCAATTATGAGTTACCACCCTACAATCCACCCAATGTTCCACCATATCCTTTTCCTTACACTTCTTATCCTGTACCCTATCCGTATCCATATCCTGGGTACGCACCATTTCCTGATCCAGTGCCCCCATATGGTCGATTACCTGAGGTTGGTGGAGCAAGCTACGATGTTGGAGGATCGTCATCAGGAGTTGGAGGAAAGAAGAAGAAGAGGAGAGTTCGTTCGGAGATTATAGATGAGAACTACATAACTGAAAGTGATGATGATGATGAGTATGATGATGAAGAAGGTGACGAGATGAGCGAGGACGACGAGTGATTGTGGATCATTCGTGAATGATGGTTTCAAAGACAATGGTTATGATGTGTTAAACAATGTTATCTCTTTAAACTATTTCTTTAGGATGATTATTATGTTTTGCTTGGTTTTATTTTGTTTTTAGTAGCATTTGTTTTGCTTTGTTTTGTGCATTGTGTTTTGCAGTTTTGTTTGTAGGATGGATGTGTCGGAAGCTTATTGATGGTCAAATATTTGGAGTTGGATGACTCACATGATTTCTTATGACCCAATATGCGTATTGCATATTCTATCTTGTGGTATCTTTTAACAATTTCTTTTTCCCATTTTCTTTACTTTGAAGTTCATTTTTATTACATTGAGGACAATGCAAAACTTAAGTATGGGGAGGGAAGAAAATAGGAAAAATGATACGCATTTTTAATTTTTAGAATAACTTTTGGATGCAAGTGATTAGAAGGAATTCGCCCTCGATGGTCTAGTTATTTTCACGCATTATTGATAAATATTAAAAAAAATAACTTGGGAATTTCAATGGTAAAATGAGGTTTTTGAAAAATTTTGGATTTGAACCAAATTACGGAAGTAATTCATTTTGGATTCGATAGCATTTTCTAGCATGCATAATAGCCTTTTTCCACTTAATTGTGAGGTTTCTTTTTTGTATAAAACACATCTTTTGTTTTATATTTGCTATGAGTCTGCCGGTGATTATGTCGATTCTAGAACTTGTACTAGTTATGCATTACGGTTAAAATCATTTTCGAGTGATATAAATATGTTCAAATGATAAGAGGCATCTTAGGATTTTACCCAAATGGCCTTCCATTTTACATCTAATGATATATTAGCTAACCACATCGGTTAGTTAACCACCTTTATATGGACCCATTTGTTAGTGCTCATCTTTAGCACTAGATACCCTTAGTACACCCTCTGAGCCTATTCTTTTCATTTGTTACATACAGAAAAATACAAAAATATTTTACACTTTAAACTTTAGCCAACCCTTGTCATGTCTAATGGTTTGTTGCTAGTTGTTTGGAATGTTGGATTGTTTTTGATGATTATGAAGAAGCTACTCTTTGTTTGTAGTATGTACCATTATCCATCATAGATGAAGGAGACGTCTTTCTCGATTTTTTTTGTGGTGTATGCTTACACTAAGTGTGGGGAACCTTTATAAAACAATATATATATATATATATATATATATATATATATATATATACATATATATATATATATATGGTTATAGCCAATGTGCTATTTAGAGTATATTGATTAGCCAATGAGCTAAATTGAGTTATACATATTTGCGGAGATTGATAATTGAAGAGGTGAAATAATCATTTTCGGGATTGTGGTTTGTATGATGGCTAGCAACATGGAGGTTTAGACTTGACTTAATTTTATTTTAACACCAATTTCATAAACTATTACATGCCTTATCCATACCTTTTAGGAACCCTTAGCCTTAACATTATAACCCGAATAAAAGCCCTCTTTGATGAATTTATTTTCTTTGTTTTGATACTTGTTCAAGCTTATGGTAAAAAGCATTGATCATGACTAGGCATTGAGTGATTTACATATACTCATCAATATATGAGTGTTGAGTGAATTCTTATAATCATTCATGAGGTGTTCTAGTTATGTTATCTAAAGTGTTTGGTTCATTTTTAAAGTTTTTCACATATTAAAAGCAAAACAATGATTATCTCTTTTGGGATGATTGTTACATTTTTGGAACCATGATGTCAAGACCATTGAAATCAATCTTTGCAAATGTTAAACCTACTCGAGGGCGAGTAGAACTTACGTGTGGGGGAATTTGATAACGCCTAAATTGAACATGTTTTTAGTAGCGTTATTGTTGGTTTTGTGCATGATAATCGGCTATATTTACTCATAATTGTTGCAAAAGTGCAAAAGATGCGTATTGTGTATGTATATGTAGCCAGGTATCACGAATGATGAAGAAATGAAGTTTTATGCACATTTGGAAGATTCGAAAGTCGAGGAAGCAAGGAAGCTTTTAGACTCAATGATTGGGAAGCATAATGATTTCTAAGTATCTACAGCAAGAGAAGATCAAGTTTTGCCTTGGAAATCATCAGCGAAAGCAAAGAATGAAGCGTATAAGCAGAAAGTCAACAAAAAGTAAAATCAATATTACCCAGCCATTCGGTCATAACCCGTAACCGGATCCGGCTGGGCATTGGGTCAAAACGCAACGATCCGGTTCAGGAATCAGCTAGTTACACAAAGTTGAATTTATTGTTGCCTTAACTCCCCATAATCATTGGAGGCCGATCATTTCTTGCAATTAACTTGTGGAGAACATTTTTGTGGGTTGAGCAAGCATTGGAGGCTATATAATGAACCTAGTCCTAGTTTACTAGGTGTGACACAACCAAAATTTTATTAGTTTACTTCAAAACTAATACCAATCATTTTTATCAAGCCCAAAAGTCTAGTACATGCTGTAAAACGTCCGAAGCAAGGAGGAACAATTCTCATCCATAGTTTGGTAGTTTGGAGTTATACGGTGAATCTAGGTGATTGGAGGCGCGTGGTTGCTACAATCCACGAATTCTAATTCTTGTAATCACAAAAGTTTAGGTATTCTATGAACTTTGTTATGGATTTCTATTCTCTTGAATTATTTGAGTTACTTTGTTATGATTTGTGTTTAGTTATTATTATTATCATGGAGTAGTTTTGGGGTATACTTGCGTGTTGGGATGTAGTTAATCATATTAGTTTTCTCAAAATGTGATGCATGTATATATGATCTTGTTTAAATGAGTTTGTTGGAAAAATACTAGTCTTGGTTTGATTTGTTGATAAAACATGTTTTAAGAAAAAGGACCGAAAGGATTTCTCTTGTGTTTTATTCCAAAAAGTTGGGTGACAAACTAGTATGGGGATATGGTGATTGACGACCACCATGTTTGCTTATTAAAACAAGACTAGGAACATTTTCATCACGAAAGGGTCGAAAGATTCGTAAGAACAAGTTTAGTTAGAACATCTTGCAAACAAATGGAATTTCTAAAGAATAATCATTAGGATAAGGACCGAAAGGATTACCTAAATGTTTTTGTTCTTAGAATGATTTTTACAAACATATACCATGGTTGGGGGATCATTTGCTTATGATTTGTGCATCACATCAAGAGTATACACCAAACCTTCATGAACACTATTTGTAATTGATTATAGACTACACACAAGTATACATATTTCTTATTATTGAATTTCGCTATAACATCACTATTTGAGCAAGCCTTGACAAGCTTTCTTGTTGGAATCTTTTCATCAAAAACAGTTTCAAACACAAGTATCTCGACTTACCAAACTTTGCTATAACGGACGAGTATACTTGCTCGTATGTGTTAATAGGTTAGACGGTTAAATCGTGTTTATAAATTTTTAAAACTTGCACCACACGTAGCACATCAATGTCCTTTTTCCAAAAACTTGTTCTGGGGTTAATTGAGTTTGATGCTTAAACATGTTCAGGGAGATCCAATTTTCTTTTGTGTAATCATGGGGTTTGATCGTTATGTTTTTCTTTTTACACTCATGATCTTTTAGCTTCTTATCCATTTTCTTTCTCCCTAGAGCATCTTCTAATTTTCTATCCTCTTCCGTGCTTCCTACATGATGGTGTTCGCCTAGGCTTGAGGATCTCATTACCATCATAAACAATTGTATTGAAAGCTTTAGCCTTACAGTACCTGATTTGGCCCTCTACTAGGGAATACTATGCTTATCGCTTTAAGACTCTCAGGCTTAGTGATCATGTGAGCACCAATGGTATTCCTTGTAATGCATAAACTTATTTTCAAGCTTGTTTTTCGATTTTTCGCTGGAAAAATCTGTTTAAAGTTTTGATTCCTAGCACTAAATTCTTGTTTAAGCACTTTTAACATTTTCTTGAAGTTCTGTTTTTGCTTAACAATCTTATTTAGTTTGTCTTTTAAGGAATCTAGCTCTTGTTTTAATATTTCTTCCCAAAATTACTTTTTTCTAATAATTGTACGTATTTGGTCATCCATTTCCGCCATCAGAGTAGTTAACTCAAACTTAGCACATTGTTCATAAATAGCAATTTGTTTTATAATGCGATTCAGTCAGAGATAAAAGAATCATCGAGGCACATACAAGTTGTATTCATCAAAGACATAGTCATCATTGATTGCAGAAGATGCATCACTTGGTACGATCTCACTTTCACTTTGTATCACATATTGGTCATATGGGACAATATTACTATTACCCACATTATCAATATCTGATTCATTAGTTTCATGAGATTGTGTACTTCAAGTATGTACTTTTGCTCATCAACTTCATCGTAAAGTTTTATATACCTCTCAGATGAGTGAATCTTTGGATGGACCAACCTGTTGTGGTGATGAGACCTTTGGAGAGACCATTGGTGAAATGCTAGCCATGAAGATTGTCTGTGCAGTAGGTTCATCATCACATCGAGTCAAATGAATCACAGTCAAGAACTTGAAAGGCATTTTGATGATTGTGACATATTTCAATTGGTTGCTCATCCACATCAAGATCATATGTTTTGGCATTTCAACAAGAAACATCGCCTCTTCTTCATTCAAAACTGCTCCATTGTTCCAGCTTGCACCGAAAGATCTAGTCCCTAAAATACTCGGCTTGAGGGCGCTTTGGAGATGTGCGCTTGCAATATGTCTTCACCACCACAAGCTTGTAGCAACTGATTGGCTTTCCTTGTCCTTGATTAGTAGTATCTGTTCCACGATCTGGACAGTCATTAGCTACCCTCTACCTACTCCACCCTTTCCTTGTTCATATTGTCTTCCTTGCACTGGTTGCACCATGATCTTTCCATCTCTGACAATAGCATGATTGTGAAGATTGGATGTCATATCATTGTTAGTGTGTAGAGTGAGGTACAGATTTTGCTTAACCATAAGAGCCAGTTGATTGATGAAATATTCCATGGTTGCTTCAAAGACGTTGCTTGCTTAAACCTTGGATCATGAATGAGTTTGTGGTTACCATAGGTATGACTCTATGGTTGGTAGTAATCCCTACATTGGTGTAGAATGCAGTTGAGTCATTTGACGAGCTTGCATCTCCATGATTAGATTTGAACTTTTCAAGAATCATTTGTTCAAACATAGCATGCTTCTCATTCTGAAGTAGAAAGGCATACAATTGCTCATAGTTGGTGTGCCTTAATCCTTTGGTTAGCTTGACTGAGGTGACAAATTTGTGCCATTCGGGATTCATGTTGTTCACAAACTTTGAATTGAGCTGAATATTTGGCATGGTCATTTTGATATCATTCACAAGTTTGTGGAACCTCACATAGTATTCAGTGACACTTTCTCCAGGGTTCATTTTGAAGTTCTCAAAATCATCATACAATTGAGATTCCCTGTCTTCTTTGGTCAATTGAACCGAGAGAAGCATCTTGACATTGTCCTAAAGCGCCTTGGCTCTCAGATTGATTAACTTGTAGATGTCTTTTGGAAGACCTTGAAGTATAATGTTTGACGCCTACGACAGCATCGTATCTCTTTTTTTCCTTATCACCGAAGCTCATCATACATCTTTGGTCTCCCAAACCTAAGATCACTGTACCATCCCGCAGAAGTTTCAAGTGTGTCTCTTGTAGTCTCAATCTGATAAGGTCCTTCATCAATTGATTTGAGAATGTTAACCCCATTTTCCTTTCCTAAACAGTACAACCTAATTCGTTGAGCCCATGAGTCATAATCGTTCGTCAAGCATAGGTGAACGAGTATCTAATCCAACTTTGCTTGAACGCCCCCTTTCTGAAGAAGATGATTGTAGGCACGTTGGTAGACATGATTACAGATTTTACGGGATTTTATAAGTCTATGATTAAACCGGGAAATAGATTCTTTCACGGGATTTTACTAAATCAAGAGAAAACTGTATCAGAAACAATAATTAACCAAGTCGCTTAAAACCTTGAAGACAAGTCGCTGAAGAATCCAAGTCGCTAGGTATACAAGTCGCTTCAATGGACAAGTCGCTAGGCACGCAATTTGCTAGAGTGACAACTCGCTAGAAGAACAAGTCGCTAGTGACACAAGTCGCTATGAAGACAAATCGCTAGTGACAAATCGCTAGACACAGAAGTTTCTAGAATAACAAGTCGCTAGATTGACAAGTCGCTAGGGACAAATCGCTAGACAAAATAGTACGACCACTACTTTGTACTATTTGTCGCTTTGTCTCAAAAGACAAATCGCTAGAGCACAAGTCGCTTCCCACAACAAATTCAAGTCGCTGAAGAACGTAGAGACGAGTCGCTACGATGACAAGTCGCTGGCCAAAATAGTACGACCACTACTTTTTACTATTTGTCGCTTTGTCTCAAAAGACAAATCACTAGTGCTCAAGTCGCTTCCACAACAAAGACAATTCGCTGAAGAATCATAGAGACAAGTCGCTAAGAAGAAATCTAGTCCGTGACATAAGTCGCTAGGTAGAAATGTTCAAAAACACCACTTTTCAATCCAAAAACAACCCAACCACAATGATTCAAGCCTTCCAAATCAAAACCTAAGCCCTTATAATGATTCTAAACACAAAAGTACAATCAAAATCCAAACTTTAACACTAAAAATAGTCCAAATGATGCAAATACCACTAAACTTTTTCCAACCCAAAAAACCATATAAAACCACTAGAAATCCAAGAACATGTAAGAGAGATGATCAAGCCATGGATCTTGATACCATTTGTAACATATTGGATTTCACAAACACATCAAACCATAGCTAATATTGGCGTACGCTATAGGTTTTAGAGAGAGAAAGTTTAGAGGTTTGGGAACTTAGTGAGAGAAAGTAAAATCTTATTATGAGCTCCAACCCTCTACCTTGGGAGGTAGAGGGTATTTATAGTATCTTACGTAAAACGCCACCTACGGGCTATGGATCAGACATACAGTGGGTAAAGACCCGTCTGTCCTCCACGGTGTTACTTAACTAAATACTAACTAACATAAAATAACTATGACTACGAGCTTTCTAACGATTACATATACTTGAGGTGACCGACACTTTAACGACTGGATTTTCCAAATCCTAACAGATTGGGTGTGTTTTTATGATAATTAAAAGCGTGTTTACTTAGATTTTCTTACTCCCTAGTTATCTCTTATTGGTCGGTTGAATTGTCACATCCTTATTCTAATTGGAGCGTTGTGTTCCGTGTTAGTCATGGGGGGTGCCTAATTTTCCTAGTTATATGAATTGTAACTCTCCTCTAGACTATGCGGGATCGCCAAGTACCGTAATATCTCCCCCGAATACTCTATTATCCTAAAGCTACAACTCACGCAATAAACACAGCGATGGCTCAAGTGCACTCTCAAGCTTTTTACTATTTAGGACATTCAAGCTCGCAACAATTAAAGAAGAAGCCAATTTTCCTTACTCTAGCGTCTACCAATTAAAACAAGAGACAACCTACCAATAATCAACAACTAGGTTTCATAGATCTAAGCAAACGCAAGAATAATTTAGCTACGCATGATAGATAAGCATGAACACAAACAAACAATTAAACATAGGATAAACATGGTTATAGATTGGATAAACAAACTTATCTTTGAGAGTAAAGAAGGGTTTGGAACCCTAAAATACTGCCCAAGTCTGACTATGAACGAACTAGGGTTTGCTTTCTAAAAGATTACACATTCAATATAGAAAATTAGAAGTCTATATATAGATATACACTTGCGACGGCGTCGCCTTTTGATGGTGACGCCGTCTAGTCGCCGTCATTAGGTTTTCGTTATGGACAAGTCATCGTTGGGACGACGCCAGTTGACGAAGTGTGACACCGTCTGGCTTCAATAAGGACATCGTCTTGGAATGGGTCTTGGTCGTCTGTGTAAAATTAAGGGTGACGCCCTTTTGTCATGTTGTAAAACGAAAATATGATCTTAGCCGTCGCTTGAGACTTTTTAGAAATCCTTGTGAGCGACGACGTCGCCCTATGGGTTGGGACGCCATCAGGTGCAGAAATTAACTTTTAAATCTTGACTTTGTCATTTTCTTCATGTTTTCGCTCCTTTTCGTCTAAAAGTGCTTGATTCCAGCAATTTACTTCCAAAAGCCCTAAAATATGAAAAGGAACAATTTTAAGCAGTAACGGATATAAAATGTATCGATTTAGGGATTAAATGACCCCCTAAAAATGTATATTTTAAATCCTTATCAAATATCCCTACACTTGGAATTTGCTTGTCCTCAAGAAAATGTGCTTTAAGCAAATCAATATATGAGTTAGGGGTCTACAACAATTACAAGCGCCATAATAGTCAAAACAATCACAGAAATTATACACTAGCACCTCACAATTGGCGTTTGGATTCTCTCAACTCTCGGGTTTATATGAAATATAACATGTAAGGAAATGGAAGATAAACACTCACTACATTTCATAGCACATAGATTACCATAGGCTTGAGAATAGATCAAACCTCCACCGCTTTGGCGTAAGTACCTAGGAATAACTATCTAAGAGGTCTTCTACAAAGGGTTATAATGTTATGCTTAGGGTAGGGAAATAAAAGGTTTTTTTGGATATGAGGATATTTAGTGGTGGCAAGTAAAAAATCTTAAGTTACATGCATGTAAAACGCGGCGTTGCTAAGCCAAGACTCGACTCACTTAACACTAGATAACAACATGAAACAAATATAAACTTACATAAAACATAAAGATAGATGTACGATGGTAGCCCGTATATTTTTTTCCATACGTTTTTACACTACCATCCTCTACGTTAACATCAAAATAAAGGGATTTACAAGAGCATCCCTACACTTGAGTTTTTATTTCATTAACACTAATTGACCTGATTTAAAAAGATCAAAACACTTGGAGTACTTAATTACGTAGACAAATGGAAATTGAATTTATCGTTCCTCCAGTTACTCCATAAAATACTACTTTAATCCATGAGTCCCAATCGTCCCAAAACTGTGTACAAAGGATATGAATCGACTTAGCAATCATGTAAGTAACTAGATAATTGAACTAAGAGTTTAACAATGATTACAATAATGCACTAAAGATGAGTGCATACAAGATGGGCAAAGGCGATTTGGGTGTAACATTTGGGGGTGGATTGTAAACGATGCTCTTCATTGATATTCTGGAAACTGGATCATCACGAGAACCACGAAAAGATAGGCTCTGAGGGGTTAACTAGGGGTATCGTGTACTAAAGATGAGAACATTGCAAGGGTGTGGGGAAAATTACTCAACCGATGTGGATGACGTAATTAAATTACAGGTTTAAAACAAGGGTTATTCTAATGCTTCTTATCATTTAGTTAATCCTATCTACACGAATGTAGTCTCACTAGCGATCTTGGAATGCATCACAAAACAATTTCTAGAATCTGTTATATTACCGGTACACTCACTAAGCATTAAAGATGAATGCTTTTATTCCTACAGATCTAGGGGCGAACCTCACATTTTTGTGATGGAATTTGAGTGGTATACGGTTTTTATGCTAGTCATATAATTCCTATCCATGAGACACTTTATTAAGACTAAAGTTTTACTTGTAAATGCCATAAAAAATTAAATTTGGTGCTAAAATTACCCTAACAAATATTTTCGTAGTTTGTTACACAATTTACTAAGGACAAGACAAAAATCAAGTGAGTGAATAGTTTCTAAGTTCCCGTTTTATTTTTCCTCCCTACACTTAAATTGAACATTGTCTCCAATGTTCCCCGAAAGTATTAAAGTTATGATAAAGGAAGGTAAGTAAAAGAGAAAGAAACTAATACTCCCTTGATAAGCTCGGTAGGATATGCTTAGAGTTTTGGTTAAATCTTCTTCCAAGAAGAATGAGCAAGTAATAAGTGTTGCTTCCATCATATACTTCAACTTCTCATCTATTATAACTTGCACACTTATAAGAAAATGAAATGAAATCTCGCATAAAATCGGTGGTATAAACTATATAAGAAACAAAACTACACTAGAAAACAAGTAAGATATAATGCTTGTGGAATGGGTGTTTGCAAATTTTTTGGAAAATTAAGAATTGGAAGTTTCCAAAAATTATAATTTAGACAGAAAACAAAACATTGAATATGTTTATACATTGCCTGATGCCGTCGGGCTTTAGTCCCGACGCCGTCATGTTGTTCTGACAGAAATAGTCCGATGCTTTTTCCCAAAAAATTCTGAAAAAATTACTTCTTTAAAGACCTGGAAAAATTCTTGCAAAACATCCATTATGACTCGATACAAACATTTGACTCTTAACAAACACAAAAATATATACAATTCCACTTATTGTTAATCTCATGTTCATACAAGTTCTAAAAACATATGTGATCTTCCCTACACTTATCTTTTTGTAAAATACCTTTATATGCAATTAAGATGAAGTTCAAAACAAAATAAAGCATTTTCACAAAATAAACATGAGAATTAAGCAACAATGAAAAAGATATATGAAGCACATAAACAAAAATGAAAAATAAACTTGAAAACAATTAAACATGGGTTGCCTTCCAAGAAGCGCTTTTCTTTATTTATGAGTCTTGTAACTAGACTCAAAGTCATACCCTACGTTACTTCATTACCATCATCTTCTTCCTCATGATGATTTCTATTGGGATTTTCCATAGCATAGCTATGTCCGATTGTGCATCTCTCTAGGAAATCATCATGCCCCCATTTGGTTCTATCCTAGCTTCATGCATTCTTTATAGAATCCGAATATCTTACTCAGCACATAATCTACTCCCTTCCTTCTATCCTCCTCATTCCTAAAGTAGACCGATAGCTTAAGTTCTTTCTCATTATTGGATAGTGACGAGAATTGCTCAATCTTGAATGGCATTTGTTAGGCAATCTCATCGGTTTCGTCCTTGAATCTAACTATCCCTAATGATGGGTTATAAGTCATTCCGAATATATCTATGAATGGCTTTCCTAGAACTACATGGGACAAGCTAGAACCTATAGCCATACTAATATCCTCCACAATCATGAAATCCATTAGGTACGTGAAACTTCCTACATAAATGGGCAATCCCTTAACTCTACTGAGAAAATTACATCTTATTCTAGGATCTTTGGGATCTTGCCTACTTGGGATAGGTCTTTTCATCACCCAATTATAGTATGTACTTATCATGATATTTATTGGGGACTGGTGATCGATGTAGGATTTTGCCATGAATAGGTGTCCTATGCAACATGGTATGTTGAGATTTCTAGGATTTCCAATGGTGATGTGTGGGGGTCTCATAGCATAAAAGGGACGAAGGTCGTGTACTAGATGTGGATGGTATGAAAGTTCCACTTCTGTAGGAAACTTGTTGAAGTATTCGTCACCTGCTTCTCTACTTCTTTAGTTGTTTCATCCTTAGGAGTCTCACTAACCTCAAGCATCGTCTCATGGTTTGCCTCATCATTATTCTTATTTGGTTTCACTAGGGTGATGGCATTGACAAAGTGAACGTGTTTCGATGAAGACGATCCCTATTTTCATTGCCTAATTGCGAGTGAGTGAAGAACTTGCTTAGGTCCTTAATCTTTACAATGGGAGATTTTTCGAAGGAGTGAGTCGAGATGGCATTAACCTTCTCAGTTGTCGTCTTATCAACATGATTGTTAATGGCTTTCATGAGGTTATCTGTCTTCTTATCCATCTCAGCTTGTTGTTGATTAAAGTGATTCGAAAGCTTGGCTATTTGGGCTTCTTGGGATGTTGCGAAGTTTCGCATCATCCCTTCCAAGTTATGTTGACTAGGACCATGAAGGCTTGAATCGTAATATTGGGACCATGGGGAGTCATTAAAAGTGAATTCTTTTGTTTGACTCCAATTATAGTCGGGTTTGCTCTTCCATGCCTCTTGGGCTTCATTGAAAGTGCTAGGTCCGGGGGTCATCGGGAACCTTCCTCCTGCTCCGTTGGTGCGCGCGGATGCGTAGTCCACGAAAGCTTGTTCGGGGAGTTTTGTGCAATAACAAGGGTCATGAAGACCACTACATAACTCACTAGTGGAAGTGATTTTGTCCACTTAGCATGCAGGTCTAGGAGCTTGGAACTCATGAGGAATTTGACTTGATCTTCAAGTTCGAGCATCCAACGATTGGAAGGTTATGAGTCGATTGAAGGCAAGGATATTGCCTTTACGGTTTTGGGCAACTCACGGGGGTCATTCCAACATTTGTTTTCATAGAGGGAAATGTCCTCTATAGTGCCCCACGATTCTTCCGCGGTTAATTTACTAAGCTTACCACCGGCCGCTTGGTCAATGGTTTGCCTTGTGGGGAGATTCACATGATCATAAAAAATTTGGACTTTGATCCAAAGATCAATGGCATGGTGAGGAACTTTGTAGAGTAAGTCCTTGAATCGAGTCACGCCTCATAAAGGGTTTTGCCTTGACGTTGTTGAAACAACAAGATATCATTCCTAAGCTTAGTAGTTCTCCCCGGTGGGAAAATTTTTGCAAGGAAACGGATGGTGAGATCATCCCAACTTGAGATGGATCCTACGAACAAAAACACAAAGAAGGGGATAGACTAAAAGAAAGCTAATAAAATAAAGCTCACTTGATAGGAATCAAGCGAGTATAACTAATCGAGATAGAAACCTAACTAGTTATTCTATTCCCCGGCAGCAACGCCAAAAACTTGTTAGCAGGTTCGAGGTCGATAGACTTCCTTTTCCGCGAGCAAGCTTTACAACCCACTAGGAAGTGTACCTAATCGAGGTGTAGTATGGGTAAGCCCAGGGGTTGACCGTTCTCTAGGGGGAATAGAGATGCTAGTAGAGATGTATGACGAAAAGGTGAGGTTGAGGGTGATTCTTTTTATCTTTTTTATATTTTTTAAAAAACAAGTAAAAATCTCGGGGTTTATGAGTGGGGGGTTTGGTAATTCTACCAATTAAGCTACTTAAGAGTTTAAACTAAAAACTAATTAACTATTTAAAAAGAGAAAAGCTATGGATTGATTGGTGTGTTCTTATGATAATTAAAAGCGTGTTTACTTAGATTTTCTTACTCCCAGCAGGAATTGACAGTTCATGAGTTTAGGCATGGTGGGATTTAGGGGCTTAGGCTAAGCTGCGCAGATAGTTTGATTAATAAAACATTATTTGTGGCCTAAAAACATATTTTTGCGTGATTCTCACGTATGTAATCTTAAACATTTATGCTTGCTAGAAAATAATTAATTATGTGGTAGGTAAACACAATATGCATTCAAATAATCAAATCATTCATTTCAGTCAAACAACACAGTTTGAGTAAACATTACACATATTCAGATAAAATAAAAATTAAGTTTAAGCGAGCATGTATCTTCCCAAAAACAGATATAAAATAGGTAAAAGTGGGGGCTATGAACTCACCTCAACAATTAGTCATCTAAAGTGGAATAAATCAATTGGTGATTTTGAGATGCACCTACACGCGACCTAGATTAGTGGTAATTAATTCGCATTTTCTGAAAAATAAATAGTAGTACCATAAAAATAATAATCTGAAAAATCTCGGGTTGTTATAACTTCTTCCCTTCGGAAAACATATTTTATCTTATCAACGTTCATTCTTAGCTTCTCCATGTCACAGCAATGGTCATTGAGCTTGTCAGTCATGGTCATAATTTTGTCAGATTGTGTATTGCCTCGGGCTTCATATCCTGTTTCAAGATGCCATTTGTAACAATGGTTAGCGATGTTCTAGATAGATGCTAAGGCTTTAGCAGGCATCATGTTTGGGATTTTTCCTCGTGAGTCTAGAATCTGGCGGGTCGTGGCGTTCAAACCTCTATAGAAGATGTATACCCTTTGATGATTGTTGAGATCATGGTTCGGGAATTTGTAAAGAATGTCATTGTATCTTTCCCATGCATAGTATAATGTCTCTTTCTCCTCTTTCTTGAATTGATGAATTTCCCTAAGTTAATCGGCCATCTTTGAAGGTGGGCAAAATCTTTGTATGAATGCTTTCTTCAAAAGGTCCCATGTGGGACACGTCCTCAGCGGGTAGCCGATCCAGCCATCGTTTGGCTGTTCCATTTAATGAGATAGGGAATATTCGCAGCATAATAGCGTCCGTTAAGACATCCGGGATACTAAACAGGCTTACGATATATAACACCTTCTCCACATGTTCCAAAGCATCTTCTGTCACAAGTCCTATAAAGGAGTTGCTCCTTAACTCGCTCATGAATTGGTTCTTGATCTTGAAATTCGTATTCTTCAGGATTTCAGGTTTAACTAATCCTCTAAACATATCTCCACGAGTTCTACCCAGGTATTGCTCCATGGTGAGTGAGTTGATATTCACTTCTTATTTCTCTTCTGGTTCAGAATTTAACAATTCGTATTCATAGAAGGAGTAAATATTATGTACCGAGATGGGGGTGTTTTCTTTTCTAGTCTGAAATTGCCTTTCCGTATTGGCGTAAGGAGTAGCCAAGAAACGGGTTGAGCTCCTAGTCTTCATACTGGACATGGTTACAAAATATTAGTAACAGAATAATAAACAGAAATTCAAAATGATATAAATCCTAATGATAAAAATTACTAAAACCAAAGATCAGATAGTCAAATCGCCTAACCTATAATCCTAAACCCCAACTCCTATAGTCAATTCACCTGTAAGTCTAGTCATAGTCATTATGCGTCAGCTATCTATCTAGACCTATCCTTAGTGATTTAACACTAAACCAAGGTTTGGTCCACTCGAGGTTCCCGCATTTCTTAAGAATCTCTACTAGTGAAGGTATTCCTATGGTTAATTCTTACGCAAGGGAGATTGTAGTCCTATGGTCAATTCTTACAACCCCTCGCAACCTAGCATACTAGCTTTCTATGGGCAATACTAACTAGCATACTAGATACAACCTTGCTTCAATACTACCAAAAGATGGGGATCAATGATTGGCTAGAAATATAAACACATAAAGCAATAAGTAAACGGGAAAACACAAATCATGGTATTGGTAAATTCATAACTAGGCTAACAGATGAAGTGTTTAGCTTCTCTTATTAAATAATGTCGCAAAAGCAATGTTATTAATCATATTGAAAAAAGACATTAGATTAGATACAAATACTTGACATGATGCTAAATATAATGAATTAATGGTAGGATTTATCCCTTGGAAAGTGATTCGGAGCTACTGAGATTCATCCTTGGTGAAGCCCCTAAATCGTCCCTTATGAGTTGTGGTTAAAAGGATGATAAAAATGTAGATTTAGGGCTTGTTTTTCAAAGGCTCGACATAGTTACGGCTTAACCTTAAGTAAAGGGTTATGACGTAACCCCCATATAACCGACGATCTTATCCATTTAATAATCTCTAAGGTGTAACCTCAAGAAGAGGTTACACCCGCAAAACGCTCATTAGCATTTTCATCATTTCTGCGACGTAATCTTGTGATGAGGTTACAACGTAACCTTCTTGATCACTGAAATTGGCTAAATCTTTGGATTTCTACATCGTAACCATGATGATGGAGTTAAGTTATAACCTTGAGCAACATTGACTTTAATCTTCTGGTGATAATCTTTGTTACGGCGTAGGTTGTAAATGGCTTCTACGCCGTAACCTTCTTCTGGTCAGCAAACTCTTGTATAACTTCGTTAGCTTTCCTTCCAAATCCGAGTTTCTTCGTTCTAATGCTCATTTATACCCTGAAATGAAATAAAACGTAATAGGGGTATATATCGATGCAAAACTACACAAATAATGAGCATTTTAGAGGGAATATGACACTAAATATCAGAATTATTTGATGTCATCAGTACACTGCCCATAAGTGTTATTTTATTTGGTTAAGTCGACTATTATAACTTTAAAACTAGATTTAGCACATCATCCACGGGTTTAAACCTGGACTCTATACACTAATGGTGCGTCATGTAAACAAGGTTCCGGGGCCAGGTTAATGCTTACAAGCCCATCAGTGCATGACTTCACGTATGCTCTGAAGTTCAAGTTCCATGCCTCGAACAATGAGTCATAATAGGAAACGCTACTAGCAGGCTTACGCATAGCCAAAACTATGAAGGTCAAAAGAATCAAAGTATTCATAGACTCACTGTTGGTAGCTTCTTAAGTAAGGGGCAAGTACATTGCAAAGGCATAGCGATGAAGTTATACTTGGCATTGGTCAACCAAATCTTACCATAATTTACATCTTTCACCATTACTCAGATCCCTAGAGGAATGAGCGATCGAGCTGAGGCCCTGAGGAAACTCGTTGCACTTACTTTCAAACACTTCAGAAATGAAGTACTGGTGGAAGTTATCAACGAGAAATCCATCCTCTAGCATGCATAAATCTCTTAGGTCGAGAAAAATGACACTTAGATGTCTCCCATTTTCAACTGGCTATCTCTAGGTATCCTGCCACCTGACAAATTAAAGGTACGTAAAATCAGTTACAAGTCCATCATGTACTCTATCAGGGAGCGTATCTTATAATGAAAAAAATTTAGAGGACCAATGGCATGATGCATTGGACCAACAGAGGCTCGAACAATCATCCAAGACATCGACAATGTAATGTGCGACATGTACTAACATTTCTCGATACTTCTCTACACGGACCTTTCTTTTGGTTGATTCGAACTAATCAAGCGACTTTCCTTTTAGTATATAGTAAGAAAAAATATGTTGTACCATTCATATCAAAAGAAGGGTCTCGCGCCGGAGCGGCCAAAGCTATTAGGATGTGGTACTATTGGCCAACAGTCAATCAAGACATTGAGCCTGAGCTAAAGACATGCCAAGAGTATCATTCTTACGCCAACATCTAGCGCGTACCAAAACATGACCTCATCCCCGTCAATACACCTTGGCCATTCCATCAATAGAACATTGACATATTCAGACCATTCTCTGCAGCCCCAGGAAATGTCAAACACATGATTATAGTCATCGATTACTTCACCAAATGGGTTGAAGCAAAATCACTAGCCTCTATCACCTCAAGAAAAGTCTTAACCTTCATCTGGGATCAAATCATCACTCGATTCGGCATGCCACAAACACTCATCACGGATAACAAAACCTAGTTCGTTAGAGAACCATTCAAATCATGGTGCAAAAATCAGGGTATCCTCAGAACTACAACTTCACCCTAACATTCGCAAGCCAATGGTCAGGTAGAAGTATCTAATAGGGAAATTGTAAAAGGCATCAAGAAACGTACGAAGGAACATAAGGCTCATTGGGTGGATGAGCTCTCAAGAGTACTATGGGCGCATAGAGCAATGCAAAAGGATAGTATAGGGGAAAACCCTTCAGTTTGGTCTATTGAAATGTAGTCGTGATTCTTGTTGAAATGCTCATCTACATAGAAAGAGTTGCTATTGTTAATGAGGATGAAAACGAAGACTCCTTCAGACTAGACCAAGCACTAGCTGACGAAAAGTGTGATCTAGCTGTCATCCACCTAGCACACTCTAAAACAAAATGGCAAAGTATTACAACGAATGCGTCCGACCAGTGTCTTTCAAACCTGGTGACTATATAATGCGAAAAAATGAGGCTAGCAAGGTTTTAGGTCAGGGCAAGCTCGCTCCCAACTGGGATAGGCCATACATCATTCGTCAGGTAAACGACAATGGTTCCTACCTATTAACAACACCTGAAGGGGATGACATTCCCCTAACATGGCACACATCCAATCTCAAACGATGCTACATCTAAGGTGAATCGCTGAATTAGGCAACTTTCATGCTACTTTTATTTAAGTTTTTAAAGAAGGTTTCTAATAGCCAAGAAAGCTCATTTGTACTATTTTTTTTATCAAATAGACCATGACAATTCCAACACTTTTCATACAAAGTCTCATATATGACTATTCATACAAGCAACATTTAATCAAACATAAATTAACCTTTATGAACATGCTCATGAGAAAAGGTGTTTACGGGTCAAACACACATGACTAACAAACAGTTAGCCCAAATACACCTTAAATAAGGCTTCATGTCTTACTATATATGAAGATGCAACTCTTATTCTAGGTATTGGACCAATAACCTGCCATGAATGGGTTGCTTGCAGATAGCTAGTCGATAGTACCGGCTATAACGTTCACTTCAAATAAAAGAACTATGTACTTATTCTCACAAAAATCAGGTTTGACTCAAACCCTCGATTACAAACACTATTTAAGTATGCAAAGACTTAAATCAGTTGAACAAACAGGCTACACATAGCCAAGTTACACATTCTTCATATTTTAATTGATCACTAAATATAAAGATACAAACAATAAATTGGCTAAATTGTTAATTTCATTAAAAGCTCGGGGTTACAAAAACATAGCTAACAAAATCCAGGACTACACGAACCTGGTAACACAAAAACTAATAATTTGACATCATGTTAATTTTGATTAAAAAATTAGGGTAAACCACTGTATTACAAAAACCCAGGACAAAACATGCCTGGTACATTATACAAAACAATCTTGATACATTAAAGATTACAAATATTCATCTACAAGTTCTACAGTAGCTAATATAATCTGACAACATCAGACTGAAAACCTACTTAAGATTAAAATAGACTGTTGGAATCACTCCTAAACCTAAATCAAGTGTTAGTGATTCACATGTAATAGTTAGCTTAATTATGGCCTTTATGTTTGTTATTAGCCTTAGGCTTATGTAGAAGGCCCATAAGCCTAGGCCTAGCCTAATAAGGAAAAGGATGGGAACTAGGAGTGTTGCCCTAGCTTCCCTCCTATAAATACCTCATGTAAACCCTCACTTGAGGGTTGGTTGTTCAATTTATTCTCTCCATCTACACTCTACGCATAACCGTCCTTAGTATAACGTGTGTGTGGGTTTGTTTATTGTTCAACCGACTCTATCTCCTCTCTATTTCTTGTGTTGTTACTTGTGTTGCATATTTGGGAACCTAACAGTGGTATCAATCGCCTACTAGTTGGGTGAATCGTTATTGCTTTTGAAGTGGTTTTTCGGTCCTACACGTAAAGCTAACGAGATACTTTGGTTTGCTTAAAAACAAATTTTTTACACTTTTTAATCCAACATTCTTGTACTTTCAATGTTTTAAGGTGTTAAAATAACTGTTTTTGGAAAAAAGTTTCAAACTTTATGTGTGGATCTACGTTTTTAAGCTAGTTTTTGTACGAGGGTTTCATTCTACGCGTAAACGTTTTAAGAGTTTTGGATCATCAAGTTTCATATTTTTGTGTTATTTTGGTGATATTGAAGCTATCTCATCACAAAAATCTGGTTTAGAAACATCTTTGGGCAAAATCATTTTACGAGTAAAGCTACGCGTAACAAAACCCTAGCTTTACGCGTAACTTTATCCTTGGATTGATCTTCGCCAGGGTTTTACTCCGTGGTTTCTTGCTTGGATAAGCCCTAAAACACGTCGACTTTGGATATCTTTTGCACTGTGATAGTGTAAAAGATCATTTGGGATAAAACCCTAAAATTACGCATAAGCATAAAGCTTACGCATAGAAAATCCTACGCATAAGATTTATCTTATGCCTAAGCTTAGTCTTACGCATAAGGTCTTCCTACGCCTAAGTTTTCTACGCCTAACTTCTTGTTTTACGCATAACTTTAGTGCTTTTTCCCTACTTACGCGTAAGCTAAAACTATGCGTAACTCTATCTGTTACGCGTAACTTGGGTGTTTTTACGCATAAGTCCTACTTGGTTTATTGTGATTTCTACGCCTAAGGATACTTCATCAACAACGGTTCATTCGACTACAAAGATCCATTTTTACCAACACAAGTTTTCAACATGTCACAACCACCATACTCTAACTATTTTCCTTACACTTATCATCAAGAACAACAACAACAACTAAGTCCCCAACATCAACAATGGAATCAACAACAAGCAGTTTATCAAAACCAATTTAATCAACAACATACTCCACTACTTGCAGCAATTCCACAACCCCAAATGGTACAACCACCACCTAGTCTTCAAGTACAACCTTACACAAACTTCTACAATCAACATCCATCCAGGAATACTGTGAAGGAACCAGCATGGTTTGGCAAGATGTGTGAAGCCTTGAGTAGCCAACAATCAATTCATGAAGTTTGCTCACTTGATAGACCTCCAATGCTCACTCCCGGTAATTATGATCAATGGGTAATTTGGTTCTTTAGGTTTTGTGATCTAAAGAAGCCACATGGAAAGTTTTTAAAGAAGGTTATTATGGAAGGTCCATTTCAGATGCCTACTATCGTTACACCCGGAGATCCTAATGTTGTTCCACCAAGAGATGATGTCACCAACATTGCAACTGTTGCAGAACTCACGGGTGATCAACTTCTACACTTTGAAGTCGACGAACTTGCAATGCAATACATCCTTTTAGGATTACCCAATCCAATCCTTCGAAATGTTGATGCTAAAAAGAATGCCAAAGCAATGTGGGAACAGATTCATCTTCTTATCCAAGGCACAACACTCAATCAGGAAGACATGGAATCCAAATCTACTTGGCTTATGAACACTTCATGATTGAACCAGGAGAGTCATTAGAATCTTATCATCATCGCTGACATCATTAATGATTTGGACAAACACAATATCATCATGCCACGAATTGCTGTCAACACAAAGTTCCTAAGTAGTCTTGGTCCGGAATTGGGAGAAGTATGTCATTTTTCTCCGTCAAGCTAAAGATATGCATCATGCTACCTACGGATTATTGTACGACTATCTGAAGCCTCACCAAAAAGAAGTTGATAAGGAAAGGATTCTTCGTGGTCAAACTATTCCACTATCACTTCCGGACAATCAACAACTTGCTTTGTGGGCTCAAACAAACATTCCTCCTCAATAAGCTCCTCAACCCGCTCCTCAAACACCTACAACCATCAAACCTTATGATCCGTCACAACTACAAACTCAACAAAATCAATTGGTTCCATACAACAACAACACTGCTCAAGCTCTTTACAGTGAAGCTGATGAGGACTCCAATGCCTTCGATGAATTGCAACAAGGATTTGTTATGATTGCTAAAGCATTTGGCCGCTATACAAATAAATACAACAATCGCATTCGTTCCTCATCTAATACAAGAAATCAGGCTGTTGTGAACAATGGATGAGTTGAAGTTCAAAATCGTGGTTATGGTCGTCAGATGGGAGGTGGTCAAGGGTTCAATGCTATGGGAAGGAATAACATTGGTGCTCGCAGCGAGAAAGGGCTCAAGTGGTTGACCAACGAAATGCTCAGACTGGGGTTAATGGTCTTCGTTGCTATAACTGTAATGAGAAGGGTCATCTGGCTAATGCATGTCCTAAACCGAGAACAAGAGGCGTCCTTATTTCAAAGAGGCTTTGCTCTTGGCTCTTAAGGATGAAGCAGGTGGAACTCTTACCAACAAGGAACGAGCTTTATGGCGTGATGCGATTCCGATGATGATATGGAGGACTTGCAAGCTAATGCAACAGTGATGTTGATGGCACAAATGCAAGCTCTACACATGAGTGACACAGGCCCGGTGTATGACACTGATGGCTTGTCTCGTGTACTGAACAAACAATTATCATCAATGAGCTGATATCTCCGCCACATTCTCTATCTGACAAGGATCAGAGTGTTCAACATGAGTCCTCCACATCTCATTCCGCTAATTATCAAATAGATCCCGTAGTTATATTTGATGATCAAGATGACCGTATGGTTAATATTGATAATCAAGTTGACTCCGTCATTATATTTGAGGATCTAAAGAATGATCATGTTGAGAATCTCGTTGAACAAGATGAGCTTATGTCTGACAGAGAAACTGAGCTCTTGACCTTAATTAAACACCAACATTCTCGTTTGGAAATTTGCACGAAATTAAAAGAGAAAAATGCATTGTTAACCAGGGATAATGAATGTTTAATTCGACAACTCAATTTTTTCAAAACTCAAGAAAACTGTGAAAAAGGTTTTGAAGCCGCTTTTGCCAAATCACACCAAAATGAAAAATATTTGGAACGACAGATTTGTGATCTAGCCGCTTCGAAGAATGCTTTATTATCTCAAGTAGAACAAATGAAACATGAACATAAACAACAACTTAACGCTCTTACTTTGGACACTCAAAAAGCCAAGGCTGAGTTGTTAACTTGTCAAAAACAATTCTCTGAGTACAAAAAGCATTCAACGAAACGAATAGATGACTATCTTGAGGAAATTGTCGACTTACAAACCAAAATCAAAGAGTTTAAAATGGTTGTTTATAAACATGGTGAATCAATCACAACGATTCAAAAGTTTTCTTTCAAACCTAATCCAAATGGATATGGACCGAATCTTGCAGATTATAAACCTAAGTTTTCACACAGAGCATTCAAACCAAATCCGAAGTTTACAAAGGCGTAACATAGAATTGATGATTCAATTATGACTGTTGTTGAATACAATTGGATGGAGGAATTAGATGTCGATGACGAGAGTCGGTCAAAATGGAAAATGTCGTTTACAACAAACCATTTAACTATTCAAAGCCGCCACTTTTGTCACACAACAAGATCCTTCAAACACACCTTTGGTTATCACACCGTTTCAAGTCAGTCCTCAACTAAATGGTGCACAAATTAATGGTCCTTTACCTTCACTTAGTGAAGTAAAAACTAATGCCGAAAGTTGTCGTGTTATCAAATACTTTGACACTTTCTTATCCGACCTCAAAATTTTGGAACGTGAGATTGAATTTCACTCTGAAATAAAAGTTCAACATTTTACCTCGCCCATGGCGCGAGAACATAGAGATATTCTTCAGAAAAGAATTTTACCCCATGTCAAAAATTTGAAAATTGTGCACTATATTGGGAAAAGGATTTTCACAAGGAACTTGGTCGCATGAAAATAGTTTTCGAGAAAACGTAAACATCGATTTCAAATACTAAACGTAAAAAGAAATTATTGCGAAAAGATGTTGATCGACTCTTGGAAGATGTTATCCGTCTTTGATATCCATAATGCTGTGTTATTACATTCTTTGCCATATGCATCTGATGATATCTCTGCCGATTATGATTCTGTTGATAATGTTGTGAATACTGATATGATGCATCAGATCGAGTCTTTAACAGTTGAAAATAAACGATTGTCAAATGAACTTTCAAATGCAATACGCCGTCTTAATTGGTGTCAAAAAGATATTCACGATCAACAACTTGTTTTTCAACACAAAATCGCCTGATTGCGTTCAAAATCTTCCGATCCTAAAATTGAGCAACTGGATGATCAAACGTGTCTTTTAAGTGTCAAATCTCAAAATATGAACAAGAACTTGCAAAAGTTAAAAGGAATATGGTGTCATATTTGATTTACTCAAACAGACTCGTGATGAAGCATCAAACGAACTTGATCATTATCTTGCACACACTAAAGAAGTCATGAATTTTGTTTGGAAGTCTTCGCTCGAAAATCAAGATTTGGTGCACACTATCACTAAGTTAAAGGAAGTGTTAGGAAAGTATGAACAACTTCCGCCTACTGTGATTAAGAGAATAGCACCGGTAACACTTAGTAATCATGAACCTAGAATCCCTACTGCCAAATCACAAGTTGCTAATGTGCTTCCTTTATGAAACGGGAATAGTTGCCTCTTTTACAAACGTCCGCACTTCATAGCCTAGGAGCAATACAAGGAAGAATAGGAAGTTGCAACCTAAGAAAAGAACAATAAAGAATGCTTAAATAGAAGAACACCCTAGGACTATGAATAAGACTCATGTTGCTTCCACTATAAATATTAAGGTCGCAAATGTAATAGGAATAGTGATGTAACAAATGCTAAACCTTTAAGCACTTTTGATATTCAGTCTGATGCACCTTGTGTTATTTGTCGTAAAAGTATGAATTCTGATTGTCATGATAAATGTGTTGCTAAAGCTATCATCTCTCGTTTAAGGAATCCTAAGAACCGGAATACCTCTAGGCCCACTGATCTTTCTAAGTTTGTGTTTGGTAGACCGCCCTCTTTAGATTCTAAGAAATGCATTGATGTCCCTGTAGCTCCAGTTTCAACTCCTAGGAATGTAGTACCACCTAGTGCATTCACTAAGACTAAAGCAAATACTAGTTGGAGATGGCAGAAATGGATATATAACACACTAGGATTTAAATGGATACCTAAAGCTACTGATGTGTATATATCTACTATAACTGCTCCGGAACCCTCTAACATTTCGGGTTCCACATCTAATTCTATTCCATCTGTGTCGTCTGTGTGTAATGCAGGTGATACAGATCATCCTCTGGATTGTTGATAGCGGATGTTCCCGACACATGACAGGCAACCTTAAACTGTTATCAAACTTTGTTTCAAAGTTCATTGGCACCGTCGATTAGGGAATGATCACTTCGCAGCTATCATGGGCTACGGAGATTACATTAATGGCAACATCGAAATTAGCAGGGTTTATTATGTGGAAGGCCTCGGTCACAATCTATTCTCAATTGGTCAATTTTGTGATGGAGACTTGGAAGTCGCTTTCAGGGAGAAAACTTGTTTCATTCGTGATCTTCAAGGAAATGATCTTATGTCTGGCCAACGCTCATCCAGTCTTTACACTATCTCCATGCAAGACACGATCGCATCATCTCCCATTTGTTTACTCTCAAAGGCTACATCTACAAAATCTTGGCTATGGCATCGTCGTCTATCACATCTAAACTTTCAAACCATCACCAACCTTGCTCGACACAAACTTGTTGAAGGTCTCCCACGATTCAGGTATTCTAAAGATCACCTATGCTCGGCTTGTGAACAAGGGAAAAGCACTCGTGCTCATTTTCCTTCAAAGTTGGAACACAGCTCTGAGCATGTGCTTCATCTTATTCACATGGATTTGTGTGGCCCGATGCGCGTGCAGACGATAAATGGCAAACGCTACATCTTGGTAATTGTTGATGACTACTCAAGATGGACTTGGGTTTATTTTCTTCAAAGTAAAGATCAAGCTCCACAGATGATCATCACCTTTCTCCGAAAATACAAATTCACCAGAACACCCTTAGACAAATTCGAACAGGACAAAGGAACTGAATTTTTGAATCACACTCTTTGGGAATATTATGAGAAAGTGGGAATTGCGCATCAAACATCTATTGCCCGCACACCCGAAAAAAACGGAGTTGTTGAAAGACGAAACCGTAGTTAGTGGAAGTGCCGAACGATGTTAATCAATGCTAAACTTCCAGATTACTTGTGGGCGTTGTATCTCGCATGCTATACTAAAACCGTTCTATGATTACAAAACGCCACAACAAAACGCCTTTCGAGCTTGTCCACAACAGAAACCGAATCTCAAACACTTTCATGTATTTGGATCTCTTTGCTATCCGAATAATGATCGTGATGACTTTGGAAAGCTCAAAGCCAAAGCTGACATTGGAGTCTTTATTGGATATTGTGATAATTCTAAAGGTTTCTGAATCTGGAATCGTTGTACAAAGGAGGTAATGGAGACGATTCATGTTAATTTTGATGAACTTACTGAAATGGCTTCGAGTATAACAGCCTTGGAACCCGGTCACAACCGCTTAAACTTCCCCAAACCCCATCATCACCAACAAAGCCCCCACTCACTCGTCAACAAATGGAAAGGTTATTTGTTCCTTTGTTCGTGGCGATATTGATGAACGTGCTCAAGGTGTATCCTCTGTTTCCGCGCTCAACCCGATACTACTCTTATACCGATACACTGCTACAACAACTTGTTGAAGAAGCACGACTTGACTCCACCACAACAGTTGAAGAAACCGCTTCAACAATGATGAACCGGCCGATGATGTTCTCGAATGAAGTACCCCACTGCAGATTTTGATCCAAATGCTTCTTTAACCCGTTTGCAAATGAAACTGCTGACCGATGTCGCGGAATCTTCATCAAGCCATTTGAATCCTCAAAATCTGCACAATGTATACCAACATCAACCCTCTACACATAGATGGACAAAAGACCATCCTCCGGAAAATATTATTGGCAACCCGAATCAACCACCGTTCGAGACAACGTCTTCATACAGATGGTGAACATTGCATTTATGCACTCACTGTCGGCCAATCTGAGCCTAAAAACATTAAGGATGCAATGACAAAAGATAACTAGATTGAATCCATGCAAGAAGAACTCAACCAATTCAAACGTCTTGAAGTATGGAACTGGTTGAAAGACCAACAGGGTCTACATCATTTGTCTAAAATGAATTTGGAAAAACAAATTGGATGCTGAAGGAACGTTATCGAAACAAGTCACGTCTGGTGGCTAAGGGTTATAGACAGGAAGAGGGTATTGACTTTGAAGAATCATTTGCTCCGGTTGCTCGTCTTGAGGTTGTTCGGATATTTCTGGCGTTCGCAGCTCATATGAACATAATGGTCTTTCAGATGGACGTCAAATTTGCTTTTGTAAATGGTCAACTGAAAGAAACAGTTTATGTCAGCCAGTCAGAAGGATTCGTTAATCCCGTGCTTCCGAACCATGTCTACAAACTGAACAAAGCTCTGTGATATGTGCAAAAACACATATCATTTTGTTTATCAATCAAACACAAAATAACCAAGAAAGAGCCGTTTATTGCTAATATTTAATGGTTTCTTGATTTTATGCATGTGCAGGTACGGATATGTCAAAACACGAAAAAGAAAGCCAAATCAGACAAAAACCCGAGCACGAGAGATAAAGAGTGCTAAAGCTTAGCCGGAAGGTCATAATTGTGCATCTGTGAAGATTTCTATGCTCAGAGGATTACTTGTTTAAAGATATGTTCAATTTTGAAGAAATGTCAGAATCAGTCCTTGAACTTTCATCAAATGGCAGAATACACCCTTGAAGTTTCAGAAATGACAAGTTTGGTCCTTGAATTATTGAAGAATGGCAAGAAAGACCCTTGGATCACATTTTCAGAATTACATGTTTAGTCCCTGGAAAATCATTTTTGGCAGCCTTGGTCCCTATGTTAAACCTTGAATCCATTTTCTATCCTAAGTCCAAAAGCCCAATATATTCCAACCCTTAAATAATACCCGGTCCAACCCTTAAATAATACCCGTTACCCATTTTAATCCTTTAACCCGGTCAACCAGTCAACATAAAACGAAAAAACAATAAAAAAATCCAAGGCGCCAAATTTGCCCCCAAACTCAACCTAGTACATGAACCCTAAATCCCGTTTAATTAATTCTCTAAACTAAACTCAAATTCAAGCCAAATTGACACTCAACTCTGACATGTGACTGACACACGGATGCCACGCTGGCAATCCGTGTGTCATATCACATCATCCCTTGCTTCTTATTGGTGGATGAAACGTGGAAATCACATCCAAGGGTCGTGATGAAAGGATGATAGCTGGGATTGAATCTAACGACAGAAAAGACTCCAGAGAAAGCACAATAATACATTCTGGATCCTTCCAAGGCTTGGAGCTCAAGTATAAATACCCTCATTCATTCACGTTGTAGACACATCTTTCATTTTTCTTAACTCAGTAGCATAATTGTAATCTCAATTCAGTTTTTATGTTTTAAGTATTCTTCAGCTTATGTAATTTACTTTTTGTACTCAGATTTTAAAAGTTAATGAAATTCAGTTTTTATTGTTTAAGTTTACTTGTTTCTCAATTCAGTTTAATAGTTGTTTTTGATTCATAATGTTTGATTCAGAAGTTAATTGCAGCTTGTTTTCATCATAATCAAAAACATAAAAAAAATCAGAAAATAAATAAAAAAAATATATAAAAAAATATCTCAAATCTTCTTAAAAGCTTCTAATAAGCTTTGCTACTATTTCATTGAGCCTTGTTAAGCTTCCTTGTAGCTTATTTAAGGTTTACATTTGCTTCACTTTTTATTCACTCAAATTCATATTACCAGTCAACAAAAGTCAAACTCATACAAATGGAAGCTGGATTTGGTTAAGCAGCTTATCTGGTTTGGAATGGGGTTAAGTTGAGATGATTTGGAGTGGTATTGGTTTTAGAATAGTGGTATTTGGTTCTAGTCAATCTGCAAATAAGCTGGACCTCATGTGAGTTTTAATTTTCAGTTTGATCTTAATTTGTTTTGTCTGCACTAGTTACTCATTGTTTGTAGTTTATTAGCATTAATCAAGTATCTATTAGCTTAATTAGAGATCTCACTTCTATAAAATTGCATTAAGTTTAGATAGAGTAAACTGAATTTAAGTTTTATAAAGAGCGTTTGGAATTAGTGGTAAAACTGTGTTAAAGGATTAGGCATTGGTTAAGTCTGGATACTATAGTCTAAGTTAGGTTAGAATTAGCATAATCAGTCATTACTTTTCACTTAAGTAAGCTAAAAGTCAAAATCCTTTTTAATCAGTTTTAATTTTCGTATCAGTTGGAGTTTTGAAGTTCTAAAGCTTGATTTAGGTCTAGATATTGTTAGAGAAGCTTGATTTAACTTTGTTTTAGCTTGAAACATTAATCTCAGTTCACAAAATTGAATCAAAGTTCATTTTGGTCAAAGTTTCATTTCTGTCACAAAAAGTCAATAGTGGGAAATCAGGTTTTTGCTAAACTTTACTGAATTTTCATTGATTCATTATTGGCTCAATTCAAGTGAGATTTTGGATTTTACTAGTTCAGTTGGTCAAGTTTTGAAAAGTGATTTTTGGTAAATTTTTGGAAGCTTTTACAAGGTCAAAATAAGCTGTTCAATAAGCACTCATTTGCCTTGTTCACACTCAATATACACTGAGTGTGAACCAGGCTATTTGCATACCTTGCTTAAGTTTCATTTTAGCTTCTTAGGATCTGAATTTTGGTACAACTGATCTTTGGTTGGTGGTCTTGAGGTCCAAATAACTGGTTTTCATTTTAGCTTATTAGATAAGCTTGTGCAGTAGCTGGAAGATAGGCAGTTAGGGCTGTTTGGCACTAGAACTTATATAGCATTAGATCATCATGGATTGATTTTTAGAGGTTGAGATTAGCTTATATAAGTTCCATTTAAGTATTTTTAGCTTATCTTAGCTTCTGTGTTAATTTGGTGCTCTTAGAAAGCTTTTAGCTTATTTTGTAAAGCTTATTCATAAGCTTTTTCACTACAGAACCTAATTCTTGCACACCTGCATCACTTTTCTTGTTTTTCCTATATTTAGAATAATATTTTAGAATTTTCCTAAATTTTTCATAATTTTCTGCCACTGTTTACTATTTTTCTTATTTTAAATCAGTTTTTAAGACTTTTTAAGCACTTTTTAATACAAATAAATCAGAAAAGCTTCAAAAAATTAAGTTTTCAATTTTTTTAGATTAAGATAAATATAAAAAGAAAAACAATAATTTTTCCAGATTATTTCTAGTTAAATTTGTAATTTTTAGCATTTAAATTAGTTTTTAATAGTTTTTAATTCATATAAAATATAAAAATAATCAGAAAAATATAAAATTAGTTTTGAAAATTCTTTTGAGTTATTTCAGATTTTTAAAAAATAGTTTCATAATTTTCCCCTTTATTTTCATAATTTTTAGTATTTTAAATTAGTTTTTAAAGTTAAAAATTAGTTTTTAATTCAAATAAATAAAATAAAAATCATAAAAATTAGTTTTAATTCTTAGATAATTTTCAATTTACATTTTTAGTTAGAAAGTAATTTTAGATCATTTTTAGGACTTAGATTAGACGTAGTTTCATTTTATTTACGTTTTTAATTACGTTAATTCTCGTATTTAGGATTCCCCGTAGGGTAATTTCCCTTAATTGCTTTCCCATTTCCCTTAGTTTAGATATAATCATCAATCCAAAACATCGAGCATTTTAATAACAAACCAATAACGACGTTGCCCATTCACACCTCGTTGGGACACGACTCGGATTTCCTAATCCGTATCACTATCACCCACGGGATTTGATTCACTATCCTTTTTCCTAAAGGGATTTTAAATCATTCCTTTGTTTATTTTTGATATCGATATTGTGGTTTTATCCATACACACATACCCCTCAGCCTACTTCGAGAATCAAAAAAAGTAAAAAATATTTTCCTTTTTCTTTTATATATATATATATCATATTAAAAATACAAAAAAATTTCTCTTTTGTTTTTGAGCTAAATAGAATACATCAATTATATAACATTCTCAACGGAGGTGTTATCATTAGTAAGTTCCCAAACTAAAGATTAAAAACTTGCCTTTGTGTCGCTTGTGAATCGATTTATTTCTATCGGATAAACAAATTGTGTGGTGGGTATAAGGACGGCCTGACATTAAATTGCGGCTGAAAAGAGGCGGGTTTTTAATAAGCTTCGCACTGACCTAATAAGCTTCTCCGCTCGCTTGTGCGTTTGTCTTATAGAAGTGATTTATTCACTTGGGATTATTGGTTGAGTTCACTGTTGTTTTCGAATACCGTTCTCTTTTAATTGCCTTGGTTTTTGAAAGTGCATGCGCACTCGTTCTAATAACTACAGACCGATACGTGAAACTGCTACAATTACGAGAAGGAGAAATAGACTCCGCCCATCATCGAAATGGCGGAGGACAACCGATCCATGCTAGAGCAACTACAAGCACCCACCGAGGGTTATGCAGAAGCCATCGTCGTCCCGGCAATCGTTGCCGATAACTTTGAGCTTAAACACGGGTTGATCAATTTGGTTTCGTCGAGCCAATTTTACGGATTTGAGGGGGACGATCCTCACTCTCATATCCGACGGTTTAACAAGCTCACGTCTACGATCAAATACCGTAACGTTCCGGAAGAGGCTATCAAGCTCCTACTCTTCCCATTTTCACTCGAGGGGGCCGCCCGGATTTGGCTCGAAAAACTACCCCCTCGATCGATAACCACATGGGAGAATTTAGTGTCAAAATTCATGAACGAATTCTTCCCACCGTCTAAAACAACAAGCTTAAAAAATGAAATAACAAAATTCACACAAAGATTTGATGAATCATTTAGTGAGGCATGGGACCGATTCAAAGATTTGCTTAGGCAATGTCCCCATCATGGTTTTTCTGAGTTACACCAACTTGACACGTTTTATAACGGTTTGAATGAGAATGATCAAGACTCTCTTAATGCCGCCGCGGGTGGTAATTTGTTGACCCGATCAACGAGAGATGCCTTGTCGATTATTGAGAACAAATCTAAAGTTCGTACCTCACGTAGCAAATCGGTTGTTGCCCGAGTGAGTGTTACACCATCGTCCTCGTCTTACGAAAATACGTCTAGCACCGATGCTAAGATTGATAAGCTTACGGATATGATTCAGACTTTGGTTAAGATTAAGACGGCTAAGATTAATTCTTCTCCACCCGCTCAAGTCAAAGCAGTGGAAACGACTTGTACTACTTGTGGTGGTCCACATGCCTACTACAATTGTACCGCCACCGATGGTAATCCTTTCGAAGCTAATGCCGTCCTCAAGTTGAAACGAATCCTCGTGTTAGTAATAAAATGGGACCTCCGGGTTTTTCTCAATCGAACAATCAAACTCGTTTTAATCAGAATCAAGTTCGTGGACCAAATGTTCAAAACCAATTCAAAGCCCCACCAAATCAATACCCGAACCAAGGGGTCAATTACAATCAAGGATATCAAGCTTCAAGCTATCAAGCTCCGCTTTTTTCTTCTAATGAATTCTCGAATTACGTTCAGCACAATAATGCTAAAATCCACACCACGCAAACCCCGATTTCAAGTTTGAGAAATGAATTCCAATCTTCGTTGACTAGATAAAGCAATGAGTTTAGGAATGAAATTCGACTTCAGAACAACAAGATGGATGCTTCGCAGAATAAACTTGAGAATATGTTGAACGCTGTTTTGTACCAAATAAGTCAACCCTCGGGTTCCGGTTCTCTCCCAAGTAACACCATTCCAAACCCGAAGGGAGAAATGAAATCCGATACCATTCGTGATGATGGGCCCTCGATGACTACTTCCTCTCCGGTGATGAGTATAGCACGAGAGACCGAGGCAACAAAGGACCCGGTAATTCCTCTTGATAATGGAAAAGCCAAATACGTCCAACCTCTGGTTGCCCAAGTTCCTTCTATCTCTGTCAAAATGCCAAGTTCTAACCTTACACCGTGCAAATCTATTCAATCACGGTTCGAAAAAATGAAAGTTGTTTCCGAAACAAAGTTCAAACTTACGACTGATATGATCAAAACTGCTGAAACGATTTATGAAGAGAAATTAGAACAAATTTCAAAGATTTCACTTGAGCCTACACCGTCTAATTCTTCCTCGAACCAAGCTCCCGAGAAGCTTGGTGATCCCGGGAAATTTCTCCTTCCTTGTTCTTTGAATGATATTGAGGAATGTAATGCCCTAACCGATTCAGGTGCAAGCATAAGTCTCAGGCCTCTTGCGATATATCATGAGCTTGGATTGAAGAATCTTATACCGACTCGTATGACTATCGAATTAGTTAATCGAACAATTGCTCACACGGTTGGTGTAGTCAACGATGTTATGGTACGAGTGGATAAATTCCATTTTCCCATGGATTTCGCCGTCGTTGATATAGAGGTTGACGCCCGAGTTCCTCTCACTCTTGGAAGACCATTCTTGAGAACCGCGAAATTCCTTATGGATCATTACCATGGAACATTGAAAATCAGAAAAGGAAATGAAAAGATAGTGTTTTATGCTGAACAAACTTCAAAACCTCCACCCGATGATCATTCTATCCATAGCATCGGTGTGATTGATTTTTCTCAAGAAAGTGACGATCCCATTTTACCGTCTAATCCGATTATGACCGACTCTTTCCCGTCTCTCACTATGGAAAGTGACCCTATTTGGGAAGAGATCGAGGCCTTTCTTAATGATGATTCAGTTCCCGTTGAGATTGATGATACTACTTTTGACCCGGAGGGGGACATCCTTTTACTTGAGAAATTGTTATATAATGAGCCGTCTTCTACCCCCTCCGAACGATCCGGATGATGTGAAGAAAGTTGAGCCTAAAACGTCTCGAATTGATCTTTCAAGATTTACGATTAAGAGTATGTCGACAATACGAGCTGAACGGAAAAAGAAACAAGAAAAGGAGTCTACAACGGTAGTGGTGGAAATTGCTAGCTCTAAGAGCACACCACTTGTCCCACCTCCTATTTCTAAGAAAATCGACCTTCCTTTGAGTGGCAATCCCACTCCTTCTTCTTAAATTATGGAACCTTCTTCTGAGACTTTCAAAATGACCTTCACGAATCCCTTGTTTGAATTCGATTCTGAATATACTCTAAAATTTGATAATCAACTCTTTGCCGAAGAAAGTGAGGAGTTCACCGATGAACTTGCTCCCACCGACTCAATTCTTTCTGAGGATGAAGAAGAATACGATGATCCGTTTTTCCCGAAGAAAGATAAGGAAGTGAAGATTTCGACAGATGAACTTGTTGATCCTGAGGTCCAATATTATTTTTTAGCCGAGAGTGATTCCTCTCCTCGTGAGGATTTTCACGTAGATGATACGTTGATTTCGTTCCTTTCCGAGGACAAGATTTTTAACCCTGGGATACTCATCGGAGAGGACATTCATATCACAAAAGTTTTTCGAAAAAAGGATCCTCTCTTGGATGCCTTCATGTTTGAGTCTTTGAAATACACCTCTCTGTACCATGGACTCCGTTCTTCTATGGAGTCGTTTCTCTTTGATCCGTCATCCCTTCGTCCGCCCGCAAAACCACCGGATGATGGATCGTTCTCTCATATGCCTTATGTGAGTTTGGGAGAAGTTATCCCTTATGTGCTTGAGCCCGACATTTTCTTTACCTCCCAAGCCACCCATTCTCATTCCTTCGGGAATGAGGACACCATTTTTGACCCTGGTATCCCTTCCGCTTGCTTCCCCAAGGACAAATGAATTCGGGGACAAGTCAGGCTAGCGACTCGGTGATCAAAAATAGTAGCGCTTCGCGGGAGGCACCCCATTCCTATCTCTATCTTCTTTCTATTTTCTAATAAGTGACGTGAAGGGGTTAGCCTCTTCTATTTCTCGTGTTTGGTTGTTTGTGATGTTGTGTGTAGGATTTTCCCGATATGAAGACTCTCGTGCTCGAAGTTTGTCTTTTCTCCACTCGAGTTTCATGATCGATGCTGATGGAAATCCGATATCCGAAATCTTATCGACTAACGTTTATCTTTTAGCATACTTAATAAACGGCTTTTAGATTTTCGTTGATACCCTTTCTTTTAAACATTGAGGACAATGTTTCGTTTTAGTCTGGGGTGGGTAATCTTCGATTTGATTTGACCGCACTTGCTTATTTTTGTCATGTACTCTCGTAACCCCGTTTTTCCTTAAAAAATTAAAAATTGTGCAAAAATGAGCAAAATTTAAAAAATTTTGTAAGCTTTTGTTAGTTTTATGATTGAAAAGTCCTTGCTAGTCTCTTAGAAGTTACTTTAAATATGTATTTTTCTTGAAATAGTCTTTGCTAATTGCTTAGACAAGAGGCTATAAAACGCGATTCTAGCTCACAAGGCCAAGAATTTGCAAGTCTCCCTGAGTGATTTTAAATATGTGAAGCTTTGACAAGAATTTGCGAGTTTCTTATAAGTGACTTTAAAAATGCGAGACTTGAGATTATTTGACGAAGCATTTGCTAAGTTAATATATGTTTTGACACCTTGTTGATTTTCCGCTGGTGAGAGTAGGAATAGAATTCGACTTGACCGCGTGTTGAGCCCTAGCTTGTTTCCTTAACCATAGATAATCTAAAAATTATCGGCTAAGCATCCGCGGATCTCATTATTTGGGATTTTAAATTTCCGGAGATCGAGGAATGATAGAGTTACTTATGAGTTTAGATGCTAAGCGTGGAGTAGATGGTTCTCTTTAGAGCCCATCGAAGGTACTTATGGCTTTTTGTTCCCACAAAATTGTCTCACCCCATATCTGTCTAATAATAATTAGAGATGTTGAGTTTTTGACGATAGTTAGTTCTTTATCTTCTTTAGAGAATCCTTGCCCATGAGAGCTGGGTACACATCAAGGTACTGTCAGTGTTGCGGTGTAATAGACAACTGATTCCTGATAGTTTGCTGCTATTGTTCCTGATAGGATTCGGAGTTTGGCACAAAAATTAACATGAAATAAAGCCCAAATGTATTAAAGTTGAAAAATCCAAAGCCATAAAAGTTGTCATAGACTTCCAAAAAGGCAGAGGAAAAATCCAAAGTCATAATAAGACTTCGGATAAAACGGTAATCCCGTTGAGTTAGTGGTTGAAAAGACCAAGGGCCTAAATTGCAAAAATGCAAATGTGCTGAAATAAGTGTTAAGCCAAACTTTGAATCGGAGATATCTCCTAAATCGTATGAAATTAAGACCTTGATGTGGACCTCATTCTTGTGTGCAATGGTTTTCGAGGGAAGATGGATAACTAATTATCGACTTAGCTTCATATCTTTATCGGAATAAAAATTATCGAAACGAGAAATTTGAAGAAATTCATTTCACAAAAATAAAAAAATCTAGAGGAAAATAGGAAAATAGGAGCAAAAGGTAATTACACAAGTAACTTCCATGGGTAGTGTTAGCATCTATAATCATATTTAACAATGATTTCGATTTTACGCTTAGTTTGGGGACTTGTGAAAAATCAGGGACAATGTATTCTATCCGTATGGTTACTTCACGCTGTGTTGTGTTTCCTACTCCGTGATCCTAACGTGTCGTTTGAAAAATGTTGGAGTTATTGATCGACATGAAAGTTCAACAAACCGTCACTCATAATCGGAATGTGCTTAATCGTAATATCTACATGTGAATTAAAAGGTAACGGCTTTTTAGAATTAAGGTTATCTTAATCTCTTTTGAGGAATCTTTGCTACTTCTTCATAGGTTTAGTAGAAAGAGATTGAAATCCTTGGTTTTAGAAGCGTGAGTTGATTGCATTGCGTGGGGACACGACAATGGTCTCGTCTGGGGTATTTTTGTATGTGCAAAAACACATATCATTTCTTTATCAATCAAACCCAAAATAACCAGGAGAGAGCCGTTTATTGCTAATATTTAATGGTTTCTTGAGTTTATGCATGTGCATGTACGGATATGTCAAAACACGAAAAAGAAAGCCAAATCAGACAAAAACCTGAGCACGAGAGATAAAGAGTGCTAAAGCTGAGCCGGAAGGTCATAATTGTGCATCTGTGAAGATTTATATGCTCAGAGGATTATTTTTTTAAAGATATGTTCAATTATGAAGAAATGTCAGAATCAGTCCTTGAACTTTCATCAAATGGCAGAATACACCCTTGAAGTTTCAGAAATGACAAGTTTGGTCCTTGAATTATTAAAGAATGACAAGAAAGACCCTTGGATCACATTTTCAGAATTACATGTTTAGTCCTTGGAAAATCAGTTTTGGCAGCCTTGGTCCCTATGTTAAACCTTGAATCCATTTTCTATCCTAAGACCAAAAGCCCAATATATTCCAACCCTTAAATAATACCCGGTCCAACCCTTAAATAATACCCGTTACCCATTTTAATCCTTTAACCCGGTCAACCAGTCAACATAAAACGAAAAAAAACAATAAAAAATCCAAGGCTAAATTTGCCCCAAACTCAACCCAGTACATGAACCCTAAATCCCGTTTAATTAATTCTCTAAACTAAACTCAAATTCAAGCCAAATTGACACTCAACTCTGACATGTGATACGATACACGGATGCCACGCTGGCAATCCGTGTGTCATATCACATCATCCCTTGCTTCTTATTGGTGGATGAAACGTGGAAATCACATCCAAGGGTCGTGATGAAAGGATGATAGCTGGGATTGAATCTAACGACTGAAAAGACTCCAGAGAAAGCACAATAATACATTCTGGATCCTTCCAAGGCTTGGAGATCAAGTATAAATACCCCCATTCATTCACGTTGTAGACACATCTTTCATTTTTCTTAATTCAGTAGCATAATTGTAATCTCAATTCAGTTTTTATGTTTTAAGTATTCTTCAGCTTATGTAATTTACTTTTTGTACTCAGATTTTAAAAGTTAATGAAATTCAGTTTTTATTGTTTATGTTTACTTGTTTCTCAATTCAGTTTAATAGTTGTTTTTGATTCATAATGTTTGATTCAGAAGTTAATTGCAGCTTGTTTTCATCATAATCAAAAACATAAAAAAAAAATCAGAAAATAAATAAATAAAAAAATATAAAAAAATATCTCAAATCTTCTTAAAAGCTTCTAATAAGCTTTGCTACTGTTTCATTGAGCCTTGTTAAGCTTCCTTGTAGCTTATTTAAGGTTTACATTTGGTTCACTTTTTATTCACTCAAATTCATATTACCAGTCAACAAAAGTCAAACTCATACAAATGGAAGTCGGATTTGGTTAAGCGCCTTATCTGGTTTGGAATGGGGTTAAGTTGAGATGATTTGGAGTGGTATTGGTTTTAGAATAGTGGTATTTGGTTCTAGTCAATCTGCAAATAAGCTGGACCTCATGTGAGTTTTAATTTTCAGTTTGATCTTAATTTGTTTTGTCTGCACTAGTTACTCATTGTTTGTAGTTTATTAGCATTAATCTAGTATCTATTAGCTTAAGTAGAGATCTCACTTCTATAAAATTGCATTAAGTTTAGATAGAGTAAACTGAATTTAAGTTTTATAAAGAGCGTTTGGAATTAGTGGTAAAACTGTGTTAAAGGATTAGGCATTGGTTAAGTCTGGATACTATAGTCTAAGTTAGGTTAGAATTAGCATAATCAGTCATTACTTTTCACTTAAGTAAGCTAAAAGTCAAAATCCTTTTTAATCAGTTTTCATTTTTGTATCAGTTGGAGTTTTGAAGTTCTAAAGCTTGATTTAGGTCTAGATATTGTTAGAGAAGCTTGATTTAACTTTGTTTTAGCTTGAAACATTAATCTCAGTTCAAAAAATTGAATCAAAGTTCATTTTGGTCAAAGTTTCATTTCTGTCACAAAAAGTCAATAGTGGGAAATCCGGTTATTGCTAAACTTTACTGAATTTTCATTGATTCATTATTGGCTCAATTCAAGTGAGATTTTGGATTTTACTAGCTCAGTTGGTCAAGTTTTGAAAAGTGATTTTTGGTAAATTTTTGGAAGCTTTTACAAGGTCAAAATAAGCTGTTCAATAAGCACTCATTTGCCCTGTTCACACTCAATATACACTGAGTGTGAACTGTGCTATTTGCATACCTTTCTTAAGTTTCATTTTAGCTTCTTAGGATCTGAATTTTGGTACAACTGATCTTTGGTTGGTGGTCTTGAGGTCCAAATAACTGGTTTTCATTTTAGCTTATTAGATAAGCTTGTGCAGTAGCTGGAAGATAGGCAGTTAGGGCTGTTTGGCACTAGAACTTACATAGCATTAGATCATCATAGATTGCTTTTCAGAGGTTGAGATTAGCTTATATAAGTTCCATTTAAGTATTTTTAGCTTATCTTAGCTTCTGTGTTAATTTGGTGCTCTTAGGAAGCTTTTAGCTTATTTTGTATAGCTTATTCATAAGATTTTTCACTACAGAACCTAATTCTTGCACACCTGCATCACTTTTCTTATTTTTCCTATATTTAGAATAATATTTTAGAATTTTCCTAAATTTTTCATAATTTTCTGCCACTGTTTACTATTTTTCTTATTTTAAATCAGTTTTTAAGACTTTTTAAGCACTTTTTAATACAAATAAATCAGAAAAGCTTCAAAAAAATAAGTTTTCAATTTTTTTACATTAAAATAAATATAAAAAGCAAAAAAATAATTTTTCCAGATTTTTTCTAGTTAAATTTGTAATTTTTAGCATTTAAATTAGTTTTTAATAGTTTTTAATTCATAGAAAATATAAAAATAATCAAAAAAATATAAAATTAGTTTTTAAAATTCTTTTGAGTTATTTTAGATTTTTAAAAAATAGTTTCATAATTTTCCCCTTTATTTTCATAATTTTTAGTATTTTAAATTAGTTTTTAAAGTTAAAAATTAGTTTTTAATTCAAATAAATAAAATAAAAATCATAAAAATTAGTTTTAATTCTTAGATAATTTTCAATTTACATTTTTAGGTAGAAAGCAATTTTAGATCATTTTTAGGACTTAGATTAGACGTAGTTGCATTTTATTTACGTTTTTAATTACGTTAATTCTCGTATTTAGGATTCCCCGTAGGGTAATTTCCCTTAATTGCTTTCCCATTTCCCGTAGTTTAGATAAAATCATCAATCCAAAACATCGAGCATTTTAATAACAAACCAATAACGACGTTGCCCATTCACACCTCGTTGGGACACGACTCGGATTTCCTAATCCGTATCACTATCACTCACGGGATTTGATTCACTATCCTTTTTCCTAAAGGGATTTTAAATCATTACTTTGTTTATTTTTGATATCGATATTGTGGTTTTATCCATACACACATACCCCTAAGCCTACTTCGAGAATCACTCTGTATGGTCTCAAACAAGCTCCTCGGCCATGGTATGATAAGCTATCATCTTTCCTCATTGCCAATAAATTTACCAAAGGTTCGGTCGACCCAACTCTTTTCATACAATATCACGGGGAACATATTTTAATTGTTCAAATTTATGTGGATAACATCGTATTTGGGTTGACTCATAAAAAGTACTCAATCGCTTTTGCAAAACTAATGAAGAAACATTTTGAAATGTCTATGATGGGTGAACTTACGTTCTTTCTAGGACTGCAAGTTCATCAATCACCCCATGGTATTTTCTTGAGTCACCCAAATATGCCCTTGAAATTCGAACAAATTCGAATGAATACTTGTGATACTTATGCCACACCTATGTCACATACCAAGAAGCCGGACGCCGATTTGCATGGGAAATTGGTGGATCCTACAAAATACCGTAGTATTATTGGGTCTCTCATGTATCTAACAGCCAGCAGACCGGATATTGTCTTTGCCGTTTATCTTTGCTCCCGTTATCGGTCGCGACCAACTGAAACCCACCTCTCAGAGGCTAAAAGAATCCTCCAATACATCAAGGGAACCATTAATTTGGGAATCGGTATCCGGGATTCTGGTTTTGAACTAATCGCTTTTCGACGACCACGCAGGATGCTTAGACTCTCGGAAAAGTACTTAAGGAGCACTACAATTTCTTGGTGACAAATTGGTATCTTGGCAATCGAAGAAGCAGATTGTACATCGCCGTCCTCGACCAAAGCAGAATATGTAGCCATGTAGGCGTGTTGTGCTCAAGTCATTTGGATGAGAAAACAACTCAAAGACTATGGTTACGTATTTGACGTAATCCCGATGTCCGACAATCGGAGTGCTATTGCAATCTCATGCAACTCGCCAAAGCATTCAAATCAAAGCACATCGATCTTCGATATCACTTCATCAAGGACCACGTGGAACAGGTATACTTTGTTAAATTATACTGGGTACAAAATACCAATTGCATCTTCTAACCAAAGCCTTAGCTCCTGCTAGGTTTAATGAGTTGGTCCACCGAATTGGTATGAGGTGTTTGACTCAAGAGGAACTGGATGAACTCTTAAAACATTCTTAAAAACCAGTCAAACACCAAAATCTCTTTTGTTAATAGTTTTTCAAGAACAAAATACAAAAATAAAAAATCTAATAAAACAACAAAAGTATCCTTCTATCTATTTTTTCTTTCAACATTGCAAGTACATTTCTTCCGTCAACACTCAAATCTTACAAAATTCAATATTTTTCCGATCAAGTGTTGAGGGGAAGAAAACTTAATACTTAACTGTTTCAAAACAACTGTGTACTTGCATGTTATCCTATCCCGGTTGTTTCTTTAAAATGGTGGTCACATTTTCTGGTTCAATAACACTCCTCGGACTAAAATTTATAACCTTTCATTATTTCTTAAGTCGAGGGGGAGTGTCGTCAAGTTTCTTTCTTAAAATCTTTTGTTTGGTAACCATAATGGAAGTTAAAAGGCTGTGGATGAAAATGGAAAAGGTGGAGGGACTAAAACTGTCAAATCCAAAAGTTATTTTAATAAAACCTCACACCTAACTTTTCATCCTCATATTTAATACACACAACTAACTCATCTTACGCCTAATAATCAAGCTTCAAATCCGTGTTTTTGATCATCATATTGTAAGTGTTTTCGTAATCTAAACGTTATTACAAGCAAGGGTTTTGATTTTTATGCAAATCCAACGGCTAAAACGAAAGATATGAATGATTATATATTCTACGCATAAGCGTATGAACACACAATCATTGGTGTGTGTTTGTGGTTAAAATAAGTGTGTCAAAACGTTTCAATAACATCAATGATACTATGTTTATCCTCAAAACCCACCCAGAAACACGAATTGATTGATTTTCAAAATTAGGGTTCATGAGTCATTTTGGGTATTTTCAAATGACAACGTTTTTGGTGATAAAGATTGTTGTATGAGGTTGTATTCAAGTTGAATTGAGCATATTTAAACCCAGAAATCACCCAGAAACACTAATGATTCATAAATTGAAAATTAGGGTTCTAGTTTATACGAATTGGGTATTTTTGATTCATGGCTTATTT